>OY763908.1:10819428-11455214 GCA_963667235.1 Nomada lathburiana
GTGAATATCGCGATTCCGAGCCCCCACGAGTGATTTATCGATGCATCGAAAGATTGCGAGGGCTGGAAAGTGAATCCTTAGCATCTGTCGATACAGAACGATTGGGAAGGGTGAATATCGCAATTCCGAGCCTCCTAGAGTGACTTATCCTTATATCGAACGATGCCGAGGGCTGGAATGTGAATTCATACCTTCCGTCGATACAGAACGTGTGGAACGGGTGAATATCGCAATTCCGAGCCTCCTAGTTTGATTTATCGTTATATCGAACGATTGCGAGGGCTGGAAAGTTAATCCATAGCTCCTGTTGATACAGAACGTGTGGAGCGGGTGAATATCGCTAGTCCGAGCCTCCTTGAGTGATTTATCGATAGTCTCAACGATTGCGAGGGCTGGAAAGTGAATCTTTAGCTCCTGTCTATACAGAACGATTGGAAATGGTGAATATCGCGATTCCGAGCCCCCACGAGTGATTTATCGATGCATCGAAAGATTGCGAGGGCTGGGAAGTTAATCCTTAGCATCTGTCGATACAGAACGGGTGGAGCGGGTGCATATCGCTATTCCGAGCCTCCTAGAGTGATTTATCGATAGTCTCAACGATTGCGAGGGCTGGAAAGTGAATCTTTAGCTCCTGTCTATACAGAACGATTGGAAATGGTGAAAATCGCAATTCCGAGCCTCCTCGAGTGACTTATCGTTTTATCAAACGATTGCGAGGGGTTGAACGTAAATCCTTAGCTTCTGTCGATACAGCACGATCGGAAAGTGTGAATATCGCGAGTCCGAGCCTCCTAGTTTGACTTATCGTTATATCGAACGATTGCGATGGCTGGGAAGTGAATCCTTACCATCTGTCGATACAGAACGTGTGGAAAGGGTGAATATCGCGATTCCGACCATCCTAGAGTGATTTATCGATAGACCGAACGATTGCGAGGGCTGGGAAGTGAATCCTTAGCTTCTGTCGATACAGCACGATCGGAAAGGGTGAATATCGCGAGTCCGAGCCTCCTAGTTTGATTTATCGTTATATCGAACGATTGCGATGGCTGGACGGTGGATATTTAACTTCTGTCGGTACAAAGCGATTGGAAAAAATGAATCTCGCGATTCCGAGCCTCCTAGATTGATTTATACTTTAATCGAACGATTCCGAGGGCTGGAATGTGAATTCATACCAACCGTCCATACAGAACGTGTGGAACGGGTGAATATCGCGAGTCCGGGCCTCCTAGTTTGATTTATCATTATATCGAACGATTGCGAGAGCTGGAAAGTGAATCCTTAGTTTCTGTCGATACAGACCGTGTGGAGCGGGTGCATATCGCGATTCCGAGCCTCCTAGAGTGATTTATCGATAGATTGAACGATTGCGAGGGCAGGAAAGTGAATTCATACATACCGTCGCTACAGAACGTGTGGAACGGGCGAATATCGAGAGTCCGGGCCTCCTAGTTTGTTTTATCGTTATATCGAACGATTGCGAGAGCTGGAAACTGAATCCTTAGTTTCTGTCGATACAGAACAGGTGGAGCGGGTGCATATCGCTATTCCGAGCCTCCTAGAGTGATTTATCGATAGTCTCAACGATTGCGAGGGCTGGAAAGTGAATCCTTAGCTCCTGTCTATACAGAACGATTGGAAATGGTGAATATCGCGATTCCGAGCCCCCACGAGTGATTTATCGATGCACCGAACGATTGCGTGGGCTGGAAAGTGAATCCTCAGTATCTGTCGATACAGAACGATTGGGAAGGGTGAAAATCGCAATTCCGAGCCTCCTAGAGTGACTTATCCTTATATCGAACGATGCCGAGGGCTGGAATGTGAATTCATACCTTCCGTCGATACAGAACGTGTGGAACGGGTGAATATCGCAATTCCGAGCCTCCTAGTTTGATTTATCGTTATATCGAACGATTGCGAGGGCTGGAAAGTTAATCCATAGCTCCTGTTGATACGGAACGTGTGGAGCGGGTGAATATCGCTAGTCCGAGCCTCCTAGAGTGATTTATCGATAGAATCAACGATTGCGAGGCCTGGAAAGAGAATCCTTAGCTCCTGTCTATACAGAACGATTGGAAATGGTGAATATCGCGATTCCGAGCCCCCACGAGTGATTTATCGATGCACCGAACGATTGCGAGGGCTGGAAAGTGAATCCTTAGCATCTGTCGATACAGAACGATTGGGAAGGGTGAATATCGCAATTCCGAGCCTCCTAGAGTGATTTATCGTTATATCGAACGATTGCGAGAGCTGGAAAGTGAATCCTTACCTTCTGTCTATACAGAACGTGTGGAGCGGCTACATATCGCGATTCGGAGCCTCCTAGAGTGATTTATCGATAGATTGAACGATTGCGAGGGCAGGAAAGTGAATCCTTAGGTTCTGTCGATACAGAACGTGTGGAACGGGTGAGTTTCGCGATTCCGAGCCTCCTAGTTTGATTTATCGTTATATCGAACGATTGCGAGGGCTGGAAAGTGAATCCTTAGCTCCTGTCTATACAGAACGATTGGAAATGGTGAATATCGCGATTCCGAGCCCCCACGAGTGATTTATCGATGCATCGAAAGATTGCGAGGGCTGGGAAGTTAATCCTTAGCATCTGTCGATACAGAACGGGTGGAGCGGGTGCATATCGCTATTCCGAGCCTCCTAGAGTGATTTATCGATAGTCTCAACGATTGCGAGGGCTGGAAAGTGAATCTTTAGCTCCTGTCTATACAGAACGATTGGGAAGGGTGAATATCGCAATTCCGAGCCTCCTAGAGTGATTTATCGTTATATCGAACGATTGCGAGGGCTGGAAAGTGAATTCTTACCTCCTGTGGATACAGAACGTGTGGAACGGGTGAATATCGCGAGTCCGAGCCTCCTAGTTTGACTTATCGTTATATCGAACGATTGCGATGGCTGGGAAGTGAATCCTTACCTTCTGTCGATACAGAACGTGTGGAAAGGGTGAATATCGCGATTCCGACCATCCTAGAGTGATTTATCGATAGACCGAACGATTGCGAGGGCTGGGAAGTGAATCCTTAGCTTCTGTCGGTACAGCACGATCGGAAAGGGTGAATATCGCGAGTCCGAGCCTCCTAGTTTGATTTATCGTTATATCGAACGATTGCGAGAGCTGGAAAGTGAATCCTTAGTTTCTGTCGATACAGACCGTGTGGAGCGGGTGCATATCGCGATTCCGAGCCTCCTAGAGTGATTTATCGATAGATTGAACGATTGCGAGGGCAGGAAAGTGAATTCATACCTACCGTCGCTACAGAACGTGTGGAACGGGCGAATATCGAGAGTCCGGGCCTCCTAGTTTGTTTTATCGTTATATCGAACGATTGCGAGAGCTGGAAACTGAATCCTTAGTTTCTGTCGATACAGAACGGGTGGAGCGTGTGCATATCGCTATTCCGAGCCTCCTAGAGTGATTTATCGATAGTCTCAACGATTGCGAGGGCTGGAAAGTGAATCCTTAGCTCCTGTCTATACAGAACGATTGGAAATGGTGAATATCGCGATTCCGAGCCCCCACGAGTGATTTATCGATGCACCGAACGATTGCGTGGGCTGGAAAGTGAATCCTCAGCATCTGTCGATACAGAACGATTGGGAAGGGTGAAAATCGCAATTCCGAGCCTCCTCGAGTGACTTATCGTTATATCGCACGATTGCGAGGGCTGGAAAGTGAATTCTTACCTTCTGTGGATACAGAACGTGTGGAACGGGTAAATATCGCGATTCCGATCCTCCTAGAGTGACTTATCGTTATATCAAACGATTGCGAGAGCTGGAAAGTGAATCCTTAGTTTCTGTCGATACAGAACGGGTGGAGCGGGTGCATATCGCTATTCCGAGCCTCCTAGAGTGATTTATCGATAGTCTCAACGATTGCGAGGGCTGGAAGGTGAATCCTTAGATCCTGTCTATACAGAACGATTGGAAATGGTGAAAATTGCAATTCCGAGCCTCCTCGAGTGACTTATCGTTATATCGCACGATTGCGAGGGCTGGAAATTGAATTCTTACCTTCTGTCGATACAGAATGTGTGGAACGGGTGAATATCGCGATTCCGAACCTCCTGGTTTGATTTATCGGTATATCGAACTTTTGCGAGGGCTGGGAAGTGAATCCTTACCTTCTGTCGATACAGAACGTGTGGAAAGGGTGAATATCGCGATTCCGACCATCCTAGAGTGATTTATCGATAGAACGAACGATTGCGAGTGGTGGAAGGTGAATCCTTAGCTTCTATCAATACGGAACGTGTGGAGCGGGGGAATATCGCGATTCCGAGCCTCCTAGAGTGACTTATCGTTATATCGCACGATTGCGTGGGCTGGAAAGTCAATTCTTACCTCCTGTCGATACAGAACGTGTGGAACGGGTGAATATCGCGATTCCGTTCCTCCTAGAGTGACTTATCGTTATATCCAACGATTGCGAGGGCTGGAAAGTGAATCCTTAGCTTCTGTCGATACAGCACGATCGGAAAGTGTGAATATCGCGAGTCCGAGCCTCCTAGTTTGATTTATCGTTATATCGAACGATTGCGAGAGCTGCAAAGTGAATCCTTAGTTTCTGTCGATGCAGAACGTGTGGAGCGGGTGCATATCGCGAGTCCGGGCCTCCTAGTTTGATTTATCATTATATCGAACGATTGCGAGAGCTGGAAAGTGAATCCTTAGTTTCTGTCGATACAGACCGTGTGGAGCGGGTGCATATCGCGATTCCGAGCCTCCTAGAGTGATTTATCGATAGATTGAACGATTGCGAGGGCAGGAAAGTGAATTCATACCTACCGTCGCTACAGAACGTGTGGAACGGGCGAATATCGAGAGTCCGGGCCTCCTAGTTTGTTTTATCGTTATATCGAACGATTGCGAGAGCTGGAAACTGAACCCTTAGTTTCTGTCGATACAGAACGGGTGGAGCGGGTGCATATCGCTATTCCGAGCCTCCTAGAGTTATTTATCGATAGTCTCAACGATTGCGAGGGCTGGAAAGTGAATCCTTAGCTCCTGTCTATACAGAACGATTGGAAATGGTGAATATCGCGATTCCGAGCCCCCACGAGTGATTTATCGATGCATCGAAAGATTGCGAGGGCTGGAAAGTGAATCCTTAGCATCTGTCGATACAGAACGATTGGGAAGGGTGAATATCGCAATTCCGAGCCTCCTAGAGTGACTTATTGTTATATCCAACGATTGCGAGGGCTGGAAAGTGAATCCTTAGCTTCTGTCGATACAGCACGATCGGAAAGTGTGAATATCGCGAGTCCGAGCCTCCTAGTTTGATTTATCGTTATATCGAACGATTGCGAGAGCTGCAAAGTGAATCCTTAGTTTCTGTCGATGCAGAACGTGTGGAGCGGGTGCATATCGCGATTCCGAGCCTCCTAGAGTGATTTATTGATAGATTGAACGATTGCGAGGGCAGGAAAGTGAATACTTAGGTTCTGTCGATACAGAACGTGTGGAGCGGGTGCATATCGCTATTCCGAGCCTCCTAGAGTGATTTATCGATAGTCTCAACGATTGCGAGGGCTGGAAAGTGAATTCTTACGTTCTGTGGATACAGAACGTGTGGAACGGGTGAATATCGCGATTCCGAGCATCCTAGAGTGATTTATCGATAGACCGAACGTTTGCGAGGGCTGGGAAGTGAATCCTTACCTTCTGTCGATACAGACCGTGTGGAGCAGGTGAAAATGCGATTCCGAGCCTCCTAGAGTGATTTATCGATAGAACGAACGATTGCGAGTGGTGGAAGGTGAATCCTTAGCTTCTGTCGATACGGAACGTGTGGAGCGGGTGCATATCGCGATTCCGAGCCTCCTAGAGTGATTTATTGATAGATTGAACGATTGCGACGGCAGGAAAGTGAATACATAGGTTCTGTTGATACAGAACGTGTGGAACGGGTGTGTTTCGCGATTCCGAGCCTCCTAGAGTGATTTATCGATAGTCCGATCGATTGCGTGGGCTGGAAAGTGGATGCTTACCTTCAGTCGATACAGAACGATTGGAAATGGTGAATATCGCGATTCCGAGCCCCCACGAGTGATTTATCGATGCATCGAACGATTGCGAGGGCTGGAAAGTGAATCCTTAGCATCTGTCGACACAGAACGATTGGTAAGGGTGAATATCGCAATTCCGAGCCTCCTAGAGTGACTTATCCTTATATCGAACGATGCCGAGGGCTGGAATGTGAATTCATACCTTCCGTCGATACAGAACGTGTGGAACGGGTGAATATCGCAATTCCGAGCCTCCTGGTTTGATTTATCGGTATATCGAACTTTTGCGAGGGCAGGGAAGTGAATCCTTAGGTTCTGTCGATACAGAACGGGTGGAGCGGGTGCATATCGCTATTCCGAGCCTCCTAGAGTGATTTATCGATAGTCTCAACGATTGCGAGGGCTGGAAAGTGAATCCTTAGATCCTGTCTATACAGAACGATTGGAAATGGTGAAAATCGCAATTCCGAGCCTCCTAGAGTGACTTATCGTTATATCGCACGATTGCGAGGGCTGGAAAGTGAATTCTTACCTTCTGTCGATACAGAACGTGTGGAAAGGGTGAATATCGCGATTCCGACCATCCTAGAGTGATTTATCGTTAGAACGAACGATTGCGAGTGGTGGAAGGTGAATCCTTAGCTTCTGTCAATACGGAACGTGTGGAGCGGGGGAATATCGCGATTCCGAGCCTCCTAGAGTGACTTATCGTTATATCATACGATTGCGTGGCTGGAAAGTCAATTCTTACCTCCTGTCGATACAGAACGTGTGGAACGGGTGAATATCGCGATTCCGTTCCTCCTAGAGTGACTTATCGTTATATCCAACGATTGCGAGGGCTGGAAAGTGAATCCTTAGCTCGTGTCGATACAGAACGTGTGGAACGGGTGAATATCGCCATTCCGTTCCTCCTAGAGTGACTTATCGTTATATCCAACGATTGCGAGGGCTGGAAAGTGAATCCTTAGCTCCTGTCGATACAGAACGTGTGGAACGGGTGAATTTCGCCATTCCTAGCCTCCTAGAGTGATTTATCGATAGTCCGATCGATTGCGTGGGCTGGAAAGTGGATCCTTACCTTCAGTCGATATAGAAAGATTGGAAATGGTGAATATCGCGATTCAAGCCCCCACGAGTGATTTATCGATGCATCGAACGACTGCGCGGGCTGGAAAGTGGATGCTTACCTTCAGTCGATACAGAACGATTGGAAATGGTGAATATCGCGATTCCGAGCCCCCACGAGTGATTTATCGATGCATCGAAAGATTGCGAGGGCTGGAAAGTGAATCCTTAGCATCTGTCGATACAGAACGATTGGGAAGGGTGAATATCGCAATTCCGAGCCTCCTAGAGTGACTTATCCTTATATCGAACGATGCCGAGGGCTGGAATGTGAATTCATACCTTCCGTCGATACAGAACGTGTGGAACGGGTGAATATCGCAATTCCGAGCCTCCTAGTTTGATTTATCGTTATATCGAACGATTGCGAGGGCTGGGAAGTGAATCCTTAGCATCTGTCGATACCGAACGATTGGGAAGGGTGAATATCGCAATTCCGAGCCTCCTAGAGTGACTTATCCTTATATCGAACGATGCCGAGGGCTGGAATGTGAATTCATACCTTCCGTCGATACAGAACGTGTGGAACGGGTGAATATCGCAATTCCGAGCCTCCTAGTTTGATTTATCGTTATATCGAACGATTGCGAGGGCTGGAAAGTTAATCCATAGCTCCTGTTGATACAGAACGTGTGGAGCGGGTGAATATCGCTAGTCCGAGCCTCCTAGAGTGATTTATCGATAGTCTCAACGATTGCGAGGGCTGGAAAGTGAATCTTTAGCTCCTGTCTATACAGAACGATTGGAAATGGTGAATATAGCGATTCCGAGCCCCCACGAGTGATTTATCGATGCATCGAAAGATTGCGAGGGCTGGGAAGTTAATCCTTAGCATCTGTCGATACAGAACGGGTGGAGCGGGTGCATATTGCTATTCCGAGCCTCCTAGAGTGATTTATCGATAGTCTCAACGATTGCGAGGTCTGGAAAGTGAATCTTTAGCTCCTGTCTATACAGAACGATTGGAAATGGTGAAAATCGCAATTCCGAGCCTCCTCGAGTGACTTATCGTTATATCGCACGATTGCGAGGGCTGGAAAGTGAATTCTTACCTCCTGTGGATACAGAACGTGTGGAACGGGTGAATATCGCGAGTCCGATCCTCCTAGAGTGACTTATCGTTTTATCAAACGATTGCGAGGGGTTGAACGTAAATCCTTAGCTTCTGTCGATACAGCACGATCGGAAAGTGTGAATATCGCGAGTCCGAGCCTCCTAGTTTGACTTATCGTTATATCGAACGATTGCGATGGCTGGGAAGTGAATCCTTACCTTCTGTCGATACAGAACGTGTGGAAAGGGTGAATATCGCGATTCCGACCATCCTAGAGTGATTTATCGATAGACCGAACGATTGCGAGGGCTGGGAAGTGAATCCTTAGCTTCTGTCGATACAGCACTATCGGAAAGGGTGAATATCGCGAGTCCGAGCCTCCTAGTTTGATTTATCGTTATATCGAACGATTGCGATGGCTGGACGGTGGATATTTAACTTCTGTCGGTACAAAACGATTGGAAAAAATGAATCTCGCGATTCCGAGCCTCCTAGATTGATTTATACTTTAATCGAACGATTCCGAGGGCTGGAATGTCAATTCATACCAAACGTCCATACAGAACGTGTGGAACGGGTGAGTTTCGCGATTCCGAGCTTCCTAGTTTGATTTATCGTTATATCGAACGATTGCGAGGGCTGGAAAGTGAATCCTTAGCTCCTGTCTATACAGAACGTGTGGAACGGGTGAGTTTCGCGATTCCGAGCCTCCTAGTTTGATTTATCGTTATATCGAACGATTGCGAGGGCTGGAAAGTGAATCCTTAGCTCCTGTCTATACAGAACGATTGGAAATGGTGAATATCGCGATTCCGAGCCCCCACGAGTGATTTATCGATGCATCGAAAGATTGCGAGGGCTGGGAAGTTAATCCTTAGCATCTGTCGATACAGAACGGGTGGAGCGGGTGCATATCGCTATTCCGAGCCTCCTAGAGTGATTTATCGATAGTCTCAACGATTGCGAGGGCTGGAAAGTGAATCTTTAGCTCCTGTCTATACAGAACGATTGGAAATGGTGAAAATCGCAATTCCGAGCCTCCTCGAGTGACTTATCGTTATATCGCACGATTGCGAGGGCTGGAAAGTGAATTCTTACCTCCTGTGGATACAGAACGTGTGGAACGGGTGAATATCGCGAGTCCGATCCTCCTAGAGTGACTTATCGTTTTATCAAACGATTGCGAGGGGTTGAACGTAAATCCTTAGCTTCTGTCGATACAGCACGATCGGAAAGTGTGAATATCGCGAGTCCGAGCCTCCTAGTTTGACTTATCGTTATATCGAACGATTGCGATGGCTGGGAAGTGAATCCTTACCTTCTGTCGATACAGAACGTGTGGAAAGGGTGAATATCGCGATTCCGACCATCCTAGAGTGATTTATCGATAGACCGAACAATTGCGAGGGCTGGGAAGTGAATCCTTAGCTTCTGTCTATACAGCACGATCGGAAAGGGTGAATATCGCGAGTCCGAGCCTCCTAGTTTGATTTATCGTTATATCGAACGATTGCGATGGCTGGACGGTGGATCTTTAACTTCTGTCGGTACAAAACGATTGGAAAAAATGAATCTCGCGATTCCGAGCCTCCTAGATTGATTTATACTTTAATCGAACGATTCCGAGGGCTGGAATGTGAATTCATACCAACCGTCCAACAGAACGTGTGGAACGGGTGAATATCGCGAGTCCGGGCATCCTAGTTTGATTTATCATTATATCGAACGATTGCGAGAGCTGGAAAGTGAATCCTTAGTTTCTGTCGATACAGACCGTGTGGAGCGGGTGCATATCGCGATTCCGAGCCTCCTAGAGTGATTTATCGATAGATTGAACGATTGCGAGGGCAGGAAAGTGAATTCATACCTACCGTCGCTACAGAACGTGTGGAACGGGCGAATATCGAGAGTCCGGGCCTCCTAGTTTGTTTTATCGTTATATCGAACGATTGCGAGAGCTGGAAACTGAATCCTTAGTTTCTGTCGATACAGAACGGGTGGAGCGGGTGCATATCGCTATTCCGAGCCTCCTAGAGTGATTTATCGATAGTCTCAACGATTGCGAGGGCTGGAAAGTGAATCCTTAGCTCCTGTCTATACAGAACGATTGGAAATGGTGAATATCGCGATTCCGAGCCCCCACGAGTGATTTATCGATGCATCGAAAGATTGCGAGGGCTGGAAAGTGAATCCTTAGCATCTGTCGATACAGAACGATTGGGAAGCGTGAATATCGCAATTCCGAGCCTCCTAGAGTGAGTTATCCTTATATCGAACGATGCCGAGGGCTGGAATGTGAATTCATACCTTCCGTCGATACAGAACGTGTGGAACGGGTGAATATCGCAATTCCGAGCCTCCTAGTTTGATTTATCGTTATATCGAACGATTGCGAGGGCTGGGAAGTGAATCCTTAGCATCTGTCGATACCGAACGATTGGGCAGGGTGAATATCGCAATTCCGAGCCTCCTAGAGTGACTTATCCTTATATCGAACGATGCCGAGGGCTGGAATGTGAATTCATACCTTCCGTCGATACAGAACGTGTGGAACGGGTGAATATCGCAATTCCGAGCCTCCTAGTTTGATTTATCGTTATATCGAACGATTGCGAGGGCTGGAAAGTTAATCCATAGCTCCTGTTGATACAGAACGTGTGAAGCGGGTGAATATCGCTAGTCCGAGCCTCCTAGAGTGATTTATCGATAGAATCAACGATTGCGAGGCCTGGAAAGTGAATCCTTAGCTCCTGTCTATACAGAACGATTGGAAATGGTGAATATCGCGATTCCGAGCCCCCACGAGTGATTTATCGATGCACCAAACGATTGCGAGGGCTGGAAAGTGAATCCTTAGCATCTGTCGATACAGAACGATTGGGAAGGGTGAATATCGCAATTCCGAGCCTCCTAGAGTGACTTATTGTTATATCCAACGATTGCGAGGGCTGGAAAGTGAATCCTTAGCTTCTGTCGATGCAGAACGTGTGGAGCGGGTGCATATCGCGATTCCGAGCCTCCTAGAGTGATTTATTGATAGATTGAACGATTGCGAGGGCAGGAAAGTGAATACTTAGGTTCTGTCGATACAGAACGTGTGGAGCGGGTGCATATCGCTATTCCGAGCCTCCTAGAGTGATTTATCGATAGTCTCAACGATTGCGAGGGCTGGAAAGTGAATTCTTACGTTCTGTGGATACAGAACGTGTGGAACGGGTGAATATCGCGATTCCGAGCATCCTAGAGTGATTTATCGATAGACCGAACGTTTGCGAGGGCTGGGAAGTGAATCCTTACCTTCTGTCGATACAGACCGTGTGGAGCAGGTGAAAATGCGATTCCGAGCCTCCTGGAGTGATTTATCGATAGAACGAACGATTGCGAGTGGTGGAAGGTGAATCCTTAGCTTCTGTCGATACGGAACGTGTGGAGCGGGTGCATATCGCGATTCCGAGCCTCCTAGAGTGATTTATTGATAGATTGAACGATTGCGACGGCAGGAAAGTGAATACATAGGTTCTGTCGATACAGAACGTGTGGAACGGGTGTGTTTCGCGATTCCGAGCCTCCTAGAGTGATTTATCGATAGTCCGATCGATTGCGTGGGCTGGAAAGTGGATGCTTACCTTCAGTCGATACAGAACGATTGGAAATGGTGAATATCGCGATTCCGAGCCCCCACGAGTGATTTATCGATGCATCGAACGATTGCGAGGGCTGGAAAGTGAATCCTTAGCATCTGTCGACACAGAACGATTGGTAAGGGTGAATATCGCAATTCCGAGCCTCCTAGAGTGACTTATCCTTATATCGAACGATGCCGAGGGCTGGAATGTGAATTCATACCTTCCGTCGATACAGAACGTGTGGAACGGGTGAATATCGCAATTCCGAGCCTCCTGGTTTGATTTATCGGTATATCGAACTTTTGCGAGGGCAGGGAAGTGAATCCTTAGGTTCTGTCGATACAGAACGGGTGGAGCGGGTGCATATCGCTATTCCGAGCCTCCTAGAGTGATTTATCGATAGTCTCAACGATTGCGAGGGCTGGAAAGTGAATCCTTAGATCCTGTCTATACAGAACGATTGGAAATGGTGAAAATCGCAATTCCGAGCCTCCTCGAGTGACTTATCGTTATATCGCACGATTGCGAGGGCTGGAAAGTGAATTCTTACCTTCTGTCGATACAGAACGTGTGGAAAGGGTGAATATCGCGATTCCGACCATCCTAGAGTGATTTATCGTTAGAACGAACGATTGCGAGTGGTGGAAGGTGAATCCTTAGCTTCTGTCAATACGGAACGTGTGGAGCGGGGGAATATCGCGATTCCGAGCCTCCTAGAGTGACTTATCGTTATATCGTACGATTGCGTGGCTGGAAAGTCAATTCTTACCTCCTGTCGATACAGAACGTGTGGAACGGGTGAATATCGCGATTCCGTTCCTCCTAGAGTGACTTATCGTTATATCCAACGATTGCGAGGGCTGGAAAGTGAATCCTTAACTCGTGTCGATACAGAACGTGTGGAACGGGTGAATATCGCCATTCCGTTCCTCCTAGAGTGACTTATCGTTATATCCAACGATTGCGAGGGCTGGAAAGTGAATCCTTAGCTCCTGTCGATACAGAACGTGTGGAACGGGTGAATTTCGCCATTCCTAGCCTCCTAGAGTGATTTATCGATAGTCCGATCGATTGCGTGGGCTGGAAAGTGGATCCTTACCTTCAGTCGATATAGAAAGATTGGAAATGGTGAATATCGCGATTCAAGCACCCACGAGTGATTTATCGATGCATCGAACGATTGCGCGGGCTGGAAAGTGGATGCTTACCTTCAGTCGATACAGAACGATTGGAAATGGTGAATATCGCGATTCCGAGCCCCCACGAGTGATTTATCGATGCATCGAAAGATTGCGAGGGCTGGAAAGTGAATCCTTAGCATCTGTCGATACAGAACGATTGGGAAGGGTGAATATCGCAATTCCGAGCCTCCTAGAGTGACTTATCCTTATATCGAACGATGCCGAGGGCTGGAATGTGAATTCATACCTTCCGTCGATACAGAACGTGTGGAACGGGTGAATATCGCAATTCCGAGCCTCCTAGTTTGATTTATCGTTATATCGAACGATTGCGAGGGCTGGAAAGTTAATCCATAGCTCCTGTTGATACAGAACGTGTGGAGCGGGTGAATATCGCTAGTCCGAGCCTCCTTGAGTGATTTATCGATAGTCTCAACGATTGCGAGGGCTGGAAAGTGAATCTTTAGCTCCTGTCTATACAGAACGATTGGAAATGGTGAATATCGCGATTCCGAGCCCCCACGAGTGATTTATCGATGCATCGAAAGATTGCGAGGGCTGGAAAGTGAATCCTTAGCATCTGTCGATACAGAACGATTGGGAAGGGTGAATATCGCAATTCCGAGCCTCCTAGAGTGACTTATTGTTATATCCAACGATTGCGAGGGCTGGAAAGTGAATCCTTAGCTTCTGTCGATACAGCACGATCGGAAAGTGTGAATATCGCGAGTCCGAGCCTCCTAGTTTGACTTATCGTTATATCGAACGATTGCGATGGCTGGGAAGTGAATCCTTACCATCTGTCGATACAGAACGTGTGGAAAGGGTGAATATCGCGATTCCGACCATCCTAGAGTGATTTATCGATAGACCGAACGATTGCGAGGGCTGGGAAGTGAATCCTTAGCTTCTGTCGATACAGCACGATCGGAAAGGGTGAATATCGCGAGTCCGAGCCTCCTAGTTTGATTTATCGTTATATCGAACGATTGCGATGGCTGGACGGTGGATATTTAACTTCTGTCGGTACAAAACGATTGGAAAAAATGAATCTCGCGATTCCGAGCCTCCTAGATTGATTTATACTTTAATCGAACGATTCCGAGGGCTGGAATGTGAATTCATACCAACCGTCCATACAGAACGTGTGGAACGGGTGAATATCGCGAGTCCGGGCCTCCTAGTTTGATTTATCATTATATCGAACGATTGCGAGAGCTGGAAAGTGAATCCTTAGTTTCTGTCGATACAGACCGTGTGGAGCGGGTGCATATCGCGATTCCGAGCCTCCTAGAGTGATTTATCGATAGATTGAACGATTGCGAGGGCAGGAAAGTGAATTCATACATACCGTCGCTACAGAACGTGTGGAACGGGCGAATATCGAGAGTCCGGGCCTCCTAGTTTGTTTTATCGTTATATCGAACGATTGCGAGAGCTGGAAACTGAATCCTTAGTTTCTGTCGATACAGAACGGGTGGAGCGGGTGCATATCGCTATTCCGAGCCTCCTAGAGTGATTTATCGATAGTCTCAACGATTGCGAGGGCTGGAAAGTGAATCCTTAGCTCCTGTCTATACAGAACGATTGGAAATGGTGAATATCGCGATTCCGAGCCCCCACGAGTGATTTATCGATGCACCGAACGATTGCGTGGGCTGGAAAGTGAATCCTCAGTATCTGTCGATACAGAACGATTGGGAAGGGTGAAAATCGCAATTCCGAGCCTCCTAGAGTGACTTATCCTTATATCGAACGATGCCGAGGGCTGGAATGTGAATTCATACCTTCCGTCGATACAGAACGTGTGGAACGGGTGAATATCGCAATTCCGAGCCTCCTAGTTTGATTTATCGTTATATCTAACGATTGCGAGGGCTGGAAAGTTAATCCATAGCTCCTGTTGATACGGAACGTGTGGAGCGGGTGAATATCGCTAGTCCGAGCCTCCTAGAGTGATTTATCGATAGAATCAACGATTGCGAGGCCTGGAAAGAGAATCCTTAGCTCCTGTCTATACAGAACGATTGGAAATGGTGAATATCGCGATTCCGAGCCCCCACGAGTGATTTATCGATGCACCGAACGATTGCGAGGGCTGGAAAGTGAATCCTTAGCATCTGTCGATACAGAACGATTGGGAAGGGTGAATATCGCAATTCCGAGCCTCCTAGAGTGATTTATCGTTATATCGAACGATTGCGAGAGCTGGAAAGTGAATCCTTACCTTCTGTCTATACAGAACGTGTGGAGCGGCTACATATCGCGATTCGGAGCCTCCTAGAGTGATTTATCGATAGATTGAACGATTGCGAGGGCAGGAAAGTGAATCCTTAGGTTCTGTCGATACAGAACGTGTGGAACGGGTGAGTTTCGCGATTCCGAGCCTCCTAGTTTGATTTATCGTTATATCGAACGATTGCGAGGGCTGGAAAGTGAATCCTTAGCTCCTGTCTATACAGAACGATTGGAAATGGTGAATATCGCGATTCCGAGCCCCCACGAGTGATTTATCGATGCATCGAAAGATTGCGAGGGCTGGGAAGTTAATCCTTAGCATCTGTCGATACAGAACGGGTGGAGCGGGTGCATATCGCTATTCCGAGCCTCCTAGAGTGATTTATCGATAGTCTCAACGATTGCGAGGGCTGGAAAGTGAATCTTTAGCTCCTGTCTATACAGAACGATTGGGAAGGGTGAATATCGCAATTCCGAGCCTCCTAGAGTGATTTATCGTTATATCGAACGATTGCGAGGGCTGGAAAGTGAATTCTTACCTCCTGTGGATACAGAACGTGTGGAACGGGTGAATATCGCGAGTCCGAGCCTCCTAGTTTGACTTATCGTTATATCGAACGATTGCGATGGCTGGGAAGTGAATCCTTACCTTCTGTCGATACAGAACGTGTGGAAAGGGTGAATATCGCGATTCCGACCATCCTAGAGTGATTTATCGATAGACCGAACGATTGCGAGGGCTGGGAAGTGAATCCTTAGCTTCTGTCGGTACAGCACGATCGGAAAGGGTGAATATCGCGAGTCCGAGCCTCCTAGTTTGATTTATCGTTATATCGAACGATTGCGAGAGCTGGAAAGTGAATCCTTAGTTTCTGTCGATACAGACCGTGTGGAGCGGGTGCATATCGCGATTCCGAGCCTCCTAGAGTGATTTATCGATAGATTGAACGATTGCGAGGGCAGGAAAGTGAATTCATACCTACCGTCGCTACAGAACGTGTGGAACGGGCGAATATCGAGAGTCCGGGCCTCCTAGTTTGTTTTATCGTTATATCGAACGATTGCGAGAGCTGGAAACTGAATCCTTAGTTTCTGTCGATACAGAACGGGTGGAGCGTGTGCATATCGCTATTCCGAGCCTCCTAGAGTGATTTATCGATAGTCTCAACGATTGCGAGGGCTGGAAAGTGAATCCTTAGCTCCTGTCTATACAGAACGATTGGAAATGGTGAATATCGCGATTCCGAGCCCCCACGAGTGATTTATCGATGCACCGAACGATTGCGTGGGCTGGAAAGTGAATCCTCAGCATCTGTCGATACAGAACGATTGGGAAGGGTGAAAATCGCAATTCCGAGCCTCCTCGAGTGACTTATCGTTATATCGCACGATTGCGAGGGCTGGAAAGTGAATTCTTACCTTCTGTGGATACAGAACGTGTGGAACGGGTAAATATCGCGATTCCGATCCTCCTAGAGTGACTTATCGTTATATCAAACGATTGCGAGAGCTGGAAAGTGAATCCTTAGTTTCTGTCGATACAGAACGGGTGGAGCGGGTGCATATCGCTATTCCGAGCCTCCTAGAGTGATTTATCGATAGTCTCAACGATTGCGAGGGCTGGAAGGTGAATCCTTAGATCCTGTCTATACAGAACGATTGGAAATGGTGAAAATTGCAATTCCGAGCCTCCTCGAGTGACTTATCGTTATATCGCACGATTGCGAGGGCTGGAAATTGAATTCTTACCTTCTGTCGATACAGAATGTGTGGAACGGGTGAATATCGCGATTCCGAACCTCCTGGTTTGATTTATCGGTATATCGAACTTTTGCGAGGGCTGGGAAGTGAATCCTTACCTTCTGTCGATACAGAACGTGTGGAAAGGGTGAATATCGCGATTCCGACCATCCTAGAGTGATTTATCGATAGAACGAACGATTGCGAGTGGTGGAAGGTGAATCCTTAGCTTCTATCAATACGGAACGTGTGGAGCGGGGGAATATCGCGATTCCGAGCCTCCTAGAGTGACTTATCGTTATATCGCACGATTGCGTGGGCTGGAAAGTCAATTCTTACCTCCTGTCGATACAGAACGGGTGGAGCGGGTGCATATCGCTATTCCGAGCCTCCTAGAGTGATTTATCGATAGTCTCAACGATTGCGAGGGCTGGAAGGTGAATCCTTAGATCCTGTCTATACAGAACGATTGGAAATGGTGAATATCGCGATTCCGAGCCCCCACGAGTGATTTATCGATGAATCGAAAGATTGCGAGGGCTGGGAAGTTAATCCTTAGCATCTGTCGATACAGAACGGGTGGAGCGGGTGCATATCGCTATTCCGAGCCTCCTAGAGTGATTTATCGATAGTCTCAACGATTGCGAGGGCTGGAAAGTGAATCTTTAGCTCCTGTCTATACAGAACGATTGGAAATGGTGAAAATCGCAATTCCGAGCCTCCTCGAGTGACTTATCGTTTTATCAAACGATTGCGAGGGGTTGAACGTAAATCCTTAGCTTCTGTCGATACAGCACGATCGGAAAGTGTGAATATCGCGAGTCCGAGCCTCCTAGTTTGACTTATCGTTATATCGAACGATTGCGATGGCTGGGAAGTGAATCCTTACCATCTGTCGATACAGAACGTGTGGAAAGGGTGAATATCGCGATTCCGACCATCCTAGAGTGATTTATCGATAGACCGAACGATTGCGAGGGCTGGGAAGTGAATCCTTAGCTTCTGTCGATACAGCACGATCGGAAAGGGTGAATATCGCGAGTCCGAGCCTCCTAGTTTGATTTATCGTTATATCGAACGATTGCGATGGCTGGACGGTGGATATTTAACTTCTGTCGGTACAAAACGATTGGAAAAAATGAATCTCGCGATTCCGAGCCTCCTAGATTGATTTATACTTTAATCGAACGATTCCGAGGGCTGGAATGTGAATTCATACCAACCGTCCATACAGAACGTGTGGAACGGGTGAATATCGCGAGTCCGGGCCTCCTAGTTTGATTTATCATTATATCGAACGATTGCGAGAGCTGGAAAGTGAATCCTTAGTTTCTGTCGATACAGACCGTGTGGAGCGGGTGCATATCGCGATTCCGAGCCTCCTAGAGTGATTTATCGATAGATTGAACGATTGCGAGGGCAGGAAAGTGAATTCATACATACCGTCGCTACAGAACGTGTGGAACGGGCGAATATCGAGAGTCCGGGCCTCCTAGTTTGTTTTATCGTTATATCGAACGATTGCGAGAGCTGGAAACTGAATCCTTAGTTTCTGTCGATACAGAACGGGTGGAGCGGGTGCATATCGCTATTCCGAGCCTCCTAGAGTGATTTATCGATAGTCTCAACGATTGCGAGGGCTGGAAAGTGAATCCTTAGCTCCTGTCTATACAGAACGATTGGAAATGGTGAATATCGCGATTCCGAGCCCCCACGAGTGATTTATCGATGCACCGAACGATTGCGTGGGCTGGAAAGTGAATCCTCAGTATCTGTCGATACAGAACGATTGGGAAGGGTGAAAATCGCAATTCCGAGCCTCCTAGAGTGACTTATCCTTATATCGAACGATGCCGAGGGCTGGAATGTGAATTCATACCTTCCGTCGATACAGAACGTGTGGAACGGGTGAATATCGCAATTCCGAGCCTCCTAGTTTGATTTATCGTTATATCGAACGATTGCGAGGGCTGGAAAGTTAATCCATAGCTCCTGTTGATACGGAACGTGTGGAGCGGGTGAATATCGCTAGTCCGAGCCTCCTAGAGTGATTTATCGATAGAATCAACGATTGCGAGGCCTGGAAAGAGAATCCTTAGCTCCTGTCTATACAGAACGATTGGAAATGGTGAATATCGCGATTCCGAGCCCCCACGAGTGATTTATCGATGCACCGAACGATTGCGAGGGCTGGAAAGTGAATCCTTAGCATCTGTCGATACAGAACGATTGGGAAGGGTGAATATCGCAATTCCGAGCCTCCTAGAGTGATTTATCGTTATATCGAACGATTGCGAGAGCTGGAAAGTGAATCCTTACCTTCTGTCTATACAGAACGTGTGGAGCGGCTACATATCGCGATTCGGAGCCTCCTAGAGTGATTTATCGATAGATTGAACGATTGCGAGGGCAGGAAAGTGAATCCTTAGGTTCTGTCGATACAGAACGTGTGGAACGGGTGAGTTTCGCGATTCCGAGCCTCCTAGTTTGATTTATCGTTATATCGAACGATTGCGAGGGCTGGAAAGTGAATCCTTAGCTCCTGTCTATACAGAACGATTGGAAATGGTGAATATCGCGATTCCGAGCCCCCACGAGTGATTTATCGATGCATCGAAAGATTGCGAGGGCTGGGAAGTTAATCCTTAGCATCTGTCGATACAGAACGGGTGGAGCGGGTGCATATCGCTATTCCGAGCCTCCTAGAGTGATTTATCGATAGTCTCAACGATTGCGAGGGCTGGAAAGTGAATCTTTAGCTCCTGTCTATACAGAACGATTGGGAAGGGTGAATATCGCAATTCCGAGCCTCCTAGAGTGATTTATCGTTATATCGAACGATTGCGAGGGCAGGAAAGTGAATTCATACCTACCGTCGCTACAGAACGTGTGGAACGGGCGAATATCGAGAGTCCGGGCCTCCTAGTTTGTTTTATCGTTATATCGAACGATTGCGAGAGCTGGAAACTGAATCCTTAGTTTCTGTCGATACAGAACGGGTGGAGCGTGTGCATATCGCTATTCCGAGCCTCCTAGAGTGATTTATCGATAGTCTCAACGATTGCGAGGGCTGGAAAGTGAATCCTTAGCTCCTGTCTATACAGAACGATTGGAAATGGTGAATATCGCGATTCCGAGCCCCCACGAGTGATTTATCGATGCACCGAACGATTGCGTGGGCTGGAAAGTGAATCCTCAGCATCTGTCGATACAGAACGATTGGGAAGGGTGAAAATCGCAATTCCGAGCCTCCTCGAGTGACTTATCGTTATATCGCACGATTGCGAGGGCTGGAAAGTGAATTCTTACCTTCTGTGGATACAGAACGTGTGGAACGGGTAAATATCGCGATTCCGATCCTCCTAGAGTGACTTATCGTTATATCAAACGATTGCGAGAGCTGGAAAGTGAATCCTTAGTTTCTGTCGATACAGAACGGGTGGAGCGGGTGCATATCGCTATTCCGAGCCTCCTAGAGTGATTTATCGATAGTCTCAACGATTGCGAGGGCTGGAAGGTGAATCCTTAGATCCTGTCTATACAGAACGATTGGAAATGGTGAAAATTGCAATTCCGAGCCTCCTCGAGTGACTTATCGTTATATCGCACGATTGCGAGGGCTGGAAATTGAATTCTTACCTTCTGTCGATACAGAATGTGTGGAACGGGTGAATATCGCGATTCCGAACCTCCTGGTTTGATTTATCGGTATATCGAACTTTTGCGAGGGCTGGGAAGTGAATCCTTACCTTCTGTCGATACAGAACGTGTGGAAAGGGTGAATATCGCGATTCCGACCATCCTAGAGTGATTTATCGATAGAACGAACGATTGCGAGTGGTGGAAGGTGAATCCTTAGCTTCTATCAATACGGAACGTGTGGAGCGGGGGAATATCGCGATTCCGAGCCTCCTAGAGTGACTTATCGTTATATCGCACGATTGCGTGGGCTGGAAAGTCAATTCTTACCTCCTGTCGATACAGAACGTGTGGAACGGGTGAATATCGCGATTCCGTTCCTCCTAGAGTGACTTATCGTTATATCCAACGATTGCGAGGGCTGGAAAGTGAATCCTTAGCTTCTGTCGATACAGCACGATCGGAAAGTGTGAATATCGCGAGTCCGAGCCTCCTAGTTTGATTTATCGTTATATCGAACGATTGCGAGAGCTGCAAAGTGAATCCTTAGTTTCTGTCGATGCAGAACGTGTGGAGCGGGTGCATATCGCGAGTCCGGGCCTCCTAGTTTGATTTATCATTATATCGAACGATTGCGAGAGCTGGAAAGTGAATCCTTAGTTTCTGTCGATACAGACCGTGTGGAGCGGGTGCATATCGCGATTCCGAGCCTCCTAGAGTGATTTATCGATAGATTGAACGATTGCGAGGGCAGGAAAGTGAATTCATACCTACCGTCGCTACAGAACGTGTGGAACGGGCGAATATCGAGAGTCCGGGCCTCCTAGTTTGTTTTATCGTTATATCGAACGATTGCGAGAGCTGGAAACTGAACCCTTAGTTTCTGTCGATACAGAACGGGTGGAGCGGGTGCATATCGCTATTCCGAGCCTCCTAGAGTTATTTATCGATAGTCTCAACGATTGCGAGGGCTGGAAAGTGAATCCTTAGCTCCTGTCTATACAGAACGATTGGAAATGGTGAATATCGCGAGTCCGAGCCTCCTAGTTTGATTTATCGTTATATCGAACGATTGCGAGAGCTGCAAAGTGAATCCTTAGTTTCTGTCGATGCAGAACGTGTGGAGCGGGTGCATATCGCGAGTCCGGGCCTCCTAGAGTGATTTATCGATAGATTGAACGATTGCGAGGGCAGGAAAGTGAATTCATACCTACCGTCGCTACAGAACGTGTGGAACGGGCGAATATCGAGAGTCCGGGCCTCCTAGTTTGTTTTATCGTTAGTTCGAACGATTGCGAGAGCTGGAAACTGAACCCTTAGTTTCTGTCGATACAGAACGGGTGGAGCGGGTGCATATCGCTATTCCGAGCCTCCTAGAGTTATTTATCGATAGTCTCAACGATTGCGAGGGCTGGAAAGTGAATCCTTAGCTCCTGTCTATACAGAACGATTGGAAATGGTGAATATCGCGATTCCGAGCCCCCACGAGTGATTTATCGATGCATCGAAAGATTGCGAGGGCTGGAAAGTGAATCCTTAGCATCTGTCGATACAGAACGATTGGGAAGGGTGAATATCGCAATTCCGAGCCTCCTAGAGTGACTTATTGTTATATCCAACGATTGCGAGGGCTGGAAAGTGAATCCTTAGCTTCTGTCGATACAGCACGATCGGAAAGTGTGAATATCGCGAGTCCGAGCCTCCTAGTTTGATTTATCGTTATATCGAACGATTGCGAGAGCTGCAAAGTGAATCCTTAGTTTCTGTCGATGCAGAACGTGTGGAGCGGGTGCATATCGCGATTCCGAGCCTCCTAGAGTGATTTATTGATAGATTGAACGATTGCGAGGGCAGGAAAGTGAATACTTAGGTTCTGTCGATACAGAACGTGTGGAGCGGGTGCATATCGCTATTCCGAGCCTCCTAGAGTGATTTATCGATAGTCTCAACGATTGCGAGGGCTGGAAAGTGAATTCTTACGTTCTGTGGATACAGAACGTGTGGAACGGGTGAATATCGCGATTCCGAGCATCCTAGAGTGATTTATCGATAGACCGAACGTTTGCGAGGGCTGGGAAGTGAATCCTTACCTTCTGTCGATACAGACCGTGTGGAGCAGGTGAAAATGCGATTCCGAGCCTCCTAGAGTGATTTATCGATAGAACGAACGATTGCGAGTGGTGGAAGGTGAATCCTTAGCTTCTGTCGATACGGAACGTGTGGAGCGGGTGCATATCGCGATTCCGAGCCTCCTAGAGTGATTTATTGATAGATTGAACGATTGCGACGGCAGGAAAGTGAATACATAGGTTCTGTCGATACAGAACGTGTGGAACGGGTGTGTTTCGCGATTCCGAGCCTCCTAGAGTGATTTATCGATAGTCCGATCGATTGCGTGGGCTGGAAAGTGGATGCTTACCTTCAGTCGATACAGAACGATTGGAAATGGTGAATATCGCGATTCCGAGCCCCCACGAGTGATTTATCGATGCATCGAACGATTGCGAGGGCTGGAAAGTGAATCCTTAGCATCTGTCGACACAGAACGATTGGTAAGGGTGAATATCGCAATTCCGAGCCTCCTAGAGTGACTTATCCTTATATCGAACGATGCCGAGGGCTGGAATGTGAATTCATACCTTCCGTCGATACAGAACGTGTGGAACGGGTGAATATCGCAATTCCGAGCCTCCTGGTTTGATTTATCGGTATATCGAACTTTTGCGAGGGCAGGGAAGTGAATCCTTAGGTTCTGTCGATACAGAACGGGTGGAGCGGGTGCATATCGCTATTCCGAGCCTCCTAGAGTGATTTATCGATAGTCTCAACGATTGCGAGGGCTGGAAAGTGAATCCTTAGATCCTGTCTATACAGAACGATTGGAAATGGTGAAAATCGCAATTCCGAGCCTCCTCGAGTGACTTATCGTTATATCGCACGATTGCGAGGGCTGGAAAGTGAATTCTTACCTTCTGTCGATACAGAACGTGTGGAAAGGGTGAATATCGCGATTCCGACCATCCTAGAGTGATTTATCGTTAGAACGAACGATTGCGAGTGGTGGAAGGTGAATCCTTAGCTTCTGTCAATACGGAACGTGTGGAGCGGGGGAATATCGCGATTCCGAGCCTCCTAGAGTGACTTATCGTTATATCGTACGATTGCGTGGCTGGAAAGTCAATTCTTACCTCCTGTCGATACAGAACGTGTGGAACGGGTGAATATCGCGATTCCGTTCCTCCTAGAGTGACTTATCGTTATATCCAACGATTGCGAGGGCTGGAAAGTGAATCCTTAGCTCGTGTCGATACAGAACGTGTGGAACGGGTGAATATCGCCATTCCGTTCCTCCTAGAGTGACTTATCGTTATATCCAACGATTGCGAGGGCTGGAAAGTGAATCCTTAGCTCCTGTCGATACAGAACGTGTGGAACGGGTGAATTTCGCCATTCCTAGCCTCCTAGAGTGATTTATCGATAGTCCGATCGATTGCGTGGGCTGGAAAGTGGATCCTTACCTTCAGTCGATATAGAAAGATTGGAAATGGTGAATATCGCGATTCAAGCCCCCACGAGTGATTTATCGATGCATCGAACGACTGCGCGGGCTGGAAAGTGGATGCTTACCTTCAGTCGATACAGAACGATTGGAAATGGTGAATATCGCGATTCCGAGCCCCCACGAGTGATTTATCGATGCATCGAAAGATTGCGAGGGCTGGAAAGTGAATCCTTAGCATCTGTCGATACAGAACGATTGGGAAGGGTGAATATCGCAATTCCGAGCCTCCTAGAGTGACTTATCCTTATATCGAACGATGCCGAGGGCTGGAATGTGAATTCATACCTTCCGTCGATACAGAACGTGTGGAACGGGTGAATATCGCAATTCCGAGCCTCCTAGTTTGATTTATCGTTATATCGAACGATTGCGAGGGCTGGGAAGTGAATCCTTAGCATCTGTCGATACCGAACGATTGGGAAGGGTGAATATCGCAATTCCGAGCCTCCTAGAGTGACTTATCCTTATATCGAACGATGCCGAGGGCTGGAATGTGAATTCATACCTTCCGTCGATACAGAACGTGTGGAACGGGTGAATATCGCAATTCCGAGCCTCCTAGTTTGATTTATCGTTATATCGAACGATTGCGAGGGCTGGAAAGTTAATCCATAGCTCCTGTTGATACAGAACGTGTGGAGCGGGTGAATATCGCTAGTCCGAGCCTCCTAGAGTGATTTATCGATAGTCTCAACGATTGCGAGGGCTGGAAAGTGAATCTTTAGCTCCTGTCTATACAGAACGATTGGAAATGGTGAATATAGCGATTCCGAGCCCCCACGAGTGATTTATCGATGCATCGAAAGATTGCGAGGGCTGGGAAGTTAATCCTTAGCATCTGTCGATACAGAACGGGTGGAGCGGGTGCATATTGCTATTCCGAGCCTCCTAGAGTGATTTATCGATAGTCTCAACGATTGCGAGGTCTGGAAAGTGAATCTTTAGCTCCTGTCTATACAGAACGATTGGAAATGGTGAAAATCGCAATTCCGAGCCTCCTCGAGTGACTTATCGTTATATCGCACGATTGCGAGGGCTGGAAAGTGAATTCTTACCTCCTGTGGATACAGAACGTGTGGAACGGGTGAATATCGCGAGTCCGATCCTCCTAGAGTGACTTATCGTTTTATCAAACGATTGCGAGGGGTTGAACGTAAATCCTTAGCTTCTGTCGATACAGCACGATCGGAAAGTGTGAATATCGCGAGTCCGAGCCTCCTAGTTTGACTTATCGTTATATCGAACGATTGCGAGAGCTGCAAAGTGAATCCTTAGTTTCTGTCGATGCAGAACGTGTGGAGCGGGTGCATATCGCGATTCCGAGCATCCTAGAGTGATTTATCGATAGACCGAACGATTGCGAGGGCTGGGAAGTGAATCCTTAGCTTCTGTCGATACAGCACTATCGGAAAGGGTGAATATCGCGAGTCCGAGCCTCCTAGTTTGATTTATCGTTATATCGAACGATTGCGATGGCTGGACGGTGGATATTTAACTTCTGTCGGTACAAAACGATTGGAAAAAATGAATCTCGCGATTCCGAGCCTCCTAGATTGATTTATACTTTAATCGAACGATTCCGAGGGCTGGAATGTCAATTCATACCAAACGTCCATACAGAACGTGTGGAACGGGTGAGTTTCGCGATTCCGAGCTTCCTAGTTTGATTTATCGTTATATCGAACGATTGCGAGGGCTGGAAAGTGAATTCTTAGCTCCTGTCTATACAGAACGTGTGGAACGGGTGAGTTTCGCGATTCCGAGCCTCCTAGTTTGATTTATCGTTATATCGAACGATTGCGAGGGCTGGAAAGTGAATCCTTAGCTCCTGTCTATACAGAACGATTGGAAATGGTGAATATCGCGATTCCGAGCCCCCACGAGTGATTTATCGATGCATCGAAAGATTGCGAGGGCTGGGAAGTTAATCCTTAGCATCTGTCGATACAGAACGGGTGGAGCGGGTGCATATCGCTATTCCGAGCCTCCTAGAGTGATTTATCGATAGTCTCAACGATTGCGAGGGCTGGAAAGTGAATCTTTAGCTCCTGTCTATACAGAACGATTGGAAATGGTGAAAATCGCAATTCCGAGCCTCCTCGAGTGACTTATCGTTATATCGAACGATTGCGATGGCTGGACGGTGGATCTTTAACTTCTGTCGGTACAAAACGATTGGAAAAAATGAATCTCGCGATTCCGAGCCTCCTAGATTGATTTATACTTTAATCGAACGATTCCGAGGGCTGGAATGTGAATTCATACCAACCGTCCAACAGAACGTGTGGAACGGGTGAATATCGCGAGTCCGGGCATCCTAGTTTGATTTATCATTATATCGAACGATTGCGAGAGCTGGAAAGTGAATCCTTAGTTTCTGTCGATACAGACCGTGTGGAGCGGGTGCATATCGCGATTCCGAGCCTCCTAGAGTGATTTATCGATAGATTGAACGATTGCGAGGGCAGGAAAGTGAATTCATACCTACCGTCGCTACAGAACGTGTGGAACGGGCGAATATCGAGAGTCCGGGCCTCCTAGTTTGTTTTATCGTTATATCGAACGATTGCGAGAGCTGGAAACTGAATCCTTAGTTTCTGTCGATACAGAACGGGTGGAGCGGGTGCATATCGCTATTCCGAGCCTCCTAGAGTGATTTATCGATAGTCTCAACGATTGCGAGGGCTGGAAAGTGAATCCTTAGCTCCTGTCTATACAGAACGATTGGAAATGGTGAATATCGCGATTCCGAGCCCCCACGAGTGATTTATCGATGCATCGAAAGATTGCGAGGGCTGGAAAGTGAATCCTTGGCATCTGTCGATACAGAACGATTGGGAAGCGTGAATATCGCAATTCCGAGCCTCCTAGAGTGAGTTATCCTTATATCGAACGATGCCGAGGGCTGGAATGTGAATTCATACCTTCCGTCGATACAGAACGTGTGGAACGGGTGAATATCGCAATTCCGAGCCTCCTAGTTTGATTTATCGTTATATCGAACGATTGCGAGGGCTGGGAAGTGAATCCTTAGCATCTGTCGATACCGAACGATTGGGCAGGGTGAATATCGCAATTCCGAGCCTCCTAGAGTGACTTATCCTTATATCGAACGATGCCGAGGGCTGGAATGTGAATTCATACCTTCCGTCGATACAGAACGTGTGGAACGGGTGAATATCGCAATTCCGAGCCTCCTAGTTTGATTTATCGTTATATCGAACGATTGCGAGGGCTGGAAAGTTAATCCATAGCTCCTGTTGATACAGAACGTGTGAAGCGGGTGAATATCGCTAGTCCGAGCCTCCTAGAGTGATTTATCGATAGAATCAACGATTGCGAGGCCTGGAAAGTGAATCCTTAGCTCCTGTCTATACAGAACGATTGGAAATGGTGAATATCGCGATTCCGAGCCCCCACGAGTGATTTATCGATGCACCAAACGATTGCGAGGGCTGGAAAGTGAATCCTTAGCATCTGTCGATACAGAACGATTGGGAAGGGTGAATATCGCAATTCCGAGCCTCCTAGAGTGACTTATCCTTATATCGAACGATGCCGAGGGCTGGAATGTGAATTCATACCTTCCGTCGATACAGAACGTGTGGAACGGGTGAATATCGCAATTCCGAGCCTCCTAGTTTGATTTATCGTTATATCGAACGATTGCGAGGGCTGGAAAGTTAATCCATAGCTCCTGTTGATACGGAACGTGTGGAGCGGGTGAATATCGCTAGTCCGAGCCTCCTAGAGTGATTTATCGATAGAATCCACGATTGCGAGGCCTGGAAAGAGAATCCTTAGCTCCTGTCTATACAGAACGATTGGAAATGGTGAATATCGCGATTCCGAGCCTCCTAGAGTGACTTATTGTTATATCCAACGATTGCGAGGGCTGGAAAGTGAATCCTTAGCTTCTGTCGATACAGCACGATCGGAAAGTGTGAATATCGCGAGTCCGAGCCTCCTAGTTTGATTTATCGTTATATCGAACGATTGCGAGAGCTGCAAAGTGAATCCTTAGTTTCTGTCGATGCAGAACGTGTGGAGCGGGTGCATATCGCGATTCCGAGCCTCCTAGAGTGATTTATTGATAGATTGAACGATTGCGAGGGCAGGAAAGTGAATACTTAGGTTCTGTCGATACAGAACGTGTGGAGCGGGTGCATATCGCTATTCCGAGCCTCCTAGAGTGATTTATCGATAGTCTCAACGATTGCGAGGGCTGGAAAGTGAATTCTTACGTTCTGTGGATACAGAACGTGTGGAACGGGTGAATATCGCGATTCCGAGCATCCTAGAGTGATTTATCGATAGACCGAACGTTTGCGAGGGCTGGGAAGTGAATCCTTACCTTCTGTCGATACAGACCGTGTGGAGCAGGTGAAAATGCGATTCCGAGCCTCCTGGAGTGATTTATCGATAGAACGAACGATTGCGAGTGGTGGAAGGTGAATCCTTAGCTTCTGTCGATACGGAACGTGTGGAGCGGGTGCATATCGCGATTCCGAGCCTCCTAGAGTGATTTATTGATAGATTGAACGATTGCGACGGCAGGAAAGTGAATACATAGGTTCTGTCGATACAGAACGTGTGGAACGGGTGTGTTTCGCGATTCCGAGCCTCCTAGAGTGATTTATCGATAGTCCGATCGATTGCGTGGGCTGGAAAGTGGATGCTTACCTTCAGTCGATACAGAACGATTGGAAATGGTGAATATCGCGATTCCGAGCCCCCACGAGTGATTTATCGATGCATCGAACGATTGCGAGGGCTGGAAAGTGAATCCTTAGCATCTGTCGACACAGAACGATTGGTAAGGGTGAATATCGCAATTCCGAGCCTCCTAGAGTGACTTATCCTTATATCGAACGATGCCGAGGGCTGGAATGTGAATTCATACCTTCCGTCGATACAGAACGTGTGGAACGGGTGAATATCGCAATTCCGAGCCTCCTGGTTTGATTTATCGGTATATCGAACTTTTGCGAGGGCAGGGAAGTGAATCCTTAGGTTCTGTCGATACAGAACGGGTGGAGCGGGTGCATATCGCTATTCCGAGCCTCCTAGAGTGATTTATCGATAGTCTCAACGATTGCGAGGGCTGGAAAGTGAATCCTTAGATCCTGTCTATACAGAACGATTGGAAATGGTGAAAATCGCAATTCCGAGCCTCCTCGAGTGACTTATCGTTATATCGCACGATTGCGAGGGCTGGAAAGTGAATTCTTACCTTCTGTCGATACAGAACGTGTGGAAAGGGTGAATATCGCGATTCCGACCATCCTAGAGTGATTTATCGTTAGAACGAACGATTGCGAGTGGTGGAAGGTGAATCCTTAGCTTCTGTCAATACGGAACGTGTGGAGCGGGGGAATATCGCGATTCCGAGCCTCCTAGAGTGACTTATCGTTATATCGTACGATTGCGTGGCTGGAAAGTCAATTCTTACCTCCTGTCGATACAGAACGTGTGGAACGGGTGAATATCGCGATTCCGTTCCTCCTAGAGTGACTTATCGTTATATCCAACGATTGCGAGGGCTGGAAAGTGAATCCTTAGCTCGTGTCGATACAGAACGTGTGGAACGGGTGAATATCGCCATTCCGTTCCTCCTAGAGTGACTTATCGTTATATCCAACGATTGCGAGGGCTGGAAAGTGTATCCTTAGCTCCTGTCGATACAGAACGTGTGGAACGGGTGAATTTCGCCATTCCTAGCCTCCTAGAGTGATTTATCGATAGTCCGATCGATTGCGTGGGCTGGAAAGTGGATCCTTACCTTCAGTCGATATAGAAAGATTGGAAATGGTGAATATCGCGATTCAAGCCCCCACGAGTGATTTATCGATGCATCGAACGATTGCGCGGGCTGGAAAGTGGATGCTTACCTTCAGTCGATACAGAACGATTGGAAATGGTGAATATCGCGATTCCGAGCCCCCACGAGTGATTTATCGATGCATCGAAAGATTGCGAGGGCTGGAAAGTGAATCCTTAGCATCTGTCGATACAGAACGATTGGGAAGGGTGAATATCGCAATTCCGAGCCTCCTAGAGTGACTTATCCTTATATCGAACGATGCCGAGGGCTGGAATGTGAATTCATACCTTCCGTCGATACAGAACGTGTGGAACGGGTGAATATCGCGATTCCGTTCCTCCTAGAGTGACTTATCGTTATATCCAACGATTGCGAGGGCTGGAAAGTGAATCCTTAGCTTCTGTCGATACAGCACGATCGGAAAGTGTGAATATCGCGAGTCCGAGCCTCCTAGTTTGATTTATCGTTATATCGCACGATTGCGAGGGCTGGAAAGTGAATTCTTACCTTCTGTGGATACAGTACGTGTGGAACGGGTGAATATCGCGAGTCCGGGCCTCCTAGTTTGATTTATCATTATATCGAACGATTGCGAGAGCTGGAAAGTGAATCCTTAGTTTCTGTCGATACAGACCGTGTGGAGCGGGTGCATATCGCGATTCCGAGCCTCCTAGAGTGATTTATCGATAGATTGAACGATTGCGAGGGCAGGAAAGTGAATTCATACCTACCGTCGCTACAGAACGTGTGGAACGGGCGAATATCGAGAGTCCGGGCCTCCTAGTTTGTTTTATCGTTATATCGAACGATTGCGAGAGCTGGAAACTGAACCCTTAGTTTCTGTCGATACAGACCGGGTGGAGCGGGTGCATATCGCTATTCCGAGCCTCCTAGAGTTATTTATCGATAGTCTCAACGATTGCGAGGGCTGGAAAGTGAATCCTTAGCTCCTGTCTATACAGAACGATTGGAAATGGTGAATATCGCGATTCCGAGCCCCCACGAGTGATTTATCGATGCATCGAAAGATTGCGAGGGCTGGAAAGTGAATCCTTAGCATCTGTCGATACAGAACGATTGGGAAGGGTGAATATCGCAATTCCGAGCCTCCTAGAGTGACTTATTGTTATATCCAACGATTGCGAGGGCTGGAAAGTGAATCCTTAGCTTCTGTCGATACAGCACGATCGGAAAGTATGAATATCGCGAGTCCGAGCCTCCTAGTTTGATTTATCGTTATATCGAACGATTGCGAGAGCTGCAAAGTGAATCCTTAGTTTCTGTCGATGCAGAACGTGTGGAGCGGGTGCATATCGCGATTCCGAGCCTCCTAGAGTGATTTATTGATAGATTGAACGATTGCGACGGCAGGAAAGTGAATACATAGGTTCTGTCGATACAGAACGTGTGGAACGGGTGTGTTTCGCGATTCCGAGCCTCCTAGAGTGATTTATCGATAGTCCGATCGATTGCGTGGGCTGGAAAGTGGATGCTTACCTTCAGTCGATACAGAACGATTGGAAATGGTGAATATCGCGATTCCGAGCCCCCACGAGTGATTTATCGATGCATCGAACGATTGCGAGGGCTGGAAAGTGAATCCTTAGCATCTGTCGACACAGAACGATTGGTAAGGGTGAATATCGCAATTCCGAGCCTCCTAGAGTGACTTATCCTTATATCGAACGATGCCGAGGGCTGGAATGTGAATTCATACCTTCCGTCGATACAGAACGTGTGGAACGGGTGAATATCGCAATTCCGAGCCTCCTGGTTTGATTTATCGGTATATCGAACTTTTGCGAGGGCAGGGAAGTGAATCCTTAGGTTCTGTCGATACAGAACGGGTGGAGCGGGTGCATATCGCTATTCCGAGCCTCCTAGAGTGATTTATCGATAGTCTCAACGATTGCGAGGGCTGGAAAGTGAATCCTTAGATCCTGTCTATACAGAACGATTGGAAATGGTGAAAATCGCAATTCCGAGCCTCCTCGAGTGACTTATCGTTATATCGCACGATTGCGAGGGCTGGAAAGTGAATTCTTACCTTCTGTCGATACAGAACGTGTGGAAAGGGTGAATATCGCGATTCCGACCATCCTAGAGTGATTTATCGTTAGAACGAACGATTGCGAGTGGTGGAAGGTGAATCCTTAGCTTCTGTCAATACGGAACGTGTGGAGCGGGGGAATATCGCGATTCCGAGCCTCCTAGAGTGACTTATCGTTATATCGTACGATTGCGTGGCTGGAAAGTCAATTCTTACCTCCTGTCGATACAGAACGTGTGGAACGGGTGAATATCGCGATTCCGTTCCTCCTAGAGTGACTTATCGTTATATCCAACGATTGCGAGGGCTGGAAAGTGAATCCTTAGCTCGTGTCGATACAGAACGTGTGGAACGGGTGAATATCGCCATTCCGTTCCTCCTAGAGTGACTTATCGTTATATCCAACGATTGCGAGGGCTGGAAAGTGAATCCTTAGCTCCTGTCGATACAGAACGTGTGGAACGGGTGAATTTCGCCATTCCTAGCCTCCTAGAGTGATTTATCGATAGTCCGATCGATTGCGTGGGCTGGAAAGTGGATCCTTACCTTCAGTCGATATAGAAAGATTGGAAATGGTGAATATCGCGATTCAAGCCCCCACGAGTGATTTATCGATGCATCGAACGATTGCGCCGGCTGGAAAGTGGATGCTTACCTTCAGTCGATACAGAACGATTGGAAATGGTGAATATCGCGATTCGGAGCCCCCACGAGTGATTTATCGATGCATCGAAAGATTGCGAGGGCTGGAAAGTGAATCCTTAGCATCTGTCGATACAGAACGATTGGGAAGGGTGAATATCGCAATTCCGAGCCTCCTAGAGTGACTTATCCTTATATCGAACGATGCCGAGGGCTGGAATGTGAATTCATACCTTCCGTCGATACAGAACGTGTGGAACGGGTGAATATCGCGATTCCGTTCCTCCTAGAGTGACTTATCGTTATATCCAACGATTGCGAGGGCTGGAAAGTGAATCCTTAGCTTCTGTCGATACAGCACGATCGGAAAGTGTGAATATCGCGAGTCCGAGCCTCCTAGTTTGATTTATCGTTATATCGAACGATTGCGAGAGCTGCAAAGTGAATCCTTAGTTTCTGTCGATGCAGAACGTGTGGAGCGGGTGCATATCGCGAGTCCGGGCCTCCTAGTTTGATTTATCATTATATCGAACGATTGCGAGAGCTGGAAAGTGAATCCTTAGTTTCTGTCGATACAGACCGTGTGGAGCGGGTGCATATCGCGATTCCGAGCCTCCTAGAGTGATTTATCGATAGATTGAACGATTGCGAGGGCAGGAAAGTGAATTCATACCTACCGTCGCTACAGAACGTGTGGAACGGGCGAATATCGAGAGTCCGGGCCTCCTAGTTTGTTTTATCGTTATATCGAACGATTGCGAGAGCTGGAAACTGAACCCTTAGTTTCTGTCGATACAGAACGGGTGGAGCGGGTGCATATCGCTATTCCGAGCCTCCTAGAGTTATTTATCGATAGTCTCAACGATTGCGAGGGCTGGAAAGTGAATCCTTAGCTCCTGTCTATACAGAACGATTGGAAATGGTGAATATCGCGATTCCGAGCCCCCACGAGTGATTTATCGATGCATCGAAAGATTGCGAGGGCTGGAAAGTGAATCCTTAGCATCTGTCGATACAGAACGATTGGGAAGGGTGAATATCGCAATTCCGAGCCTCCTAGAGTGACTTATTGTTATATCCAACGATTGCGAGGGCTGGAAAGTGAATCCTTAGCTTCTGTCGATACAGCACGATCGGAAAGTGTGAATATCGCGAGTCCGAGCCTCCTAGTTTGATTTATCGTTATATCGAACGATTGCGAGAGCTGCAAAGTGAATCCTTAGTTTCTGTCGATGCAGAACGTGTGGAGCGGGTGCATATCGCGATTCCGAGCCTCCTAGAGTGATTTATTGATAGATTGAACGATTGCGAGGGCAGGAAAGTGAATACTTAGGTTCTGTCGATACAGAACGTGTGGAGCGGGTGCATATCGCTATTCCGAGCCTCCTAGAGTGATTTATCGATAGTCTCAACGATTGCGAGGGCTGGAAAGTGAATTCTTACGTTCTGTGGATACAGAACGTGTGGAACGGGTGAATATCGCGATTCCGAGCATCCTAGAGTGATTTATCGATAGACCGAACGTTTGCGAGGGCTGGGAAGTGAATCCTTACCTTCTGTCGATACAGACCGTGTGGAGCAGGTGAAAATGCGATTCCGAGCCTCCTGGAGTGATTTATCGATAGAACGAACGATTGCGAGTGGTGGAAGGTGAATCCTTAGCTTCTGTCGATACGGAACGTGTGGAGCGGGTGCATATCGCGATTCCGAGCCTCCTAGAGTGATTTATTGATAGATTGAACGATTGCGACGGCAGGAAAGTGAATACATAGGTTCTGTAGATACAGAACGTGTGGAACGGGTGTGTTTCGCGATTCCGAGCCTCCTAGAGTGATTTATCGATAGTCCGATCGATTGCGTGGGCTGGAAAGTGGATGCTTACCTTCAGTCGATACAGAACGATTGGAAATGGTGAATATCGCGATTCCGAGCCCCCACGAGTGATTTATCGATGCATCGAACGATTGCGAGGGCTGGAAAGTGAATCCTTAGCATCTGTCGACACAGAACGATTGGTAAGGGTGAATATCGCAATTCCGAGCCTCCTAGAGTGACTTATCCTTATATCGAACGATGCCGAGGGCTGGAATGTGAATTCATACCTTCCGTCGATACAGAACGTGTGGAACGGGTGAATATCGCAATTCCGAGCCTCCTGGTTTGATTTATCGGTATATCGAACTTTTGCGAGGGCAAGGAAGTGAATCCTTAGGTTCTGTCGATACAGAACGGGTGGAGCGGGTGCATATCGCTATTCCGAGCCTCCTAGAGTGATTTATCGATAGTCTCAACGATTGCGAGGGCTGGAAAGTGAATCCTTAGATCCTGTCTATACAGAACGATTGGAAATGGTGAAAATCGCAATTCCGAGCCTCCTAGAGTGACTTATCGTTATATCGCACGATTGCGAGGGCTGGAAAGTGAATTCTTACCTTCTGTCGATACAGAACGTGTGGAAAGGGTGAATATCGCGATTCCGACCATCCTAGAGTGATTTATCGTTAGAACGAACGATTGCGAGTGGTGGAAGGTGAATCCTTAGCTTCTGTCAATACGGAACGTGTGGAGCGGGGGAATATCGCGATTCCGAGCCTCCTAGAGTGACTTATCGTTATATCGTACGATTGCGTGGCTGGAAAGTCAATTCTTACCTCCTGTCGATACAGAACGTGTGGAACGGGTGAATATCGCGATTCCGTTCCTCCTAGAGTGACTTATCGTTATATCCAACGATTGCGAGGGCTGGAAAGTGAATCCTTAGCTCGTGTCGATACAGAACGTGTGGAACGGGTGAATATCGCCATTCCGTTCCTCCTAGAGTGACTTATCGTTATATCCAACGATTGCGAGGGCTGGAAAGTGAATCCTTAGCTCCTGTCGATACAGAACGTGTGAAACGGGTGAATTTCGCCATTCCTAGCCTCCTAGAGTGATTTATCGATAGTCCGATCGATTGCGTGGGCTGGAAAGTGGATCCTTACCTTCAGTCGATATAGAAAGATTGGAAATGGTGAATATCGCGATTCAAGCCCCCACGAGTGATTTATCGATGCATCGAACGATTGCGCGGGCTGGAAAGTGGATGCTTACCTTCAGTCGATACAGAACGATTGGAAATGGTGAATATCGCGATTCCGAGCCCCCACGAGTGATTTATCGATGCATCGAAAGATTGCGAGGGCTGGAAAGTGAATCCTTAGCATCTGTCGATACAGAACGATTGGGAAGGGTGAATATCGCAATTCCGAGCCTCCTAGAGTGACTTATCCTTATATCGAACGATGCCGAGGGCTGGAATGTGAATTCATACCTTCCGTCGATACAGAACGTGTGGAACGGGTGAATATCGCAATTCCGAGCCTCCTAGTTTGATTTATCGTTATATCGAACGATTGCGAGGGCTGGAAAGTTAATCCATAGCTCCTGTTGATACAGAACGTGTGGAGCGGGTGAATATCGCTAGTCCGAGCCTCCTTGAGTGATTTATCGATAGTCTCAACGATTGCGAGGGCTGGAAAGTGAATCTTTAGCTCCTGTCTATACAGAACGATTGGAAATGGTGAATATCGCGATTCCGAGCCCCCACGAGTGATTTATCGATGCATCGAAAGATTGCGAGGGCTGGGAAGTTAATCCTTAGCATCTGTCGATACAGAACGGGTGGAGCGGGTGCATATCGCTATTCCGAGCCTCCTAGAGTGATTTATCGATAGTCTCAACGATTGCGAGGGCTGGAAAGTGAATCTTTAGCTCCTGTCTATACAGAACGATTGGAAATGGTGAAAATCGCAATTCCGAGCCTCCTCGAGTGACTTATCGTTTTATCAAACGATTGCGAGGGGTTGAACGTAAATCCTTAGCTTCTGTCGATACAGCACGATCGGAAAGTGTGAATATCGCGAGTCCGAGCCTCCTAGTTTGACTTATCGTTATATCGAACGATTGCGATGGCTGGGAAGTGAATCCTTACCATCTGTCGATACAGAACGTGTGGAAAGGGTGAATATCGCGATTCCGACCATCCTAGAGTGATTTATCGATAGACCGAACGATTGCGAGGGCTGGGAAGTGAATCCTTAGCTTCTGTCGATACAGCACGATCGGAAAGGGTGAATATCGCGAGTCCGAGCCTCCTAGTTTGATTTATCGTTATATCGAACGATTGCGATGGCTGGACGGTGGATATTTAACTTCTGTCGGTACAAAGCGATTGGAAAAAATGAATCTCGCGATTCCGAGCCTCCTAGATTGATTTATACTTTAATCGAACGATTCCGAGGGCTGGAATGTGAATTCATACCAACCGTCCATACAGAACGTGTGGAACGGGTGAATATCGCGAGTCCGGGCCTCCTAGTTTGATTTATCATTATATCGAACGATTGCGAGAGCTGGAAAGTGAATCCTTAGTTTCTGTCGATACAGACCGTGTGGAGCGGGTGCATATCGCGATTCCGAGCCTCCTAGAGTGATTTATCGATAGATTGAACGATTGCGAGGGCAGGAAAGTGAATTCATACATACCGTCGCTACAGAACGTGTGGAACGGGCGAATATCGAGAGTCCGGGCCTCCTAGTTTGTTTTATCGTTATATCGAACGATTGCGAGAGCTGGAAACTGAATCCTTAGTTTCTGTCGATACAGAACGGGTGGAGCGGGTGCATATCGCTATTCCGAGCCTCCTAGAGTGATTTATCGATAGTCTCAACGATTGCGAGGGCTGGAAAGTGAATCCTTAGCTCCTGTCTATACAGAACGATTGGAAATGGTGAATATCGCGATTCCGAGCCCCCACGAGTGATTTATCGATGCACCGAACGATTGCGTGGGCTGGAAAGTGAATCCTCAGTATCTGTCGATACAGAACGATTGGGAAGGGTGAAAATCGCAATTCCGAGCCTCCTAGAGTGACTTATCCTTATATCGAACGATGCCGAGGGCTGGAATGTGAATTCATACCTTCCGTCGATACAGAACGTGTGGAACGGGTGAATATCGCAATTCCGAGCCTCCTAGTTTGATTTATCGTTATATCGAACGATTGCGAGGGCTGGAAAGTTAATCCATAGCTCCTGTTGATACGGAACGTGTGGAGCGGGTGAATATCGCTAGTCCGAGCCTCCTAGAGTGATTTATCGATAGAATCAACGATTGCGAGGCCTGGAAAGAGAATCCTTAGCTCCTGTCTATACAGAACGATTGGAAATGGTGAATATCGCGATTCCGAGCCCCCACGAGTGATTTATCGATGCACCGAACGATTGCGAGGGCTGGAAAGTGAATCCTTAGCATCTGTCGATACAGAACGATTGGGAAGGGTGAATATCGCAATTCCGAGCCTCCTAGAGTGATTTATCGTTATATCGAACGATTGCGAGAGCTGGAAAGTGAATCCTTACCTTCTGTCTATACAGAACGTGTGGAGCGGCTACATATCGCGATTCGGAGCCTCCTAGAGTGATTTATCGATAGATTGAACGATTGCGAGGGCAGGAAAGTGAATCCTTAGGTTCTGTCGATACAGAACGTGTGGAACGGGTGAGTTTCGCGATTCCGAGCCTCCTAGTTTGATTTATCGTTATATCGAACGATTGCGAGGGCTGGAAAGTGAATCCTTAGCTCCTGTCTATACAGAACGATTGGAAATGGTGAATATCGCGATTCCGAGCCCCCACGAGTGATTTATCGATGCATCGAAAGATTGCGAGGGCTGGGAAGTTAATCCTTAGCATCTGTCGATACAGAACGGGTGGAGCGGGTGCATATCGCTATTCCGAGCCTCCTAGAGTGATTTATCGATAGTCTCAACGATTGCGAGGGCTGGAAAGTGAATCTTTAGCTCCTGTCTATACAGAACGATTGGGAAGGGTGAATATCGCAATTCCGAGCCTCCTAGAGTGATTTATCGTTATATCGAACGATTGCGAGGGCTGGAAAGTGAATTCTTACCTCCTGTGGATACAGAACGTGTGGAACGGGTGAATATCGCGAGTCCGAGCCTCCTAGTTTGACTTATCGTTATATCGAACGATTGCGATGGCTGGGAAGTGAATCCTTACCTTCTGTCGATACAGAACGTGTGGAAAGGGTGAATATCGCGATTCCGACCATCCTAGAGTGATTTATCGATAGACCGAACGATTGCGAGGGCTGGGAAGTGAATCCTTAGCTTCTGTCGGTACAGCACGATCGGAAAGGGTGAATATCGCGAGTCCGAGCCTCCTAGTTTGATTTATCGTTATATCGAACGATTGCGAGAGCTGGAAAGTGAATCCTTAGTTTCTGTCGATACAGACCGTGTGGAGCGGGTGCATATCGCGATTCCGAGCCTCCTAGAGTGATTTATCGATAGATTGAACGATTGCGAGGGCAGGAAAGTGAATTCATACCTACCGTCGCTACAGAACGTGTGGAACGGGCGAATATCGAGAGTCCGGGCCTCCTAGTTTGTTTTATCGTTATATCGAACGATTGCGAGAGCTGGAAACTGAATCCTTAGTTTCTGTCGATACAGAACGGGTGGAGCGTGTGCATATCGCGATTCCGAGCCTCCTAGAGTGATTTATTGATAGATTGAACGATTGCGAGGGCAGGAAAGTGAATACTTAGGTTCTGTCGATACAGAACGTGTGGAGCGGGTGCATATCGCTATTCCGAGCCTCCTAGAGTGATTTATCGATAGTCTCAACGATTGCGAGGGCTGGAAAGTGAATCTTTAGCTCCTGTCTATACAGAACGATTGGAAATGGTGAAAATCGCAATTCCGAGCCTCCTCGAGTGACTTATCGTTATATCGCACGATTGCGAGGGCTGGAAAGTGAATTCTTACCTCCTGTGGATACAGAACGTGTGGAACGGGTGAATATCGCGAGTCCGATCCTCCTAGAGTGACTTATCGTTTTATCAAACGATTGCGAGGGGTTGAACGTAAATCCTTAGCTTCTGTCGATACAGCACGATCGGAAAGTGTGAATATCGCGAGTCCGAGCCCCCACGAGTGATTTATCGATGCACCGAACGATTGCGTGGGCTGGAAAGTGAATCCTCAGCATCTGTCGATACAGAACGATTGGGAAGGGTGAAAATCGCAATTCCGAGCCTCCTCGAGTGACTTATCGTTATATCGCACGATTGCGAGGGCTGGAAAGTGAATTCTTACCTTCTGTGGATACAGAACGTGTGGAACGGGTAAATATCGCGATTCCGATCCTCCTAGAGTGACTTATCGTTATATCAAACGATTGCGAGAGCTGGAAAGTGAATCCTTAGTTTCTGTCGATACAGAACGGGTGGAGCGGGTGCATATCGCTATTCCGAGCCTCCTAGAGTGATTTATCGATAGTCTCAACGATTGCGAGGGCTGGAAGGTGAATCCTTAGATCCTGTCTATACAGAACGATTGGAAATGGTGAAAATTGCAATTCCGAGCCTCCTCGAGTGACTTATCGTTATATCGCACGATTGCGAGGGCTGGAAATTGAATTCTTACCTTCTGTCGATACAGAACGTGTGGAACGGGTAAATATCGCGATTCCGATCCTCCTAGAGTGACTTATCGTTATATCAAACGATTGCGAGAGCTGGAAAGTGAATCCTTAGTTTCTGTCGATACAGAACGGGTGGAGCGGGTGCATATCGCTATTCCGAGCCTCCTAGAGTGATTTATCGATAGTCTCAACGATTGCGAGGGCTGGAAGGTGAATCCTTAGATCCTGTCTATACAGAACGATTGGAAATGGTGAAAATTGCAATTCCGAGCCTCCTCGAGTGACTTATCGGTATATCGAACTTTTGCGAGGGCTGGGAAGTGAATCCTTACCTTCTGTCGATACAGAACGTGTGGAAAGGGTGAATATCGCAATTCCGACCATCCTAGAGTGATTTATCGATAGAACGAACGATTGCGAGTGGTGGAAGGTGAATCCTTAGCTTCTATCAATACGGAACGTGTGGAGCGGGGGAATATCGCGATTCCGAGCCTCCTAGAGTGACTTATCGTTATATCCAACGATTGCGAGGGCTGGAAAGTGAATCCTTAGCTTCTGTCGATACAGCACGATCGGAAAGTGTGAATATCGCGAGTCCGAGCCTCCTAGTTTGATTTATCGTTATATCGAACGATTGCGAGAGCTGGAAAGTGAATCCTTAGTTTCTGTCGATACAGACCGTGTGGAGCGGGTGCATATCGCGATTCCGAGCCTCCTAGAGTGATTTATCGATAGATTGAACGATTGCGAGGGCAGGAAAGTGAATTCATACCTACCGTCGCTACAGAACGTGTGGAACGGGCGAATATCGAGAGTCCGGGCCTCCTAGTTTGTTTTATCGTTATATCGAACGATTGCGAGAGCTGGAAACTGAACCCTTAGTTTCTGTCGATACAGAACGGGTGGAGCGGGTGCATATCGCTATTCCGAGCCTCCTAGAGTTATTTATCGATAGTCTCAACGATTGCGAGGGCTGGAAAGTGAATCCTTAGCTCCTGTCTATACAGAACGATTGGAAATGGTGAATATCGCGATTCCGAGCCCCCACGAGTGATTTATCGATGCATCGAAAGATTGCGAGGGCTGGAAAGTGAATCCTTAGCATCTGTCGATACAGAACGATTGGGAAGGGTGAATATCGCAATTCCGAGCCTCCTAGAGTGACTTATTGTTATATCCAACGATTGCGAGGGCTGGAAAGTGAATCCTTAGCTTCTGTCGATACAGCACGATCGGAAAGTGTGAATATCGCGAGTCCGAGCCTCCTAGTTTGATTTATCGTTATATCGAACGATTGCGAGAGCTGCAAAGTGAATCCTTAGTTTCTGTCGATGCAGAACGTGTGGAGCGGGTGCATATCGCGATTCCGAGCCTCCTAGAGTGATTTATTGATAGATTGAACGATTGCGAGGGCAGGAAAGTGAATACTTAGGTTCTGTCGATACAGAACGTGTGGAGCGGGTGCATATCGCTATTCCGAGCCTCCTAGAGTGATTTATCGATAGTCTCAACGATTGCGAGGGCTGGAAAGTGAATTCTTACGTTCTGTGGATACAGAACGTGTGGAACGGGTGAATATCGCGATTCCGAGCATCCTAGAGTGATTTATCGATAGACCGAACGTTTGCGAGGGCTGGGAAGTGAATCCTTACCTTCTGTCGATACAGACCGTGTGGAGCAGGTGAAAATGCGATTCCGAGCCTCCTAGAGTGATTTATCGATAGAACGAACGATTGCGAGTGGTGGAAGGTGAATCCTTAGCTTCTGTCGATACGGAACGTGTGGAGCGGGTGCATATCGCGATTCCGAGCCTCCTAGAGTGATTTATTGATAGATTGAACGATTGCGACGGCAGGAAAGTGAATACATAGGTTCTGTCGATACAGAACGTGTGGAACGGGTGTGTTTCGCGATTCCGAGCCTCCTAGAGTGATTTATCGATAGTCCGATCGATTGCGTGGGCTGGAAAGTGGATGCTTACCTTCAGTCGATACAGAACGATTGGAAATGGTGAATATCGCGATTCCGAGCCCCCACGAGTGATTTATCGATGCATCGAACGATTGCGAGGGCTGGAAAGTGAATCCTTAGCATCTGTCGACACAGAACGATTGGTAAGGGTGAATATCGCAATTCCGAGCCTCCTAGAGTGACTTATCCTTATATCGAACGATGCCGAGGGCTGGAATGTGAATTCATACCTTCCGTCGATACAGAACGTGTGGAACGGGTGAATATCGCAATTCCGAGCCTCCTGGTTTGATTTATCGGTATATCGAACTTTTGCGAGGGCAGGGAAGTGAATCCTTAGGTTCTGTCGATACAGAACGGGTGGAGCGGGTGCATATCGCTATTCCGAGCCTCCTAGAGTGATTTATCGATAGTCTCAACGATTGCGAGGGCTGGAAAGTGAATCCTTAGATCCTGTCTATACAGAACGATTGGAAATGGTGAAAATCGCAATTCCGAGCCTCCTAGAGTGACTTATCGTTATATCGCACGATTGCGAGGGCTGGAAAGTGAATTCTTACCTTCTGTCGATACAGAACGTGTGGAAAGGGTGAATATCGCGATTCCGACCATCCTAGAGTGATTTATCGTTAGAACGAACGATTGCGAGTGGTGGAAGGTGAATCCTTAGCTTCTGTCAATACGGAACGTGTGGAGCGGGGGAATATCGCGATTCCGAGCCTCCTAGAGTGACTTATCGTTATATCATACGATTGCGTGGCTGGAAAGTCAATTCTTACCTCCTGTCGATACAGAACGTGTGGAACGGGTGAATATCGCGATTCCGTTCCTCCTAGAGTGACTTATCGTTATATCCAACGATTGCGAGGGCTGGAAAGTGAATCCTTAGCTCGTGTCGATACAGAACGTGTGGAACGGGTGAATATCGCCATTCCGTTCCTCCTAGAGTGACTTATCGTTATATCCAACGATTGCGAGGGCTGGAAAGTGAATCCTTAGCTCCTGTCGATACAGAACGTGTGGAACGGGTGAATTTCGCCATTCCTAGCCTCCTAGAGTGATTTATCGATAGTCCGATCGATTGCGTGGGCTGGAAAGTGGATCCTTACCTTCAGTCGATATAGAAAGATTGGAAATGGTGAATATCGCGATTCAAGCCCCCACGAGTGATTTATCGATGCATCGAACGACTGCGCGGGCTGGAAAGTGGATGCTTACCTTCAGTCGATACAGAACGATTGGAAATGGTGAATATCGCGATTCCGAGCCCCCACGAGTGATTTATCGATGCATCGAAAGATTGCGAGGGCTGGAAAGTGAATCCTTAGCATCTGTCGATACAGAACGATTGGGAAGGGTGAATATCGCAATTCCGAGCCTCCTAGAGTGACTTATCCTTATATCGAACGATGCCGAGGGCTGGAATGTGAATTCATACCTTCCGTCGATACAGAACGTGTGGAACGGGTGAATATCGCAATTCCGAGCCTCCTAGTTTGATTTATCGTTATATCGAACGATTGCGAGGGCTGGGAAGTGAATCCTTAGCATCTGTCGATACCGAACGATTGGGAAGGGTGAATATCGCAATTCCGAGCCTCCTAGAGTGACTTATCCTTATATCGAACGATGCCGAGGGCTGGAATGTGAATTCATACCTTCCGTCGATACAGAACGTGTGGAACGGGTGAATATCGCAATTCCGAGCCTCCTAGTTTGATTTATCGTTATATCGAACGATTGCGAGGGCTGGAAAGTTAATCCATAGCTCCTGTTGATACAGAACGTGTGGAGCGGGTGAATATCGCTAGTCCGAGCCTCCTAGAGTGATTTATCGATAGTCTCAACGATTGCGAGGGCTGGAAAGTGAATCTTTAGCTCCTGTCTATACAGAACGATTGGAAATGGTGAATATAGCGATTCCGAGCCCCCACGAGTGATTTATCGATGCATCGAAAGATTGCGAGGGCTGGGAAGTTAATCCTTAGCATCTGTCGATACAGAACGGGTGGAGCGGGTGCATATTGCTATTCCGAGCCTCCTAGAGTGATTTATCGATAGTCTCAACGATTGCGAGGTCTGGAAAGTGAATCTTTAGCTCCTGTCTATACAGAACGATTGGAAATGGTGAAAATCGCAATTCCGAGCCTCCTCGAGTGACTTATCGTTATATCGCACGATTGCGAGGGCTGGAAAGTGAATTCTTACCTCCTGTGGATACAGAACGTGTGGAACGGGTGAATATCGCGAGTCCGATCCTCCTAGAGTGACTTATCGTTTTATCAAACGATTGCGAGGGGTTGAACGTAAATCCTTAGCTTCTGTCGATACAGCACGATCGGAAAGTGTGAATATCGCGAGTCCGAGCCTCCTAGTTTGACTTATCGTTATATCGAACGATTGCGATGGCTGGGAAGTGAATCCTTACCTTCTGTCGATACAGAACGTGTGGAAAGGGTGAATATCGCGATTCCGACCATCCTAGAGTGATTTATCGATAGACCGAACGATTGCGAGGGCTGGGAAGTGAATCCTTAGCTTCTGTCGATACAGCACTATCGGAAAGGGTGAATATCGCGAGTCCGAGCCTCCTAGTTTGATTTATCGTTATATCGAACGATTGCGATGGCTGGACGGTGGATATTTAACTTCTGTCGGTACAAAACGATTGGAAAAAATGAATCTCGCGATTCCGAGCCTCCTAGATTGATTTATACTTTAATCGAACGATTCCGAGGGCTGGAATGTCAATTCATACCAAACGTCCATACAGAACGTGTGGAACGGGTGAGTTTCGCGATTCCGAGCTTCCTAGTTTGATTTATCGTTATATCGAACGATTGCGAGGGCTGGAAAGTGAATCCTTAGCTCCTGTCTATACAGAACGTGTGGAACGGGTGAGTTTCGCGATTCCGAGCCTCCTAGTTTGATTTATCGTTATATCGAACGATTGCGAGGGCTGGAAAGTGAATCCTTAGCTCCTGTCTATACAGAACGATTGGAAATGGTGAATATCGCGATTCCGAGCCCCCACGAGTGATTTATCGATGCATCGAAAGATTGCGAGGGCTGGGAAGTTAATCCTTAGCATCTGTCGATACAGAACGGGTGGAGCGGGTGCATATCGCTATTCCGAGCCTCCTAGAGTGATTTATCGATAGTCTCAACGATTGCGAGGGCTGGAAAGTGAATCTTTAGCTCCTGTCTATACAGAACGATTGGAAATGGTGAAAATCGCAATTCCGAGCCTCCTCGAGTGACTTATCGTTATATCGCACGATTGCGAGGGCTGGAAAGTGAATCCTTAGCATCTGTCGATACAGAACGATTGGGAAGGGTGAATATCGCAATTCCGAGCCTCCTAGAGTGACTTATTGTTATATCCAACGATTGCGAGGGCTGGAAAGTGAATCCTTAGCTTCTGTCGATACAGCACGATCGGAAAGTGTGAATATCGCGAGTCCGAGCCTCCTAGTTTGATTTATCGTTATATCGAACGATTGCGAGAGCTGCAAAGTGAATCCTTAGTTTCTGTCGATGCAGAACGTGTGGAGCGGGTGCATATCGCGATTCCGAGCCTCCTAGAGTGATTTATTGATAGATTGAACGATTGCGAGGGCAGGAAAGTGAATACTTAGGTTCTGTCGATACAGAACGTGTGGAGCGGGTGCATATCGCTATTCCGAGCCTCCTAGAGTGATTTATCGATAGTCTCAACGATTGCGAGGGCTGGAAAGTGAATTCTTACGTTCTGTGGATACAGAACGTGTGGAACGGGTGAATATCGCGATTCCGAGCATCCTAGAGTGATTTATCGATAGACCGAACGTTTGCGAGGGCTGGGAAGTGAATCCTTACCTTCTGTCGATACAGACCGTGTGGAGCAGGTGAAAATGCGATTCCGAGCCTCCTAGAGTGATTTATCGATAGAACGAACGATTGCGAGTGGTGGAAGGTGAATCCTTAGCTTCTGTCGATACGGAACGTGTGGAGCGGGTGCATATCGCGATTCCGAGCCTCCTAGAGTGATTTATTGATAGATTGAACGATTGCGACGGCAGGAAAGTGAATACATAGGTTCTGTCGATACAGAACGTGTGGAACGGGTGTGTTTCGCGATTCCGAGCCTCCTAGAGTGATTTATCGATAGTCCGATCGATTGCGTGGGCTGGAAAGTGGATGCTTACCTTCAGTCGATACAGAACGATTGGAAATGGTGAATATCGCGATTCCGAGCCCCCACGAGTGATTTATCGATGCATCGAACGATTGCGAGGGCTGGAAAGTGAATCCTTAGCATCTGTCGACACAGAACGATTGGTAAGGGTGAATATCGCAATTCCGAGCCTCCTAGAGTGACTTATCCTTATATCGAACGATGCCGAGGGCTGGAATGTGAATTCATACCTTCCGTCGATACAGAACGTGTGGAACGGGTGAATATCGCAATTCCGAGCCTCCTGGTTTGATTTATTGGTATATCGAACTTTTGCGAGGGCAGGGAAGTGAATCCTTAGGTTCTGTCGATACAGAACGGGTGGAGCGGGTGCATATCGCTATTCCGAGCCTCCTAGAGTGATTTATCGATAGTCTCAACGATTGCGAGGGCTGGAAAGTGAATCCTTAGATCCTGTCTATACAGAACGATTGGAAATGGTGAAAATCGCAATTCCGAGCCTCCTAGAGTGACTTATCGTTATATCGCACGATTGCGAGGGCTGGAAAGTGAATTCTTACCTTCTGTCGATACAGAACGTGTGGAAAGGGTGAATATCGCGATTCCGACCATCCTAGAGTGATTTATCGTTAGAACGAACGATTGCGAGTGGTGGAAGGTGAATCCTTAGCTTCTGTCAATACGGAACGTGTGGAGCGGGGGAATATCGCGATTCCGAGCCTCCTAGAGTGACTTATCGTTATATCATACGATTGCGTGGCTGGAAAGTCAATTCTTACCTCCTGTCGATACAGAACGTGTGGAACGGGTGAATATCGCGATTCCGTTCCTCCTAGAGTGACTTATCGTTATATCCAACGATTGCGAGGGCTGGAAAGTGAATCCTTAGCTCGTGTCGATACAGAACGTGTGGAACGGGTGAATATCGCCATTCCGTTCCTCCTAGAGTGACTTATCGTTATATCCAACGATTGCGAGGGCTGGAAAGTGAATCCTTAGCTCCTGTCGATACAGAACGTGTGGAACGGGTGAATTTCGCCATTCCTAGCCTCCTAGAGTGATTTATCGATAGTCCGATCGATTGCGTGGGCTGGAAAGTGGATCCTTACCTTCAGTCGATATAGAAAGATTGGAAATGGTGAATATCGCGATTCAAGCCCCCACGAGTGATTTATCGATGCATCGAACGACTGCGCGGGCTGGAAAGTGGATGCTTACCTTCAGTCGATACAGAACGATTGGAAATGGTGAATATCGCGATTCCGAGCCCCCACGAGTGATTTATCGATGCATCGAAAGATTGCGAGGGCTGGAAAGTGAATCCTTAGCATCTGTCGATACAGAACGATTGGGAAGGGTGAATATCGCAATTCCGAGCCTCCTAGAGTGACTTATCCTTATATCGAACGATGCCGAGGGCTGGAATGTGAATTCATACCTTCCGTCGATACAGAACGTGTGGAACGGGTGAATATCGCAATTCCGAGCCTCCTAGTTTGATTTATCGTTATATCGAACGATTGCGAGGGCTGGGAAGTGAATCCTTAGCATCTGTCGATACCGAACGATTGGGAAGGGTGAATATCGCAATTCCGAGCCTCCTAGAGTGACTTATCCTTATATCGAACGATGCCGAGGGCTGGAATGTGAATTCATACCTTCCGTCGATACAGAACGTGTGGAACGGGTGAATATCGCAATTCCGAGCCTCCTAGTTTGATTTATCGTTATATCGAACGATTGCGAGGGCTGGAAAGTTAATCCATAGCTCCTGTTGATACAGAACGTGTGGAGCGGGTGAATATCGCTAGTCCGAGCCTCCTAGAGTGATTTATCGATAGTCTCAACGATTGCGAGGGCTGGAAAGTGAATCTTTAGCTCCTGTCTATACAGAACGATTGGAAATGGTGAATATAGCGATTCCGAGCCCCCACGAGTGATTTATCGATGCATCGAAAGATTGCGAGGGCTGGGAAGTTAATCCTTAGCATCTGTCGATACAGAACGGGTGGAGCGGGTGCATATTGCTATTCCGAGCCTCCTAGAGTGATTTATCGATAGTCTCAACGATTGCGAGGTCTGGAAAGTGAATCTTTAGCTCCTGTCTATACAGAACGATTGGAAATGGTGAAAATCGCAATTCCGAGCCTCCTCGAGTGACTTATCGTTATATCGCACGATTGCGAGGGCTGGAAAGTGAATTCTTACCTCCTGTGGATACAGAACGTGTGGAACGGGTGAATATCGCGAGTCCGATCCTCCTAGAGTGACTTATCGTTTTATCAAACGATTGCGAGGGGTTGAACGTAAATCCTTAGCTTCTGTCGATACAGCACGATCGGAAAGTGTGAATATCGCGAGTCCGAGCCTCCTAGTTTGACTTATCGTTATATCGAACGATTGCGATGGCTGGGAAGTGAATCCTTACCTTCTGTCGATACAGAACGTGTGGAAAGGGTGAATATCGCGATTCCGACCATCCTAGAGTGATTTATCGATAGACCGAACGATTGCGAGGGCTGGGAAGTGAATCCTTAGCTTCTGTCGATACAGCACTATCGGAAAGGGTGAATATCGCGAGTCCGAGCCTCCTAGTTTGATTTATCGTTATATCGAACGATTGCGATGGCTGGACGGTGGATATTTAACTTCTGTCGGTACAAAACGATTGGAAAAAATGAATCTCGCGATTCCGAGCCTCCTAGATTGATTTATACTTTAATCGAACGATTCCGAGGGCTGGAATGTCAATTCATACCAAACGTCCATACAGAACGTGTGGAACGGGTGAGTTTCGCGATTCCGAGCTTCCTAGTTTGATTTATCGTTATATCGAACGATTGCGAGGGCTGGAAAGTGAATCCTTAGCTCCTGTCTATACAGAACGTGTGGAACGGGTGAGTTTCGCGATTCCGAGCCTCCTAGTTTGATTTATCGTTATATCGAACGATTGCGAGGGCTGGAAAGTGAATCCTTAGCTCCTGTCTATACAGAACGATTGGAAATGGTGAATATCGCGATTCCGAGCCCCCACGAGTGATTTATCGATGCATCGAAAGATTGCGAGGGCTGGGAAGTTAATCCTTAGCATCTGTCGATACAGAACGGGTGGAGCGGGTGCATATCGCTATTCCGAGCCTCCTAGAGTGATTTATCGATAGTCTCAACGATTGCGAGGGCTGGAAAGTGAATCTTTAGCTCCTGTCTATACAGAACGATTGGAAATGGTGAAAATCGCAATTCCGAGCCTCCTCGAGTGACTTATCGTTATATCGCACGATTGCGAGGGCTGGAAAGTGAATTCTTACCTCCTGTGGATACAGAACGTGTGGAACGGGTGAATATCGCGAGTCCGATCCTCCTAGAGTGACTTATCGTTTTATCAAACGATTGCGAGGGGTTGAACGTAAATCCTTAGCTTCTGTCGATACAGCACGATCGGAAAGTGTGAATATCGCGAGTCCGAGCCTCCTAGTTTGACTTATCGTTATATCGAACGATTGCGATGGCTGGGAAGTGAATCCTTACCTTCTGTCGATACAGAACGTGTGGAAAGGGTGAATATCGCGATTCCGACCATCCTAGAGTGATTTATCGATAGACCGAACAATTGCGAGGGCTGGGAAGTGAATCCTTAGCTTCTGTCTATACAGCACGATCGGAAAGGGTGAATATCGCGAGTCCGAGCCTCCTAGTTTGATTTATCGTTATATCGAACGATTGCGATGGCTGGACGGTGGATCTTTAACTTCTGTCGGTACAAAACGATTGGAAAAAATGAATCTCGCGATTCCGAGCCTCCTAGATTGATTTATACTTTAATCGAACGATTCCGAGGGCTGGAATGTGAATTCATACCAACCGTCCAACAGAACGTGTGGAACGGGTGAATATCGCGAGTCCGGGCATCCTAGTTTGATTTATCATTATATCGAACGATTGCGAGAGCTGGAAAGTGAATCCTTAGTTTCTGTCGATACAGACCGTGTGGAGCGGGTGCATATCGCGATTCCGAGCCTCCTAGAGTGATTTATCGATAGATTGAACGATTGCGAGGGCAGGAAAGTGAATTCATACCTACCGTCGCTACAGAACGTGTGGAACGGGCGAATATCGAGAGTCCGGGCCTCCTAGTTTGTTTTATCGTTATATCGAACGATTGCGAGAGCTGGAAACTGAATCCTTAGTTTCTGTCGATACAGAACGGGTGGAGCGGGTGCATATCGCTATTCCGAGCCTCCTAGAGTGATTTATCGATAGTCTCAACGATTGCGAGGGCTGGAAAGTGAATCCTTAGCTCCTGTCTATACAGAACGATTGGAAATGGTGAATATCGCGATTCCGAGCCCCCACGAGTGATTTATCGATGCATCGAAAGATTGCGAGGGCTGGAAAGTGAATCCTTAGCATCTGTCGATACAGAACGATTGGGAAGCGTGAATATCGCAATTCCGAGCCTCCTAGAGTGAGTTATCCTTATATCGAACGATGCCGAGGGCTGGAATGTGAATTCATACCTTCCGTCGATACAGACCGTGTGGAACGGGTGAATATCGCAATTCCGAGCCTCCTAGTTTGATTTATCGTTATATCGAACGATTGCGAGGGCTGGGAAGTGAATCCTTAGCATCTGTCGATACCGAACGATTGGGCAGGGTGAATATTGCAATTCCGAGCCTCCTAGAGTGACTTATCCTTATATCGAACGATGCCGAGGGCTGGAATGTGAATTCATACCTTCCGTCGATACAGAACGTGTGGAACGGGTGAATATCGCAATTCCGAGCCTCCTAGTTTGATTTATCGTTATATCGAACGATTGCGAGGGCTGGAAAGTTAATCCATAGCTCCTGTTGATACAGAACGTGTGAAGCGGGTGAATATCGCTAGTCCGAGCCTCCTAGAGTGATTTATCGATAGAATCAACGATTGCGAGGCCTGGAAAGTGAATCCTTAGCTCCTGTCTATACAGAACGATTGGAAATGGTGAATATCGCGATTCCGAGCCCCCACGAGTGATTTATCGATGCACCAAACGATTGCGAGGGCTGGAAAGTGAATCCTTAGCATCTGTCGATACAGAACGATTGGGAAGGGTGAATATCGCAATTCCGAGCCTCCTAGAGTGACTTATCCTTATATCGAACGATGCCGAGGGCTGGAATGTGAATTCATACCTTCCGTCGATACAGAACGTGTGGAACGGGTGAATATCGCAATTCCGAGCCTCCTAGTTTGATTTATCGTTATATCGAACGATTGCGAGAGCTGCAAAGTGAATCCTTAGTTTCTGTCGATGCAGAACGTGTGGAGCGGGTGCATATCGCGATTCCGAGCCTCCTAGAGTGATTTATTGATAGATTGAATGATTGCGAGGGCAGGAAAGTGAATACTTAGGTTCTGTCGATACAGAACGTGTGGAGCGGGTGCATATCGCTATTCCGAGCCTCCTAGAGTGATTTATCGATAGTCTCAACGATTGCGAGGGCTGGAAAGTGAATTCTTACGTTCTGTGGATACAGAACGTGTGGAACGGGTGAATATCGCGATTCCGAGCATCCTAGAGTGATTTATCGATAGACCGAACGTTTGCGAGGGCTGGGAAGTGAATCCTTACCTTCTGTCGATACAGACCGTGTGGAGCAGGTGAAAATGCGATTCCGAGCCTCCTGGAGTGATTTATCGATAGAACGAACGATTGCGAGTGGTGGAAGGTGAATCCTTAGCTTCTGTCGATACGGAACGTGTGGAGCGGGTGCATATCGCGATTCCGAGCCTCCTAGAGTGATTTATTGATAGATTGAACGATTGCGACGGCAGGAAAGTGAATACATAGGTTCTGTCGATACAGAACGTGTGGAACGGGTGTGTTTCGCGATTCCGAGCCTCCTAGAGTGATTTATCGATAGTCCGATCGATTGCGTGGGCTGGAAAGTGGATGCTTACCTTCAGTCGATACAGAACGATTGGAAATGGTGAATATCGCGATTCCGAGCCCCCACGAGTGATTTATCGATGCATCGAACGATTGCGAGGGCTGGAAAGTGAATCCTTAGCATCTGTCGACACAGAACGATTGGTAAGGGTGAATATCGCAATTCCGAGCCTCCTAGAGTGACTTATCCTTATATCGAACGATGCCGAGGGCTGGAATGTGAATTCATACCTTCCGTCGATACAGAACGTGTGGAACGGGTGAATATCGCAATTCCGAGCCTCCTGGTTTGATTTATCGGTATATCGAACTTTTGCGAGGGCAGGGAAGTGAATCCTTAGGTTCTGTCGATACAGAACGGGTGGAGCGGGTGCATATCGCTATTCCGAGCCTCCTAGAGTGATTTATCGATAGTCTCAACGATTGCGAGGGCTGGAAAGTGAATCCTTAGATCCTGTCTATACAGAACGATTGGAAATGGTGAAAATCGCAATTCCGAGCCTCCTCGAGTGACTTATCGTTATATCGCACGATTGCGAGGGCTGGAAAGTGAATTCTTACCTTCTGTCGATACAGAACGTGTGGAAAGGGTGAATATCGCGATTCCGACCATCCTAGAGTGATTTATCGTTAGAACGAACGATTGCGAGTGGTGGAAGGTGAATCCTTAGCTTCTGTCAATACGGAACGTGTGGAGCGGGGGAATATCGCGATTCCGAGCCTCCTAGAGTGACTTATCGTTATATCGTACGATTGCGTGGCTGGAAAGTCAATTCTTACCTCCTGTCGATACAGAACGTGTGGAACGGGTGAATATCGCGATTCCGTTCCTCCTAGAGTGACTTATCGTTATATCCAACGATTGCGAGGGCTGGAAAGTGAATCCTTAGCTCGTGTCGATACAGAACGTGTGGAACGGGTGAATATCGCCATTCCGTTCCTCCTAGAGTGACTTATCGTTATATCCAACGATTGCGAGGGCTGGAAAGTGAATCCTTAGCTCCTGTCGATACAGAACGTGTGGAACGGGTGAATTTCGCCATTCCTAGCCTCCTAGAGTGATTTATCGATAGTCCGATCGATTGCGTGGGCTGGAAAGTGGATCCTTACCTTCAGTCGATATAGAAAGATTGGAAATGGTGAATATCGCGATTCAAGCACCCACGAGTGATTTATCGATGCATCGAACGATTGCGCGGGCTGGAAAGTGGATGCTTACCTTCAGTCGATACAGAACGATTGGAAATGGTGAATATCGCGATTCCGAGCCCCCACGAGTGATTTATCGATGCATCGAAAGATTGCGAGGGCTGGAAAGTGAATCCTTAGCATCTGTCGATACAGAACGATTGGGAAGGGTGAATATCGCAATTCCGAGCCTCCTAGAGTGACTTATCCTTATATCGAACGATGCCGAGGGCTGGAATGTGAATTCATACCTTCCGTCGATACAGAACGTGTGGAACGGGTGAATATCGCAATTCCGAGCCTCCTAGTTTGATTTATCGTTATATCGAACGATTGCGAGGGCTGGAAAGTTAATCCATAGCTCCTGTTGATACAGAACGTGTGGAGCGGGTGAATATCGCTAGTCCGAGCCTCCTTGAGTGATTTATCGATAGTCTCAACGATTGCGAGGGCTGGAAAGTGAATCTTTAGCTCCTGTCTATACAGAACGATTGGAAATGGTGAATATCGCGATTCCGAGCCCCCACGAGTGATTTATCGATGCATCGAAAGATTGCGAGGGCTGGAAAGTGAATCCTTAGCATCTGTCGATACAGAACGATTGGGAAGGGTGAATATCGCAATTCCGAGCCTCCTAGAGTGACTTATTGTTATATCCAACGATTGCGAGGGCTGGAAAGTGAATCCTTAGCTTCTGTCGATACAGCACGATCGGAAAGTGTGAATATCGCGAGTCCGAGCCTCCTAGTTTGACTTATCGTTATATCGAACGATTGCGATGGCTGGGAAGTGAATCCTTACCATCTGTCGATACAGAACGTGTGGAAAGGGTGAATATCGCGATTCCGACCATCCTAGAGTGATTTATCGATAGACCGAACGATTGCGAGGGCTGGGAAGTGAATCCTTAGCTTCTGTCGATACAGCACGATCGGAAAGGGTGAATATCGCGAGTCCGAGCCTCCTAGTTTGATTTATCGTTATATCGAACGATTGCGATGGCTGGACGGTGGATATTTAACTTCTGTCGGTACAAAACGATTGGAAAAAATGAATCTCGCGATTCCGAGCCTCCTAGATTGATTTATACTTTAATCGAACGATTCCGAGGGCTGGAATGTGAATTCATACCAACCGTCCATACAGAACGTGTGGAACGGGTGAATATCGCGAGTCCGGGCCTCCTAGTTTGATTTATCATTATATCGAACGATTGCGAGAGCTGGAAAGTGAATCCTTAGTTTCTGTCGATACAGACCGTGTGGAGCGGGTGCATATCGCGATTCCGAGCCTCCTAGAGTGACTTATCCTTATATCGAACGATGCCGAGGGCTGGAATGTGAATTCATACCTTCCGTCGATACAGAACGTGTGGAACGGGTGAATATCGCAATTCCGAGCCTCCTAGTTTGATTTATCGTTATATCGAACGATTGCGAGGGCTGGAAAGTTAATCCATAGCTCCTGTTGATACGGAACGTGTGGAGCGGGTGAATATCGCTAGTCCGAGCCTCCTAGAGTGATTTATCGATAGAATCAACGATTGCGAGGCCTGGAAAGAGAATCCTTAGCTCCTGTCTATACAGAACGATTGGAAATGGTGAATATCGCGATTCCGAGCCCCCACGAGTGATTTATCGATGCACCGAACGATTGCGAGGGCTGGAAAGTGAATCCTTAGCATCTGTCGATACAGAACGATTGGGAAGGGTGAATATCGCAATTCCGAGCCTCCTAGAGTGATTTATCGTTATATCGAACGATTGCGAGAGCTGGAAAGTGAATCCTTACCTTCTGTCTATACAGAACGTGTGGAGCGGCTACATATCGCGATTCGGAGCCTCCTAGAGTGATTTATCGATAGATTGAACGATTGCGAGGGCAGGAAAGTGAATCCTTAGGTTCTGTCGATACAGAACGTGTGGAACGGGTGAGTTTCGCGATTCCGAGCCTCCTAGTTTGATTTATCGTTATATCGAACGATTGCGAGGGCTGGAAAGTGAATCCTTAGCTCCTGTCTATACAGAACGATTGGAAATGGTGAATATCGCGATTCCGAGCCCCCACGAGTGATTTATCGATGCATCGAAAGATTGCGAGGGCTGGGAAGTTAATCCTTAGCATCTGTCGATACAGAACGGGTGGAGCGGGTGCATATCGCTATTCCGAGCCTCCTAGAGTGATTTATCGATAGTCTCAACGATTGCGAGGGCTGGAAAGTGAATCTTTAGCTCCTGTCTATACAGAACGATTGGGAAGGGTGAATATCGCAATTCCGAGCCTCCTAGAGTGATTTATCGTTATATCGAACGATTGCGAGGGCTGGAAAGTGAATTCTTACCTCCTGTGGATACAGAACGTGTGGAACGGGTGAATATCGCGAGTCCGAGCCTCCTAGTTTGACTTATCGTTATATCGAACGATTGCGAGGGCAGGAAAGTGAATCCTTAGGTTCTGTCGATACAGAACGTGTGGAACGGGTGAGTTTCGCGATTCCGAGCCTCCTAGTTTGATTTATCGTTATATCGAACGATTGCGAGGGCTGGAAAGTGAATCCTTAGCTCCTGTCTATACAGAACGATTGGAAATGGTGAATATCGCGATTCCGAGCCCCCACGAGTGATTTATCGATGCATCGAAAGATTGCGAGGGCTGGGAAGTTAATCCTTAGCATCTGTCGATACAGAACGGGTGGAGCGGGTGCATATCGCTATTCCGAGCCTCCTAGAGTGATTTATCGATAGACCGAACGATTGCGAGGGCTGGGAAGTGAATCCTTAGCTTCTGTCGGTACAGCACGATCGGAAAGGGTGAATATCGCGAGTCCGAGCCTCCTAGTTTGATTTATCGTTATATCGAACGATTGCGAGAGCTGGAAAGTGAATCCTTAGTTTCTGTCGATACAGACCGTGTGGAGCGGGTGCATATCGCGATTCCGAGCCTCCTAGAGTGATTTATCGATAGATTGAACGATTGCGAGGGCAGGAAAGTGAATTCATACCTACCGTCGCTACAGAACGTGTGGAACGGGCGAATATCGAGAGTCCGGGCCTCCTAGTTTGTTTTATCGTTATATCGAACGATTGCGAGAGCTGGAAACTGAATCCTTAGTTTCTGTCGATACAGAACGGGTGGAGCGTGTGCATATCGCTATTCCGAGCCTCCTAGAGTGATTTATCGATAGTCTCAACGATTGCGAGGGCTGGAAAGTGAATCCTTAGCTCCTGTCTATACAGAACGATTGGAAATGGTGAATATCGCGATTCCGAGCCCCCACGAGTGATTTATCGATGCACCGAACGATTGCGTGGGCTGGAAAGTGAATCCTCAGCATCTGTCGATACAGAACGATTGGGAAGGGTGAAAATCGCAATTCCGAGCCTCCTCGAGTGACTTATCGTTATATCGCACGATTGCGAGGGCTGGAAAGTGAATTCTTACCTTCTGTGGATACAGAACGTGTGGAACGGGTAAATATCGCGATTCCGATCCTCCTAGAGTGACTTATCGTTATATCAAACGATTGCGAGAGCTGGAAAGTGAATCCTTAGTTTCTGTCGATACAGAACGGGTGGAGCGGGTGCATATCGCTATTCCGAGCCTCCTAGAGTGATTTATCGATAGTCTCAACGATTGCGAGGGCTGGAAGGTGAATCCTTAGATCCTGTCTATACAGAACGATTGGAAATGGTGAAAATTGCAATTCCGAGCCTCCTCGAGTGACTTATCGTTATATCGCACGATTGCGAGGGCTGGAAATTGAATTCTTACCTTCTGTCGATACAGAATGTGTGGAACGGGTGAATATCGCGATTCCGACCATCCTAGAGTGATTTATCGATAGAACGAACGATTGCGAGTGGTGGAAGGTGAATCCTTAGCTTCTATCAATACGGAACGTGTGGAGCGGGGGAATATCGCGATTCCGAGCCTCCTAGAGTGACTTATCGTTATATCCAACGATTGCGAGGGCTGGAAAGTGAATCCTTAGCTTCTGTCGATACAGCACGATCGGAAAGTGTGAATATCGCGAGTCCGAGCCTCCTAGTTTGATTTATCGTTATATCGAACGATTGCGAGAGCTGCAAAGTGAATCCTTAGTTTCTGTCGATGCAGAACGTGTGGAGCGGGTGCATATCGCGAGTCCGGGCCTCCTAGTTTGATTTATCATTATATCGAACGATTGCGAGAGCTGGAAAGTGAATCCTTAGTTTCTGTCGATACAGATCGTGTGGAGCGGGTGCATATCGCGATTCCGAGCCTCCTAGAGTGATTTATCGATAGATTGAACGATTGCGAGGGCAGGAAAGTGAATTCATACCTACCGTCGCTACAGAACGTGTGGAACGGGCGAATATCGAGAGTCCGGGCCTCCTAGTTTGTTTTATCGTTATATCGAACGATTGCGAGAGCTGGAAACTGAACCCTTAGTTTCTGTCGATACAGAACGGGTGGAGCGGGTGCATATCGCTATTCCGAGCCTCCTAGAGTTATTTATCGATAGTCTCAACGATTGCGAGGGCTGGAAAGTGAATCCTTAGCTCCTGTCTATACAGAACGATTGGAAATGGTGAATATCGCGATTCCGAGCCCCCACGAGTGATTTATCGATGCATCGAAAGATTGCGAGGGCTGGAAAGTGAATCCTTAGCATCTGTCGATACAGAACGATTGGGAAGGGTGAATATCGCAATTCCGAGCCTCCTAGAGTGACTTATTGTTATATCCAACGATTGCGAGGGCTGGAATGTGAATCCTTAGCTTCTGTCGATACAGCACGATCGGAAAGTGTGAATATCGCGAGTCCGAGCCTCCTAGTTTGATTTATCGTTATATCGAACGATTGCGAGAGCTGCAAAGTGAATCCTTAGTTTCTGTCGATACAGAACGGGTGGAGCGGGTGCATATCGCTATTCCGAGCCTCCTAGAGTGATTTATCGATAGTCTCAACGATTGCGAGGGCTGGAAAGTGAATCCTTAGATCCTGTCTATACAGAACGATTGGAAATGGTGAAAATCGCAATTCCGAGCCTCCTCGAGTGACTTATCGTTATATCGCACGATTGCGAGGGCTGGAAAGTGAATTCTTACCTTCTGTCGATACAGAACGTGTGGAAAGGGTGAATATCGCGATTCCGACCATCCTAGAGTGATTTATCGTTAGAACGAACGATTGCGAGTGGTGGAAGGTGAATCCTTAGCTTCTGTCAATACGGAACGTGTGGAGCGGGGGAATATCGCGATTCCGAGCCTCCTAGAGTGACTTATCGTTATATCGTACGATTGCGTGGCTGGAAAGTCAATTCTTACCTCCTGTCGATACAGAACGTGTGGAACGGGTGAATATCGCGATTCCGTTCCTCCTAGAGTGACTTATCGTTATATCCAACGATTGCGAGGGCTGGAAAGTGAATCCTTAGCTCGTGTCGATACAGAACGTGTGGAACGGGTGAATATCGCCATTCCGTTCCTCCTAGAGTGACTTATCGTTATATCCAACGATTGCGAGGGCTGGAAAGTGAATCCTTAGCTCCTGTCGATACAGAACGTGTGGAACGGGTGAATTTCGCCATTCCTAGCCTCCTAGAGTGATTTATCGATAGTCCGATCGATTGCGTGGGCTGGAAAGTGGATCCTTACCTTCAGTCGATATAGAAAGATTGGAAATGGTGAATATCGCGATTCAAGCCCCCACGAGTGATTTATCGATGCATCGAACGACTGCGCGGGCTGGAAAGTGGATGCTTACCTTCAGTCGATACAGAACGATTGGAAATGGTGAATATCGCGATTCCGAGCCCCCACGAGTGATTTATCGATGCATCGAAAGATTGCGAGGGCTGGAAAGTGAATCCTTAGCATCTGTCGATACAGAACGATTGGGAAGGGTGAATATCGCAATTCCGAGCCTCCTAGAGTGACTTATCCTTATATCGAACGATGCCGAGGGCTGGAATGTGAATTCATACCTTCCGTCGATACAGAACGTGTGGAACGGGTGAATATCGCAATTCCGAGCCTCCTAGTTTGATTTATCGTTATATCGAACGATTGCGAGGGCTGGGAAGTGAATCCTTAGCATCTGTCGATACCGAACGATTGGGAAGGGTGAATATCGCAATTCCGAGCCTCCTAGAGTGACTTATCCTTATATCGAACGATGCCGAGGGCTGGAATGTGAATTCATACCTTCCGTCGATACAGAACGTGTGGAACGGGTGAATATCGCAATTCCGAGCCTCCTAGTTTGATTTATCGTTATATCGAACGATTGCGAGGGCTGGAAAGTTAATCCATAGCTCCTGTTGATACAGAACGTGTGGAGCGGGTGAATATCGCTAGTCCGAGCCTCCTAGAGTGATTTATCGATAGTCTCAACGATTGCGAGGGCTGGAAAGTGAATCTTTAGCTCCTGTCTATACAGAACGATTGGAAATGGTGAATATAGCGATTCCGAGCCCCCACGAGTGATTTATCGATGCATCGAAAGATTGCGAGGGCTGGGAAGTTAATCCTTAGCATCTGTCGATACAGAACGGGTGGAGCGGGTGCATATTGCTATTCCGAGCCTCCTAGAGTGATTTATCGATAGTCTCAACGATTGCGAGGTCTGGAAAGTGAATCTTTAGCTCCTGTCTATACAGAACGATTGGAAATGGTGAAAATCGCAATTCCGAGCCTCCTCGAGTGACTTATCGTTATATCGCACGATTGCGAGGGCTGGAAAGTGAATTCTTACCTCCTGTGGATACAGAACGTGTGGAACGGGTGAATATCGCGAGTCCGATCCTCCTAGAGTGACTTATCGTTTTATCAAACGATTGCGAGGGGTTGAACGTAAATCCTTAGCTTCTGTCGATACAGCACGATCGGAAAGTGTGAATATCGCGAGTCCGAGCCTCCTAGTTTGACTTATCGTTATATCGAACGATTGCGATGGCTGGGAAGTGAATCCTTACCTTCTGTCGATACAGAACGTGTGGAAAGGGTGAATATCGCGATTCCGACCATCCTAGAGTGATTTATCGATAGACCGAACGATTGCGAGGGCTGGGAAGTGAATCCTTAGCTTCTGTCGATACAGCACTATCGGAAAGGGTGAATATCGCGAGTCCGAGCCTCCTAGTTTGATTTATCGTTATATCGAACGATTGCGATGGCTGGACGGTGGATATTTAACTTCTGTCGGTACAAAACGATTGGAAAAAATGAATCTCGCGATTCCGAGCCTCCTAGATTGATTTATACTTTAATCGAACGATTCCGAGGGCTGGAATGTGAATTCATACCAACCGTCCAACAGAACGTGTGGAACGGGTGAATATCGCGAGTCCGGGCATCCTAGTTTGATTTATCATTATATCGAACGATTGCGGGAGCTGGAAAGTGAATCCTTAGTTTCTGTCGATACAGACCGTGTGGAGCGGGTGCATATCGCGATTCCGAGCCTCCTAGAGTGATTTATCGATAGATTGAACGATTGCGAGGGCAGGAAAGTGAATTCATACCTACCGTCGCTACAGAACGTGTGGAACGGGCGAATATCGAGAGTCCGGGCCTCCTAGTTTGTTTTATCGTTATATCGAACGATTGCGAGAGCTGGAAACTGAATCCTTAGTTTCTGTCGATACAGAACGGGTGGAGCGGGTGCATATCGCTATTCCGAGCCTCCTAGAGTGATTTATCGATAGTCTCAACGATTGCGAGGGCTGGAAAGTGAATCCTTAGCTCCTGTCTATACAGAACGATTGGAAATGGTGAATATCGCGATTCCGAGCCCCCACGAGTGATTTATCGATGCATCGAAAGATTGCGAGGGCTGGAAAGTGAATCCTTAGCATCTGTCGATACAGAACGATTGGGAAGCGTGAATATCCGAATTCCGAGCCTCCTAGAGTGAGTTATCCTTATATCGAACGATGCCGAGGGCTGGAATGTGAATTCATACCTTCCGTCGATACAGAACGTGTGGAACGGGTGAATATCGCAATTCCGAGCCTCCTAGTTTGATTTATCGTTATATCGAACGATTGCGAGGGCTGGGAAGTGAATCCTTAGCATCTGTCGATACCGAACGATTGGGCAGGGTGAATATCGCAATTCCGAGCCTCCTAGAGTGACTTATCCTTATATCGAACGATGCCGAGGGCTGGAATGTGAATTCATACCTTCCGTCGATACAGAACGTGTGGAACGGGTGAATATCGCAATTCCGAGCCTCCTAGTTTGATTTATCGTTATATCGAACGATTGCGAGGGCTGGAAAGTTAATCCATAGCTCCTGTTGATACAGAACGTGTGAAGCGGGTGAATATCGCTAGTCCGAGCCTCCTAGAGTGATTTATCGATAGAATCAACGATTGCGAGGCCTGGAAAGTGAATCCTTAGCTCCTGTCTATACAGAACGATTGGAAATGGTGAATATCGCGATTCCGAGCCCCCACGAGTGATTTATCGATGCACCAAACGATTGCGAGGGCTGGAAAGTGAATCCTTAGCATCTGTCGATACAGAACGATTGGGAAGGGTGAATATCGCAATTCCGAGCCTCCTAGAGTGACTTATCCTTATATCGAACGATGCCGAGGGCTGGAATGTGAATTCATACCTTCCGTCGATACAGAACGTGTGGAACGGGTGAATATCGCAATTCCGAGCCTCCTAGTTTGATTTATCGTTATATCGAACGATTGCGAGGGCTGGAAAGTTAATCCATAGCTCCTGTTGATACGGAACGTGTGGAGCGGGTGAATATCGCTAGTCCGAGCCTCCTAGAGTGATTTATCGATAGAATCCACGATTGCGAGGCCTGGAAAGAGAATCCTTAGCTCCTGTCTATACAGAACGATTGGAAATGGTGAATATCGCGATTCCGAGCCCCCACGAGTGATTTATCGATGCACCGAACGATTGCGAGGGCTGGAAAGTGAATCCTTAGCATCTGTCGATACAGAACGATTGGGAAGGGTGAATATCGCAATTCCGAGCCTCCTAGAGTGATTTATCGTTATATCGAACGATTGCGAGAGCTGGAAAGTGAATCCTTACCTTCTGTCTATACAGAACGTGTGGAGCGGCTACATATCGCGATTCGGAGCCTCCTAGAGTGATTTATCGATAGATTGAACGATTGCGAGGGCAGGAAAGTGAATCCTTAGGTTCTGTCGATACAGAACGTGTGGAACAGGTGAGTTTCGCGATTCCGAGCCTCCTAGTTTGATTTATCGTTATATCGAACGATTGCGAGGGCTGGAAAGTGAATCCTTAGCTCCTGTCTATACAGAACGATTGGAAATGGTGAATATCGCGATTCCGAGCCCCCACGAGTGATTTATCGATGCATCGAAAGATTGCGAGGGCTGGGAAGTTAATCCTTAGCATCTGTCGATACAGAACGGGTGGAGCGGGTGCATATCGCTATTCCGAGCCTCCTAGAGTGATTTATCGATAGTCTCAACGATTGCGAGGGCTGGAAAGTGAATCTTTAGCTCCTGTCTATACAGAACGATTGGGAAGGGTGAATATCGCAATTCCGAGCCTCCTAGAGTGATTTATCGTTATATCGAACGATTGCGAGGGCTGGAAAGTGAATTCTTACCTCCTGTGGATACAGAACGTGTGGAACGGGTGAATATCGCGAGTCCGAGCCTCCTAGTTTGACTTATCGTTATATCGAACGATTGCGATGGCTGGGAAGTGAATCCTTACCTTCTGTCGATACAGAACGTGTGGAAAGGGTGAATATCGCGATTCCGACCATCCTAGAGTGATTTATCGATAGACCGAACGATTGCGAGGGCTGGGAAGTGAATCCTTAGCTTCTGTCGATACAGCACGATCGGAAAGGGTGAATATCGCGAGTCCGAGCCTCCTAGTTTGATTTATCGTTATATCGAACGATTGCGAGAGCTGGAAAGTGAATCCTTAGTTTCTGTCGATACAGACCGTGTGGAGCGGGTGCATATCGCGATTCCGAGCCTCCTAGAGTGATTTATCGATAGATTGAACGATTGCGAGGGCAGGAAAGTGAATTCATACCTACCGTCGCTACAGAACGTGTGGAACGGGCGAATATCGAGAGTCCGGGCCTCCTAGTTTGTTTTATCGTTATATCGAACGATTGCGAGAGCTGGAAACTGAATCCTTAGTTTCTGTCGATACAGAACGGGTGGAGCGGGTGCATATCGCTATTCCGAGCCTCCTAGAGTGATTTATCGATAGTCTCAACGATTGCGAGGGCTGGAAAGTGAATCCTTAGCTCCTGTCTATACAGAACGATTGGAAATGGTGAATATCGCGATTCCGAGCCCCCACGAGTGATTTATCGATGCACCGAACGATTGCGTGGGCTGGAAAGTGAATCCTCAGCATCTGTCGATACAGAACGATTGGGAAGGGTGAAAATCGCAATTCCGAGCCTCCTCGAGTGATTTATCGTTATATCGCACGATTGCGAGGGCTGGAAAGTGAATTCTTACCTTCTGTGGATACAGAACGTGTGGAACGGGTGAATATCGCGATTCCGATCCTCCTAGAGTGACTTATCGTTATATCAAACGATTGCGAGAGCTGGAAAGTGAATCCTTAGTTTCTGTCGATACAGAACGGGTGGAGCGGGTGCATATCGCTATTCCGAGCCTCCTAGAGTGATTTATCGATAGTCTCAACGATTGCGAGGGCTGGAAGGTGAATCCTTAGATCCTGTCTATACAGAACGAGTGGAAATGGTGAAAATTGCAATTCCGAGCCTCCTCGAGTGACTTATCGTTATATCGCACGATTGCGTGGGCTGGAAAGTCAATTCTTACCTCCTGTCGATACAGAACGTGTGGAACGGGTGAATATCGCGATTCCGTTCCTCCTAGAGTGACTTATCGTTATATCCAACGATTGCGAGGGCTGGAAAGTGAATCCTTAGCTTCTGTCGATACAGCACGATCGGAAAGTGTGAATATCGCGAGTCCGAGCCTCCTAGTTTGATTTATCGTTATATCGAACGATTGCGAGAGCTGGAAAGTGAATCCTTAGTTTCTGTCGATACAGACCGTGTGGAGCGGGTGCATATCGCGATTCCGTGCCTCCTAGAGTGATTTATCGATAGATTGAACGATTGCGAGGGCAGGAAAGTGAATTCATACCTACCGTCGCTACAGAACGTGTAGAACGGGCGAATATCGAGAGTCCGGGCCTCCTAGTTTGTTTTATCGTTATATCGAACGATTGCGAGAGCTGGAAACTGAACCCTTAGTTTCTGTCGATACAGAACGGGTGGAGCGGGTGCATATCGCTATTCCGAGCCTCCTAGAGCTATTTATCGATAGTCTCAACGATTGCGAGGGCTGGAAAGTGAATCCTTAGCTCCTGTCTATACAGAACGATTGGAAATGGTGAATATCGCGATTCCGAGCCCCCACGAGTGATTTATCGATGCATCGAAAGATTGCGAGGGCTGGAAAGTGAATCCTTAGCATCTGTCGATACAGAACGATTGGGAAGGGTGAATATCGCAATTCCGAGCCTCCTAGAGTGACTTATTGTTATATCCAACGATTGCGAGGGCTGGAAAGTGAATCCTTAGCTTCTGTCGATACAGCACGATCGGAAAGTGTGAATATCGCGAGTCCGAGCCTCCTAGTTTGATTTATCGTTATATCGAACGATTGCGAGAGCTGCAAAGTGAATCCTTAGTTTCTGTCGATGCAGAACGTGTGGAGCGGGTGCATATCGCGATTCCGAGCCTCCTAGAGTGATTTATTGATAGATTGAACGATTGCGAGGGCAGGAAAGTGAATACTTAGGTTCTGTCGATACAGAACGTGTGGAGCGGGTGCATATCGCTATTCCGAGCCTCCTAGAGTGATTTATCGATAGTCTCAACGATTGCGAGGGCTGGAAAGTGAATTCTTACGTTCTGTGGATACAGAACGTGTGGAACGGGTGAATATCGCGATTCCGAGCATCCTAGAGTGATTTATCGATAGACCGAACGTTTGCGAGGGCTGGGAAGTGAATCCTTACCTTCTGTCGATACAGACCGTGTGGAGCAGGTGAAAATGCGATTCCGAGCCTCCTAGAGTGATTTATCGATAGAACGAACGATTGCGAGTGGTGGAAGGTGAATCCTTAGCTTCTGTCGATACGGAACGTGTGGAGCGGGTGCATATCGCGATTCCGAGCCTCCTAGAGTGATTTATTGATAGATTGAACGATTGCGACGGCAGGAAAGTGAATACATAGGTTCTGTCGATACAGAACGTGTGGAACGGGTGTGTTTCGCGATTCCGAGCCTCCTAGAGTGATTTATCGATAGTCCGATCGATTGCGTGGGCTCGAAAGTGGATGCTTACCTTCAGTCGATACAGAACGATTGGAAATGGTGAATATCGCGATTCCGAGCCCCCACGAGTGATTTATCGATGCATCGAACGATTGCGAGGGCTGGAAAGTGAATCCTTAGCATCTGTCGACACAGAACGATTGGTAAGGGTGAATATCGCAATTCCGAGCCTCCTAGAGTGACTTATCCTTATATCGAACGATGCCGAGGGCTGGAATGTGAATTCATACCTTCCGTCGATACAGAACGTGTGGAACGGGTGAATATCGCAATTCCGAGCCTCCTGGTTTGATTTATCGGTATATCGAACTTTTGCGAGGGCAGGGAAGTGAATCCTTAGGTTCTGTCGATACAGAACGGGTGGAGCGGGTGCATATCGCTATTCCGAGCCTCCTAGAGTGATTTATCGATAGTCTCAACGATTGCGAGGGCTGGAAAGTGAATCCTTAGATCCTGTCTATACAGAACGATTGGAAATGGTGAAAATCGCAATTCCGAGCCTCCTAGAGTGACTTATCGTTATATCGCACGATTGCGAGGGCTGGAAAGTGAATTCTTACATTCTGTCGATACAGAACGTGTGGAAAGGGTGAATATCGCGATTCCGACCATCCTAGAGTGATTTATCGTTAGAACGAACGATTGCGAGTGGTGGAAGTTGAATCCTTAGCTTCTGTCAATACGGAACGTGTGGAGCGGGGGAATATCGCGATTCCGAGCCTCCTAGAGTGACTTATCGTTATATCGTACGATTGCGTGGCTGGAAAGTCAATTCTTACCTCCTGTCGATACAGAACGTGTGGAACGGGTGAATATCGCGATTCCGTTCCTCCTAGAGTGACTTATCGTTATATCCAACGATTGCGAGGGCTGGAAAGTGAATCCTTAGCTCGTGTCGATACAGAACGTGTGGAACGGGTGAATATCGCCATTCCGTTCCTCCTAGAGTGACTTATCGTTATATCCAACGATTGCGAGGGCTGGAAAGTGAATCCTTAGCTCCTGTCGATACAGAACGTGTGGAACGGGCGAATTTCGCCATTCCTAGCCTCCTAGAGTGATTTATCGATAGTCCGATCGATTGCGTGGGCTGGAAAGTGGATCCTTACCTTCAGTCGATATAGAAAGATTGGAAATGGTGAATATCGCGATTCAAGCCCCCACGAGTGATTTATCGATGCATCGAACGATTGCGCGGGCTGGAAAGTGGATGCTTACCTTCAGTCGATACAGAACGATTGGAAATGGTGAATATCGCGATTCCGAGCCCCCACGAGTGATTTATCGATGCATCGAAAGATTGCGAGGGCTGGAAAGTGAATCCTTAGCATCTGTCGATACAGAACGATTGGGAAGGGTGAATATCGCAATTCCGAGCCTCCTAGAGTGACTTATCCTTATATCGAACGATGCCGAGGCCTGGAATGTGAATTCATACCTTCCGTCGATACAGAACGTGTGGAACGGGTGAATATCGCAATTCCGAGCCTCCTAGTTTGATTTATCGTTATATCGAACGATTGCGAGGGCTGGAAAGTTAATCCATAGCTCCTGTTGATACAGAACGTGTGGAGCGGGTGAATATCGCTAGTCCGAGCCTCCTTGAGTGATTTATCGATAGTCTCAACGATTGCGAGGGCTGGAAAGTGAATCTTTAGCTCCTGTCTATACAGAACGATTGGAAATGGTGAATATCGCGATTCCGAGCCCCCACGAGTGATTTATCGATGCATCGAAAGATTGCGAGGGCTGGGAAGTTAATCCTTAGCATCTGTCGATACAGAACGGGTGGAGCGGGTGCATATCGCTATTCCGAGCCTCCTAGAGTGATTTATCGATAGTCTCAACGATTGCGAGGGCTGGAAAGTGAATCTTTAGCTCCTGTCTATACAGAACGATTGGAAATGGTGAAAATCGCAATTCCGAGCCTCCTCGAGTGACTTATCGTTTTATCAAACGATTGCGAGGGGTTGAACGTAAATCCTTAGCTTCTGTCGATACAGCACGATCGGAAAGTGTGAATATCGCGAGTCCGAGCCTCCTAGTTTGACTTATCGTTATATCGAACGATTGCGATGGCTGGGAAGTGAATCCTTACCATCTGTCGATACAGAACGTGTGGAAAGGGTGAATATCGCGATTCCGACCATCCTAGAGTGATTTATCGATAGACCGAACGATTGCGAGGGCTGGGAAGTGAATCCTTAGCTTCTGTCGATACAGCACGATCGGAAAGGGTGAATATCGCGAGTCCGAGCCTCCTAGTTTGATTTATCGTTATATCGAACGATTGCGATGGCTGGACGGTGGATATTTAACTTCTGTCGGTACAAAACGATTGGAAAAAATGAATCTCGCGATTCCGAGCCTCCTAGATTGATTTATACTTTAATCGAACGATTCCGAGGGCTGGAATGTGAATTCATACCAACCGTCCATACAGAACGTGTGGAACGGGTGAATATCGCGAGTCCGGGCCTCCTAGTTTGATTTATCATTATATCGAACGATTGCGAGAGCTGGAAAGTGAATCCTTAGTTTCTGTCGATACAGACCGTGTGGAGCGGGTGCATATCGCGATTCCGAGCCTCCTAGAGTGATTTATCGATAGATTGAACGATTGCGAGGGCAGGAAAGTGAATTCATACCTACCGTCGCTACAGAACGTGTGGAACGGGCGAATATCGAGAGTCCGGGCCTCCTAGTTTGTTTTATCGTTATATCGAACGATTGCGAGAGCTGGAAACTGAATCCTTAGTTTCTGTCGATACAGAACGGGTGGAGCGTGTGCATATCGCTATTCCGAGCCTCCTAGAGTGATTTATCGATAGATTGAACGATTGCGAGGGCAGGAAAGTGAATCCTTAGGTTCTGTCGATACAGAACGTGTGGAACGGGTGAGTTTCGCGATTCCGAGCCTCCTAGTTTGATTTATCGTTATATCGAACGATTGCGAGGGCTGGAAAGTGAATCCTTAGCTCCTGTCTATACAGAACGATTGGAAATGGTGAATATCGCGATTCCGAGCCCCCACGAGTGATTTATCGATGCATCGAAAGATTGCGAGGGCTGGGAAGTTAATCCTTAGCATCTGTCGATACAGAACGGGTGGAGCGGGTGCATATCGCTATTCCGAGCCTCCTAGAGTGATTTATCGATAGTCTCAACGATTGCGAGGGCTGGAAAGTGAATCTTTAGCTCCTGTCTATACAGAACGATTGGGAAGGGTGAATATCGCAATTCCGAGCCTCCTAGAGTGATTTATCGTTATATCGAACGATTGCGAGGGCTGGAAAGTGAATTCTTACCTCCTGTGGATACAGAACGTGTGGAACGGGTGAATATCGCGAGTCCGAGCCTCCTAGTTTGACTTATCGTTATATCGAACGATTGCGATGGCTGGGAAGTGAATCCTTACCTTCTGTCGATACAGAACGTGTGGAAAGGGTGAATATCGCGATTCCGACCATCCTAGAGTGATTTATCGATAGACCGAACGATTGCGAGGGCTGGGAAGTGAATCCTTAGCTTCTGTCGGTACAGCACGATCGGAAAGGGTGAATATCGCGAGTCCGAGCCTCCTAGTTTGATTTATCGTTATATCGAACGATTGCGAGAGCTGGAAAGTGAATCCTTAGTTTCTGTCGATACAGACCGTGTGGAGCGGGTGCATATCGCGATTCCGAGCCTCCTAGAGTGATTTATCGATAGATTGAACGATTGCGAGGGCAGGAAAGTGAATTCATACCTACCGTCGCTACAGAACGTGTGGAACGGGCGAATATCGAGAGTCCGGGCCTCCTAGTTTGTTTTATCGTTATATCGAACGATTGCGAGAGCTGGAAACTGAATCCTTAGTTTCTGTCGATACAGAACGGGTGGAGCGTGTGCATATCGCTATTCCGAGCCTCCTAGAGTGATTTATCGATAGTCTCAACGATTGCGAGGGCTGGAAAGTGAATCCTTAGCTCCTGTCTATACAGAACGATTGGAAATGGTGAATATCGCGATTCCGAGCCCCCACGAGTGATTTATCGATGCACCGAACGATTGCGTGGGCTGGAAAGTGAATCCTCAGCATCTGTCGATACAGAACGATTGGGAAGGGTGAAAATCGCAATTCCGAGCCTCCTCGAGTGACTTATCGTTATATCGCACGATTGCGAGGGCTGGAAAGTGAATTCTTACCTTCTGTGGATACAGAACGTGTGGAACGGGTAAATATCGCGATTCCGATCCTCCTAGAGTGACTTATCGTTATATCAAACGATTGCGAGAGCTGGAAAGTGAATCCTTAGTTTCTGTCGATACAGAACGGGTGGAGCGGGTGCATATCGCTATTCCGAGCCTCCTAGAGTGATTTATCGATAGTCTCAACGATTGCGAGGGCTGGAAGGTGAATCCTTAGATCCTGTCTATACAGAACGATTGGAAATGGTGAAAATTGCAATTCCGAGCCTCCTCGAGTGACTTATCGTTATATCGCACGATTGCGAGGGCTGGAAATTGAATTCTTACCTTCTGTCGATACAGAATGTGTGGAACGGGTGAATATCGCGATTCCGAACCTCCTGGTTTGATTTATCGGTATATCGAACTTTTGCGAGGGCTGGGAAGTGAATCCTTACCTTCTGTCGATACAGAACGTGTGGAAAGGGTGAATATCGCGATTCCGACCATCCTAGAGTGATTTATCGATAGAACGAACGATTGCGAGTGGTGGAAGGTGAATCCTTAGCTTCTATCAATACGGAACGTGTGGAGCGGGGGAATATCGCGATTCCGAGCCTCCTAGAGTGACTTATCGTTATATCGCACGATTGCGTGGGCTGGAAAGTCAATTCTTACCTCCTGTCGATACAGAACGTGTGGAACGGGTGAATATCGCGATTCCGTTCCTCCTAGAGTGACTTATCGTTATATCCAACGATTGCGAGGGCTGGAAAGTGAATCCTTAGCTTCTGTCGATACAGCACGATCGGAAAGTGTGAATATAGCGAGTCCGAGCCTCCTAGTTTGATTTATCGTTATATCGAACGATTGCGAGAGCTGCAAAGTGAATCCTTAGTTTCTGTCGATGCAGAACGTGTGGAGCGGGTGCATATCGCGAGTCCGGGCCTCCTAGTTTGATTTATCATTATATCGAACGATTGCGAGAGCTGGAAAGTGAATCCTTAGTTTCTGTCGATACAGACCGTGTGGAGCGGGTGCATATCGCGATTCCGAGCCTCCTAGAGTGATTTATCGATAGATTGAACGATTGCGAGGGCAGGAAAGTGAATTCATACCTACCGTCGCTACAGAACGTGTGGAACGGGCGAATATCGAGAGTCCGGGCCTCCTAGTTTGTTTTATCGTTATATCGAACGATTGCGAGAGCTGGAAACTGAACCCTTAGTTTCTGTCGATACAGAACGGGTGGAGCGGGTGCATATCGCTATTCCGAGCCTCCTAGAGTTATTTATCGATAGTCTCAACGATTGCGAGGGCTGGAAAGTGAATCCTTAGCTCCTGTCTATACAGAACGATTGGAAATGGTGAATATCGCGATTCCGAGCCCCCACGAGTGATTTATCGATGCATCGAAAGATTGCGAGGGCTGGAAAGTGAATCCTTAGCATCTGTCGATACAGAACGATTGGGAAGGGTGAATATCGCAATTCCGAGCCTCCTAGAGTGACTTATTGTTATATCCAACGATTGCGAGGGCTGGAAAGTGAATCCTTAGCTTCTGTCGATACAGCACGATCGGAAAGTGTGAATATCGCGAGTCCGAGCCTCCTAGTTTGATTTATCGTTATATCGAACGATTGCGAGAGCTGCAAAGTGAATCCTTAGTTTCTGTCGATGCAGAACGTGTGGAGCGGGTGCATATCGCGATTCCGAGCCTCCTAGAGTGATTTATTGATAGATTGAACGATTGCGAGGGCAGGAAAGTGAATACTTAGGTTCTGTCGATACAGAACGTGTGGAGCGGGTGCATATCGCTATTCCGAGCCTCCTAGAGTGATTTATCGATAGTCTCAACGATTGCGAGGGCTGGAAAGTGAATTCTTACGTTCTGTGGATACAGAACGTGTGGAACGGGTGAATATCGCGATTCCGAGCATCCTAGAGTGATTTATCGATAGACCGAACGTTTGCGAGGGCTGGGAAGTGAATCCTTACCTTCTGTCGATACAGACCGTGTGGAGCAGGTGAAAATGCGATTCCGAGCCTCCTAGAGTGATTTATCGATAGAACGAACGATTGCGAGTGGTGGAAGGTGAATCCTTAGCTTCTGTCGATACGGAACGTGTGGAGCGGGTGCATATCGCGATTCCGAGCCTCCTAGAGTGATTTATTGATAGATTGAACGATTGCGACGGCAGGAAAGTGAATACATAGGTTCTGTCGATACAGAACGTGTGGAACGGGTGTGTTTCGCGATTCCGAGCCTCCTAGAGTGATTTATCGATAGTCCGATCGATTGCGTGGGCTGGAAAGTGGATGCTTACCTTCAGTCGATACAGAACGATTGGAAATGGTGAATATCGCGATTCCGAGCCCCCACGAGTGATTTATCGATGCATCGAACGATTGCGAGGGCTGGAAAGTGAATCCTTAGCATCTGTCGACACAGAACGATTGGTAAGGGTGAATATCGCAATTCCGAGCCTCCTAGAGTGACTTATCCTTATATCGAACGATGCCGAGGGCTGGAATGTGAATTCATACCTTCCGTCGATACAGAACGTGTGGAACGGGTGAATATCGCAATTCCGAGCCTCCTAGTTTGATTTATCGTTATATCGAACGATTGCGATGGCTGGACGGTGGATCTTTAACTTCTGTCGGTACAAAACGATTGGAAAAAATGAATCTCGCGATTCCGAGCCTCCTAGATTGATTTATACTTTAATCGAACGATTCCGAGGGCTGGAATGTGAATTCATACCAACCGTCCATACAGAACGTGTGGAACGGGTGAATATCGCGAGTCCGGGCCTCCTAGTTTGATTTATCATTATATCGAACGATTGCGAGAGCTGGAAAGTGAATCCTTAGTTTCTGTCGATACAGACCGTGTGGAGCGGGTGCATATCGCGATTCCGAGCCTCCTAGAGTGATTTATCGATAGATTGAACGATTGCGAGGGCAGGAAAGTGAATTCATACCTACCGTCGCTACAGAACGTGTGGAACGGGCGAATATCGAGAGTCCGGGCCTCCTAGTTTGTTTTATCGTTATATCGAACGATTGCGAGGGCTGGAAAGTGAATCCTTAGCTCGTGTCGATACAGAACGTGTGGAGCGGGTGAATATCGCCATTCCGTTCCTCCTAGAGTGACTTATCGTTATATCCAACGATTGCGAGGGCTGGAAAGTGAATCCTTAGCTCCTGTCGATACAGAACGTGTGGAACGGGTGAATTTCGCCATTCCTAGCCTCCTAGAGTGATTTATCGATGCATCGAAAGATTGCGAGGGCTGGAAAGTGAATCCTTACCATCTGTCGATACAGAACGATTGGGAAGCGTGAATATCGCAATTCCGAGCCTCCTAGAGTGACTTATCCCTATATCGAACGATGCCGAGGGCTGGAATGTGAATTCATACCTTCCGTCGATACAGAACGTGTGGAACGGGTGAATATCGCAATTCCGAGCCTCCTAGTTTGATTTATCGTTATATCGAACGATTGCGAGGGCTGGAAAGTTAATCCATAGCTCCTGTTGATACAGAACGTGTGGAGCGGGTGAATATCGCTAGTCCGAGCCTCCTAGAGTGATTTATCGATAGAATCAACGATTGCGAGGCCTGGAAAGTGAATCCTTAGCTCCTGTCTATACAGAACGATTGGAAATGGTGAATATCGCGATTCCGAGCCCCCACGAGTGATTTATCGATGCATCGAAAGATTGCGAGGGCTGGAAAGTGAATCCTTAGCATCTGTCGATACAGAACGATTGGGAAGGGTGAATATCGCAATTCCGAGCCTCCTAGAGTGACTTATTGTTATATCCAACGATTGCGAGGGCTGGAAAGTGAATCCTTAGCTTCTGTCGATACAGCACGATCGGAAAGTGTGAATATCGCGAGTCCGAGCCTCCTAGTTTGATTTATCGTTATATCGAACGATTGCGAGAGCTGCAAAGTGAATCCTTAGTTTCTGTCGATGCAGAACGTGTGGAGCGGGTGCATATCGCGATTCCGAGCCTCCTAGAGTGATTTATTGATAGATTGAACGATTGCGAGGGCAGGAAAGTGAATACTTAGGTTCTGTCGATACAGAACGTGTGGAGCGGGTGCATATCGCTATTCCGAGACTCCTAGAGTGATTTATCGATAGTCTCAACGATTGCGAGGGCTGGAAAGTGAATTCTTACGTTCCGTCGATACAGAACGTGTGGAACGGGTGAATATCGCAATTCCGAGCCTCCTAGTTTGATTTATCGTTATATCGAACGATTGCGAGGGCTGGAAAGTTAATCCATAGCTCCTGTTGATACGGAACGTGTGGAGCGGGTGAATATCGCTAGTCCGAGCCTCCTAGAGTGATTTATCGATAGAATCAACGATTGCGAGGCCTGGAAAGTGAATCCTTAGCTCCTGTCTATACAGAACGATTAGAAATGGTGAATATCGCGATTCCGAGCCCCCACGAGTGATTTATCGATAGATTGAACGATTGCGAGGGCAGGAAAGTGAATCCTTAGGTTCTGTCGATACAGAATGTGTGGAACGGGTGAGTTTCGCGATTCCGAGCCTCCTAGTTTGATTTATCGTTATATCGAACGATTGCGAGGGCTGGAAAGTGAATCCTTAGCTCCTGTCTATACAGAACGATTGGAAACGGTGAATATCGCGATTCCGAGCCTCCACGAGTGATTTATCGATGCATCGAAAGATTGCGAGGGCTGGGAAGTTAATCCTTAGCATCTGTCGATACAGAACGGGTGGAGCGGGTGCATATCGCTATTCCGAGCCTCCTAGAGTGATTTATCGATAGTCTCAACGATTGCGAGGGCTGGAAAGTGAATCTTTAGCTCCTGTCTATACAGAACGATTGGAAATGGTGAAAATCGCAATTCCGAGCCTCCTCGAGTGACTTATCGTTATATCGCACGATTGCGAGGGCTGGAAAGTGAATTCTTACCTCCTGTGGATACAGAACGTGTGGAACGGGTGAATATCGCGAGTCCGATCCTCCTAGAGTGACTTATCGTTTTATCAAACGATTGCGAGGGGTTGAACGTAAATCCTTAGCTTCTGTCGATACAGCACGATCGGAAAGTGTGAATATCGCGAGTCCGAGCCTCCTAGTTTGACTTATCGTTATATCGAACGATTGCGATGGCTGGGAAGCGAATCCTTACCTTCTGTCGATACAGAACGTGTGGAAAGGGTGAATATCGCGATTCCGACCATCCTAGAGTGATTTATCGATAGACCGAACGATTGCGAGGGCTGGGAAGTGAATCCTTAGCTTCTGTCGATACAGCACGATCGGAAAGGGTGAATATCGCGAGTCCGAGCCTCCTAGTTTGATTTATCGTTATATCGAACGATTGCGAGAGCTGGAAAGTGAATCCTTAGTTTCTGTCAATACAGACCGTGTGGAGCGGGTGCATATCGCGATTCCGAGCCTCCTAGAGTGATTTATCGATAGATTGAACGATTGCGAGGGCAGGAAAGTGAATTCATACCTACCGTCGCTACAGAACGTGTGGAACGGGCGAATATCGAGAGTCCGGGCCTCCTAGTTTGTTTTATCGTTATATCGAACGATTGCGAGAGCTGGAAACTGAATCCTTAGTTTCTGTCGATACAGAACGGGTGGAGCGGGTGCATATCGCTATTCCGAGCCTCCTAGAGTGATTTATCGATAGTCTCAACGATTGCGAGGGCTGGAAAGTGAATCCTTAGCTCCTGTCTATACAGAACGATTGGAAATGGTGAATATCGCGATTTCGAGCCCCCAAGAGTGATTTATCGATGCACCGAACGATTGCGTGGGCTGGAAAGTGAATCCTCAGCATCTGTCGATACAGAACGATTGGGAAGGGTGAAAATCGCAATTCCGAGCCTCCTCGAGTGACTTATCGTTATATCGCACGATTGCGAGGGCTGGAAAGTGAATTCTTACCTTCTGTGGATACAGAACGTGTGGAACGGGTGAATATCGCGATTCCGATCCTCCTAGAGTGACTTATCGTTATATCAAACGATTGCGAGAGCTGGAAAGTGAATCCTTAGTTTCTGTCGATACAGGACGGGTGGAGCGGGTGCATATCGCTATTCCGAGCCTCCTAGAGTGATTTATCGATAGTCTCAACGATTGCGAGGGCTGGAAGGTGAATCCTTAGATCCTGTCTATACAGAACGATTGGAAATGGTGAAAATTGCAATTCCGAGCCTCCTCGAGTGACTTATCGTTATATCGCACGATTGCGAGGGCTGGAAAGTGAATTCTTACCTTCTGTCGATACAGAATGTGTGGAACGGGTGAATATCGCGATTCCGACCATCCTAGAGTGATTTATCGTTAGAACGAACGATTGCGAGTGGTGGAAGGTGAATCCTTAGCTTCTGTCAATACGGAACGTGTGGAGCGGGGGAATATCGCGATTCCGAGCCTCCTAGAGTGATTTATCGATAGTCTCAACGATTGCGAGGGCTGGAAGGTGAATCCTTAGATCCTGTCTATACAGAACGATTGGAAATGGTGAAAATTGCAATTCCGAGCCTCCTCGAGTGACTTATCGTTATATCGCACGATTGCGAGGGCTGGAAAGTGAATCCTTAGCTCCTGTCTATACAGAACGATTGGAAATGGTGAATATCGCGATTCCGAGCCCCCACGAGTGATTTATCGATGCATCGAAAGATTGCGAGGGCTGGAAAGTGAATCCTTAGCATCTGTCGATACAGAACGATTGGGAAGGGTGAATATCGCAATTCCGAGCCTCCTAGAGTGACTTATTGTTATATCCAACGATTGCGAGGGCTGGAAAGTGAATCCTTAGCTTCTGTCGATACAGCACGATCGGAAAGTGTGAATATCGCGAGTCCGAGCCTCCTAGTTTGATTTATCGTTATATCGAACGATTGCGAGAGCTGCAAAGTGAATCCTTAGTTTCTGTCGATGCAGAACGTGTGGAGCGGGTGCATATCGCGATTCCGAGCCTCCTAGAGTGATTTATTGATAGATTGAACGATTGCGAGGGCAGGAAAGTGAATACTTAGGTTCTGTCGATACAGAACGTGTGGAGCGGGTGCATATCGCTATTCCGAGCCTCCTAGAGTGATTTATCGATAGTCTCAACGATTGCGAGGGCTGGAAAGTGAATTCTTACGTTCTGTGGATACAGAACGTGTGGAACGGGTGAATATCGCGATTCCGAGCATCCTAGAGTGATTTATCGATAGACCGAACGTTTGCGAGGGCTGGGAAGTGAATCCTTACCTTCTGTCGATACAGACCGTGTGGAGCAGGTGAAAATGCGATTCCGAGCCTCCTAGAGTGATTTATCGATAGAACGAACGATTGCGAGTGGTGGAAGGTGAATCCTTAGCTTCTGTCGATACGGAACGTGTGGAGCGGGTGCATATCGCGATTCCGAGCCTCCTAGAGTGATTTATTGATAGATTGAACGATTGCGACGGCAGGAAAGTGAATACATAGGTTCTGTCGATACAGAACGTGTGGAACGGGTGTGTTTCGCGATTCCGAGCCTCCTAGAGTGATTTATCGATAGTCCGATCGATTGCGTGGGCTGGAAAGTGGATGCTTACCTTCAGTCGATACAGAACGATTGGAAATGGTGAATATCGCGATTCCGAGCCCCCACGAGTGATTTATCGATGCATCGAACGATTGCGAGGGCTGGAAAGTGAATCCTTAGCATCTGTCGACACAGAACGATTGGTAAGGGTGAATATCGCAATTCCGAGCCTCCTAGAGTGACTTATCCTTATATCGAACGATGCCGAGGGCTGGAATGTGAATTCATACCTTCCGTCGATACAGAACGTGTGGAACGGGTGAATATCGCAATTCCGAGCCTCCTAGTTTGATTTATCGTTATATCGAACGATTGCGATGGCTGGACGGTGGATCTTTAACTTCTGTCGGTACAAAACGATTGGAAAAAATGAATCTCGCGATTCCGAGCCTCCTAGATTGATTTATACTTTAATCGAACGATTCCGAGGGCTGGAATGTGAATTCATACCAACCGTCCATACAGAACGTGTGGAACGGGTGAATATCGCGAGTCCGGGCCTCCTAGTTTGATTTATCATTATATCGAACGATTGCGAGAGCTGGAAAGTGAATCCTTAGTTTCTGTCGATACAGACCGTGTGGAGCGGGTGCATATCGCGATTCCGAGCCTCCTAGAGTGATTTATCGATAGATTGAACGATTGCGAGGGCAGGAAAGTGAATTCATACCTACCGTCGCTACAGAACGTGTGGAACGGGCGAATATCGAGAGTCCGGGCCTCCTAGTTTGTTTTATCGTTATATCGAACGATTGCGAGGGCTGGAAAGTGAATCCTTAGCTCGTGTCGATACAGAACGTGTGGAGCGGGTGAATATCGCCATTCCGTTCCTCCTAGAGTGACTTATCGTTATATCCAACGATTGCGAGGGCTGGAAAGTGAATCCTTAGCTCCTGTCGATACAGAACGTGTGGAACGGGTGAATTTCGCCATTCCTAGCCTCCTAGAGTGATTTATCGATGCATCGAAAGATTGCGAGGGCTGGAAAGTGAATCCTTACCATCTGTCGATACAGAACGATTGGGAAGCGTGAATATCGCAATTCCGAGCCTCCTAGAGTGACTTATCCCTATATCGAACGATGCCGAGGGCTGGAATGTGAATTCATACCTTCCGTCGATACAGAACGTGTGGAACGGGTGAATATCGCAATTCCGAGCCTCCTAGTTTGATTTATCGTTATATCGAACGATTGCGAGGGCTGGAAAGTTAATCCATAGCTCCTGTTGATACAGAACGTGTGGAGCGGGTGAATATCGCTAGTCCGAGCCTCCTAGAGTGATTTATCGATAGAATCAACGATTGCGAGGCCTGGAAAGTGAATCCTTAGCTCCTGTCTATACAGAACGATTGGAAATGGTGAATATCGCGATTCCGAGCCCCCACGAGTGATTTATCGATGCATCGAAAGATTGCGAGGGCTGGAAAGTGAATCCTTAGCATCTGTCGATACAGAACGATTGGGAAGGGTGAATATCGCAATTCCGAGCCTCCTAGAGTGACTTATTGTTATATCCAACGATTGCGAGGGCTGGAAAGTGAATCCTTAGCTTCTGTCGATACAGCACGATCGGAAAGTGTGAATATCGCGAGTCCGAGCCTCCTAGTTTGATTTATCGTTATATCGAACGATTGCGAGAGCTGCAAAGTGAATCCTTAGTTTCTGTCGATGCAGAACGTGTGGAGCGGGTGCATATCGCGATTCCGAGCCTCCTAGAGTGATTTATTGATAGATTGAACGATTGCGAGGGCAGGAAAGTGAATACTTAGGTTCTGTCGATACAGAACGTGTGGAGCGGGTGCATATCGCTATTCCGAGACTCCTAGAGTGATTTATCGATAGTCTCAACGATTGCGAGGGCTGGAAAGTGAATTCTTACGTTCCGTCGATACAGAACGTGTGGAACGGGTGAATATCGCAATTCCGAGCCTCCTAGTTTGATTTATCGTTATATCGAACGATTGCGAGGGCTGGAAAGTTAATCCATAGCTCCTGTTGATACGGAACGTGTGGAGCGGGTGAATATCGCGATTCCGACCATCCTAGAGTGATTTATCGATAGACCGAACGATTGCGAGGGCTGGGAAGTGAATCCTTAGCTTCTGTCGATACAGCACGATCGGAAAGGGTGAATATCGCGAGTCCGAGCCTCCTAGTTTGATTTATCGTTATATCGAACGATTGCGAGAGCTGGAAAGTGAATCCTTAGTTTCTGTCAATACAGACCGTGTGGAGCGGGTGCATATCGCGATTCCGAGCCTCCTAGAGTGATTTATCGATAGATTGAACGATTGCGAGGGCAGGAAAGTGAATTCATACCTACCGTCGCTACAGAACGTGTGGAACGGGCGAATATCGAGAGTCCGGGCCTCCTAGTTTGTTTTATCGTTATATCGAACGATTGCGAGAGCTGGAAACTGAATCCTTAGTTTCTGTCGATACAGAACGGGTGGAGCGGGTGCATATCGCTATTCCGAGCCTCCTAGAGTGATTTATCGATAGTCTCAACGATTGCGAGGGCTGGAAAGTGAATCCTTAGCTCCTGTCTATACAGAACGATTGGAAATGGTGAATATCGCGATTTCGAGCCCCCAAGAGTGATTTATCGATGCACCGAACGATTGCGTGGGCTGGAAAGTGAATCCTCAGCATCTGTCGATACAGAACGATTGGGAAGGGTGAAAATCGCAATTCCGAGCCTCCTCGAGTGACTTATCGTTATATCGCACGATTGCGAGGGCTGGAAAGTGAATTCTTACCTTCTGTGGATACAGAACGTGTGGAACGGGTGAATATCGCGATTCCGATCCTCCTAGAGTGACTTATCGTTATATCAAACGATTGCGAGAGCTGGAAAGTGAATCCTTAGTTTCTGTCGATACAGGACGGGTGGAGCGGGTGCATATCGCTATTCCGAGCCTCCTAGAGTGATTTATCGATAGTCTCAACGATTGCGAGGGCTGGAAGGTGAATCCTTAGATCCTGTCTATACAGAACGATTGGAAATGGTGAAAATTGCAATTCCGAGCCTCCTCGAGTGACTTATCGTTATATCGCACGATTGCGAGGGCTGGAAAGTGAATTCTTACCTTCTGTCGATACAGAATGTGTGGAACGGGTGAATATCGCGATTCCGAACCTCCTGGTTTGATTTATCGGTATATCGAACTTTTGCGAGGGCTGGGAAGTGAATCCTTACCTTCTGTCGATACAGCACGTGTGGAAAGGGTGAATATCGCGATTCCGACCATCCTAGAGTGATTTATCGATAGAACGAACGATTGCGAGTGGTGGAAGGTGAATCCTTAGCTTCTATCAATACGGAACGTGTGGAGCAGGGGAATATCGCGATTCCGAGCCTCCTAGAGTGACTTATCGTTATATCGCACGATTGCGTGGGCTGGAAAGTCAATTCTTACCTCCTGTCGATACAGAACGTGTGGAACGGGTGAATATCGCGATTCCGTTCCTCCTAGAGTGACTTATCGTTATATCCAACGATTGCGACGGCTGGAAAGTGAATCCTTAGCTTCTGTCGATACAGCACGATCGGAAAGTGTGAATATCGCAATTCCGAGCCTCCTAGAGTGATTTATCGTTATATCGAACGATTGCGAGAGCTGCAAAGTGAATCCTTAGTTTCTGTCGATGCAGAACGTGTGGAGCGGGTGCATATCGCGATTCCGAGCCTCCTAGAGTGATTTATTGATAGATTGAACGATTGAGAGGGCAGGAAAGTGAATACTTAGGTTCTGTCGATACAGAACGTGTGGAGCGGGTGCATATCGCTATTCCGAGCATCTTAGAGTGATTTATCGATAGACCGAACGTTTGCGAGGGCTGGGAAGTGAATCCTTACCTTCTGTCGATACAGACCGTGTGGAGCAGGTGAAAACGCGATTCCGAGCCTCCTAGAGTGATTTATCGATAGAACGAACGATTGCGAGTGGTGGAAGGTGAATCCTTAGCTTCTGTCGATACGGAACGTGTGGAGCGGGTGCATATCGCGATTCCGAGCCTCCTAGAGTGATTTATTGATAGATTGAACGATTGCGACGGCAGGAAAGTGAATACATAGGTTCTGTCGATACAGAACGTGTGGAACGGGTGTGTTTCGCGATTCCGAGCCTTCTAGAGTGATTTATCGATAGTCCGATCGATTGCGTGGCCTGGAAAGTGGATGCTTACCTTCAGTCGATACAGAACGATTGGAAATGGTGAATATCGCGATTCCGAGCCCCCACGAGTGATTTATCGATGCATCGAACGATTGCGAGGGCTGGAAAGTGAATCCTTAGCATCTGTCGATACAGAACGATTGGTAAGGGTGAATATCGCAATTCCGAGCCTCCTAGAGTGATTTATCGTTATATCGAACGATTGCGAGGGCAGGAAAGTGAATTCTTACCTTCTGTGGATACAGAACGTGTGGAACGGGTGAATATCGCGATTCCGATCCTCCTAGAGTGACTTATCGTTATATCAAACGATTGCGAGAGCTGGAAAGTGAATCCTCAGCATCTGTCGATACAGAACGATTGGGAAGGGTGAAAATCGCAATTCCGAGCCTCCTCGAGTGACTTATCGTTATATCGCACGATTGCGAGGGCTGGAAAGTGAATTCTTACCTTCTGTGGATACAGAACGTGTGGAACGGGTGAATATCGCGATTCCGATCCTCCTAGAGTGACTTATCGTTATATCAAACGATTGCGAGAGCTGGAAAGTGAATCCTTAGTTTCTGTCGATACAGAACGGGTGGAGCGGGTGCATATCGCTATTCCGAGCCTCCTAGAGTGACTTATCGATAGTCTCAACGATTGCGAGGGCTGGAAAGTGAATCCTTAGATCCTGTCTATACAGAACGATTGGAAATGGTGAAAATCGCAATTCCGAGCCTCCTCGAGTGACTTATCGTTATATCGCACGATTGCGAGGGCTGGAAAGTGAATTCTTACCTTCTGTCGATACAGAATGTGTGGAACGGGTGAATATCGCGATTCCGAACCTCCTGGTTTGATTTATCGGTATATCGAACTTTTGCGAGGGCATGGAAGTGAATCCTTAGGTTCTGTCGATACAGAACGGGTGGAGCGGGTGCATATCGCTATTCCGAGCCTCCTAGAGTGATTTATCGATAGTCTCAACGATTGCGAGGGCTGGAAAGTGAATCCTTAGATCCTGTCTATACAGAACGATTGGAAATGGTGAAAATCGCAATTCCGAGCCTCCTCGAGTGACTTATCGTTATATCGCACGATTGCGAGGGCTGGAAAGTGAATTCGTACCTTCTGTCGATACAGAACGTGTGGAAAGGGTGAATATCGCGATTCCGACCATCCTAGAGTGATTTATCGTTAGAACGAACGATTGCGAGTGGTGGAAGGTGAATCCTTAGCTTCTGTCAATACGGAACGTGTGGAGCGGGGGAATATCGCGATTCCGAGCCTCCTAGAGTGACGTATCGTTATATCGTACGATTGCGTGGGCTGGAAAGTCAATTCTTACCTCCTGTCGATACAGAACGTGTGGAACGGGTGAATATCGCGATTCCGTTCCTCCTAGAGTGACTTATCGTTATATCCAACGATTGCGAGGGCTGGAAAGTGAATCCTTAGCTCGTGTCGATACAGAACGTGTGGAACGGGTGAATATCGCGATTCCGATCCTCCTAGAGTGACTTATCGTTATATCAAACGATTGCGAGAGCTGGAAAGTGAATCCTCAGCATCTGTCGATACAGAACGATTAGGAAGGGTGAAAATCGCAATTCCGAGCCTCCTCGAGTGACTTATCGTTATATCGCACGATTGCGAGGGCTGGAAAGTGAATTCTTACCTTCTGTGGATACAGAACGTGTGGAACGGGTGAATATCGCGATTCCGATCCTCCTAGAGTGACTTATCGTTATATCAAACGATTGCGAGAGCTGGAAAGTGAATCCTTAGTTTCTGTCGATACAGAACGGGTGGAGCGGGTGCATATCGCTATTCCGAGCCTCCTAGAGTGACTTATCGATAGTCTCAACGATTGCGAGGGCTGGAAAGTGAATCCTTAGATCCTGTCTATACAGAACGATTGGAAATGGTGAAAATCGCAATTCCGAGCCTCCTCGAGTGACTTATCGTTATATCGCACGATTGCGAGGGCTGGAAAGTGAATTCTTACCTTCTGTCGATACAGAATGTGTGGAACGGGTGAATATCGCGATTCCGAACCTCCTGGTTTGATTTATCGGTATATCGAACTTTTGCGAGGGCATGGAAGTGAATCCTTAGGTTCTGTCGATACAGAACGGGTGGAGCGGGTGCATATCGCTATTCCGAGCCTCCTAGAGTGATTTATCGATAGTCTCAACGATTGCGAGGGCTGGAAAGTGAATCCTTAGATCCTGTCTATACAGAACGATTGGAAATGGTGAAAATCGCAATTCCGAGCCTCCTCGAGTGACTTATCGTTATATCGCACGATTGCGAGGGCTGGAAAGTGAATTCGTACCTTCTGTCGATACAGAACGTGTGGAAAGGGTGAATATCGCGATTCCGACCATCCTAGAGTGATTTATCGTTAGAACGAACGATTGCGAGTGGTGGAAGGTGAATCCTTAGCTTCTGTCAATACGGAACGTGTGGAGCGGGGGAATATCGCGATTCCGAGCCTCCTAGAGTGACGTATCGTTATATCGTACGATTGCGTGGGCTGGAAAGTCAATTCTTACCTCCTGTCGATACAGAACGTGTGGAACGGGTGAATATCGCGATTCCGTTCCTCCTAGAGTGACTTATCGTTATATCCAACGATTGCGAGGGCTGGAAAGTGAATCCTTAGCTCGTGTCGATACAGAACGTGTGGAGCGGGTGAATATCGCCATTCCGTTCCTCCTAGAGTGACTTATCGTTATATCCAACGATTGCGAGGGCTGGAAAGTGAATCCTTAGCTCCTGTCGATACAGAACGTGTGGAACGGGTGAATTTCGCCATTCCTAGCCTCCTAGAGTGATTTATCGATAGTCCGATCGATTGCGTGGGCTGGAAAGTGGATCCTTACCTTCAGCCGATATAGAAAGATTGGAAATGGTGAATATCGCGATTCAAGCCCCCACGAGTGATTTATCGATGCATCGAACGATTGCGCGGGCTGGAAAGTGGATGCTTACCTTCAGTCGATACAGAACGATTGGAAATGGTAAATATCGCGATTCCGAGCCCCCACGAGTGATTTATCGATGCATCGAAAGATTGCGAGGGCTGGAAAGTGAATCCTTAGCATCTGTCGATACAGAACGATTGGGAAGGGTGAATATCGCAATTCCGAGCCTCCTAGAGTGACTTATCCTTATATCGAACGATGCCGAGGGCTGGAATGTGAATTCATACCTTCCGTCGATACAGAACGTGTGGAACGGGTGAATATCGCAATTCCGAGTCTCCTGGTTTGATTTATCGGTATATCGAACTTTTGCGAGGGCAGGGAAGTGAATCCTTAGGTTCTGTCGATACAGAACGGGTGGAGCGGGTGCATATCGCTATTCCGAGCCTCCTAGAGTGATTTATCGATAGTCTCAACGATTGCGAGGGCTGGAAAGTGAATCCTTAGATCCTGTCTATACAGAACGATTGGAAATGGTGAAAATCGCAATTCCGAGCCTCCTCGAGTGACTTATCGTTATATCGCACGATTGCGAGGGCTGGAAAGTGAATTCTTACCTTCTGTCGATACAGAATGTGTGGAACGGGTGAATATCGCGATTCCGAACCTCCTGGTTTGATTTATCGGTATATCGAACTTTTGCGAGGGCAGGGAAGTGAATCCTTAGGTTCTGTCGATACAGAACGGGTGGAGCGGGTGCATATCGCTATTCCGAGCCTCCTAGAGTGATTTATCGATAGTCTCAACGATTGCGAGGGCTGGAAAGTGAATCCTTAGATCCTGTCTATACAGAACGATTGGAAATGGTGAAAATCGCAATTCCGAGCCTCCTCGAGTGACTTATCGTTATATCGCACGATTGCGAGGGCTGGAAAGTGAATTCTTACCTTCTGTCGATACAGAACGTGTGGAAAGGGTGAATATCGCGATTCCGACCATCCTAGAGTGATTTATCGTTAGAACGAACGATTGCGAGTGGTGGAAGGTGAATCCTTAGCTTCTGTCAATACGGAACGTGTGGAGCGGGGGAATATCGCGATTCCGAGCCTCCTAGAGTGACTTATCGTTATATCGTACGATTGCGTGGGCTGGAAAGTGGATCCTTACCTTCAGTCGATATAGAAAGATTGGAAATGGTGAATATCGCGATTCAAGCCCCCACGAGTGATTTATCGATGCATCGAACGATTGCGCGGGCTGGAAAGTGGATGCTTACCTTCAGTCGATACAGAACGATTGGAAATGGTAAATATCGCGATTCCGAGCCCCCACGAGTGATTTATCGATGCATCGAAAGATTGCGAGGGCTGGAAAGTGAATCCTTAGCATCTGTCGATACAGAACGATTGGGAAGGGTGAAAATCGCAATTCCGAGCCTCCTTCAGTGATTTATCCTTATATCGAACGATTCCGAGGGCTGGAATGTGAATTCATACCTTCCGTCGATACAGAACGTGTGGATCGGGTGAATATCGCAATTCCGAGCCTCCTAGAGTGATTTATCGTTATATCGAACAATTGCGAGAGCTGGAAACTGAATCCTTAGTTTCTGTCGATACAGAACGGGTGGAGCGGGTGCATATCGCTATTCCGAGCCTCCTAGAGTGATTTATCGATAGTCTCAACGATTGCGAGGGCTGGAAAGTGAATCCTCAGCATCTGTCGATACAGAACGATTGGGAAGGGTGAAAATCGCAATTCCGAGCCTCCTCGAGTGACTTATCGTTATATCGCACGATTGCGAGGGCTGGAAAGTGAATTCTTACCTTCTGTGGATACAGTACGTGTGGAACGGGTGAATATCGCGATTCCGATCCTCCTAGAGTGACTTATCGTTATATCAAACGATTGCGAGAGCTGGAAAGTGAATCCTTAGTTTCTGTCGATACAGAACGGGTGGAGCGGGTGCATATCGCTATTCCGGGCCTCCTAGAGTGACTTATCGATAGTCTCAACGATTGCGAGGGCTGGAAAGTGAATCCTTAGATCCTGTCTATACAGAACGATTGGAAATGGTGAAAATCGCAATTCCGAGCCTCCTCGAGTGACTTATCGTTATATCGGACGATTGCGAGGGCTGGAAAGTGAATTCTTACCTTCTGTCGATACAGAATGAGTGGAACGGGTGAATATCGCGATTCCGAACCTCCTGGTTTGATTTATCGGTATATCGAACTTTTGCGAGGGCTGGGAAGTGAATCCTTAGGTTCTGTCGATACAGAACGGGTGGAGCGGGTGCATATCGCTATTCCGAGCCTCCTAGAGTGATTTATCGATAGTCTCAACGATTGCGAGGGCTGGAAAGTGAATCCTTAGATCCTGTCTATACAGAACGATTGGAAATGGTGAAAATCGCAATTCCGAGCCTCCTCGAGTGACTTATCGTTATATCGCACGATTGCGAGGGCTGGAAAGTGAATTCTTACCTTCTGTCGATACAGAACGTGTGGAAAGGGTGAATATCGCGATTCCGACCATCCTAGAGTGATTTATCGTTAGAACGAACGATTGCGAGTGGTGGAAGGTGAATCCTTAGCTTCTGTCAATACGGAACGTGTGGAGCGGGGGAATATCGCGATTCCGAGCCTCCTAGAGTGACTTATCGTTATATCGTACGATTGCGTGGGCTGGAAAGTCAATTCTTACCTCCTGTCGATACAGAACGTGTGGAACGGGTGAATATCGCGATTCCGTTCCTCCTAGAGTGACTTATCGTTATATCCAACGATTGCGAGGGCTGGAAAGTGAATCCTTAGCTCGTGTCGATACAGAACGTGTGGAGCGGATGAATATCGCCATTCCGTTCCTCCTAGAGTGACTTATCGTTATATCCAACGATTGCGAGGGCTGGAAAGTGAATTCTTAGCTCCTGTCGATACAGAACGTGTGGAACGGGTGAATTTCGCCATTCCTAGCCTCCTAGAGTGATTTATCGATAGTCCGATCGATTGCGTGGGCTGGAAAGTGGATCCTTACCTTCAGTCGATATAGAAAGATTGGAAATGGTGAATATCGCGATTCAAGCCCCCACGAGTGATTTATCGATGCATCGAACGATTGCGCGGGCTGGAAAGTGGATGCTTACCTTCAGTCGATACAGAACGATTGGGAAGGGTGAATATCGCAATTCCGAGCCTCCTAGAGTGACTTATCCTTATATCGAACGATGCCGAGGGCTGGAATGTGAATTCATACCTTCCGTCGATACAGAACGTGTGGAACGGGTGAATATCGCAATTCCGAGCCTCCTAGTTTTATTTATCGTTATATCGAACGATTGCGAGGGCTGGGAAGTGAATCCTTAGCATCTGTCGATACCGAACGATTGGGAAGGGTGAATATTGCAATTCCGAGCCTCCTAGAGTGACTTATCCTTATATCGAACGATGCCGAGGGCTGGAATGTGAATTCATACCTTCCGTCGATACAGAACGTGTGGAACGGGTGAATATCGCAATTCCGAGCCTCCTCGAGTGACTTATCGTTATATCGCACGATTGCGAGGGCTGGAAAGTGAATTCTTACCTCCTGTGGATACAGAACGTGTGGAACGGGTGAATATCGCGAGTCCGATCCTCCTAGAGTGACTTATCGTTTTATCAAACGATTGCGAGGGGTTGAACGTAAATCCTTAGCTTCTGTCGATACAGCACGATCGGAAAGTGTGAATATCGCGAGTCCGAGCCTCCTAGTTTGACTTATCGTTATATCGAACGATTGCGATGGCTGGGAAGTGAATCCTTACCTTCTGTCGATACAGAACGTGTGGAAAGGGTGAATATCGCGATTCCGACCATCCTAGAGTGATTTATCGATAGACCGAACGATTGCGAGGGCTGGGAAGTGAATCCTTAGCTTCTGTCGATACAGCACGATCGGAAAGGGTGAATATCGCGAGTCCGAGCCTCCTAGTTTGATTTATCGTTATATCGAACGATTGCGATGGCTGGACGGTGGATATTTAACTTCTGTCGGTACAAAACGATTGGAAAAAATGAATCTCGCGATTCCGAGCCTCCTAGATTGATTTATACTTTAATCGAACGATTCCGAGGGCTGGAATGTGAATTCATACCAACCGTCCATACAGAACGTGTGGAACGGGTGAGTTTCGCGATTCCGAGCCTCCTAGTTTGATTTATCGTTATATCGAACGATTGCGAGGGCTGGAAAGTGAATCCTTAGCTCCTGTCTATACAGAACGTGTGGAACGGGTGAGTTTCGCGATTCCGAGCCTCCTAGTTTGATTTATCGTTATATCGAACGATTGCGAGGGCTGGAAAGTGAATCCATAGCTCCTGTTGATACGGAACGTGTGGAGCGGGTGAATATCGCTAGTCCGAGCCTCCTAGAGTGATTTATCGATAGAATCAACGATTGCGAGGCCTGGAAAGTGAATCCTTAGCTCCTGTCTATACAGAACGATTGGAAATGGTGAATATCGCGATTCCGAGCCCCCACGAGTGATTTATCGATGCACCGAACGATTGCGTGGGCTGGAAAGTGAATCCTCAGCATCTGTCGATACAGAACGATTGGGAAGGGTGAAAATCGCAATTCCGAGCCTCCTCGAGTGACTTATCGTTATATCGCACGATTGCGAGGGCTGGAAAGTGAATTCTTACCTTCTGTGGATACAGAACGTGTGGAACGGGTGAATATCGCGATTCCGATCCTCCTAGAGTGACTTATCGTTATATCAAACGATTGCGAGAGCTGGAAAGTGAATCCTTAGTTTCTGTCGATACAGAACGGGTGGAGCGGGTGCATATCGGTATTCCGAGCCTCCTAGAGTGATTTATCGATAGTCTCAACGATTGCGAGGGCTGGAAGGTGAATCCTTAGATCCTGTCTATACAGAACGATTGGAAATGGTGAAAATTGCAATTCCGAGCCTCCTCGAGTGACTTATCGTTATATCGCACGATTGCGAGGGCTGGAAAGTGAATTCTTACCTTCTGTCGATACAGAATGTGTGGAACGGGTGAATATCGCGATTCCGAACCTCCTGGTTTGATTTATCGGTATATCGAACTTTTGCGAGGGCTGGGAAGTGAATCCTTACCTTCTGTCGATACAGCACGTGTGGAAAGGGTGAATATCGCGATTCCGACCATCCTAGAGTGATTTATCGATAGAACGAACGATTGCGAGTGGTGGAAGGTGAATCCTTAGCTTCTATCAATACGGAACGTGTGGAGCAGTGGAATATCGCGATTCCGAGCCTCCTAGAGTGACTTATCGTTATATCGCACGATTGCGTGGGCTGGAAAGTCAATTCTTACCTCCTGTCGATACAGAACGTGTGGAACGGGTGAATATCGCGATTCCGTTCCTCCTAGAGTGACTTATCGTTATATCCAACGATTGCGACGGCTGGAAAGTGAATCCTTAGCTTCTGTCGATACAGCACGATCGGAAAGTGTGAATATCGCGAGTCCGAGCCTCCTAGTTTGATTTATCGTTATATCGAACGATTGCGAGAGCTGCAAAGTGAATCCTTAGTTTCTGTCGATGCAGAACGTGTGGAGCGGGTGCATATCGCGATTCCGAGCCTCCTAGAGTGATTTATTGATAGATTGAACGATTGCGACGACAGGAAAGTGAATACATAGGTTCTGTCGATACAGAACGTGTGGAACGGGTGTGTTTCGCGATTCCGAGCCTCCTAGAGTGATTTATCGATAGTCCGATCGATTGCGTGGCCTGGAAAGTGGATGCTTACCTTCAGTCGATACAGAACGATTGGAAATGGTGAATATCGCGATTCCGAGCCCCCACGAGTGATTTATCGATGCATCGAACGATTGCGAGGGCTGGAAAGTGAATCCTTAGCATCTGTCGATACAGAACGATTGGTAAGGGTGAATATCGCAATTCCGAGCCTCCTAGAGTGATTTATCGTTATATCGAACGATTGCGAGGGCAGGAAAGTGAATCCCTTGGTTCTGTCGATACAGAACATGTGGAACGGGTGAATTTCGCGATTCCGAGCCTGCTAGATTGATTTATCGATAGACCGAACGATTGCGAGGGCTGGAAAGTGAATCCTTAGCATCTGTCGATACAGAACGATTGGGAAGGGTGAATATCGCAATTCCCAGCCTCCTTCAGTGATTTATCCTTATATCGAACGATTCCGAGGGCTGGAATGTGAATTCATACCTACCGTCGATACAGAACGTGTGGATCGGGTGAATATCGCAATTCCGAGCCTCCTAGAGTGATTTATCGTTATATCGAACAATTGCGAGAGCTGGAAACTGAATCCTTAGTTTCTGTCGATACAGAACGGGTGGAGCGGGTGCATATCGCTATTCTGAGCCTCCTAGAGTGACTTATCGATAGTCTCAACGATTGCGAGGGCTGGAAAGTGAATCCTTAGATCCTGTCTATACAGAACGATTGGAAATGGTGAAAATCGCAATTCCGAGCCTCCTCGAGTGACTTATCGTTATATCGCACGATTGCGAGGGCTGGAAAGTGAATTCTTACCTTCTGTCGATACAGAACGTGTGGAAAGGGTGAATATCGCGATTCCGACCATCCTAGAGTGATTTATCGTTAGAACGAACGATTGCGAGTGGTGGAAGGTGAATCCTTAGCTTCTGTCAATACGGAACGTGTGGAGCGGGGGAATATCGCGATTCCGAGCCTCCTAGAGTGACTTATCGTTATATCGTACGATTGCGTGGGCTGGAAAGTCAATTCTTACCTCCTGTCGATACAGAACGTGTGGAACGGGTGAATATCGCGATTCCGTTCCTCCTAGAGTGACTTATCGTTATATCCAACGATTGCGAGGGCTGGAAAGTGAATCCTTAGCTCGTGTCGATACAGAACGTGTGGAGCGGGTGAATATCGCCATTCCGTTCCTCCTAGAGTGACTTATCGTTATATCCAACGATTGCGAGGGCTGGAAAGTGAATCCTTAGCTCCTGTCGATACAGAACGTGTGGAACGGGTGAATTTCGCCATTCCTAGCCTCCTAGATTGATTTATCGATAGTCCGATCGATTGCACGGGCTGGAAAGTGGATCCTTACCTTCAGTCGATATAGAAAGATTGGAAATGGTGAATATCGCGATTCAAGCCCCCACGAGTGATTTATCGATGCATCGAACGATTGCGCGGGCTGGAAAGTGGATGCTTACCTTCAGTCGATACAGAACGATTGGAAATGGTGAATATCGCGATTCCGAGCCCCCACGAGTGATTTATCGATGCATCGAAAGATTGCGAGGGCTGGAAAGTGAATCCTTAGCATCTGTCGATACAGAACGATTGGGAAGGGTGAATATCGCAATTCCGAGCCTCCTAGAGTGACTTATCCTTATATCGAACGATGCCGAGGGCTGGAATGTGAATTCATACCTTCCGTCGATACAGAACGTGTGGAACGGGTGAATATCGCAATTCCGAGCCTCCTAGTTTGATTTATCGTTATATCGAACGATTGCGAGGGCTGGGAAGTGAATCCTTAGCATCTGTCGATACCGAACGATTGGGAAGGGTGAATATCGCAATTCCGAGCCTCCTAGAGTGACTTATCCTTATATCGAACGATGCCGAGGGCTGGAATGTGAATTCATACCTTCCGTCGATACAGAACGTGTGGAACGGGTGAATATCGCAATTCCGAGCCTCCTAGTTTGATTTATCGTTATATCGAACGATTGCGAGGGCTGGAAAGTTAATCCATAGCTCCTGTTGATACAGAACGTGTGGAGCGGGTGAATATCGCTAGTCCGAGCCTCCTAGAGTGATTTATCGATAGTCTCAACGATTGCGAGGGCTGGAAAGTGAATCTTTAGCTCCTGTCTATACAGAACGATTGGAAATGGTGAATATAGCGATTCCGAGCCCCCACGAGTGATTTATCGATGCATCGAAAGATTGCGAGGGCTGGGAAGTTAATCCTTAGCATCTGTCGATACAGAACGGGTGGAGCGGGTGCATATTGCTATTCCGAGCCTCCTAGAGTGATTCATCGATAGTCTCAACGATTGCGAGGTCTGGAAAGTGAATCTTTTGCTCCTGTCTATACAGAACGATTGGAAATGGTGAAAATCGCAATTCCGAGCCTCCTCGAGTGACTTATCGTTATATCGCACGATTGCGAGGGCTGGAAAGTGAATTCTTACCTCCTGTGGATACAGAACGTGTGGAACGGGTGAATATCGCGAGTCCGATCCTCCTAGAGTGACTTATCGTTTTATCAAACGATTGCGAGGGGTTGAACGTAAATCCTTAGCTTCTGTCGATACAGCACGATCGGAAAGTGTGAATATCGCGAGTCCGAGCCTCCTAGTTTGACTTATCGTTATATCGAACGATTGCGATGGCTGGGAAGTGAATCCTTACCTTCTGTCGATACAGAACGTGTGGAAAGGGTGAATATCGCGATTCCGACCATCCTAGAGTGATTTATCGATAGACCGAACGATTGCGAGGGCTGGTAAGTGAATCCTTAGCTTCTGTCGATACAGCACGATCGGAAAGGGTGAATATCGCGAGTCCGAGCCTCCTAGTTTGATTTATCGTTATATCGAACGATTGCGATGGCTGGACGGTGGATATTTAACTTCTGTCGGTACAAAACGATTGGAAAAAATGAATCTCGCGATTCCGAGCCTCCTAGATTGATTTATACTTTAATCGAACGATTCCGAGGGCTGGAATGTGAATTCATACCAACCGTCCATACAGAACGTGTGGAACGGGTGAGTTTCGCGATTCCGAGCCTCCTAGTTTGATTTATCGTTATATCGAACGATTGCGAGGGCTGGAAAGTGAATCCTTAGCTCCTGTCTATACAGAACGTGTGGAACGGGTGAGTTTCGCGGTTCCGAGCCTCCTAGTTTGATTTATCGTTATATCGAACGATTGCGAGGGCTGGAAAGTGATTCCTTAGCTCCTGTCTATACAGAACGATTGGAAATGGTGAATATCGCGATTCCGAGCCCCCACGAGTGATTTATCGATGCATCGAAAGATTGCGAGGGCTGGGAAGTTAATCCTTAGCATCTGTCGATACAGAACGGGTGGAGCGGGTGCATATCGCTATTCCGAGCCTCCTAGAGTGATTTATCGATAGTCTCAACGATTGCGAGGGCTGGAAAGTGAATCTTTAGCTCCTGTCTATACAGAACGATTGGAAATGGTGAAAATCGCAATTCCGAGCCTCCTCGAGTGACTTATCGTTATATCGCACGATTGCGAGGGCTGGAAAGTGAATTCTTACCTCCTGTGGATACAGAACGTGTGGAACGGGTGAATATCGCGAGTCCGATCCTCCTAGAGTGACTTATCGTTTTATCAAACGATTGCGAGGGGTTGAACGTAAATCCTTAGCTTCTGTCGATACAGCACGATCGGAAAGGGTGAATATCGCGAGTCCGAGCCTCCTAGTTTGACTTATCGTTATATCGAACGATTGCGATGGCTGGGAAGTGAATCTTTACCTTCTATCGATACAGAACGTGTGGAAAGGGTGAATATCGCGATTCCGACCATCCTAGAGTGATTTATCGATAGACCGAACGATTGCGAGGGCTGGGAAGTGAATCCTTAGCTTCTGTCGATACAGCACGATCGGAAAGGGTGAATATCGCGAGTCCGAGCCTCCTAGTTTGATTTTTCGTTATATCGAACGATTGCGAGAGCTGGAAAGTGAATCCTTAGTTTCTGTCAATACAGACCGTGTGGAGCGGGTGCATATCGCGATTCCGAGCCTCCTAGAGTGATTTATCGATAGATTGAACGATTGCGAGGGCAGGAAAGTGAATTCATACCTACCGTCGCTACAGAACGTGTGGAACGGGCGAATATCGAGAGTCCGGGCCTCCTAGTTTGTTTTATCGTTATATCGAACGATTGCGAGAGCTGGAAACTGAATCCTTAGTTTCTGTCGATACAGAACGGGTGGAGCGGGTGCATATCGCTATTCCGAGCCTCCTAGAGTGATTTATCGATAGTCTCAACGATTGCGAGGGCTGGAAAGTGAATCCTTAGCACCTGTCTATACAGAACGATTGGAAATGGTGAATATCGCGATTCCGAGCCCCCACGAGTGATTTATCGATGCACCGAACGATTGCGTGGGCTGGAAAGTGAATCCTCAGCATCTGTCGATACAGAACGATTGGGAAGGGTGAAAATCGCAATTCCGAGCCTCCTCGAGTGACTTATCGTTATATCGCACGATTGCGAGGGCTGGAAAGTGAATTCTTACCTTCTGTGGATACAGAACGTGTGGAACGGGTGAATATCGCGATTCCGATCCTCCTAGAGTGACTTATCGTTATATCAAACGATTGCGAGAGCTGGAAAGTGAATCCTTAGTTTCTGTCGATACAGAACGGGTGGAGCGGGTGCATATCGCTATTCCGAGCCTCCTAGAGTGATTTATCGATAGTCTCAACGATTGCGAGGGCTGGAAGGTGAATCCTTAGATCCTGTCTATACAGAACGATTGGAAATGGTGAAAATTGCAATTCCGAGCCTCCTCGAGTGACTTATCGTTATATCGCACGATTGCGAGGGCTGGAAAGTGAATTCTTACCTTCTGTCGATACAGAATGTGTGGAATGGGTGAATATCGCGATTCCGAACCTCCTGGTTTGATTTATCGGTATATCGAACTTTTGCGAGGGCTGGGAAGTGAATCCTTACCTTCTGTCGATACAGCACGTGTGGAAAGGGTGAATATCGCGATTCCGACCATCCTAGAGTGATTTATCGATAGAACGAACGATTGCGAGTGGTGGAAGGTGAATCCTTAGCTTCTATCAATACGGAACGTGTGGAGCAGGGGAATATCGCGATTCCGAGCCTCCTAGAGTGACTTATCGTTATATCGCACGATTGCGTGGGCTGGAAAGTCAATTCTTACCTCCTGTCGATACAGAACGTGTGGAACGGGTGAATATCGCGATTCCGTTCCTCCTAGAGTGACTTATCGTTATATCCAACGATTGCGACGGCTGGAAAGTGAATCCTTAGCTTCTGTCGATACAGCACGATCGGAAAGTGTGAATATCGCGAGTCCGAGCCTCCTAGTTTGATTTATCGTTATATCGAACGATTGCGAGAGCTGCAAAGTGAATCCTTAGTTTCTGTCGATGCAGAACGTGTGGAGCGGGTGCATATCGCGATTCCGAGCCTCCTAGAGTGATTTATTGATAGATTGAACGATTGCGAGGGCAGGAAAGTGAATACTTAGGTTCTGTCGATACAGAACGTGTGGAGCGGGTGCATATCGCTATTCCGAGCCTCCTAGAGTGATTTATCGATAGTCTCAACGATTGCGAGGGCTGGAAAGTGAATTCTTACGTTCTGTGGATACAGAACGTGTGGAACGGGTGAATATCGCGATTCCGTTCCTCCTAGAGTGACTTATCGTTATATCGAACGATTGCGAGGGCAGGGAAGTGAATCCCTTGGTTCTGTCGATACAGAACTTGTGGAACGGGTGAATTTCGCGATTCCGAGCCTGCTAGATTGATTTATCGATAGACCGAACGATTGCGTGGGCTGGAAAGTGAATCCTTAGCATCTGTCGATACAGAACGATTGGGAAGGGTGAATATCGCAATTCCCAGCCTCCTTCAGTGATTTATCCTTATATCGAACGATTCCGAGAGCTGGAATGTGAATTCATACCTACCGTCGATACAGAACGTGTGGATCGGGTGAATATCGCAATTCCGAGCCTCCTAGAGTGATTTATCGTTATATCGAACAATTGCGAGAGCTGGAAACTGAATCCTTAGTTTCTGTCGATACAGAACGGGTGGAGCGGGTGCATATCGCTATTCCGAGCCTCCTAGAGTGATTTATCGATAGTCTCAACGATTGCGAGGGCTGGAAAGTGAATCCTCATCATCTGTCGATACAGAACGATTGGGAAGGGTGAAAATCGCAATTCCGAGCCTCCTCGAGTGACTTATCGTTATATCGCACGATTGCGAGGGCTGGAAAGTGAATTCTTACCTTCTGTGGATACAGAACGTGTGGATCGGGTGAATATCGCAATTCCGAGCCTCCTAGAGTGATTTATCGTTATATCCAACAATTGCGAGAGCTGGAAACTGAATCCTTAGTTTCTGTCGATACAGAACGGGTGGAGCGGGTGCATATCGCTATTCCGAGCCTCCTAGAGTGACTTATCGATAGTCTCAACGATTGCGAGGGCTGGAAAGTGAATCCTTAGATCCTGTCTATACAGAACGATTGGAAATGGTGAAAATCGCAATTCCGAGCCTCCTCGAGTGACTTATCGTTATATCGCACGATTGCGAGGGCTGGAAAGTGAATTCTTACCTTCTGTCGATACAGAATGTGTGGAACGGGTGAATATCGCGATTCCGAACCTCCTGGTTTGATTTATCGGTATATCGAACTTTTGCGAGGGCAGGGAAGTGAATCCTTAGGTTCTGTCGATACAGAACGGGTGGAGCGGGTGCATATCGCTATTCCGAGCCTCCTAGAGTGATTTATCGATAGTCTCAACGATTGCGAGGGCTGGAAAGTGAATCCTTAGATCCTGTCTATACAGAACGATTGGAAATGGTGAAAATCGCAATTCCGAGCCTCCTCGAGTGACTTATCGTTATATCGCACGATTGCGAGGGCTGGAAAGTGAATTCGTACCTTCTGTCGATACAGAACGTGTGGAAAGGGTGAATATCGCGATTCCGACCATCCTAGAGTGATTTATCGTTAGAACGAACGATTGCGAGTGGTGGAAGGTGAATCCTTAGCTTCTGTCAATACGGAACGTGTGGAGCGGGGGAATATCGCGATTCCGAGCCTCCTAGAGTGACTTATCGTTATATCGTACGATTGCGTGGGCTGGAAAGTCAATTCTTACCTCCTGTCGATACAGAACGTGTGGAACGGGTGAATATCGCGATTCCGTTCCTCCTAGAGTGACTTATCGTTATATCCAACGATTGCGAGGGCTGGAAAGTGAATCCTTAGCTCGTGTCGATACAGAACGTGTGGAGAGGGTGAATATCGCCATTCCGTTCCTCCTAGAGTGACTTATCGTTATATCCAACGATTGCGAGGGCTGGAAAGTGAATCCTTAGCTCCTGTCGATACAGAACGTGTGGAACGGGTGAATTTCGCCATTCCTAGCCTCCTAGAGTGATTTATCGATAGTCCGATCGATTGCGTGGGCTGGAAAGTGGATCCTTACCTTCAGTCGATATAGAAAGATTGGAAATGGTGAATATCGCGATTCAAGCCCCCACGAGTGATTTATCGATGCATCGAACGATTGCAAGGGCTGGAAAGTGGATGCTTACCTTCAGTCGATACAGAACGATTGGAAATGGTGAATATCGCGATTCCGAGCCCCCACGAGTGATTTATCGATGCATCGAAAGATTGCGAGGGCTGGAAAGTGAATCCTTAGCATCTGTCGATACAGAACGATTGGGAAGGGTGAATATCGCAATTCCGAGCCTCCTAGAGTGACTTATCCTTATATCGAACGATGCCGAGGGCTGGAATGTGAATTCATACCTTCCGTCGATACAGAACGTGTGGAACGGGTGAATATCGCAATTCCGAGCCTCCTGGTTTGATTTATCGGTATATCGAACTTTTGCGAGGGAAGGGAAGTGAATCCTTAGGTTCTGTCGATACAGAACGGGTGGAGCGGGTGCATATCGCTATTCCGAGCCTCCTAGAGTGATTTATCGATAGTCTCAACGATTGCGAGGGCTGGAAAGTGAATCCTTAGATCCTGTCTATACAGAACGATTGGAAATGGTGAAAATCGCAATTCCGAGCCTCCTCGAGTGACTTATCGTTATATCGCACGATTGCGAGGGCTGGAAAGTGAATTCTTACCTTCTGTCGATACAGAACGTGTGGAAAGGGTGAATATCGCGATTCCGACCATCCTAGAGTGATTTATCGTTAGAACGAACGATTGCGAGTGGTGGAAGGTGAATCCTTAGCTTCTGTCAATACGGAACGTGTGGAGCGGGGGAATATCGCGATTCCGAGCCTCCTAGAGTGACTTATCGTTATATCGTACGATTGCGTGGGCTGGAAAGTCAATTCTTACCTCCTGTCGATACAGAACGTGTGGAACGGGTGAATATCGCGATTCCGTTCCTCCTAGAGTGACTTATCGTTATATCCAACGATTGCGAGGGCTGGAAAGTGAATCCTTAGCATCTGTCGATACAGAACGGGTGGAGCGGGTGCATATTGCTATTCCGAGCCTCCTAGAGTGATTTATCGATAGTCTCAACGATTGCGAGGTCTGGAAAGTGAATCTTTAGCTCCTGTCTATACAGAACGATTGGAAATGGTGAAAATCGCAATTCCGAGCCTCCTCGAGTGACTTATCGTTATATCGCACGATTGCGAGGGCTGGAAAGTGAATTCTTACCTCCTGTGGATACAGAACGTGTGGAACGGGTGAATATCGCGAGTCCGATCCTCCTAGAGTGACTTATCGTTTTATCAAACGATTGCGAGGGGTTGAACGTAAATCCTTAGCTTCTGTCGATACAGCACGATAGGAAAGTGTGAATATCGCGAGTCCGAGCCTCCTAGTTTGACTTATCGTTATATCGAACGATTGCGATGGCTGGGAAGTGAATCCTTACCTTCTGTCGATACAGAACGTGTGGAAAGGGTGAATATCGCGATTCCGACCATCCTAGAGTGATTTATCGATAGACCGAACGATTGCGAGGGCTGGGAAGTGAATCCTTAGCTTCTGTCGATACAGCACGATCGGAAAGAGTGAATATCGCGAGTCCGAGCCTCCTAGTTTGATTTATCGTTATATCGAACGATTGCGATGGCTGGACGGTGGATATTTAACTTCTGTCGGTACAAAACGATTGGAAAAATGAATCTCGCGATTCCGAGCCTCCTAGATTGATTTATACTTTAATCGAACGATTCCGAGGGCTGGAATGTGAATTCATACCAACCGTCCATACAGAACGTGTGGAACGGGTGAGTTTCGCGATTCCGAGCCTCCTAGTTTGATTTATCGTTATATCGAACGATTGCGAGGGCTGGAAAGTGAATCCATAGCTCCTGTTGATACGGAACGTGTGGAGCGGGTGAATATCGCTAGTCCGAGCCTCCTAGAGTGATTTATCGATAGAATCAACGATTGCGAGGCCTGGAAAGTGAATCCTTAGCTCCTGTCTATACAGAACGATTGGAAATGGTGAATATCGCGATTCCGAGCCCCCACGAGTGATTTATCGATGCACCGAACGATTGCGTGGGCTGGAAAGTGAATCCTCAGCATCTGTCGATACAGAACGATTGGGAAGGGTGAAAATCGCAATTCCGAGCCTCCTCGAGTGACTTATCGTTATATCGCACGATTGCGAGGGCTGGAAAGTGAATTCTTACCTTCTGTGGATACAGAACGTGTGGAACGGGTGAATATCGCGATTCCGATCCTCCTAGAGTGACTTATAGTTATATCAAACGATTGCGAGAGCTGGAAAGTGAATCCTTAGTTTCTGTCGATACAGAACGGGTGGAGCGGGTGCATATCGGTATTCCGAGCCTCCTAGAGTGATTTATCGATAGTCTCAACGATTGCGAGGGCTGGAAGGTGAATCCTTAGATCCTGTCTATACAGAACGATTGGAAATGGTGAAAATTGCAATTCCGAGCCTCCTCGAGTGACTTATCGTTATATCGCACGATTGCGAGGGCTGGAAAGTGAATTCTTACCTTCTGTCGATACAGAATGTGTGGAACGGGTGAATATCGCGATTCCGAACCTCCTGGTTTGATTTATCGGTATATCGAACTTTTGCGAGGGCTGGGAAGTGAATCCTTACCTTCTGTCGATACAGCACGTGTGGAAAGGGTGAATATCGCGATTCCGACCATCCTAGAGTGATTTATCGATAGAACGAACGATTGCGAGTGGTGGAAGGTGAATCCTTAGCTTCTATCAATACGGAACGTGTGGAGCAGTGGAATATCGCGATTCCGAGCCTCCTAGAGTGACTTATCGTTATATCGCACGATTGCGTGGGCTGGAAAGTCAATTCTTACCTCCTGTCGATACAGAACGTGTGGAACGGGTGAATATCGCGATTCCGTTCCTCCTAGAGTGACTTATCGTTATATCCAACGATTGCGACGGCTGGAAAGTGAATCCTTAGCTTCTGTCGATACAGCACGATCGGAAAGTGTGAATATCGCGAGTCCGAGCCTCCTAGTTTGATTTATCGTTATATCGAACGATTGCGAGAGCTGCAAAGTGAATCCTTAGTTTCTGTCGATGCAGAACGTGTGGAGCGGGTGCATATCGCGATTCCGAGCCTCCTAGAGTGATTTATTGATAGATTGAACGATTGCGACGACAGGAAAGTGAATACATAGGTTCTGTCGATACAGAACGTGTGGAACGGGTGTGTTTCGCGATTCCGAGCCTCCTAGAGTGATTTATCGATAGTCCGATCGATTGCGTGGCCTGGAAAGTGGATGCTTACCTTCAGTCGATACAGAACGATTGGAAATGGTGAATATCGCGATTCCGAGCCCCCACGAGTGATTTATCGATGCATCGAACGATTGCGAGGGCTGGAAAGTGAATCCTTAGCATCTGTCGATACAGAACGATTGGTAAGGGTGAATATCGCAATTCCGAGCCTCCTAGAGTGATTTATCGTTATATCGAACGATTGCGAGGGCAGGAAAGTGAATCCCTTGGTTCTGTCGATACAGAACATGTGGAACGGGTGAATTTCGCGATTCCGAGCCTGCTAGATTGATTTATCGATAGACCGAACGATTGCGAGGGCTGGAAAGTGAATCCTTAGCATCTGTCGATACAGAACGATTGGGAAGGGTGAATATCGCAATTCCCAGCCTCCTTCAGTGATTTATCCTTATATCGAACGATTCCGAGGGCTGGAATGTGAATTCATACCTACCGTCGATACAGAACGTGTGGATCGGGTGAATATCGCAATTCCGAGCCTCCTAGAGTGATTTATCGTTATATCGAACAATTGCGAGAGCTGGAAACTGAATCCTTAGTTTCTGTCGATACAGAACGGGTGGAGCGGGTGCATATCGCTATTCTGAGCCTCCTAGAGTGACTTATCGATAGTCTCAACGATTGCGAGGGCTGGAAAGTGAATCCTTAGATCCTGTCTATACAGAACGATTGGAAATGGTGAAAATCGCAATTCCGAGCCTCCTCGAGTGACTTATCGTTATATCGCACGATTGCGAGGGCTGGAAAGTGAATTCTTACCTTCTGTCGATACAGAACGTGTGGAAAGGGTGAATATCGCGATTCCGACCATCCTAGAGTGATTTATCGTTAGAACGAACGATTGCGAGTGGTGGAAGGTGAATCCTTAGCTTCTGTCAATACGGAACGTGTGGAGCGGGGGAATATCGCGATTCCGAGCCTCCTAGAGTGACTTATCGTTATATCGTACGATTGCGTGGGCTGGAAAGTCAATTCTTACCTCCTGTCGATACAGAACGTGTGGAACGGGTGAATATCGCGATTCCGTTCCTCCTAGAGTGACTTATCGTTATATCCAACGATTGCGAGGGCTGGAAAGTGAATCCTTAGCTCGTGTCGATACAGAACGTGTGGAGCGGGTGAATATCGCCATTCCGTTCCTCCTAGAGTGACTTATCGTTATATCCAACGATTGCGAGGGCTGGAAAGTGAATCCTTAGCTCCTGTCGATACAGAACGTGTGGAACGGGTGAATTTCGCCATTCCTAGCCTCCTAGATTGATTTATCGATAGTCCGATCGATTGCACGGGCTGGAAAGTGGATCCTTACCTTCAGTCGATATAGAAAGATTGGAAATGGTGAATATCGCGATTCAAGCCCCCACGAGTGATTTATCGATGCATCGAACGATTGCGCGGGCTGGAAAGTGGATGCTTACCTTCAGTCGATACAGAACGATTGGAAATGGTGAATATCGCGATTCCGAGCCCCCACGAGTGATTTATCGATGCATCGAAAGATTGCGAGGGCTGGAAAGTGAATCCTTAGCATCTGTCGATACAGAACGATTGGGAAGGGTGAATATCGCAATTCCGAGCCTCCTAGAGTGACTTATCCTTATATCGAACGATGCCGAGGGCTGGAATGTGAATTCATACCTTCCGTCGATACAGAACGTGTGGAACGGGTGAATATCGCAATTCCGAGCCTCCTAGTTTGATTTATCGTTATATCGAACGATTGCGAGGGCTGGGAAGTGAATCCTTAGCATCTGTCGATACCGAACGATTGGGAAGGGTGAATATCGCAATTCCGAGCCTCCTAGAGTGACTTATCCTTATATCGAACGATGCCGAGGGCTGGAATGTGAATTCATACCTTCCGTCGATACAGAACGTGTGGAACGGGTGAATATCGCAATTCCGAGCCTCCTAGTTTGATTTATCGTTATATCGAACGATTGCGAGGGCTGGAAAGTTAATCCATAGCTCCTGTTGATACAGAACGTGTGGAGCGGGTGAATATCGCTAGTCCGAGCCTCCTAGAGTGATTTATCGATAGTCTCAACGATTGCGAGGGCTGGAAAGTGAATCTTTAGCTCCTGTCTATACAGAACGATTGGAAATGGTGAATATAGCGATTCCGAGCCCCCACGAGTGATTTATCGATGCATCGAAAGATTGCGAGGGCTGGGAAGTTAATCCTTAGCATCTGTCGATACAGAACGGGTGGAGCGGGTGCATATTGCTATTCCGAGCCTCCTAGAGTGATTCATCGATAGTCTCAACGATTGCGAGGTCTGGAAAGTGAATCTTTTGCTCCTGTCTATACAGAACGATTGGAAATGGTGAAAATCGCAATTCCGAGCCTCCTCGAGTGACTTATCGTTATATCGCACGATTGCGAGGGCTGGAAAGTGAATTCTTACCTCCTGTGGATACAGAACGTGTGGAACGGGTGAATATCGCGAGTCCGATCCTCCTAGAGTGACTTATCGTTTTATCAAACGATTGCGAGGGGTTGAACGTAAATCCTTAGCTTCTGTCGATACAGCACGATCGGAAAGTGTGAATATCGCGAGTCCGAGCCTCCTAGTTTGACTTATCGTTATATCGAACGATTGCGATGGCTGGGAAGTGAATCCTTACCTTCTGTCGATACAGAACGTGTGGAAAGGGTGAATGTCGCGATTCCGACCATCCTAGAGTGATTTATCGATAGACCGAACGATTGCGAGGGCTGGTAAGTGAATCCTTAGCTTCTGTCGATACAGCACGATCGGAAAGGGTGAATATCGCGAGTCCGAGCCTCCTAGTTTGATTTATCGTTATATCGAACGATTGCGATGGCTGGACGGTGGATATTTAACTTCTGTCGGTACAAAACGATTGGAAAAAATGAATCTCGCGATTCCGAGCCTCCTAGATTGATTTATACTTTAATCGAACGATTCCGAGGGCTGGAATGTGAATTCATACCAACCGTCCATACAGAACGTGTGGAACGGGTGAGTTTCGCGATTCCGAGCCTCCTAGTTTGATTTATCGTTATATCGAACGATTGCGAGGGCTGGAAAGTGAATCCTTAGCTCCTGTCTATACAGAACGTGTGGAACGGGTGAGTTTCGCGGTTCCGAGCCTCCTAGTTTGATTTATCGTTATATCGAACGATTGCGAGGGTTGGAAAGTGATTCCTTAGCTCCTGTCTATACAGAACGATTGGAAATGGTGAATATCGCGATTCCGAGCCCCCACGAGTGATTTATCGATGCATCGAAAGATTGCGAGGGCTGGGAAGTTAATCCTTAGCATCTGTCGATACAGAACGGGTGGAGCGGGTGCATATCGCTATTCCGAGCCTCCTAGAGTGATTTATCGATAGTCTCAACGATTGCGAGGGCTGGAAAGTGAATCTTTAGCTCCTGTCTATACAGAACGATTGGAAATGGTGAAAATCGCAATTCCGAGCCTCCTCGAGTGACTTATCGTTATATCGCACGATTGCGAGGGCTGGAAAGTGAATTCTTACCTCCTGTGGATACAGAACGTGTGGAACGGGTGAATATCGCGAGTCCGATCCTCCTAGAGTGACTTATCGTTTTATCAAACGATTGCGAGGGGTTGAACGTAAATCCTTAGCTTCTGTCGATACAGCACGATCGGAAAGGGTGAATATCGCGAGTCCGAGCCTCCTAGTTTGACTTATCGTTATATCGAACGATTGCGATGGCTGGGAAGTGAATCTTTACCTTCTATCGATACAGAACGTGTGGAAAGGGTGAATATCGCGATTCCGACCATCCTAGAGTGATTTATCGATAGACCGAACGATTGCGAGGGCTGGTTAGTGAATCCTTAGCTTCTGTCGATACAGCACGATCGGAAAGGGTGAATATCGCGAGTCCGAGCCTCCTAGTTTGATTTATCGTTATATCGAACGATTGCGATGGCTGGACGGTGGATCTTTAACTTCTGTCGGTACAAAACGATTGGAAAAAATGAATCTCGCGATTCCGAGCCTCCTAGATTGATTTATACTTTAATCGAACGATTCCGAGGGCTGGAATGTGAATTCATACCAACCGTCCATACAGAACGTGTGGAACGGGTGAATATCGCGAGTCCGGGCATCCTAGTTTGATTTATCATTATATCGAACGATTGCGAGAGCTGGAAAGTGAATCCTTAGTTTCTGTCGATACAGACCGTGTGGAGCGGGTGCATATCGCGATTCCGAGCCTCCTAGAGTGATTTATCGATAGATTGAACGATTGCGAGGGCAGGAAAGTGAATTCATACCTACCGTCGCTACAGAACGTGTGGAACGGGCGAATATCGAGGGTCCGGGCCTCCTAGTTTGTTTTATCGCTATATCGAACGATTGCGAGAGCTGGAAACTGAATCCTTAGTTTCTGTCGATACAGAACGGGTGGAGCGGGTGCATATCGCTATTCCGAGCCTCCTAGAGTGATTTATCGATAGTCTCAACGATTGCGAGGGCTGGAAAGTGAATCCTTAGCTCCTGTCTATACAGAACGATTGGAAATGGTGAATATCGCGATTCCGAGCCCCCACGAGTGATTTATCGATGCATCGAAAGATTGCGAGGGCTGGAAAGTGAATCCTTAGCATCTGTCGATACAGAACGATTGGGAAGCGTGAATATCGCAATTCCGAGCCTCCTAGAGTGACTTATCCTTATATCGAACGATGCCGAGGGCTGGAATGTGAATTCATACCTTCCGTCGATACAGAACGTGTGGAACGGGTGAATATCGCAATTCCGAGCCTCCTAGTTTGATTTATCGTTATATCGAACGATTGCGAGGGCTGGGAAGTGAATCCTTAGCATCTGTCGATACCGAACGATTGGGAAGGGTGAATATCGCAATTCCGAGCCTCCTAGAGTGACTTATCCTTATATCGAACGATGCCGGGGGCTGGAATGTGAATTCATACCTTCCGTCGATACAGAACGTGTGGAACGGGTGAATATCGCAATTCCGAGCCTCCTAGTTTGATTTATCGTTATATCGAACGATTGCGAGGGCTGGAAAGTTAATCCATAGCTCCTGTTGATACAGAACGTGTGAAGCGGGTGAATATCGCTAGTCCGAGCCTCCTAGAGTGATTTATCGATAGAATTAACGATTGCGAGGCCTGGAAAGTGAATCCTTAGCTCCTGTCTATACAGAACGATTGGAAATGGTGAATATCGCGATTCCGAGCCCCCACGAGTGATTTATCGATGCACCAAACGATTGCGAGGGCTGGAAAGTGAATCCTTAGCATCTGTCGATACAGAACGATTGGGAAGGGTGAATATCGCAATTCCGAGCCTCCTAGAGTGACTTATCCTTATATCGAACGATGCCGAGGGCTGGAATGTGAATTCATACCTTCCGTCGATACAGAACGTGTGGAACGGGTGAATATCGCAATTCCGAGCCTCCTAGTTTGATTTATCGTTATATCGAACGATTGCGAGGGCTGGAAAGTTAATCCATAGCTCCTGTTGATACGGAACGTGTGGAGCGGGTGAATATCGCTAGTCCGAGCCTCCTAGAGTGATTTATCGATAGAATCAACGATTGCGAGGCCTGGAAAGAGAATCCTTAGCTCCTGTCTATACAGAACGATTGGAAATGGTGAATATCGCGATTCCGAGCCCCCACGAGTGATTTATCGATGCATCGAAAGATTGCGAGGGCTGGAAAGTGAATCCTTAGCATCTGTCGATACAGAACGATTGGGAAGGGTGAATATCGCAATTCCGAGCCTCCTAGAGTGACTTATTGTTATATCCAACGATTGCGAGGGCTGGAAAGTGAATCCTTAGCTTCTGTCGATACAGCACGATCGGAAAGTGTGAATATCGCGAGTCCGAGCCTCCTAGTTTGATTTATCGTTATATCGAACGATTGCGAGAGCTGCAAAGTGAATCCTTAGTTTCTGTCGATGCAGAACGTGTGGAGCGGGTGCATATCGCGATTCCGAGCCTCCTAGAGTGATTTATTGATAGATTGAACGATTGCGAGGGCAGGAAAGTGAATACTTAGGTTCTGTCGATACAGAACGTGTGGAGCGGGTGCATATCGCTATTCCGAGCCTCCTAGAGTGATTTATCGATAGTCTCAACGATTGCGAGGGCTGGAAAGTGAATTCTTACGTTCTGTGGATACAGAACGTGTGGAACGGGTGAATATCGCGATTCCGAGCATCCTAGAGTGATTTATCGATAGACCGAACGTTTGCGAGGGCTGGGAAGTGAATCCTTACCTTCTGTCGATACAGACCGTGTGGAGCAGGTGAAAATGCGATTCCGAGCCTCCTGGAGTGATTTATCGATAGAACGAACGATTGCGAGTGGTGGAAGGTGAATCCTTAGCTTCTGTCGATACGGAACGTGTGGAGCGGGTGCATATCGCGATTCCGAGCCTCCTAGAGTGATTTATTGATAGATTGAACGATTGCGACGGCAGGAAAGTGAATACATAGGTTCTGTCGATACAGAACGTGTGGAACGGGTGTGTTTCGCGATTCCGAGCCTCCTAGAGTGATTTATCGATAGTCCGATCGATTGCGTGGGCTGGAAAGTGGATGCTTACCTTCAGTCGATACAGAACGATTGGAAATGGTGAATATCGCGATTCCGAGCCCCCACGAGTGATTTATCGATGCATCGAACGATTGCGAGGGCTGGAAAGTGAATCCTTAGCATCTGTCGACACAGAACGATTGGTAAGGGTGAATATCGCAATTCCGAGCCTCCTAGAGTGACTTATCCTTATATCGAACGATGCCGAGGGCTGGAATGTGAATTCATACCTTCCGTCGATACAGAACGTGTGGAACGGGTGAATATCGCAATTCCGAGCCTCCTGGTTTGATTTATCGGTATATCGAACTTTTGCGAGGGCAGGGAAGTGAATCCTTAGGTTCTGTCGATACAGAACGGGTGGAGCGGGTGCATATCGCTATTCCGAGCCTCCTAGAGTGATTTATCGATAGTCTCAACGATTGCGAGGGCTGGAAAGTGAATCCTTAGATCCTGTCTATACAGAACGATTGGAAATGGTGAAAATCGCAATTCCGAGCCTCCTCGAGTGACTTATCGTTATATCGCACGATTGCGAGGGCTGGAAAGTGAATTCTTACCTTCTGTCGATACAGAACGTGTGGAAAGGGTGAATATCGCGATTCCGACCATCCTAGAGTGATTTATCGTTAGAACGAACGATTGCGAGTGGTGGAAGGTGAATCCTTAGCTTCTGTCAATACGGAACGTGTGGAGCGGGGGAATATCGCGATTCCGAGCCTCCTAGAGTGACTTATCGTTATATCGTACGATTGCGTGGCTGGAAAGTCAATTCTTACCTCCTGTCGATACAGAACGTGTGGAACGGGTGAATATCGCGATTCCGTTCCTCCTAGAGTGACTTATCGTTATATCCAACGATTGCGAGGGCTGGAAAGTGAATCCTTAGCTCGTGTCGATACAGAACGTGTGGAACGGGTGAATATCGCCATTCCGTTCCTCCTAGAGTGACTTATCGTTATATCCAACGATTGCGAGGGCTGGAAAGTGAATCCTTAGCTCCTGTCGATACAGAACGTGTGGAACGGGTGAATTTCGCCATTCCTAGCCTCCTAGAGTGATTTATCGATAGTCCGATCGATTGCGTGGGCTGGAAAGTGGATCCTTACCTTCAGTCGATATAGAAAGATTGGAAATGGTGAATATCGCGATTCAAGCCCCCACGAGTGATTTATCGATGCATCGAACGATTGCGCGGGCTGGAAAGTGGATGCTTACCTTCAGTCGATACAGAACGATTGGAAATGGTGAATATCGCGATTCCGAGCCCCCACGAGTGATTTATCGATGCATCGAAAGATTGCGAGGGCTGGAAAGTGAATCCTTAGCATCTGTCGATACAGAACGATTGGGAAGGGTGAATATCGCAATTCCGAGCCTCCTAGAGTGACTTATCCTTATATCGAACGATGCCGAGGGCTGGAATGTGAATTCATACCTTCCGTCGATACAGAACGTGTGGAACGGGTGAATATCGCGATTCCGTTCCTCCTAGAGTGACTTATCGTTATATCCAACGATTGCGAGGGCTGGAAAGTGAATCCTTAGCTTCTGTCGATACAGCACGATCGGAAAGTGTGAATATCGCGAGTCCGAGCCTCCTAGTTTGATTTATCGTTATATCGCACGATTGCGAGGGCTGGAAAGTGAATTCTTACCTTCTGTGGATACAGTACGTGTGGAACGGGTGAATATCGCGAGTCCGGGCCTCCTAGTTTGATTTATCATTATATCGAACGATTGCGAGAGCTGGAAAGTGAATCCTTAGTTTCTGTCGATACAGACCGTGTGGAGCGGGTGCATATCGCGATTCCGAGCCTCCTAGAGTGATTTATCGATAGATTGAACGATTGCGAGGGCAGGAAAGTGAATTCATACCTACCGTCGCTACAGAACGTGTGGAACGGGCGAATATCGAGAGTCCGGGCCTCCTAGTTTGTTTTATCGTTATATCGAACGATTGCGAGAGCTGGAAACTGAACCCTTAGTTTCTGTCGATACAGAACGGGTGGAGCGGGTGCATATCGCTATTCCGAGCCTCCTAGAGTTATTTATCGATAGTCTCAACGATTGCGAGGGCTGGAAAGTGAATCCTTAGCTCCTGTCTATACAGAACGATTGGAAATGGTGAATATCGCGATTCCGAGCCCCCACGAGTGATTTATCGATGCATCGAAAGATTGCGAGGGCTGGAAAGTGAATCCTTAGCATCTGTCGATACAGAACGATTGGGAAGGGTGAATATCGCAATTCCGAGCCTCCTAGAGTGACTTATTGTTATATCCAACGATTGCGAGGGCTGGAAAGTGAATCCTTAGCTTCTGTCGATACAGCACGATCGGAAAGTGTGAATATCGCGAGTCCGAGCCTCCTAGTTTGATTTATCGTTATATCGAACGATTGCGAGAGCTGCAAAGTGAATCCTTAGTTTCTGTCGATGCAGAACGTGTGGAGCGGGTGCATATCGCGATTCCGAGCCTCCTAGAGTGATTTATTGATAGATTGAACGATTGCGAGGGCAGGAAAGTGAATACTTAGGTTCTGTCGATACAGAACGTGTGGAGCGGGTGCATATCGCTATTCCGAGCCTCCTAGAGTGATTTATCGATAGTCTCAACGATTGCGAGGGCTGGAAAGTGAATCCTTAGATCCTGTCTATACAGAACGATTGGAAATGGTGAAAATCGCAATTCCGAGCCTCCTCGAGTGACTTATCGTTATATCGCACGATTGCGAGGGCTGGAAAGTGAATTCTTACCTTCTGTCGATACAGAACGTGTGGAAAGGGTGAATATCGCGATTCCGACCATCCTAGAGTGATTTATCGTTAGAACGAACGATTGCGAGTGGTGGAAGGTGAATCCTTAGCTTCTGTCAATACGGAACGTGTGGAGCGGGGGAATATCGCGATTCCGAGCCTCCTAGAGTGACTTATCGTTATATCGTACGATTGCGTGGCTGGAAAGTCAATTCTTACCTCCTGTCGATACAGAACGTGTGGAACGGGTGAATATCGCGATTCCGTTCCTCCTAGAGTGACTTATCGTTATATCCAACGATTGCGAGGGCTGGAAAGTGAATCCTTAGCTCGTGTCGATACAGAACGTGTGGAACGGGTGAATATCGCCATTCCGTTCCTCCTAGAGTGACTTATCGTTATATCCAACGATTGCGAGGGCTGGAAAGTGAATCCTTAGCTCCTGTCGATACAGAACGTGTGGAACGGGTGAATTTCGCCATTCCTAGCCTCCTAGAGTGATTTATCGATAGTCCGATCGATTGCGTGGGCTGGAAAGTGGATCCTTACCTTCAGTCGATATAGAAAGATTGGAAATGGTGAATATCGCGATTCAAGCCCCCACGAGTGATTTATCGATGCATCGAACGATTGCGCGGGCTGGAAAGTGGATGCTTACCTTCAGTCGATACAGAACGATTGGAAATGGTGAATATCGCGATTCCGAGCCCCCACGAGTGATTTATCGATGCATCGAAAGATTGCGAGGGCTGGAAAGTGAATCCTTAGCATCTGTCGATACAGAACGATTGGGAAGGGTGAATATCGCAATTCCGAGCCTCCTAGAGTGACTTATCCTTATATCGAACGATGCCGAGGGCTGGAATGTGAATTCATACCTTCCGTCGATACAGAACGTGTGGAACGGGTGAATATCGCGATTCCGTTCCTCCTAGAGTGACTTATCGTTATATCCAACGATTGCGAGGGCTGGAAAGTGAATCCTTAGCTTCTGTCGATACAGCACGATCGGAAAGTGTGAATATCGCGAGTCCGAGCCTCCTAGTTTGATTTATCGTTATATCGAACGATTGCGAGAGCTGCAAAGTGAATCCTTAGTTTCTGTCGATGCAGAACGTGTGGAGCGGGTGCATATCGCGAGTCCGGGCCTCCTAGTTTGATTTATCATTATATCGAACGATTGCGAGAGCTGGAAAGTGAATCCTTAGTTTCTGTCGATACAGACCGTGTGGAGCGGGTGCATATCGCGATTCCGAGCCTCCTAGAGTGATTTATCGATAGATTGAACGATTGCGAGGGCAGGAAAGTGAATTCATACCTACCGTCGCTACAGAACGTGTGGAACGGGCGAATATCGAGAGTCCGGGCCTCCTAGTTTGTTTTATCGTTATATCGAACGATTGCGAGAGCTGGAAACTGAACCCTTAGTTTCTGTCGATACAGAACGGGTGGAGCGGGTGCATATCGCTATTCCGAGCCTCCTAGAGTTATTTATCGATAGTCTCAACGATTGCGAGGGCTGGAAAGTGAATCCTTAGCTCCTGTCTATACAGAACGATTGGAAATGGTGAATATCGCGATTCCGAGCCCCCACGAGTGATTTATCGATGCATCGAAAGATTGCGAGGGCTGGAAAGTGAATCCTTAGCATCTGTCGATACAGAACGATTGGGAAGGGTGAATATCGCAATTCCGAGCCTCCTAGAGTGACTTATTGTTATATCCAACGATTGCGAGGGCTGGAAAGTGAATCCTTAGCTTCTGTCGATACAGCACGATCGGAAAGTGTGAATATCGCGAGTCCGAGCCTCCTAGTTTGATTTATCGTTATATCGAACGATTGCGAGAGCTGCAAAGTGAATCCTTAGTTTCTGTCGATGCAGAACGTGTGGAGCGGGTGCATATCGCGATTCCGAGCCTCCTAGAGTGATTTATTGATAGATTGAACGATTGCGAGGGCAGGAAAGTGAATACTTAGGTTCTGTCGATACAGAACGTGTGGAGCGGGTGCATATCGCTATTCCGAGCCTCCTAGAGTGATTTATCGATAGTCTCAACGATTGCGAGGGCTGGAAAGTGAATTCTTACGTTCTGTGGATACAGAACGTGTGGAACGGGTGAATATCGCGATTCCGAGCATCCTAGAGTGATTTATCGATAGACCGAACGTTTGCGAGGGCTGGGAAGTGAATCCTTACCTTCTGTCGATACAGACCGTGTGGAGCAGGTGAAAATGCGATTCCGAGTCTCCTGGAGTGATTTATCGATAGAACGAACGATTGCGAGTGGTGGAAGGTGAATCCTTAGCTTCTGTCGATACGGAACGTGTGGAGCGGGTGCATATCGCGATTCCGAGCCTCCTAGAGTGATTTATTGATAGATTGAACGATTGCGACGGCAGGAAAGTGAATACATAGGTTCTGTCGATACAGAACGTGTGGAACGGGTGTGTTTCGCGATTCCGAGCCTCCTAGAGTGATTTATCGATAGTCCGATCGATTGCGTGGGCTGGAAAGTGGATGCTTACCTTCAGTCGATACAGAACGATTGGAAATGGTGAATATCGCGATTCCGAGCCCCCACGAGTGATTTATCGATGCATCGAACGATTGCGAGGGCTGGAAAGTGAATCCTTAGCATCTGTCGACACAGAACGATTGGTAAGGGTGAATATCGCAATTCCGAGCCTCCTAGAGTGACTTATCCTTATATCGAACGATGCCGAGGGCTGGAATGTGAATTCATACCTTCCGTCGATACAGAACGTGTGGAACGGGTGAATATCGCAATTCCGAGCCTCCTGGTTTGATTTATCGGTATTTCGAACTTTTGCGAGGGCAGGGAAGTGAATCCTTAGGTTCTGTCGATACAGAACGGGTGGAGCGGGTGCATATCGCTATTCCGAGCCTCCTAGAGTGATTTATCGATAGTCTCAACGATTGCGAGGGCTGGAAAGTGAATCCTTAGATCCTGTCTATACAGAACGATTGGAAATGGTGAAAATCGCAATTCCAAGCCTCCTAGAGTGACTTATCGTTATATCGCACGATTGCGAGGGCTGGAAAGTGAATTCTTACCTTCTGTCGATACAGAACGTGTGGAAAGGGTGAATATCGCGATTCCGACCATCCTAGAGTGATTTATCGTTAGAACGAACGATTGCGAGTGGTGGAAGGTGAATCCTTAGCTTCTGTCAATACGGAACGTGTGGAGCGGGGGAATATCGCGATTCCGAGCCTCCTAGAGTGACTTATCGTTATATCGTACGATTGCGTGGCTGGAAAGTCAATTCTTACCTCCTGTCGATACAGAACGTGTGGAACGGGTGAATATCGCGATTCCGTTCCTCCTAGAGTGACTTATCGTTATATCCAACGATTGCGAGGGCTGGAAAGTGAATCCTTAGCTCGTGTCGATACAGAACGTGTGGAACGGGTGAATATCGCCATTCCGTTCCTCCTAGAGTGACTTATCGTTATATCCAACGATTGCGAGGGCTGGAAAGTGAATCCTTAGCTCCTGTCGATACAGAACGTGTGGAACGGGTGAATTTCGCCATTCCTAGCCTCCTAGAGTGATTTATCGATAGTCCGATCGATTGCGTGGGCTGGAAAGTGGATCCTTACCTTCAGTCGATATAGAAAGATTGGAAATGGTGAATATCGCGATTCAAGCCCCCACGAGTGATTTATCGATGCATCGAACGATTGCGCGGGCTGGAAAGTGGATGCTTACCTTCAGTCGATACAGAACGATTGGAAATGGTGAATATCGCGATTCCGAGCCCCCACGAGTGATTTATCGATGCATCGAAAGATTGCGAGGGCTGGAAAGTGAATCCTTAGCATCTGTCGATACAGAACGATTGGGAAGGGTGAATATCGCAATTCCGAGCCTCCTAGAGTGACTTATCCTTATATCGCACGATTGCGAGGGCTGGAAAGTGAATTCTTACCTTCTGTGGATACCGAACGTGTGGAACGGGTAAATATCGCGATTCCGATCCTCCTAGAGTGACTTATCGTTATATCAAACGATTGCGAGAGCTGGAAAGTGAATCCTTAGTTTCTGTCGATACAGAACGGGTGGAGCGGGTGCATATCGCTATTCCGAGCCTCCTAGAGTGATTTATCGATAGTCTCAACGATTGCGAGGGCTGGAAGGTGAATCCTTAGATCCTGTCTATACAGAACGATTGGAAATGGTGAAAATTGCAATTCCGAGCCTCCTCGAGTGACTTATCGTTATATCGCACGATTGCGAGGGCTGGAAATTGAATTCTTACCTTCTGTCGATACAGAATGTGTGGAACGGGTGAATATCGCGATTCCGAACCTCCTGGTTTGATTTATCGGTATATCGAACTTTTGCGAGGGCTGGGAAGTGAATCCTTACCTTCTGTCGATACAGAACGTGTGGAAAGGGTGAATATCGCGATTCCGACCATCCTAGAGTGATTTATCGATAGAACGAACGATTGCGAGTGGTGGAAGGTGAATCCTTAGCTTCTATCAATACGGAACGTGTGGAGCGGGGGAATATCGCGATTCCGAGCCTCCTAGAGTGACTTATCGTTATATCGCACGATTGCGTGGGCTGGAAAGTCAATTCTTACCTCCTGTCGATACAGAACGGGTGGAGCGGGTGCATATCGCTATTCCGAGCCTCCTAGAGTGATTTATCGATAGTCTCAACGATTGCGAGGGCTGGAAGGTGAATCCTTAGATCCTGTCTATACAGAACGATTGGAAATGGTGAATATCGCGATTCCGAGCCCCCACGAGTGATTTATCGATGCATCGAAAGATTGCGAGGGCTGGGAAGTTAATCCTTAGCATCTGTCGATACAGAACGGGTGGAGCGGGTGCATATCGCTATTCCGAGCCTCCTAGAGTGATTTATCGATAGTCTCAACGATTGCGAGGGCTGGAAAGTGAATCTTTAGCTCCTGTCTATACAGAACGATTGGAAATGGTGAAAATCGCAATTCCGAGCCTCCTCGAGTGACTTATCGTTTTATCAAACGATTGCGAGGGGTTGAACGTAAATCCTTAGCTTCTGTCGATACAGCACGATCGGAAAGTGTGAATATCGCGAGTCCGAGCCTCCTAGTTTGACTTATCGTTATATCGAACGATTGCGATGGCTGGGAAGTGAATCCTTACCATCTGTCGATACAGAACGTGTGGAAAGGGTGAATATCGCGATTCCGACCATCCTAGAGTGATTTATCGATAGACCGAACGATTGCGAGGGCTGGGAAGTGAATCCTTAGCTTCTGTCGATACAGCACGATCGGAAAGGGTGAATATCGCGAGTCCGAGCCTCCTAGTTTGATTTATCGTTATATCGAACGATTGCGATGGCTGGACGGTGGATATTTAACTTCTGTCGGTACAAAACGATTGGAAAAAATGAATCTCGCGATTCCGAGCCTCCTAGATTGATTTATACTTTAATCGAACGATTCCGAGGGCTGGAATGTGAATTCATACCAACCGTCCATACAGAACGTGTGGAACGGGTGAATATCGCGAGTCCGGGCCTCCTAGTTTGATTTATCATTATATCGAACGATTGCGAGAGCTGGAAAGTGAATCCTTAGTTTCTGTCGATACAGACCGTGTGGAGCGGGTGCATATCGCGATTCCGAGCCTCCTAGAGTGATTTATCGATAGATTGAACGATTGCGAGGGCAGGAAAGTGAATTCATACATACCGTCGCTACAGAACGTGTGGAACGGGCGAATATCGAGAGTCCGGGCCTCCTAGTTTGTTTTATCGTTATATCGAACGATTGCGAGAGCTGGAAACTGAATCCTTAGTTTCTGTCGATACAGAACGGGTGGAGCGGGTGCATATCGCTATTCCGAGCCTCCTAGAGTGATTTATCGATAGTCTCAACGATTGCGAGGGCTGGAAAGTGAATCCTTAGCTCCTGTCTATACAGAACGATTGGAAATGGTGAATATCGCGATTCCGAGCCCCCACGAGTGATTTATCGATGCACCGAACGATTGCGTGGGCTGGAAAGTGAATCCTCAGTATCTGTCGATACAGAACGATTGGGAAGGGTGAAAATCGCAATTCCGAGCCTCCTAGAGTGACTTATCCTTATATCGAACGATGCCGAGGGCTGGAATGTGAATTCATACCTTCCGTCGATACAGAACGTGTGGAACGGGTGAATATCGCAATTCCGAGCCTCCTAGTTTGATTTATCGTTATATCGAACGATTGCGAGGGCTGGAAAGTTAATCCATAGCTCCTGTTGATACGGAACGTGTGGAGCGGGTGAATATCGCTAGTCCGAGCCTCCTAGAGTGATTTATCGATAGAATCAACGATTGCGAGGCCTGGAAAGAGAATCCTTAGCTCCTGTCTATACAGAACGATTGGAAATGGTGAATATCGCGATTCCGAGCCCCCACGAGTGATTTATCGATGCACCGAACGATTGCGAGGGCTGGAAAGTGAATCCTTAGCATCTGTCGATACAGAACGATTGGGAAGGGTGAATATCGCAATTCCGAGCCTCCTAGAGTGATTTATCGTTATATCGAACGATTGCGAGAGCTGGAAAGTGAATCCTTACCTTCTGTCTATACAGAACGTGTGGAGCGGCTACATATCGCGATTCGGAGCCTCCTAGAGTGATTTATCGATAGATTGAACGATTGCGAGGGCAGGAAAGTGAATCCTTAGGTTCTGTCGATACAGAACGTGTGGAACGGGTGAGTTTCGCGATTCCGAGCCTCCTAGTTTGATTTATCGTTATATCGAACGATTGCGAGGGCTGGAAAGTGAATCCTTAGCTCCTGTCTATACAGAACGATTGGAAATGGTGAATATCGCGATTCCGAGCCCCCACGAGTGATTTATCGATGCATCGAAAGATTGCGAGGGCTGGGAAGTTAATCCTTAGCATCTGTCGATACAGAACGGGTGGAGCGGGTGCATATCGCTATTCCGAGCCTCCTAGAGTGATTTATCGATAGTCTCAACGATTGCGAGGGCTGGAAAGTGAATCTTTAGCTCCTGTCTATACAGAACGATTGGGAAGGGTGAATATCGCAATTCCGAGCCTCCTAGAGTGATTTATCGTTATATCGAACGATTGCGAGGGCTGGAAAGTGAATTCTTACCTCCTGTGGATACAGAACGTGTGGAACGGGTGAATATCGCGAGTCCGAGCCTCCTAGTTTGACTTATCGTTATATCGAACGATTGCGAGGGCTGGAAAGTGAATTCTTACCTCCTGTGGATACAGAACGTGTGGAACGGGTGAATATCGCGAGTCCGAGCCTCCTAGTTTGACTTATCGTTATATCGAACGATTGCGAGAGCTGGAAACTGAATCCTTAGTTTCTGTCGATACAGAACGGGTGGAGCGTGTGCATATCGCTATTCCGAGCCTCCTAGAGTGATTTATCGATAGTCTCAACGATTGCGAGGGCTGGAAAGTGAATCCTTAGCTCCTGTCTATACAGAACGATTGGAAATGGTGAATATCGCGATTCCGAGCCCCCACGAGTGATTTATCGATGCACCGAACGATTGCGTGGGCTGGAAAGTGAATCCTCAGCATCTGTCGATACAGAACGATTGGGAAGGGTGAAAATCGCAATTCCGAGCCTCCTCGAGTGACTTATCGTTATATCGCACGATTGCGAGGGCTGGAAAGTGAATTCTTACCTTCTGTGGATACAGAACGTGTGGAACGGGTAAATATCGCGATTCCGATCCTCCTAGAGTGACTTATCGTTATATCAAACGATTGCGAGAGCTGGAAAGTGAATCCTTAGTTTCTGTCGATACAGAACGGGTGGAGCGGGTGCATATCGCTATTCCGAGCCTCCTAGAGTGATTTATCGATAGTCTCAACGATTGCGAGGGCTGGAAGGTGAATCCTTAGATCCTGTCTATACAGAACGATTGGAAATGGTGAAAATTGCAATTCCGAGCCTCCTCGAGTGACTTATCGTTATATCGCACGATTGCGAGGGCTGGAAATTGAATTCTTACCTTCTGTCGATACAGAATGTGTGGAACGGGTGAATATCGCGATTCCGACCATCCTAGAGTGATTTATCGATAGAACGAACGATTGCGAGTGGTGGAAGGTGAATCCTTAGCTTCTATCAATACGGAACGTGTGGAGCGGGGGAATATCGCGATTCCGAGCCTCCTAGAGTGACTTATCGTTATATCGCACGATTGCGTGGGCTGGAAAGTCAATTCTTACCTCCTGTCGATACAGAACGTGTGGAACGGGTGAATATCGCGATTCCGTTCCTCCTAGAGTGACTTAACGTTATATCCAACGATTGCGAGGGCTGGAAAGTGAATCCTTAGCTTCTGTCGATACAGCACGATCGGAAAGTGTGAATATCGCGAGTCCGAGCCTCCTAGTTTGATTTATCGTTATATCGAACGATTGCGAGAGCTGCAAAGTGAATCCTTAGTTTCTGTCGATGCAGAACGTGTGGAGCGGGTGCATATCGCGAGTCCGGGCCTCCTAGTTTGATTTATCATTATATCGAACGATTGCGAGAGCTGGAAAGTGAATCCTTAGTTTCTGTCGATACAGATCGTGTGGAGCGGGTGCATATCGCGATTCCGAGCCTCCTAGAGTGATTTATCGATAGATTGAACGATTGCGAGGGCAGGAAAGTGAATTCATACCTACCGTCGCTACAGAACGTGTGGAACGGGCGAATATCGAGAGTCCGGGCCTCCTAGTTTGTTTTATCGTTATATCGAACGATTGCGAGAGCTGGAAACTGAACCCTTAGTTTCTGTCGATACAGAACGGGTGGAGCGGGTGCATATCGCTATTCCGAGCCTCCTAGAGTTATTTATCGATAGTCTCAACGATTGCGAGGGCTGGAAAGTGAATCCTTAGCTCCTGTCTATACAGAACGATTGGAAATGGTGAATATCGCGATTCCGAGCCCCCACGAGTGATTTATCGATGCATCGAAAGATTGCGAGGGCTGGAAAGTGAATCCTTAGCATCTGTCGATACAGAACGATTGGGAAGGGTGAATATCGCAATTCCGAGCCTCCTAGAGTGACTTATTGTTATATCCAACGATTGCGAGGGCTGGAATGTGAATCCTTAGCTTCTGTCGATACAGCACGATCGGAAAGTGTGAATATCGCGAGTCCGAGCCTCCTAGTTTGATTTATCGTTATATCGAACGATTGCGAGAGCTGCAAAGTGAATCCTTAGTTTCTGTCGATGCAGAACGTGTGGAGCGGGTGCATATCGCGATTCCGAGCCTCCTAGAGTGATTTATTGATAGATTGAACGATTGCGAGGGCAGGAAAGTGAATACTTAGGTTCTGTCGATACAGAACGTGTGGAGCGGGTGCATATCGCTATTCCGAGCCTCCTAGAGTGATTTATCGATAGTCTCAACGATTGCGAGGGCTGGAAAGTGAATTCTTACGTTCTGTGGATACAGAACGTGTGGAACGGGTGAATATCGCGATTCCGAGCATCCTAGAGTGATTTATCGATAGACCGAACGTTTGCGAGGGCTGGGAAGTGAATCCTTACCTTCTGTCGATACAGACCGTGTGGAGCAGGTGAAAATGCGATTCCGAGCCTCCTAGAGTGATTTATCGATAGAACGAACGATTGCGAGTGGTGGAAGGTGAATCCTTAGCTTCTGTCGATACGGAACGTGTGGAGCGGGTGCATATCGCGATTCCGAGCCTCCTAGAGTGATTTATTGATAGATTGAACGATTGCGACGGCAGGAAAGTGAATACATAGGTTCTGTCGATACAGAACGTGTGGAACGGGTGTGTTTCGCGATTCCGAGCCTCCTAGAGTGATTTATCGATAGTCCGATCGATTGCGTGGGCTGGAAAGTGGATGCTTACCTTCAGTCGATACAGAACGATTGGAAATGGTGAATATCGCGATTCCGAGCCCCCACGAGTGATTTATCGATGCATCGAACGATTGCGAGGGCTGGAAAGTGAATCCTTAGCATCTGTCGACACAGAACGATTGGTAAGGGTGAATATCGCAATTCCGAGCCTCCTAGAGTGACTTATCCTTATATCGAACGATGCCGAGGGCTGGAATGTGAATTCATACCTTCCGTCGATACAGAACGTGTGGAACGGGTGAATATCGCAATTCCGAGCCTCCTGGTTTGATTTATCGGTATATCGAACTTTTGCGAGGGCAGGGAAGTGAATCCTTAGGTTCTGTCGATACAGAACGGGTGGAGCGGGTGCATATCGCTATTCCGAGCCTCCTAGAGTGATTTATCGATAGTCTCAACGATTGCGAGGGCTGGAAAGTGAATCCTTAGATCCTGTCTATACAGAACGATTGGAAATGGTGAAAATCGCAATTCCGAGCCTCCTCGAGTGACTTATCGTTATATCGCACGATTGCGAGGGCTGGAAAGTGAATTCTTACCTTCTGTCGATACAGAACGTGTGGAAAGGGTGAATATCGCGATTCCGACCATCCTAGAGTGATTTATCGTTAGAACGAACGATTGCGAGTGGTGGAAGGTGAATCCTTAGCTTCTGTCAATACGGAACGTGTGGAGCGGGGGAATATCGCGATTCCGAGCCTCCTAGAGTGACTTATCGTTATATCGTACGATTGCGTGGCTGGAAAGTCAATTCTTACCTCCTGTCGATACAGAACGTGTGGAACGGGTGAATATCGCGATTCCGTTCCTCCTAGAGTGACTTATCGTTATATCCAACGATTGCGAGGGCTGGAAAGTGAATCCTTAGCTCGTGTCGATACAGAACGTGTGGAACGGGTGAATATCGCCATTCCGTTCCTCCTAGAGTGACTTATCGTTATATCCAACGATTGCGAGGGCTGGAAAGTGAATCCTTAGCTCCTGTCGATACAGAACGTGTGGAACGGGTGAATTTCGCCATTCCTAGCCTCCTAGAGTGATTTATCGATAGTCCGATCGATTGCGTGGGCTGGAAAGTGGATCCTTACCTTCAGTCGATATAGAAAGATTGGAAATGGTGAATATCGCGATTCAAGCCCCCACGAGTGATTTATCGATGCATCGAACGACTGCGCGGGCTGGAAAGTGGATGCTTACCTTCAGTCGATACAGAACGATTGGAAATGGTGAATATCGCGATTCCGAGCCCCCACGAGTGATTTATCGATGCATCGAAAGATTGCGAGGGCTGGAAAGTGAATCCTTAGCATCTGTCGATACAGAACGATTGGGAAGGGTGAATATCGCAATTCCGAGCCTCCTAGAGTGACTTATCCTTATATCGAACGATGCCGAGGGCTGGAATGTGAATTCATACCTTCCGTCGATACAGAACGTGTGGAACGGGTGAATATCGCAATTCCGAGCCTCCTAGTTTGATTTATCGTTATATCGAACGATTGCGAGGGCTGGGAAGTGAATCCTTAGCATCTGTCGATACCGAACGATTGGGAAGGGTGAATATCGCAATTCCGAGCCTCCTAGAGTGACTTATCCTTATATCGAACGATGCCGAGGGCTGGAATGTGAATTCATACCTTCCGTCGATACAGAACGTGTGGAACGGGTGAATATCGCAATTCCGAGCCTCCTAGTTTGATTTATCGTTATATCGAACGATTGCGAGGGCTGGAAAGTTAATCCATAGCTCCTGTTGATACAGAACGTGTGGAGCGGGTGAATATCGCTAGTCCGAGCCTCCTAGAGTGATTTATCGATAGTCTCAACGATTGCGAGGGCTGGAAAGTGAATCTTTAGCTCCTGTCTATACAGAACGATTGGAAATGGTGAATATAGCGATTCCGAGCCCCCACGAGTGATTTATCGATGCATCGAAAGATTGCGAGGGCTGGGAAGTTAATCCTTAGCATCTGTCGATACAGAACGGGTGGAGCGGGTGCATATTGCTATTCCGAGCCTCCTAGAGTGATTTATCGATAGTCTCAACGATTGCGAGGTCTGGAAAGTGAATCTTTAGCTCCTGTCTATACAGAACGATTGGAAATGGTGAAAATCGCAATTCCGAGCCTCCTCGAGTGACTTATCGTTATATCGCACGATTGCGAGGGCTGGAAAGTGAATTCTTACCTCCTGTGGATACAGAACGTGTGGAACGGGTGAATATCGCGAGTCCGATCCTCCTAGAGTGACTTATCGTTTTATCAAACGATTGCGAGGGGTTGAACGTAAATCCTTAGCTTCTGTCGATACAGCACGATCGGAAAGTGTGAATATCGCGAGTCCGAGCCTCCTAGTTTGACTTATCGTTATATCGAACGATTGCGATGGCTGGGAAGTGAATCCTTACCTTCTGTCGATACAGAACGTGTGGAAAGGGTGAATATCGCGATTCCGACCATCCTAGAGTGATTTATCGATAGACCGAACGATTGCGAGGGCTGGGAAGTGAATCCTTAGCTTCTGTCGATACAGCACTATCGGAAAGGGTGAATATCGCGAGTCCGAGCCTCCTAGTTTGATTTATCGTTATATCGAACGATTGCGATGGCTGGACGGTGGATATTTAACTTCTGTCGGTACAAAACGATTGGAAAAAATGAATCTCGCGATTCCGAGCCTCCTAGATTGATTTATACTTTAATCGAACGATTCCGAGGGCTGGAATGTCAATTCATACCAAACGTCCATACAGAACGTGTGGAACGGGTGAGTTTCGCGATTCCGAGCTTCCTAGTTTGATTTATCGTTATATCGAACGATTGCGAGGGCTGGAAAGTGAATCCTTAGCTCCTGTCTATACAGAACGTGTGGAACGGGTGAGTTTCGCGATTCCGAGCCTCCTAGTTTGATTTATCGTTATATCGAACGATTGCGAGGGCTGGAAAGTGAATCCTTAGCTCCTGTCTATACAGAACGATTGGAAATGGTGAATATCGCGATTCCGAGCCCCCACGAGTGATTTATCGATGCATCGAAAGATTGCGAGGGCTGGGAAGTTAATCCTTAGCATCTGTCGATACAGAACGGGTGGAGCGGGTGCATATCGCTATTCCGAGCCTCCTAGAGTGATTTATCGATAGTCTCAACGATTGCGAGGGCTGGAAAGTGAATCTTTAGCTCCTGTCTATACAGAACGATTGGAAATGGTGAAAATCGCAATTCCGAGCCTCCTCGAGTGACTTATCGTTATATCGCACGATTGCGAGGGCTGGAAAGTGAATTCTTACCTCCTGTGGATACAGAACGTGTGGAACGGGTGAATATCGCGAGTCCGATCCTCCTAGAGTGACTTATCGTTTTATCAAACGATTGCGAGGGGTTGAACGTAAATCCTTAGCTTCTGTCGATACAGCACGATCGGAAAGTGTGAATATCGCGAGTCCGAGCCTCCTAGTTTGACTTATCGTTATATCGAACGATTGCGATGGCTGGGAAGTGAATCCTTACCTTCTGTCGATACAGAACGTGTGGAAAGGGTGAATATCGCGATTCCGACCATCCTAGAGTGATTTATCGATAGACCGAACAATTGCGAGGGCTGGGAAGTGAATCCTTAGCTTCTGTCTATACAGCACGATCGGAAAGGGTGAATATCGCGAGTCCGAGCCTCCTAGTTTGATTTATCGTTATATCGAACGATTGCGATGGCTGGACGGTGGATCTTTAACTTCTGTCGGTACAAAACGATTGGAAAAAATGAATCTCGCGATTCCGAGCCTCCTAGATTGATTTATACTTTAATCGAACGATTCCGAGGGCTGGAATGTGAATTCATACCAACCGTCCAACAGAACGTGTGGAACGGGTGAATATCGCGAGTCCGGGCATCCTAGTTTGATTTATCATTATATCGAACGATTGCGGGAGCTGGAAAGTGAATCCTTAGTTTCTGTCGATACAGACCGTGTGGAGCGGGTGCATATCGCGATTCCGAGCCTCCTAGAGTGATTTATCGATAGATTGAACGATTGCGAGGGCAGGAAAGTGAATTCATACCTACCGTCGCTACAGAACGTGTGGAACGGGCGAATATCGAGAGTCCGGGCCTCCTAGTTTGTTTTATCGTTATATCGAACGATTGCGAGAGCTGGAAACTGAATCCTTAGTTTCTGTCGATACAGAACGGGTGGAGCGGGTGCATATCGCTATTCCGAGCCTCCTAGAGTGATTTATCGATAGTCTCAACGATTGCGAGGGCTGGAAAGTGAATCCTTAGCTCCTGTCTATACAGAACGATTGGAAATGGTGAATATCGCGATTCCGAGCCCCCACGAGTGATTTATCGATGCATCGAAAGATTGCGAGGGCTGGAAAGTGAATCCTTAGCATCTGTCGATACAGAACGATTGGGAAGCGTGAATATCCGAATTCCGAGCCTCCTAGAGTGAGTTATCCTTATATCGAACGATGCCGAGGGCTGGAATGTGAATTCATACCTTCCGTCGATACAGAACGTGTGGAACGGGTGAATATCGCAATTCCGAGCCTCCTAGTTTGATTTATCGTTATATCGAACGATTGCGAGGGCTGGGAAGTGAATCCTTAGCATCTGTCGATACCGAACGATTGGGCAGGGTGAATATCGCAATTCCGAGCCTCCTAGAGTGACTTATCCTTATATCGAACGATGCCGAGGGCTGGAATGTGAATTCATACCTTCCGTCGATACAGAACGTGTGGAACGGGTGAATATCGCAATTCCGAGCCTCCTAGTTTGATTTATCGTTATATCGAACGATTGCGAGGGCTGGAAAGTTAATCCATAGCTCCTGTTGATACAGAACGTGTGAAGCGGGTGAATATCGCTAGTCCGAGCCTCCTAGAGTGATTTATCGATAGAATCAACGATTGCGAGGCCTGGAAAGTGAATCCTTAGCTCCTGTCTATACAGAACGATTGGAAATGGTGAATATCGCGATTCCGAGCCCCCACGAGTGATTTATCGATGCACCAAACGATTGCGAGGGCTGGAAAGTGAATCCTTAGCATCTGTCGATACAGAACGATTGGGAAGGGTGAATATCGCAATTCCGAGCCTCCTAGAGTGACTTATCCTTATATCGAACGATGCCGAGGGCTGGAATGTGAATTCATACCTTCCGTCGATACAGAACGTGTGGAACGGGTGAATATCGCAATTCCGAGCCTCCTAGTTTGATTTATCGTTATATCGAACGATTGCGAGGGCTGGAAAGTTAATCCATAGCTCCTGTTGATACGGAACGTGTGGAGCGGGTGAATATCGCTAGTCCGAGCCTCCTAGAGTGATTTATCGATAGAATCCACGATTGCGAGGCCTGGAAAGAGAATCCTTAGCTCCTGTCTATACAGAACGATTGGAAATGGTGAATATCGCGATTCCGAGCCCCCACGAGTGATTTATCGATGCACCGAACGATTGCGAGGGCTGGAAAGTGAATCCTTAGCATCTGTCGATACAGAACGATTGGGAAGGGTGAATATCGCAATTCCGAGCCTCCTAGAGTGATTTATCGTTATATCGAACGATTGCGAGAGCTGGAAAGTGAATCCTTACCTTCTGTCTATACAGAACGTGTGGAGCGGCTACATATCGCGATTCGGAGCCTCCTAGAGTGATTTATCGATAGATTGAACGATTGCGAGGGCAGGAAAGTGAATCCTTAGGTTCTGTCGATACAGAACGTGTGGAACAGGTGAGTTTCGCGATTCCGAGCCTCCTAGTTTGATTTATCGTTATATCGAACGATTGCGAGGGCTGGAAAGTGAATCCTTAGCTCCTGTCTATACAGAACGATTGGAAATGGTGAATATCGCGATTCCGAGCCCCCACGAGTGATTTATCGATGCATCGAAAGATTGCGAGGGCTGGGAAGTTAATCCTTAGCATCTGTCGATACAGAACGGGTGGAGCGGGTGCATATCGCTATTCCGAGCCTCCTAGAGTGATTTATCGATAGTCTCAACGATTGCGAGGGCTGGAAAGTGAATCTTTAGCTCCTGTCTATACAGAACGATTGGGAAGGGTGAATATCGCAATTCCGAGCCTCCTAGAGTGATTTATCGTTATATCGAACGATTGCGAGGGCTGGAAAGTGAATTCTTACCTCCTGTGGATACAGAACGTGTGGAACGGGTGAATATCGCGAGTCCGAGCCTCCTAGTTTGACTTATCGTTATATCGAACGATTGCGATGGCTGGGAAGTGAATCCTTACCTTCTGTCGATACAGAACGTGTGGAAAGGGTGAATATCGCGATTCCGACCATCCTAGAGTGATTTATCGATAGACCGAACGATTGCGAGGGCTGGGAAGTGAATCCTTAGCTTCTGTCGATACAGCACGATCGGAAAGGGTGAATATCGCGAGTCCGAGCCTCCTAGTTTGATTTATCGTTATATCGAACGATTGCGAGAGCTGGAAAGTGAATCCTTAGTTTCTGTCGATACAGACCGTGTGGAGCGGGTGCATATCGCTATTCCGAGCCTCCTAGAGTGATTTATCGATAGTCTCAACGATTGCGAGGGCTGGAAAGTGAATCCTTAGCTCCTGTCTATACAGAACGATTGGAAATGGTGAATATCGCGATTCCGAGCCCCCACGAGTGATTTATCGATGCACCGAACGATTGCGTGGGCTGGAAAGTGAATCCTCAGCATCTGTCGATACAGAACGATTGGGAAGGGTGAAAATCGCAATTCCGAGCCTCCTCGAGTGATTTATCGTTATATCGCACGATTGCGAGGGCTGGAAAGTGAATTCTTACCTTCTGTGGATACAGAACGTGTGGAACGGGTGAATATCGCGATTCCGATCCTCCTAGAGTGACTTATCGTTATATCAAACGATTGCGAGAGCTGGAAAGTGAATCCTTAGTTTCTGTCGATACAGAACGGGTGGAGCGGGTGCATATCGCTATTCCGAGCCTCCTAGAGTGATTTATCGATAGTCTCAACGATTGCGAGGGCTGGAAGGTGAATCCTTAGATCCTGTCTATACAGAACGAGTGGAAATGGTGAAAATTGCAATTCCGAGCCTCCTCGAGTGACTTATCGTTATATCGCACGATTGCGTGGGCTGGAAAGTCAATTCTTACCTCCTGTCGATACAGAACGTGTGGAACGGGTGAATATCGCGATTCCGTTCCTCCTAGAGTGACTTATCGTTATATCCAACGATTGCGAGGGCTGGAAAGTGAATCCTTAGCTTCTGTCGATACAGCACGATCGGAAAGTGTGAATATCGCGAGTCCGAGCCTCCTAGTTTGATTTATCGTTATATCGAACGATTGCGAGAGCTGGAAAGTGAATCCTTAGTTTCTGTCGATACAGACCGTGTGGAGCGGGTGCATATCGCGATTCCGTGCCTCCTAGAGTGATTTATCGATAGATTGAACGATTGCGAGGGCAGGAAAGTGAATTCATACCTACCGTCGCTACAGAACGTGTAGAACGGGCGAATATCGAGAGTCCGGGCCTCCTAGTTTGTTTTATCGTTATATCGAACGATTGCGAGAGCTGGAAACTGAACCCTTAGTTTCTGTCGATACAGAACGGGTGGAGCGGGTGCATATCGCTATTCCGAGCCTCCTAGAGCTATTTATCGATAGTCTCAACGATTGCGAGGGCTGGAAAGTGAATCCTTAGCTCCTGTCTATACAGAACGATTGGAAATGGTGAATATCGCGATTCCGAGCCCCCACGAGTGATTTATCGATGCATCGAAAGATTGCGAGGGCTGGAAAGTGAATCCTTAGCATCTGTCGATACAGAACGATTGGGAAGGGTGAATATCGCAATTCCGAGCCTCCTAGAGTGACTTATTGTTATATCCAACGATTGCGAGGGCTGGAAAGTGAATCCTTAGCTTCTGTCGATACAGCACGATCGGAAAGTGTGAATATCGCGAGTCCGAGCCTCCTAGTTTGATTTATCGTTATATCGAACGATTGCGAGAGCTGCAAAGTGAATCCTTAGTTTCTGTCGATGCAGAACGTGTGGAGCGGGTGCATATCGCGATTCCGAGCCTCCTAGAGTGATTTATTGATAGATTGAACGATTGCGAGGGCAGGAAAGTGAATACTTAGGTTCTGTCGATACAGAACGTGTGGAGCGGGTGCATATCGCTATTCCGAGCCTCCTAGAGTGATTTATCGATAGTCTCAACGATTGCGAGGGCTGGAAAGTGAATTCTTACGTTCTGTGGATACAGAACGTGTGGAACGGGTGAATATCGCGATTCCGAGCATCCTAGAGTGATTTATCGATAGACCGAACGTTTGCGAGGGCTGGGAAGTGAATCCTTACCTTCTGTCGATACAGACCGTGTGGAGCAGGTGAAAATGCGATTCCGAGCCTCCTAGAGTGATTTATCGATAGAACGAACGATTGCGAGTGGTGGAAGGTGAATCCTTAGCTTCTGTCGATACGGAACGTGTGGAGCGGGTGCATATCGCGATTCCGAGCCTCCTAGAGTGATTTATTGATAGATTGAACGATTGCGACGGCAGGAAAGTGAATACATAGGTTCTGTCGATACAGAACGTGTGGAACGGGTGTGTTTCGCGATTCCGAGCCTCCTAGAGTGATTTATCGATAGTCCGATCGATTGCGTGGGCTCGAAAGTGGATGCTTACCTTCAGTCGATACAGAACGATTGGAAATGGTGAATATCGCGATTCCGAGCCCCCACGAGTGATTTATCGATGCATCGAACGATTGCGAGGGCTGGAAAGTGAATCCTTAGCATCTGTCGACACAGAACGATTGGTAAGGGTGAATATCGCAATTCCGAGCCTCCTAGAGTGACTTATCCTTATATCGAACGATGCCGAGGGCTGGAATGTGAATTCATACCTTCCGTCGATACAGAACGTGTGGAACGGGTGAATATCGCAATTCCGAGCCTCCTGGTTTGATTTATCGGTATATCGAACTTTTGCGAGGGCAGGGAAGTGAATCCTTAGGTTCTGTCGATACAGAACGGGTGGAGCGGGTGCATATCGCTATTCCGAGCCTCCTAGAGTGATTTATCGATAGTCTCAACGATTGCGAGGGCTGGAAAGTGAATCCTTAGATCCTGTCTATACAGAACGATTGGAAATGGTGAAAATCGCAATTCCGAGCCTCCTAGAGTGACTTATCGTTATATCGCACGATTGCGAGGGCTGGAAAGTGAATTCTTACATTCTGTCGATACAGAACGTGTGGAAAGGGTGAATATCGCGATTCCGACCATCCTAGAGTGATTTATCGTTAGAACGAACGATTGCGAGTGGTGGAAGTTGAATCCTTAGCTTCTGTCAATACGGAACGTGTGGAGCGGGGGAATATCGCGATTCCGAGCCTCCTAGAGTGACTTATCGTTATATCGTACGATTGCGTGGCTGGAAAGTCAATTCTTACCTCCTGTCGATACAGAACGTGTGGAACGGGTGAATATCGCGATTCCGTTCCTCCTAGAGTGACTTATCGTTATATCCAACGATTGCGAGGGCTGGAAAGTGAATCCTTAGCTCGTGTCGATACAGAACGTGTGGAACGGGTGAATATCGCCATTCCGTTCCTCCTAGAGTGACTTATCGTTATATCCAACGATTGCGAGGGCTGGAAAGTGAATCCTTAGCTCCTGTCGATACAGAACGTGTGGAACGGGTGAATTTCGCCATTCCTAGCCTCCTAGAGTGATTTATCGATAGTCCGATCGATTGCGTGGGCTGGAAAGTGGATCCTTACCTTCAGTCGATATAGAAAGATTGGAAATGGTGAATATCGCGATTCAAGCCCCCACGAGTGATTTATCGATGCATCGAACGATTGCGCGGGCTGGAAAGTGGATGCTTACCTTCAGTCGATACAGAACGATTGGAAATGGTGAATATCGCGATTCCGAGCCCCCACGAGTGATTTATCGATGCATCGAAAGATTGCGAGGGCTGGAAAGTGAATCCTTAGCATCTGTCGATACAGAACGATTGGGAAGGGTGAATATCGCAATTCCGAGCCTCCTAGAGTGACTTATCCTTATATCGAACGATGCCGAGGCCTGGAATGTGAATTCATACCTTCCGTCGATACAGAACGTGTGGAACGGGTGAATATCGCAATTCCGAGCCTCCTAGTTTGATTTATCGTTATATCGAACGATTGCGAGGGCTGGAAAGTTAATCCATAGCTCCTGTTGATACAGAACGTGTGGAGCGGGTGAATATCGCTAGTCCGAGCCTCCTTGAGTGATTTATCGATAGTCTCAACGATTGCGAGGGCTGGAAAGTGAATCTTTAGCTCCTGTCTATACAGAACGATTGGAAATGGTGAATATCGCGATTCCGAGCCCCCACGAGTGATTTATCGATGCATCGAAAGATTGCGAGGGCTGGGAAGTTAATCCTTAGCATCTGTCGATACAGAACGGGTGGAGCGGGTGCATATCGCTATTCCGAGCCTCCTAGAGTGATTTATCGATAGTCTCAACGATTGCGAGGGCTGGAAAGTGAATCTTTAGCTCCTGTCTATACAGAACGATTGGAAATGGTGAAAATCGCAATTCCGAGCCTCCTCGAGTGACTTATCGTTTTATCAAACGATTGCGAGGGGTTGAACGTAAATCCTTAGCTTCTGTCGATACAGCACGATCGGAAAGTGTGAATATCGCGAGTCCGAGCCTCCTAGTTTGACTTATCGTTATATCGAACGATTGCGATGGCTGGGAAGTGAATCCTTACCATCTGTCGATACAGAACGTGTGGAAAGGGTGAATATCGCGATTCCGACCATCCTAGAGTGATTTATCGATAGACCGAACGATTGCGAGGGCTGGGAAGTGAATCCTTAGCTTCTGTCGATACAGCACGATCGGAAAGGGTGAATATCGCGAGTCCGAGCCTCCTAGTTTGATTTATCGTTATATCGAACGATTGCGATGGCTGGACGGTGGATATTTAACTTCTGTCGGTACAAAACGATTGGAAAAAATGAATCTCGCGATTCCGAGCCTCCTAGATTGATTTATACTTTAATCGAACGATTCCGAGGGCTGGAATGTGAATTCATACCAACCGTCCATACAGAACGTGTGGAACGGGTGAATATCGCGAGTCCGGGCCTCCTAGTTTGATTTATCATTATATCGAACGATTGCGAGAGCTGGAAAGTGAATCCTTAGTTTCTGTCGATACAGACCGTGTGGAGCGGGTGCATATCGCGATTCCGAGCCTCCTAGAGTGATTTATCGATAGATTGAACGATTGCGAGGGCAGGAAAGTGAATTCATACCTACCGTCGCTACAGAACGTGTGGAACGGGCGAATATCGAGAGTCCGGGCCTCCTAGTTTGTTTTATCGTTATATCGAACGATTGCGAGAGCTGGAAACTGAATCCTTAGTTTCTGTCGATACAGAACGGGTGGAGCGTGTGCATATCGCTATTCCGAGCCTCCTAGAGTGATTTATCGATAGATTGAACGATTGCGAGGGCAGGAAAGTGAATCCTTAGGTTCTGTCGATACAGAACGTGTGGAACGGGTGAGTTTCGCGATTCCGAGCCTCCTAGTTTGATTTATCGTTATATCGAACGATTGCGAGGGCTGGAAAGTGAATCCTTAGCTCCTGTCTATACAGAACGATTGGAAATGGTGAATATCGCGATTCCGAGCCCCCACGAGTGATTTATCGATGCATCGAAAGATTGCGAGGGCTGGGAAGTTAATCCTTAGCATCTGTCGATACAGAACGGGTGGAGCGGGTGCATATCGCTATTCCGAGCCTCCTAGAGTGATTTATCGATAGTCTCAACGATTGCGAGGGCTGGAAAGTGAATCTTTAGCTCCTGTCTATACAGAACGATTGGGAAGGGTGAATATCGCAATTCCGAGCCTCCTAGAGTGATTTATCGTTATATCGAACGATTGCGAGGGCTGGAAAGTGAATTCTTACCTCCTGTGGATACAGAACGTGTGGAACGGGTGAATATCGCGAGTCCGAGCCTCCTAGTTTGACTTATCGTTATATCGAACGATTGCGATGGCTGGGAAGTGAATCCTTACCTTCTGTCGATACAGAACGTGTGGAAAGGGTGAATATCGCGATTCCGACCATCCTAGAGTGATTTATCGATAGACCGAACGATTGCGAGGGCTGGGAAGTGAATCCTTAGCTTCTGTCGGTACAGCACGATCGGAAAGGGTGAATATCGCGAGTCCGAGCCTCCTAGTTTGATTTATCGTTATATCGAACGATTGCGAGAGCTGGAAAGTGAATCCTTAGTTTCTGTCGATACAGACCGTGTGGAGCGGGTGCATATCGCGATTCCGAGCCTCCTAGAGTGATTTATCGATAGATTGAACGATTGCGAGGGCAGGAAAGTGAATTCATACCTACCGTCGCTACAGAACGTGTGGAACGGGCGAATATCGAGAGTCCGGGCCTCCTAGTTTGTTTTATCGTTATATCGAACGATTGCGAGAGCTGGAAACTGAATCCTTAGTTTCTGTCGATACAGAACGGGTGGAGCGTGTGCATATCGCTATTCCGAGCCTCCTAGAGTGATTTATCGATAGTCTCAACGATTGCGAGGGCTGGAAAGTGAATCCTTAGCTCCTGTCTATACAGAACGATTGGAAATGGTGAATATCGCGATTCCGAGCCCCCACGAGTGATTTATCGATGCACCGAACGATTGCGTGGGCTGGAAAGTGAATCCTCAGCATCTGTCGATACAGAACGATTGGGAAGGGTGAAAATCGCAATTCCGAGCCTCCTCGAGTGACTTATCGTTATATCGCACGATTGCGAGGGCTGGAAAGTGAATTCTTACCTTCTGTGGATACAGAACGTGTGGAACGGGTAAATATCGCGATTCCGATCCTCCTAGAGTGACTTATCGTTATATCAAACGATTGCGAGAGCTGGAAAGTGAATCCTTAGTTTCTGTCGATACAGAACGGGTGGAGCGGGTGCATATCGCTATTCCGAGCCTCCTAGAGTGATTTATCGATAGTCTCAACGATTGCGAGGGCTGGAAGGTGAATCCTTAGATCCTGTCTATACAGAACGATTGGAAATGGTGAAAATTGCAATTCCGAGCCTCCTCGAGTGACTTATCGTTATATCGCACGATTGCGAGGGCTGGAAATTGAATTCTTACCTTCTGTCGATACAGAATGTGTGGAACGGGTGAATATCGCGATTCCGAACCTCCTGGTTTGATTTATCGGTATATCGAACTTTTGCGAGGGCTGGGAAGTGAATCCTTACCTTCTGTCGATACAGAACGTGTGGAAAGGGTGAATATCGCGATTCCGACCATCCTAGAGTGATTTATCGATAGAACGAACGATTGCGAGTGGTGGAAGGTGAATCCTTAGCTTCTATCAATACGGAACGTGTGGAGCGGGGGAATATCGCGATTCCGAGCCTCCTAGAGTGACTTATCGTTATATCGCACGATTGCGTGGGCTGGAAAGTCAATTCTTACCTCCTGTCGATACAGAACGTGTGGAACGGGTGAATATCGCGATTCCGTTCCTCCTAGAGTGACTTATCGTTATATCCAACGATTGCGAGGGCTGGAAAGTGAATCCTTAGCTTCTGTCGATACAGCACGATCGGAAAGTGTGAATATAGCGAGTCCGAGCCTCCTAGTTTGATTTATCGTTATATCGAACGATTGCGAGAGCTGCAAAGTGAATCCTTAGTTTCTGTCGATGCAGAACGTGTGGAGCGGGTGCATATCGCGAGTCCGGGCCTCCTAGTTTGATTTATCATTATATCGAACGATTGCGAGAGCTGGAAAGTGAATCCTTAGTTTCTGTCGATACAGACCGTGTGGAGCGGGTGCATATCGCGATTCCGAGCCTCCTAGAGTGATTTATCGATAGATTGAACGATTGCGAGGGCAGGAAAGTGAATTCATACCTACCGTCGCTACAGAACGTGTGGAACGGGCGAATATCGAGAGTCCGGGCCTCCTAGTTTGTTTTATCGTTATATCGAACGATTGCGAGAGCTGGAAACTGAACCCTTAGTTTCTGTCGATACAGAACGGGTGGAGCGGGTGCATATCGCTATTCCGAGCCTCCTAGAGTTATTTATCGATAGTCTCAACGATTGCGAGGGCTGGAAAGTGAATCCTTAGCTCCTGTCTATACAGAACGATTGGAAATGGTGAATATCGCGATTCCGAGCCCCCACGAGTGATTTATCGATGCATCGAAAGATTGCGAGGGCTGGAAAGTGAATCCTTAGCATCTGTCGATACAGAACGATTGGGAAGGGTGAATATCGCAATTCCGAGCCTCCTAGAGTGACTTATTGTTATATCCAACGATTGCGAGGGCTGGAAAGTGAATCCTTAGCTTCTGTCGATACAGCACGATCGGAAAGTGTGAATATCGCGAGTCCGAGCCTCCTAGTTTGATTTATCGTTATATCGAACGATTGCGAGAGCTGCAAAGTGAATCCTTAGTTTCTGTCGATGCAGAACGTGTGGAGCGGGTGCATATCGCGATTCCGAGCCTCCTAGAGTGATTTATTAATAGATTGAACGATTGCGAGGGCAGGAAAGTGAATACTTAGGTTCTGTCGATACAGAACGTGTGGAGCGGGTGCATATCGCTATTCCGAGCCTCCTAGAGTGATTTATCGATAGTCTCAACGATTGCGAGGGCTGGAAAGTGAATTCTTACGTTCTGTGGATACAGAACGTGTGGAACGGGTGAATATCGCGATTCCGAGCATCCTAGAGTGATTTATCGATAGACCGAACGTTTGCGAGGGCTGGGAAGTGAATCCTTACCTTCTGTCGATACAGACCGTGTGGAGCAGGTGAAAATGCGATTCCGAGCCTCCTAGAGTGATTTATCGATAGAACGAACGATTGCGAGTGGTGGAAGGTGAATCCTTAGCTTCTGTCGATACGGAACGTGTGGAGCGGGTGCATATCGCGATTCCGAGCCTCCTAGAGTGATTTATTGATAGATTGAACGATTGCGACGGCAGGAAAGTGAATACATAGGTTCTGTCGATACAGAACGTGTGGAACGGGTGTGTTTCGCGATTCCGAGCCTCCTAGAGTGATTTATCGATAGTCCGATCGATTGCGTGGGCTGGAAAGTGGATGCTTACCTTCAGTCGATACAGAACGATTGGAAATGGTGAATATCGCGATTCCGAGCCCCCACGAGTGATTTATCGATGCATCGAACGATTGCGAGGGCTGGAAAGTGAATCCTTAGCATCTGTCGACACAGAACGATTGGTAAGGGTGAATATCGCAATTCCGAGCCTCCTAGAGTGACTTATCCTTATATCGAACGATGCCGAGGGCTGGAATGTGAATTCATACCTTCCGTCGATACAGAACGTGTGGAACGGGTGAATATCGCAATTCCGAGCCTCCTAGTTTGATTTATCGTTATATCGAACGATTGCGATGGCTGGACGGTGGATCTTTAACTTCTGTCGGTACAAAACGATTGGAAAAAATGAATCTCGCGATTCCGAGCCTCCTAGATTGATTTATACTTTAATCGAACGATTCCGAGGGCTGGAATGTGAATTCATACCAACCGTCCATACAGAACGTGTGGAACGGGTGAATATCGCGAGTCCGGGCCTCCTAGTTTGATTTATCATTATATCGAACGATTGCGAGAGCTGGAAAGTGAATCCTTAGTTTCTGTCGATACAGACCGTGTGGAGCGGGTGCATATCGCGATTCCGAGCCTCCTAGAGTGATTTATCGATAGATTGAACGATTGCGAGGGCAGGAAAGTGAATTCATACCTACCGTCGCTACAGAACGTGTGGAACGGGCGAATATCGAGAGTCCGGGCCTCCTAGTTTGTTTTATCGTTATATCGAACGATTGCGAGGGCTGGAAAGTGAATCCTTAGCTCGTGTCGATACAGAACGTGTGGAGCGGGTGAATATCGCCATTCCGTTCCTCCTAGAGTGACTTATCGTTATATCCAACGATTGCGAGGGCTGGAAAGTGAATCCTTAGCTCCTGTCGATACAGAACGTGTGGAACGGGTGAATTTCGCCATTCCTAGCCTCCTAGAGTGATTTATCGATGCATCGAAAGATTGCGAGGGCTGGAAAGTGAATCCTTACCATCTGTCGATACAGAACGATTGGGAAGCGTGAATATCGCAATTCCGAGCCTCCTAGAGTGACTTATCCCTATATCGAACGATGCCGAGGGCTGGAATGTGAATTCATACCTTCCGTCGATACAGAACGTGTGGAACGGGTGAATATCGCAATTCCGAGCCTCCTAGTTTGATTTATCGTTATATCGAACGATTGCGAGGGCTGGAAAGTTAATCCATAGCTCCTGTTGATACAGAACGTGTGGAGCGGGTGAATATCGCTAGTCCGAGCCTCCTAGAGTGATTTATCGATAGAATCAACGATTGCGAGGCCTGGAAAGTGAATCCTTAGCTCCTGTCTATACAGAACGATTGGAAATGGTGAATATCGCGATTCCGAGCCCCCACGAGTGATTTATCGATGCATCGAAAGATTGCGAGGGCTGGAAAGTGAATCCTTAGCATCTGTCGATACAGAACGATTGGGAAGGGTGAATATCGCAATTCCGAGCCTCCTAGAGTGACTTATTGTTATATCCAACGATTGCGAGGGCTGGAAAGTGAATCCTTAGCTTCTGTCGATACAGCACGATCGGAAAGTGTGAATATCGCGAGTCCGAGCCTCCTAGTTTGATTTATCGTTATATCGAACGATTGCGAGAGCTGCAAAGTGAATCCTTAGTTTCTGTCGATGCAGAACGTGTGGAGCGGGTGCATATCGCGATTCCGAGCCTCCTAGAGTGATTTATTGATAGATTGAACGATTGCGAGGGCAGGAAAGTGAATACTTAGGTTCTGTCGATACAGAACGTGTGGAGCGGGTGCATATCGCTATTCCGAGACTCCTAGAGTGATTTATCGATAGTCTCAACGATTGCGAGGGCTGGAAAGTGAATTCTTACGTTCCGTCGATACAGAACGTGTGGAACGGGTGAATATCGCAATTCCGAGCCTCCTAGTTTGATTTATCGTTATATCGAACGATTGCGAGGGCTGGAAAGTTAATCCATAGCTCCTGTTGATACGGAACGTGTGGAGCGGGTGAATATCGCTAGTCCGAGCCTCCTAGAGTGATTTATCGATAGAATCAACGATTGCGAGGCCTGGAAAGTGAATCCTTAGCTCCTGTCTATACAGAACGATTAGAAATGGTGAATATCGCGATTCCGAGCCCCCACGAGTGATTTATCGATAGATTGAACGATTGCGAGGGCAGGAAAGTGAATCCTTAGGTTCTGTCGATACAGAATGTGTGGAACGGGTGAGTTTCGCGATTCCGAGCCTCCTAGTTTGATTTATCGTTATATCGAACGATTGCGAGGGCTGGAAAGTGAATCCTTAGCTCCTGTCTATACAGAACGATTGGAAACGGTGAATATCGCGATTCCGAGCCTCCACGAGTGATTTATCGATGCATCGAAAGATTGCGAGGGCTGGGAAGTTAATCCTTAGCATCTGTCGATACAGAACGGGTGGAGCGGGTGCATATCGCTATTCCGAGCCTCCTAGAGTGATTTATCGATAGTCTCAACGATTGCGAGGGCTGGAAAGTGAATCTTTAGCTCCTGTCTATACAGAACGATTGGAAATGGTGAAAATCGCAATTCCGAGCCTCCTCGAGTGACTTATCGTTATATCGCACGATTGCGAGGGCTGGAAAGTGAATTCTTACCTCCTGTGGATACAGAACGTGTGGAACGGGTGAATATCGCGAGTCCGATCCTCCTAGAGTGACTTATCGTTTTATCAAACGATTGCGAGGGGTTGAACGTAAATCCTTAGCTTCTGTCGATACAGCACGATCGGAAAGTGTGAATATCGCGAGTCCGAGCCTCCTAGTTTGACTTATCGTTATATCGAACGATTGCGATGGCTGGGAAGCGAATCCTTACCTTCTGTCGATACAGAACGTGTGGAAAGGGTGAATATCGCGATTCCGACCATCCTAGAGTGATTTATCGATAGACCGAACGATTGCGAGGGCTGGGAAGTGAATCCTTAGCTTCTGTCGATACAGCACGATCGGAAAGGGTGAATATCGCGAGTCCGAGCCTCCTAGTTTGATTTATCGTTATATCGAACGATTGCGAGAGCTGGAAAGTGAATCCTTAGTTTCTGTCAATACAGACCGTGTGGAGCGGGTGCATATCGCGATTCCGAGCCTCCTAGAGTGATTTATCGATAGATTGAACGATTGCGAGGGCAGGAAAGTGAATTCATACCTACCGTCGCTACAGAACGTGTGGAACGGGCGAATATCGAGAGTCCGGGCCTCCTAGTTTGTTTTATCGTTATATCGAACGATTGCGAGAGCTGGAAACTGAATCCTTAGTTTCTGTCGATACAGAACGGGTGGAGCGGGTGCATATCGCTATTCCGAGCCTCCTAGAGTGATTTATCGATAGTCTCAACGATTGCGAGGGCTGGAAAGTGAATCCTTAGCTCCTGTCTATACAGAACGATTGGAAATGGTGAATATCGCGATTTCGAGCCCCCAAGAGTGATTTATCGATGCACCGAACGATTGCGTGGGCTGGAAAGTGAATCCTCAGCATCTGTCGATACAGAACGATTGGGAAGGGTGAAAATCGCAATTCCGAGCCTCCTCGAGTGACTTATCGTTATATCGCACGATTGCGAGGGCTGGAAAGTGAATTCTTACCTTCTGTGGATACAGAACGTGTGGAACGGGTGAATATCGCGATTCCGATCCTCCTAGAGTGACTTATCGTTATATCAAACGATTGCGAGAGCTGGAAAGTGAATCCTTAGTTTCTGTCGATACAGGACGGGTGGAGCGGGTGCATATCGCTATTCCGAGCCTCCTAGAGTGATTTATCGATAGTCTCAACGATTGCGAGGGCTGGAAGGTGAATCCTTAGATCCTGTCTATACAGAACGATTGGAAATGGTGAAAATTGCAATTCCGAGCCTCCTCGAGTGACTTATCGTTATATCGCACGATTGCGAGGGCTGGAAAGTGAATTCTTACCTTCTGTCGATACAGAATGTGTGGAACGGGTGAATATCGCGATTCCGAACCTCCTGGTTTGATTTATCGGTATATCGAACTTTTGCGAGGGCTGGGAAGTGAATCCTTACCTTCTGTCGATACAGCACGTGTGGAAAGGGTGAATATCGCGATTCCGACCATCCTAGAGTGATTTATCGATAGAACGAACGATTGCGAGTGGTGGAAGGTGAATCCTTAGCTTCTATCAATACGGAACGTGTGGAGCAGGGGAATATCGCGATTCCGAGCCTCCTAGAGTGACTTATCGTTATATCGCACGATTGCGTGGGCTGGAAAGTCAATTCTTACCTCCTGTCGATACAGAACGTGTGGAACGGGTGAATATCGCGATTCCGTTCCTCCTAGAGTGACTTATCGTTATATCCAACGATTGCGACGGCTGGAAAGTGAATCCTTAGCTTCTGTCGATACAGCACGATCGGAAAGTGTGAATATCGCAATTCCGAGCCCCCACGAGTGATTTATCGATAGATTGAACGATTGCGAGGGCAGGAAAGTGAATCCTTAGGTTCTGTCGATACAGAATGTGTGGAACGGGTGAGTTTCGCGATTCCGAGCCTCCTAGTTTGATTTATCGTTATATCGAACGATTGCGAGGGCTGGAAAGTGAATCCTTAGCTCCTGTCTATACAGAACGATTGGAAATGGTGAATATCGCGATTCCGAGCCTCCACGAGTGATTTATCGATGCATCGAAAGATTGCGAGGGCTGGGAAGTTAATCCTTAGCATCTGTCGATACAGAACGGGTGGAGCGGGTGCATATCGCTATTCCGAGCCTCCTAGAGTGATTTATCGATAGTCTCAACGATTGCGAGGGCTGGAAAGTGAATCTTTAGCTCCTGTCTATACAGAACGATTGGAAATGGTGAAAATCGCAATTCCGAGCCTCCTCGAGTGACTTATCGTTATATCGCACGATTGCGAGGGCTGGAAAGTGAATTCTTACCTCCTGTGGATACAGAACGTGTGGAACGGGTGAATATCGCGAGTCCGATCCTCCTAGAGTGACTTATCGTTTTATCAAACGATTGCGAGGGGTTGAACGTAAATCCTTAGCTTCTGTCGATACAGCACGATCGGAAAGTGTGAATATCGCGAGTCCGAGCCTCCTAGTTTGACTTATCGTTATATCGAACGATTGCGATGGCTGGGAAGCGAATCCTTACCTTCTGTCGATACAGAACGTGTGGAAAGGGTGAATATCGCGATTCCGACCATCCTAGAGTGATTTATCGATAGACCGAACGATTGCGAGGGCTGGGAAGTGAATCCTTAGCTTCTGTCGATACAGCACGATCGGAAAGGGTGAATATCGCGAGTCCGAGCCTCCTAGTTTGATTTATCGTTATATCGAACGATTGCGAGAGCTGGAAAGTGAATCCTTAGTTTCTGTCAATACAGACCGTGTGGAGCGGGTGCATATCGCGATTCCGAGCCTCCTAGAGTGATTTATCGATAGATTGAACGATTGCGAGGGCAGGAAAGTGAATTCATACCTACCGTCGCTACAGAACGTGTGGAACGGGCGAATATCGAGAGTCCGGGCCTCCTAGTTTGTTTTATCGTTATATCGAACGATTGCGAGAGCTGGAAACTGAATCCTTAGTTTCTGTCGATACAGAACGGGTGGAGCGTGTGCATATCGCTATTCCGAGCCTCCTAGAGTGATTTATCGATAGTCTCAACGATTGCGAGGGCTGGAAAGTGAATCCTTAGCTCCTGTCTATACAGAACGATTGGAAATGGTGAATATCGCGATTCCGAGCCCCCACGAGTGATTTATCGATGCACCGAACGATTGCGTGGGCTGGAAAGTGAATCCTCAGCATCTGTCGATACAGAACGATTGGGAAGGGTGAAAATCGCAATTCCGAGCCTCCTCGAGTGACTTATCGTTATATCGCACGATTGCGAGGGCTGGAAAGTGAATTCTTACCTTCTGTGGATACAGAACGTGTGGAACGGGTGAATATCGCGATTCCGATCCTCCTAGAGTGACTTATCGTTATATCAAACGATTGCGAGAGCTGGAAAGTGAATCCTTAGTTTCTGTCGATACAGAACGGGTGGAGCGGGTGCATATCGCTATTCCGAGCCTCCTAGAGTGATTTATCGATAGTCTCAACGATTGCGAGGGCTGGAAGGTGAATCCTTAGATCCTGTCTATACAGAACGATTGGAAATGGTGAAAATTGCAATTCCGAGCCTCCTCGAGTGACTTATCGTTATATCGCACGATTGCGAGGGCTGGAAATTGAATTCTTACCTTCTGTCGATACAGAATGTGTGGAACGGGTGAATATCGCGATTCCGAACCTCCTGGTTTGATTTATCGGTATATCGAACTTTTGCGAGGGCTGGGAAGTGAATCCTTACCTTCTGTCGATACAGAACGTGTGGAAAGGGTGAATATCGCGATTCCGACCATCCTAGAGTGATTTATCGATAGAACGAACGATTGCGAGTGGTGGAAGGTGAATCCTTAGCTTCTATCAATACGGAACGTGTGGAGCGGGGGAATATCGCGATTCCGAGCCTCCTAGAGTGACTTATCGTTATATCGCACGATTGCGTGGGCTGGAAAGTCAATTCTTACCTCCTGTCGATACAGAACGTGTGGAACGGGTGAATATCGCGATTCCGTTCCTCCTAGAGTGACTTATCGTTATATCCAACGATTGCGAGGGCTGGAAAGTGAATCCTTAGCTTCTGTCGATACAGCACGATCGGAAAGTGTGAATATAGCGAGTCCGAGCCTCCTAGTTTGATTTATCGTTATATCGAACGATTGCGAGAGCTGCAAAGTGAATCCTTAGTTTCTGTCGATGCAGAACGTGTGGAGCGGGTGCATATCGCGAGTCCGGGCCTCCTAGTTTGATTTATCATTATATCGAACGATTGCGAGAGCTGGAAAGTGAATCCTTAGTTTCTGTCGATACAGACCGTGTGGAGCGGGTGCATATCGCGATTCCGAGCCTCCTAGAGTGATTTATCGATAGATTGAACGATTGCGAGGGCAGGAAAGTGAATTCATACCTACCGTCGCTACAGAACGTGTGGAACGGGCGAATATCGAGAGTCCGGGCCTCCTAGTTTGTTTTATCGTTATATCGAACGATTGCGAGAGCTGGAAACTGAACCCTTAGTTTCTGTCGATACAGAACGGGTGGAGCGGGTGCATATCGCTATTCCGAGCCTCCTAGAGTTATTTATCGATAGTCTCAACGATTGCGAGGGCTGGAAAGTGAATCCTTAGCTCCTGTCTATACAGAACGATTGGAAATGGTGAATATCGCGATTCCGAGCCCCCACGAGTGATTTATCGATGCATCGAAAGATTGCGAGGGCTGGAAAGTGAATCCTTAGCATCTGTCGATACAGAACGATTGGGAAGGGTGAATATCGCAATTCCGAGCCTCCTAGAGTGACTTATTGTTATATCCAACGATTGCGAGGGCTGGAAAGTGAATCCTTAGCTTCTGTCGATACAGCACGATCGGAAAGTGTGAATATCGCGAGTCCGAGCCTCCTAGTTTGATTTATCGTTATATCGAACGATTGCGAGAGCTGCAAAGTGAATCCTTAGTTTCTGTCGATGCAGAACGTGTGGAGCGGGTGCATATCGCGATTCCGAGCCTCCTAGAGTGATTTATTGATAGATTGAACGATTGCGAGGGCAGGAAAGTGAATACTTAGGTTCTGTCGATACAGAACGTGTGGAGCGGGTGCATATCGCTATTCCGAGCCTCCTAGAGTGATTTATCGATAGTCTCAACGATTGCGAGGGCTGGAAAGTGAATTCTTACGTTCTGTGGATACAGAACGTGTGGAACGGGTGAATATCGCGATTCCGAGCATCCTAGAGTGATTTATCGATAGACCGAACGTTTGCGAGGGCTGGGAAGTGAATCCTTACCTTCTGTCGATACAGACCGTGTGGAGCAGGTGAAAATGCGATTCCGAGCCTCCTAGAGTGATTTATCGATAGAACGAACGATTGCGAGTGGTGGAAGGTGAATCCTTAGCTTCTGTCGATACGGAACGTGTGGAGCGGGTGCATATCGCGATTCCGAGCCTCCTAGAGTGATTTATTGATAGATTGAACGATTGCGACGGCAGGAAAGTGAATACATAGGTTCTGTCGATACAGAACGTGTGGAACGGGTGTGTTTCGCGATTCCGAGCCTCCTAGAGTGATTTATCGATAGTCCGATCGATTGCGTGGGCTGGAAAGTGGATGCTTACCTTCAGTCGATACAGAACGATTGGAAATGGTGAATATCGCGATTCCGAGCCCCCACGAGTGATTTATCGATGCATCGAACGATTGCGAGGGCTGGAAAGTGAATCCTTAGCATCTGTCGACACAGAACGATTGGTAAGGGTGAATATCGCAATTCCGAGCCTCCTAGAGTGACTTATCCTTATATCGAACGATGCCGAGGGCTGGAATGTGAATTCATACCTTCCGTCGATACAGAACGTGTGGAACGGGTGAATATCGCAATTCCGAGCCTCCTAGTTTGATTTATCGTTATATCGAACGATTGCGATGGCTGGACGGTGGATCTTTAACTTCTGTCGGTACAAAACGATTGGAAAAAATGAATCTCGCGATTCCGAGCCTCCTAGATTGATTTATACTTTAATCGAACGATTCCGAGGGCTGGAATGTGAATTCATACCAACCGTCCATACAGAACGTGTGGAACGGGTGAATATCGCGAGTCCGGGCCTCCTAGTTTGATTTATCATTATATCGAACGATTGCGAGAGCTGGAAAGTGAATCCTTAGTTTCTGTCGATACAGACCGTGTGGAGCGGGTGCATATCGCGATTCCGAGCCTCCTAGAGTGATTTATCGATAGATTGAACGATTGCGAGGGCAGGAAAGTGAATTCATACCTACCGTCGCTACAGAACGTGTGGAACGGGCGAATATCGAGAGTCCGGGCCTCCTAGTTTGTTTTATCGTTATATCGAACGATTGCGAGGGCTGGAAAGTGAATCCTTAGCTCGTGTCGATACAGAACGTGTGGAGCGGGTGAATATCGCCATTCCGTTCCTCCTAGAGTGACTTATCGTTATATCCAACGATTGCGAGGGCTGGAAAGTGAATCCTTAGCTCCTGTCGATACAGAACGTGTGGAACGGGTGAATTTCGCCATTCCTAGCCTCCTAGAGTGATTTATCGATGCATCGAAAGATTGCGAGGGCTGGAAAGTGAATCCTTACCATCTGTCGATACAGAACGATTGGGAAGCGTGAATATCGCAATTCCGAGCCTCCTAGAGTGACTTATCCCTATATCGAACGATGCCGAGGGCTGGAATGTGAATTCATACCTTCCGTCGATACAGAACGTGTGGAACGGGTGAATATCGCAATTCCGAGCCTCCTAGTTTGATTTATCGTTATATCGAACGATTGCGAGGGCTGGAAAGTTAATCCATAGCTCCTGTTGATACAGAACGTGTGGAGCGGGTGAATATCGCTAGTCCGAGCCTCCTAGAGTGATTTATCGATAGAATCAACGATTGCGAGGCCTGGAAAGTGAATCCTTAGCTCCTGTCTATACAGAACGATTGGAAATGGTGAATATCGCGATTCCGAGCCCCCACGAGTGATTTATCGATGCATCGAAAGATTGCGAGGGCTGGAAAGTGAATCCTTAGCATCTGTCGATACAGAACGATTGGGAAGGGTGAATATCGCAATTCCGAGCCTCCTAGAGTGACTTATTGTTATATCCAACGATTGCGAGGGCTGGAAAGTGAATCCTTAGCTTCTGTCGATACAGCACGATCGGAAAGTGTGAATATCGCGAGTCCGAGCCTCCTAGTTTGATTTATCGTTATATCGAACGATTGCGAGAGCTGCAAAGTGAATCCTTAGTTTCTGTCGATGCAGAACGTGTGGAGCGGGTGCATATCGCGATTCCGAGCCTCCTAGAGTGATTTATTGATAGATTGAACGATTGCGAGGGCAGGAAAGTGAATACTTAGGTTCTGTCGATACAGAACGTGTGGAGCGGGTGCATATCGCTATTCCGAGACTCCTAGAGTGATTTATCGATAGTCTCAACGATTGCGAGGGCTGGAAAGTGAATTCTTACGTTCCGTCGATACAGAACGTGTGGAACGGGTGAATATCGCAATTCCGAGCCTCCTAGTTTGATTTATCGTTATATCGAACGATTGCGAGGGCTGGAAAGTTAATCCATAGCTCCTGTTGATACGGAACGTGTGGAGCGGGTGAATATCGCTAGTCCGAGCCTCCTAGAGTGATTTATCGATAGAATCAACGATTGCGAGGCCTGGAAAGTGAATCCTTAGCTCCTGTCTATACAGAACGATTAGAAATGGTGAATATCGCGATTCCGAGCCCCCACGAGTGATTTATCGATAGATTGAACGATTGCGAGGGCAGGAAAGTGAATCCTTAGGTTCTGTCGATACAGAATGTGTGGAACGGGTGAGTTTCGCGATTCCGAGCCTCCTAGTTTGATTTATCGTTATATCGAACGATTGCGAGGGCTGGAAAGTGAATCCTTAGCTCCTGTCTATACAGAACGATTGGAAACGGTGAATATCGCGATTCCGAGCCTCCACGAGTGATTTATCGATGCATCGAAAGATTGCGAGGGCTGGGAAGTTAATCCTTAGCATCTGTCGATACAGAACGGGTGGAGCGGGTGCATATCGCTATTCCGAGCCTCCTAGAGTGATTTATCGATAGTCTCAACGATTGCGAGGGCTGGAAAGTGAATCTTTAGCTCCTGTCTATACAGAACGATTGGAAATGGTGAAAATCGCAATTCCGAGCCTCCTCGAGTGACTTATCGTTATATCGCACGATTGCGAGGGCTGGAAAGTGAATTCTTACCTCCTGTGGATACAGAACGTGTGGAACGGGTGAATATCGCGAGTCCGATCCTCCTAGAGTGACTTATCGTTTTATCAAACGATTGCGAGGGGTTGAACGTAAATCCTTAGCTTCTGTCGATACAGCACGATCGGAAAGTGTGAATATCGCGAGTCCGAGCCTCCTAGTTTGACTTATCGTTATATCGAACGATTGCGATGGCTGGGAAGCGAATCCTTACCTTCTGTCGATACAGAACGTGTGGAAAGGGTGAATATCGCGATTCCGACCATCCTAGAGTGATTTATCGATAGACCGAACGATTGCGAGGGCTGGGAAGTGAATCCTTAGCTTCTGTCGATACAGCACGATCGGAAAGGGTGAATATCGCGAGTCCGAGCCTCCTAGTTTGATTTATCGTTATATCGAACGATTGCGAGAGCTGGAAAGTGAATCCTTAGTTTCTGTCAATACAGACCGTGTGGAGCGGGTGCATATCGCGATTCCGAGCCTCCTAGAGTGATTTATCGATAGATTGAACGATTGCGAGGGCAGGAAAGTGAATTCATACCTACCGTCGCTACAGAACGTGTGGAACGGGCGAATATCGAGAGTCCGGGCCTCCTAGTTTGTTTTATCGTTATATCGAACGATTGCGAGAGCTGGAAACTGAATCCTTAGTTTCTGTCGATACAGAACGGGTGGAGCGGGTGCATATCGCTATTCCGAGCCTCCTAGAGTGATTTATCGATAGTCTCAACGATTGCGAGGGCTGGAAAGTGAATCCTTAGCTCCTGTCTATACAGAACGATTGGAAATGGTGAATATCGCGATTTCGAGCCCCCAAGAGTGATTTATCGATGCACCGAACGATTGCGTGGGCTGGAAAGTGAATCCTCAGCATCTGTCGATACAGAACGATTGGGAAGGGTGAAAATCGCAATTCCGAGCCTCCTCGAGTGACTTATCGTTATATCGCACGATTGCGAGGGCTGGAAAGTGAATTCTTACCTTCTGTGGATACAGAACGTGTGGAACGGGTGAATATCGCGATTCCGATCCTCCTAGAGTGACTTATCGTTATATCAAACGATTGCGAGAGCTGGAAAGTGAATCCTTAGTTTCTGTCGATACAGGACGGGTGGAGCGGGTGCATATCGCTATTCCGAGCCTCCTAGAGTGATTTATCGATAGTCTCAACGATTGCGAGGGCTGGAAGGTGAATCCTTAGATCCTGTCTATACAGAACGATTGGAAATGGTGAAAATTGCAATTCCGAGCCTCCTCGAGTGACTTATCGTTATATCGCACGATTGCGAGGGCTGGAAAGTGAATTCTTACCTTCTGTCGATACAGAATGTGTGGAACGGGTGAATATCGCGATTCCGAACCTCCTGGTTTGATTTATCGGTATATCGAACTTTTGCGAGGGCTGGGAAGTGAATCCTTACCTTCTGTCGATACAGCACGTGTGGAAAGGGTGAATATCGCGATTCCGACCATCCTAGAGTGATTTATCGATAGAACGAACGATTGCGAGTGGTGGAAGGTGAATCCTTAGCTTCTATCAATACGGAACGTGTGGAGCAGGGGAATATCGCGATTCCGAGCCTCCTAGAGTGACTTATCGTTATATCGCACGATTGCGTGGGCTGGAAAGTCAATTCTTACCTCCTGTCGATACAGAACGTGTGGAACGGGTGAATATCGCGATTCCGTTCCTCCTAGAGTGACTTATCGTTATATCCAACGATTGCGACGGCTGGAAAGTGAATCCTTAGCTTCTGTCGATACAGCACGATCGGAAAGTGTGAATATCGCAATTCCGAGCCCCCACGAGTGATTTATCGATAGATTGAACGATTGCGAGGGCAGGAAAGTGAATCCTTAGGTTCTGTCGATACAGAATGTGTGGAACGGGTGAGTTTCGCGATTCCGAGCCTCCTAGTTTGATTTATCGTTATATCGAACGATTGCGAGGGCTGGAAAGTGAATCCTTAGCTCCTGTCTATACAGAACGATTGGAAATGGTGAATATCGCGATTCCGAGCCTCCACGAGTGATTTATCGATGCATCGAAAGATTGCGAGGGCTGGGAAGTTAATCCTTAGCATCTGTCGATACAGAACGGGTGGAGCGGGTGCATATCGCTATTCCGAGCCTCCTAGAGTGATTTATCGATAGTCTCAACGATTGCGAGGGCTGGAAAGTGAATCTTTAGCTCCTGTCTATACAGAACGATTGGAAATGGTGAAAATCGCAATTCCGAGCCTCCTCGAGTGACTTATCGTTATATCGCACGATTGCGAGGGCTGGAAAGTGAATTCTTACCTCCTGTGGATACAGAACGTGTGGAACGGGTGAATATCGCGAGTCCGATCCTCCTAGAGTGACTTATCGTTTTATCAAACGATTGCGAGGGGTTGAACGTAAATCCTTAGCTTCTGTCGATACAGCACGATCGGAAAGTGTGAATATCGCGAGTCCGAGCCTCCTAGTTTGACTTATCGTTATATCGAACGATTGCGATGGCTGGGAAGCGAATCCTTACCTTCTGTCGATACAGAACGTGTGGAAAGGGTGAATATCGCGATTCCGACCATCCTAGAGTGATTTATCGATAGACCGAACGATTGCGAGGGCTGGGAAGTGAATCCTTAGCTTCTGTCGATACAGCACGATCGGAAAGGGTGAATATCGCGAGTCCGAGCCTCCTAGTTTGATTTATCGTTATATCGAACGATTGCGAGAGCTGGAAAGTGAATCCTTAGTTTCTGTCAATACAGACCGTGTGGAGCGGGTGCATATCGCGATTCCGAGCCTCCTAGAGTGATTTATCGATAGATTGAACGATTGCGAGGGCAGGAAAGTGAATTCATACCTACCGTCGCTACAGAACGTGTGGAACGGGCGAATATCGAGAGTCCGGGCCTCCTAGTTTGTTTTATCGTTATATCGAACGATTGCGAGAGCTGGAAACTGAATCCTTAGTTTCTGTCGATACAGAACGGGTGGAGCGGGTGCATATCGCTATTCCGAGCCTCCTAGAGTGATTTATCGATAGTCTCAACGATTGCGAGGGCTGGAAAGTGAATCCTTAGCTCCTGTCTATACAGAACGATTGGAAATGGTGAAAATTGCAATTCCGAGCCTCCTCGAGTGACTTATCGTTATATCGCACGATTGCGAGGGCTGGAAAGTGAATTCTTACCTTCTGTGGATACAGAACGTGTGGAACGGGTGAATATCGCGATTCCGATCCTCCTAGAGTGACTTATCGTTATATCAAACGATTGCGAGAGCTGGAAAGTGAATCCTTAGTTTCTGTCGATACAGGACGGGTGGAGCGGGTGCATATCGCTATTCCGAGCCTCCTAGAGTGATTTATCGATAGTCTCAACGATTGCGAGGGCTGGAAGGTGAATCCTTAGATCCTGTCTATACAGAACGATTGGAAATGGTGAAAATTGCAATTCCGAGCCTCCTCGAGTGACTTATCGTTATATCGCACGATTGCGAGGGCTGGAAAGTGAATTCTTACCTTCTGTCGATACAGAATGTGTGGAACGGGTGAATATCGCGATTCCGAACCTCCTGGTTTGATTTATCGGTATATCGAACTTTTGCGAGGGCTGGGAAGTGAATCCTTACCTTCTGTCGATACAGCACGTGTGGAAAGGGTGAATATCGCGATTCCGACCATCCTAGAGTGATTTATCGATAGAACGAACGATTGCGAGTGGTGGAAGGTGAATCCTTAGCTTCTATCAATACGGAACGTGTGGAGCAGGGGAATATCGCGATTCCGAGCCTCCTAGAGTGACTTATCGTTATATCGCACGATTGCGTGGGCTGGAAAGTCAATTCTTACCTCCTGTCGATACAGAACGTGTGGAACGGGTGAATATCGCGATTCCGTTCCTCCTAGAGTGACTTATCGTTATATCCAACGATTGCGACGGCTGGAAAGTGAATCCTTAGCTTCTGTCGATACAGCACGATCGGAAAGTGTGAATATCGCAATTCCGAGCCTCCTAGAGTGATTTATCGTTATATCGAACGATTGCGAGAGCTGCAAAGTGAATCCTTAGTTTCTGTCGATGCAGAACGTGTGGAGCGGGTGCATATCGCGATTCCGAGCATCTTAGAGTGATTTATCGATAGACCGAACGTTTGCGAGGGCTGGGAAGTGAATCCTTACCTTCTGTCGATACAGACCGTGTGGAGCAGGTGAAAATGCGATTCCGAGCCTCCTAGAGTGATTTATCGATAGAACGAACGATTGCGAGTGGTGGAAGGTGAATCCTTAGCTTCTGTCGATACGGAACGTGTGGAGCGGGTGCATATCGCGATTCCGAGCCTCCTAGAGTGATTTATTGACAGATTGAACGATTGCGACGGCAGGAAAGTGAATACATAGGTTCTGTCGATACAGAACGTGTGGAACGGGTGTGTTTCGCGATTCCGAGCCTTCTAGAGTGATTTATCGATAGTCCGATCGATTGCGTGGCCTGGAAAGTGGATGCTTACCTTCAGTCGATACAGAACGATTGGAAATGGTGAATATCGCGATTCCGAGCCCCCACGAGTGATTTATCGATGCATCGAACGATTGCGAGGGCTGGAAAGTGAATCCTTAGCATCTGTCGATACAGAACGATTGGTAAGGGTGAATATCGCAATTCCGAGCCTCCTAGAGTGATTTATCGTTATATCGAACGATTGCGAGGGCAGGAAAGTGAATTCTTACCTTCTGTGGATACAGAACGTGTGGAACGGGTGAATATCGCGATTCCGATCCTCCTAGAGTGACTTATCGTTATATCAAACGATTGCGAGAGCTGGAAAGTGAATCCTCAGCATCTGTCGATACAGAACGATTGGGAAGGGTGAAAATCGCAATTCCGAGCCTCCTCGAGTGACTTATCGTTATATCGCACGATTGCGAGGGCTGGAAAGTGAATTCTTACCTTCTGTGGATACAGAACGTGTGGAACGGGTGAATATCGCGATTCCGATCCTCCTAGAGTGACTTATCGTTATATCAAACGATTGCGAGAGCTGGAAAGTGAATCCTTAGTTTCTGTCGATACAGAACGGGTGGAGCGGGTGCATATCGCTATTCCGAGCCTCCTAGAGTGACTTATCGATAGTCTCAACGATTGCGAGGGCTGGAAAGTGAATCCTTAGATCCTGTCTATACAGAACGATTGGAAATGGTGAAAATCGCAATTCCGAGCCTCCTCGAGTGACTTATCGTTATATCGCACGATTGCGAGGGCTGGAAAGTGAATTCTTACCTTCTGTCGATACAGAATGTGTGGAACGGGTGAATATCGCGATTCCGAACCTCCTGGTTTGATTTATCGGTATATCGAACTTTTGCGAGGGCATGGAAGTGAATCCTTAGGTTCTGTCGATACAGAACGGGTGGAGCGGGTGCATATCGCTATTCCGAGCCTCCTAGAGTGATTTATCGATAGTCTCAACGATTGCGAGGGCTGGAAAGTGAATCCTTAGATCCTGTCTATACAGAACGATTGGAAATGGTGAAAATCGCAATTCCGAGCCTCCTCGAGTGACTTATCGTTATATCGCACGATTGCGAGGGCTGGAAAGTGAATTCGTACCTTCTGTCGATACAGAACGTGTGGAAAGGGTGAATATCGCGATTCCGACCATCCTAGAGTGATTTATCGTTAGAACGAACGATTGCGAGTGGTGGAAGGTGAATCCTTAGCTTCTGTCAATACGGAACGTGTGGAGCGGGGGAATATCGCGATTCCGAGCCTCCTAGAGTGACGTATCGTTATATCGTACGATTGCGTGGGCTGGAAAGTCAATTCTTACCTCCTGTCGATACAGAACGTGTGGAACGGGTGAATATCGCGATTCCGTTCCTCCTAGAGTGACTTATCGTTATATCCAACGATTGCGAGGGCTGGAAAGTGAATCCTTAGCTCGTGTCGATACAGAACGTGTGGAACGGGTGAATATCGCGATTCCGATCCTCCTAGAGTGACTTATCGTTATATCAAACGATTGCGAGAGCTGGAAAGTGAATCCTCAGCATCTGTCGATACAGAACGATTAGGAAGGGTGAAAATCGCAATTCCGAGCCTCCTCGAGTGACTTATCGTTATATCGCACGATTGCGAGGGCTGGAAAGTGAATTCTTACCTTCTGTGGATACAGAACGTGTGGAACGGGTGAATATCGCGATTCCGATCCTCCTAGAGTGACTTATCGTTATATCAAACGATTGCGAGAGCTGGAAAGTGAATCCTTAGTTTCTGTCGATACAGAACGGGTGGAGCGGGTGCATATCGCTATTCCGAGCCTCCTAGAGTGACTTATCGATAGTCTCAACGATTGCGAGGGCTGGAAAGTGAATCCTTAGATCCTGTCTATACAGAACGATTGGAAATGGTGAAAATCGCAATTCCGAGCCTCCTCGAGTGACTTATCGTTATATCGCACGATTGCGAGGGCTGGAAAGTGAATTCTTACCTTCTGTCGATACAGAATGTGTGGAACGGGTGAATATCGCGATTCCGAACCTCCTGGTTTGATTTATCGGTATATCGAACTTTTGCGAGGGCATGGAAGTGAATCCTTAGGTTCTGTCGATACAGAACGGGTGGAGCGGGTGCATATCGCTATTCCGAGCCTCCTAGAGTGATTTATCGATAGTCTCAACGATTGCGAGGGCTGGAAAGTGAATCCTTAGATCCTGTCTATACAGAACGATTGGAAATGGTGAAAATCGCAATTCCGAGCCTCCTCGAGTGACTTATCGTTATATCGCACGATTGCGAGGGCTGGAAAGTGAATTCGTACCTTCTGTCGATACAGAACGTGTGGAAAGGGTGAATATCGCGATTCCGACCATCCTAGAGTGATTTATCGTTAGAACGAACGATTGCGAGTGGTGGAAGGTGAATCCTTAGCTTCTGTCAATACGGAACGTGTGGAGCGGGGGAATATCGCGATTCCGAGCCTCCTAGAGTGACGTATCGTTATATCGTACGATTGCGTGGGCTGGAAAGTCAATTCTTACCTCCTGTCGATACAGAACGTGTGGAACGGGTGAATATCGCGATTCCGTTCCTCCTAGAGTGACTTATCGTTATATCCAACGATTGCGAGGGCTGGAAAGTGAATCCTTAGCTCGTGTCGATACAGAACGTGTGGAGCGGGTGAATATCGCCATTCCGTTCCTCCTAGAGTGACTTATCGTTATATCCAACGATTGCGAGGGCTGGAAAGTGAATCCTTAGCTCCTGTCGATACAGAACGTGTGGAACGGGTGAATTTCGCCATTCCTAGCCTCCTAGAGTGATTTATCGATAGTCCGATCGATTGCGTGGGCTGGAAAGTGGATCCTTACCTTCAGCCGATATAGAAAGATTGGAAATGGTGAATATCGCGATTCAAGCCCCCACGAGTGATTTATCGATGCATCGAACGATTGCGCGGGCTGGAAAGTGGATGCTTACCTTCAGTCGATACAGAACGATTGGAAATGGTAAATATCGCGATTCCGAGCCCCCACGAGTGATTTATCGATGCATCGAAAGATTGCGAGGGCTGGAAAGTGAATCCTTAGCATCTGTCGATACAGAACGATTGGGAAGCGTGAATATCCGAATTCCGAGCCTCCTAGAGTGAGTTATCCTTATATCGAACGATGCCGAGGGCTGGAATGTGAATTCATACCTTCCGTCGATACAGAACGTGTGGAACGGGTGAATATCGCAATTCCGAGCCTCCTAGTTTGATTTATCGTTATATCGAACGATTGCGAGGGCTGGGAAGTGAATCCTTAGCATCTGTCGATACCGAACGATTGGGCAGGGTGAATATCGCAATTCCGAGCCTCCTAGAGTGACTTATCCTTATATCGAACGATGCCGAGGGCTGGAATGTGAATTCATACCTTCCGTCGATACAGAACGTGTGGAACGGGTGAATATCGCAATTCCGAGCCTCCTAGTTTGATTTATCGTTATATCGAACGATTGCGAGGGCTGGAAAGTTAATCCATAGCTCCTGTTGATACAGAACGTGTGAAGCGGGTGAATATCGCTAGTCCGAGCCTCCTAGAGTGATTTATCGATAGAATCAACGATTGCGAGGCCTGGAAAGTGAATCCTTAGCTCCTGTCTATACAGAACGATTGGAAATGGTGAATATCGCGATTCCGAGCCCCCACGAGTGATTTATCGATGCACCAAACGATTGCGAGGGCTGGAAAGTGAATCCTTAGCATCTGTCGATACAGAACGATTGGGAAGGGTGAATATCGCAATTCCGAGCCTCCTAGAGTGACTTATCCTTATATCGAACGATGCCGAGGGCTGGAATGTGAATTCATACCTTCCGTCGATACAGAACGTGTGGAACGGGTGAATATCGCAATTCCGAGCCTCCTAGTTTGATTTATCGTTATATCGAACGATTGCGAGGGCTGGAAAGTTAATCCATAGCTCCTGTTGATACGGAACGTGTGGAGCGGGTGAATATCGCTAGTCCGAGCCTCCTAGAGTGATTTATCGATAGAATCCACGATTGCGAGGCCTGGAAAGAGAATCCTTAGCTCCTGTCTATACAGAACGATTGGAAATGGTGAATATCGCGATTCCGAGCCCCCACGAGTGATTTATCGATGCACCGAACGATTGCGAGGGCTGGAAAGTGAATCCTTAGCATCTGTCGATACAGAACGATTGGGAAGGGTGAATATCGCAATTCCGAGCCTCCTAGAGTGATTTATCGTTATATCGAACGATTGCGAGAGCTGGAAAGTGAATCCTTACCTTCTGTCTATACAGAACGTGTGGAGCGGCTACATATCGCGATTCGGAGCCTCCTAGAGTGATTTATCGATAGATTGAACGATTGCGAGGGCAGGAAAGTGAATCCTTAGGTTCTGTCGATACAGAACGTGTGGAACAGGTGAGTTTCGCGATTCCGAGCCTCCTAGTTTGATTTATCGTTATATCGAACGATTGCGAGGGCTGGAAAGTGAATCCTTAGCTCCTGTCTATACAGAACGATTGGAAATGGTGAATATCGCGATTCCGAGCCCCCACGAGTGATTTATCGATGCATCGAAAGATTGCGAGGGCTGGGAAGTTAATCCTTAGCATCTGTCGATACAGAACGGGTGGAGCGGGTGCATATCGCTATTCCGAGCCTCCTAGAGTGATTTATCGATAGTCTCAACGATTGCGAGGGCTGGAAAGTGAATCTTTAGCTCCTGTCTATACAGAACGATTGGGAAGGGTGAATATCGCAATTCCGAGCCTCCTAGAGTGATTTATCGTTATATCGAACGATTGCGAGGGCTGGAAAGTGAATTCTTACCTCCTGTGGATACAGAACGTGTGGAACGGGTGAATATCGCGAGTCCGAGCCTCCTAGTTTGACTTATCGTTATATCGAACGATTGCGATGGCTGGGAAGTGAATCCTTACCTTCTGTCGATACAGAACGTGTGGAAAGGGTGAATATCGCGATTCCGACCATCCTAGAGTGATTTATCGATAGACCGAACGATTGCGAGGGCTGGGAAGTGAATCCTTAGCTTCTGTCGATACAGCACGATCGGAAAGGGTGAATATCGCGAGTCCGAGCCTCCTAGTTTGATTTATCGTTATATCGAACGATTGCGAGAGCTGGAAAGTGAATCCTTAGTTTCTGTCGATACAGACCGTGTGGAGCGGGTGCATATCGCGATTCCGAGCCTCCTAGAGTGATTTATCGATAGATTGAACGATTGCGAGGGCAGGAAAGTGAATTCATACCTACCGTCGCTACAGAACGTGTGGAACGGGCGAATATCGAGAGTCCGGGCCTCCTAGTTTGTTTTATCGTTATATCGAACGATTGCGAGAGCTGGAAACTGAATCCTTAGTTTCTGTCGATACAGAACGGGTGGAGCGGGTGCATATCGCTATTCCGAGCCTCCTAGAGTGATTTATCGATAGTCTCAACGATTGCGAGGGCTGGAAAGTGAATCCTTAGCTCCTGTCTATACAGAACGATTGGAAATGGTGAATATCGCGATTCCGAGCCCCCACGAGTGATTTATCGATGCACCGAACGATTGCGTGGGCTGGAAAGTGAATCCTCAGCATCTGTCGATACAGAACGATTGGGAAGGGTGAAAATCGCAATTCCGAGCCTCCTCGAGTGATTTATCGTTATATCGCACGATTGCGAGGGCTGGAAAGTGAATTCTTACCTTCTGTGGATACAGAACGTGTGGAACGGGTGAATATCGCGATTCCGATCCTCCTAGAGTGACTTATCGTTATATCAAACGATTGCGAGAGCTGGAAAGTGAATCCTTAGTTTCTGTCGATACAGAACGGGTGGAGCGGGTGCATATCGCTATTCCGAGCCTCCTAGAGTGATTTATCGATAGTCTCAACGATTGCGAGGGCTGGAAGGTGAATCCTTAGATCCTGTCTATACAGAACGAGTGGAAATGGTGAAAATTGCAATTCCGAGCCTCCTCGAGTGACTTATCGTTATATCGCACGATTGCGTGGGCTGGAAAGTCAATTCTTACCTCCTGTCGATACAGAACGTGTGGAACGGGTGAATATCGCGATTCCGTTCCTCCTAGAGTGACTTATCGTTATATCCAACGATTGCGAGGGCTGGAAAGTGAATCCTTAGCTTCTGTCGATACAGCACGATCGGAAAGTGTGAATATCGCGAGTCCGAGCCTCCTAGTTTGATTTATCGTTATATCGAACGATTGCGAGAGCTGGAAAGTGAATCCTTAGTTTCTGTCGATACAGACCGTGTGGAGCGGGTGCATATCGCGATTCCGTGCCTCCTAGAGTGATTTATCGATAGATTGAACGATTGCGAGGGCAGGAAAGTGAATTCATACCTACCGTCGCTACAGAACGTGTAGAACGGGCGAATATCGAGAGTCCGGGCCTCCTAGTTTGTTTTATCGTTATATCGAACGATTGCGAGAGCTGGAAACTGAACCCTTAGTTTCTGTCGATACAGAACGGGTGGAGCGGGTGCATATCGCTATTCCGAGCCTCCTAGAGCTATTTATCGATAGTCTCAACGATTGCGAGGGCTGGAAAGTGAATCCTTAGCTCCTGTCTATACAGAACGATTGGAAATGGTGAATATCGCGATTCCGAGCCCCCACGAGTGATTTATCGATGCATCGAAAGATTGCGAGGGCTGGAAAGTGAATCCTTAGCATCTGTCGATACAGAACGATTGGGAAGGGTGAATATCGCAATTCCGAGCCTCCTAGAGTGACTTATTGTTATATCCAACGATTGCGAGGGCTGGAAAGTGAATCCTTAGCTTCTGTCGATACAGCACGATCGGAAAGTGTGAATATCGCGAGTCCGAGCCTCCTAGTTTGATTTATCGTTATATCGAACGATTGCGAGAGCTGCAAAGTGAATCCTTAGTTTCTGTCGATGCAGAACGTGTGGAGCGGGTGCATATCGCGATTCCGAGCCTCCTAGAGTGATTTATTGATAGATTGAACGATTGCGAGGGCAGGAAAGTGAATACTTAGGTTCTGTCGATACAGAACGTGTGGAGCGGGTGCATATCGCTATTCCGAGCCTCCTAGAGTGATTTATCGATAGTCTCAACGATTGCGAGGGCTGGAAAGTGAATTCTTACGTTCTGTGGATACAGAACGTGTGGAACGGGTGAATATCGCGATTCCGAGCATCCTAGAGTGATTTATCGATAGACCGAACGTTTGCGAGGGCTGGGAAGTGAATCCTTACCTTCTGTCGATACAGACCGTGTGGAGCAGGTGAAAATGCGATTCCGAGCCTCCTAGAGTGATTTATCGATAGAACGAACGATTGCGAGTGGTGGAAGGTGAATCCTTAGCTTCTGTCGATACGGAACGTGTGGAGCGGGTGCATATCGCGATTCCGAGCCTCCTAGAGTGATTTATTGATAGATTGAACGATTGCGACGGCAGGAAAGTGAATACATAGGTTCTGTCGATACAGAACGTGTGGAACGGGTGTGTTTCGCGATTCCGAGCCTCCTAGAGTGATTTATCGATAGTCCGATCGATTGCGTGGGCTCGAAAGTGGATGCTTACCTTCAGTCGATACAGAACGATTGGAAATGGTGAATATCGCGATTCCGAGCCCCCACGAGTGATTTATCGATGCATCGAACGATTGCGAGGGCTGGAAAGTGAATCCTTAGCATCTGTCGACACAGAACGATTGGTAAGGGTGAATATCGCAATTCCGAGCCTCCTAGAGTGACTTATCCTTATATCGAACGATGCCGAGGGCTGGAATGTGAATTCATACCTTCCGTCGATACAGAACGTGTGGAACGGGTGAATATCGCAATTCCGAGCCTCCTGGTTTGATTTATCGGTATATCGAACTTTTGCGAGGGCAGGGAAGTGAATCCTTAGGTTCTGTCGATACAGAACGGGTGGAGCGGGTGCATATCGCTATTCCGAGCCTCCTAGAGTGATTTATCGATAGTCTCAACGATTGCGAGGGCTGGAAAGTGAATCCTTAGATCCTGTCTATACAGAACGATTGGAAATGGTGAAAATCGCAATTCCGAGCCTCCTAGAGTGACTTATCGTTATATCGCACGATTGCGAGGGCTGGAAAGTGAATTCTTACATTCTGTCGATACAGAACGTGTGGAAAGGGTGAATATCGCGATTCCGACCATCCTAGAGTGATTTATCGTTAGAACGAACGATTGCGAGTGGTGGAAGTTGAATCCTTAGCTTCTGTCAATACGGAACGTGTGGAGCGGGGGAATATCGCGATTCCGAGCCTCCTAGAGTGACTTATCGTTATATCGTACGATTGCGTGGCTGGAAAGTCAATTCTTACCTCCTGTCGATACAGAACGTGTGGAACGGGTGAATATCGCGATTCCGTTCCTCCTAGAGTGACTTATCGTTATATCCAACGATTGCGAGGGCTGGAAAGTGAATCCTTAGCTCGTGTCGATACAGAACGTGTGGAACGGGTGAATATCGCCATTCCGTTCCTCCTAGAGTGACTTATCGTTATATCCAACGATTGCGAGGGCTGGAAAGTGAATCCTTAGCTCCTGTCGATACAGAACGTGTGGAACGGGTGAATTTCGCCATTCCTAGCCTCCTAGAGTGATTTATCGATAGTCCGATCGATTGCGTGGGCTGGAAAGTGGATCCTTACCTTCAGTCGATATAGAAAGATTGGAAATGGTGAATATCGCGATTCAAGCCCCCACGAGTGATTTATCGATGCATCGAACGATTGCGCGGGCTGGAAAGTGGATGCTTACCTTCAGTCGATACAGAACGATTGGAAATGGTGAATATCGCGATTCCGAGCCCCCACGAGTGATTTATCGATGCATCGAAAGATTGCGAGGGCTGGAAAGTGAATCCTTAGCATCTGTCGATACAGAACGATTGGGAAGGGTGAATATCGCAATTCCGAGCCTCCTAGAGTGACTTATCCTTATATCGAACGATGCCGAGGCCTGGAATGTGAATTCATACCTTCCGTCGATACAGAACGTGTGGAACGGGTGAATATCGCAATTCCGAGCCTCCTAGTTTGATTTATCGTTATATCGAACGATTGCGAGGGCTGGAAAGTTAATCCATAGCTCCTGTTGATACAGAACGTGTGGAGCGGGTGAATATCGCTAGTCCGAGCCTCCTTGAGTGATTTATCGATAGTCTCAACGATTGCGAGGGCTGGAAAGTGAATCTTTAGCTCCTGTCTATACAGAACGATTGGAAATGGTGAATATCGCGATTCCGAGCCCCCACGAGTGATTTATCGATGCATCGAAAGATTGCGAGGGCTGGGAAGTTAATCCTTAGCATCTGTCGATACAGAACGGGTGGAGCGGGTGCATATCGCTATTCCGAGCCTCCTAGAGTGATTTATCGATAGTCTCAACGATTGCGAGGGCTGGAAAGTGAATCTTTAGCTCCTGTCTATACAGAACGATTGGAAATGGTGAAAATCGCAATTCCGAGCCTCCTCGAGTGACTTATCGTTTTATCAAACGATTGCGAGGGGTTGAACGTAAATCCTTAGCTTCTGTCGATACAGCACGATCGGAAAGTGTGAATATCGCGAGTCCGAGCCTCCTAGTTTGACTTATCGTTATATCGAACGATTGCGATGGCTGGGAAGTGAATCCTTACCATCTGTCGATACAGAACGTGTGGAAAGGGTGAATATCGCGATTCCGACCATCCTAGAGTGATTTATCGATAGACCGAACGATTGCGAGGGCTGGGAAGTGAATCCTTAGCTTCTGTCGATACAGCACGATCGGAAAGGGTGAATATCGCGAGTCCGAGCCTCCTAGTTTGATTTATCGTTATATCGAACGATTGCGATGGCTGGACGGTGGATATTTAACTTCTGTCGGTACAAAACGATTGGAAAAAATGAATCTCGCGATTCCGAGCCTCCTAGATTGATTTATACTTTAATCGAACGATTCCGAGGGCTGGAATGTGAATTCATACCAACCGTCCATACAGAACGTGTGGAACGGGTGAATATCGCGAGTCCGGGCCTCCTAGTTTGATTTATCATTATATCGAACGATTGCGAGAGCTGGAAAGTGAATCCTTAGTTTCTGTCGATACAGACCGTGTGGAGCGGGTGCATATCGCGATTCCGAGCCTCCTAGAGTGATTTATCGATAGATTGAACGATTGCGAGGGCAGGAAAGTGAATTCATACCTACCGTCGCTACAGAACGTGTGGAACGGGCGAATATCGAGAGTCCGGGCCTCCTAGTTTGTTTTATCGTTATATCGAACGATTGCGAGAGCTGGAAACTGAATCCTTAGTTTCTGTCGATACAGAACGGGTGGAGCGTGTGCATATCGCTATTCCGAGCCTCCTAGAGTGATTTATCGATAGATTGAACGATTGCGAGGGCAGGAAAGTGAATCCTTAGGTTCTGTCGATACAGAACGTGTGGAACGGGTGAGTTTCGCGATTCCGAGCCTCCTAGTTTGATTTATCGTTATATCGAACGATTGCGAGGGCTGGAAAGTGAATCCTTAGCTCCTGTCTATACAGAACGATTGGAAATGGTGAATATCGCGATTCCGAGCCCCCACGAGTGATTTATCGATGCATCGAAAGATTGCGAGGGCTGGGAAGTTAATCCTTAGCATCTGTCGATACAGAACGGGTGGAGCGGGTGCATATCGCTATTCCGAGCCTCCTAGAGTGATTTATCGATAGTCTCAACGATTGCGAGGGCTGGAAAGTGAATCTTTAGCTCCTGTCTATACAGAACGATTGGGAAGGGTGAATATCGCAATTCCGAGCCTCCTAGAGTGATTTATCGTTATATCGAACGATTGCGAGGGCTGGAAAGTGAATTCTTACCTCCTGTGGATACAGAACGTGTGGAACGGGTGAATATCGCGAGTCCGAGCCTCCTAGTTTGACTTATCGTTATATCGAACGATTGCGATGGCTGGGAAGTGAATCCTTACCTTCTGTCGATACAGAACGTGTGGAAAGGGTGAATATCGCGATTCCGACCATCCTAGAGTGATTTATCGATAGACCGAACGATTGCGAGGGCTGGGAAGTGAATCCTTAGCTTCTGTCGGTACAGCACGATCGGAAAGGGTGAATATCGCGAGTCCGAGCCTCCTAGTTTGATTTATCGTTATATCGAACGATTGCGAGAGCTGGAAAGTGAATCCTTAGTTTCTGTCGATACAGACCGTGTGGAGCGGGTGCATATCGCGATTCCGAGCCTCCTAGAGTGATTTATCGATAGATTGAACGATTGCGAGGGCAGGAAAGTGAATTCATACCTACCGTCGCTACAGAACGTGTGGAACGGGCGAATATCGAGAGTCCGGGCCTCCTAGTTTGTTTTATCGTTATATCGAACGATTGCGAGAGCTGGAAACTGAATCCTTAGTTTCTGTCGATACAGAACGGGTGGAGCGTGTGCATATCGCTATTCCGAGCCTCCTAGAGTGATTTATCGATAGTCTCAACGATTGCGAGGGCTGGAAAGTGAATCCTTAGCTCCTGTCTATACAGAACGATTGGAAATGGTGAATATCGCGATTCCGAGCCCCCACGAGTGATTTATCGATGCACCGAACGATTGCGTGGGCTGGAAAGTGAATCCTCAGCATCTGTCGATACAGAACGATTGGGAAGGGTGAAAATCGCAATTCCGAGCCTCCTCGAGTGACTTATCGTTATATCGCACGATTGCGAGGGCTGGAAAGTGAATTCTTACCTTCTGTGGATACAGAACGTGTGGAACGGGTAAATATCGCGATTCCGATCCTCCTAGAGTGACTTATCGTTATATCAAACGATTGCGAGAGCTGGAAAGTGAATCCTTAGTTTCTGTCGATACAGAACGGGTGGAGCGGGTGCATATCGCTATTCCGAGCCTCCTAGAGTGATTTATCGATAGTCTCAACGATTGCGAGGGCTGGAAGGTGAATCCTTAGATCCTGTCTATACAGAACGATTGGAAATGGTGAAAATTGCAATTCCGAGCCTCCTCGAGTGACTTATCGTTATATCGCACGATTGCGAGGGCTGGAAATTGAATTCTTACCTTCTGTCGATACAGAATGTGTGGAACGGGTGAATATCGCGATTCCGAACCTCCTGGTTTGATTTATCGGTATATCGAACTTTTGCGAGGGCTGGGAAGTGAATCCTTACCTTCTGTCGATACAGAACGTGTGGAAAGGGTGAATATCGCGATTCCGACCATCCTAGAGTGATTTATCGATAGAACGAACGATTGCGAGTGGTGGAAGGTGAATCCTTAGCTTCTATCAATACGGAACGTGTGGAGCGGGGGAATATCGCGATTCCGAGCCTCCTAGAGTGACTTATCGTTATATCGCACGATTGCGTGGGCTGGAAAGTCAATTCTTACCTCCTGTCGATACAGAACGTGTGGAACGGGTGAATATCGCGATTCCGTTCCTCCTAGAGTGACTTATCGTTATATCCAACGATTGCGAGGGCTGGAAAGTGAATCCTTAGCTTCTGTCGATACAGCACGATCGGAAAGTGTGAATATAGCGAGTCCGAGCCTCCTAGTTTGATTTATCGTTATATCGAACGATTGCGAGAGCTGCAAAGTGAATCCTTAGTTTCTGTCGATGCAGAACGTGTGGAGCGGGTGCATATCGCGAGTCCGGGCCTCCTAGTTTGATTTATCATTATATCGAACGATTGCGAGAGCTGGAAAGTGAATCCTTAGTTTCTGTCGATACAGACCGTGTGGAGCGGGTGCATATCGCGATTCCGAGCCTCCTAGAGTGATTTATCGATAGATTGAACGATTGCGAGGGCAGGAAAGTGAATTCATACCTACCGTCGCTACAGAACGTGTGGAACGGGCGAATATCGAGAGTCCGGGCCTCCTAGTTTGTTTTATCGTTATATCGAACGATTGCGAGAGCTGGAAACTGAACCCTTAGTTTCTGTCGATACAGAACGGGTGGAGCGGGTGCATATCGCTATTCCGAGCCTCCTAGAGTTATTTATCGATAGTCTCAACGATTGCGAGGGCTGGAAAGTGAATCCTTAGCTCCTGTCTATACAGAACGATTGGAAATGGTGAATATCGCGATTCCGAGCCCCCACGAGTGATTTATCGATGCATCGAAAGATTGCGAGGGCTGGAAAGTGAATCCTTAGCATCTGTCGATACAGAACGATTGGGAAGGGTGAATATCGCAATTCCGAGCCTCCTAGAGTGACTTATTGTTATATCCAACGATTGCGAGGGCTGGAAAGTGAATCCTTAGCTTCTGTCGATACAGCACGATCGGAAAGTGTGAATATCGCGAGTCCGAGCCTCCTAGTTTGATTTATCGTTATATCGAACGATTGCGAGAGCTGCAAAGTGAATCCTTAGTTTCTGTCGATGCAGAACGTGTGGAGCGGGTGCATATCGCGATTCCGAGCCTCCTAGAGTGATTTATTAATAGATTGAACGATTGCGAGGGCAGGAAAGTGAATACTTAGGTTCTGTCGATACAGAACGTGTGGAGCGGGTGCATATCGCTATTCCGAGCCTCCTAGAGTGATTTATCGATAGTCTCAACGATTGCGAGGGCTGGAAAGTGAATTCTTACGTTCTGTGGATACAGAACGTGTGGAACGGGTGAATATCGCGATTCCGAGCATCCTAGAGTGATTTATCGATAGACCGAACGTTTGCGAGGGCTGGGAAGTGAATCCTTACCTTCTGTCGATACAGACCGTGTGGAGCAGGTGAAAATGCGATTCCGAGCCTCCTAGAGTGATTTATCGATAGAACGAACGATTGCGAGTGGTGGAAGGTGAATCCTTAGCTTCTGTCGATACGGAACGTGTGGAGCGGGTGCATATCGCGATTCCGAGCCTCCTAGAGTGATTTATTGATAGATTGAACGATTGCGACGGCAGGAAAGTGAATACATAGGTTCTGTCGATACAGAACGTGTGGAACGGGTGTGTTTCGCGATTCCGAGCCTCCTAGAGTGATTTATCGATAGTCCGATCGATTGCGTGGGCTGGAAAGTGGATGCTTACCTTCAGTCGATACAGAACGATTGGAAATGGTGAATATCGCGATTCCGAGCCCCCACGAGTGATTTATCGATGCATCGAACGATTGCGAGGGCTGGAAAGTGAATCCTTAGCATCTGTCGACACAGAACGATTGGTAAGGGTGAATATCGCAATTCCGAGCCTCCTAGAGTGACTTATCCTTATATCGAACGATGCCGAGGGCTGGAATGTGAATTCATACCTTCCGTCGATACAGAACGTGTGGAACGGGTGAATATCGCAATTCCGAGCCTCCTAGTTTGATTTATCGTTATATCGAACGATTGCGATGGCTGGACGGTGGATCTTTAACTTCTGTCGGTACAAAACGATTGGAAAAAATGAATCTCGCGATTCCGAGCCTCCTAGATTGATTTATACTTTAATCGAACGATTCCGAGGGCTGGAATGTGAATTCATACCAACCGTCCATACAGAACGTGTGGAACGGGTGAATATCGCGAGTCCGGGCCTCCTAGTTTGATTTATCATTATATCGAACGATTGCGAGAGCTGGAAAGTGAATCCTTAGTTTCTGTCGATACAGACCGTGTGGAGCGGGTGCATATCGCGATTCCGAGCCTCCTAGAGTGATTTATCGATAGATTGAACGATTGCGAGGGCAGGAAAGTGAATTCATACCTACCGTCGCTACAGAACGTGTGGAACGGGCGAATATCGAGAGTCCGGGCCTCCTAGTTTGTTTTATCGTTATATCGAACGATTGCGAGGGCTGGAAAGTGAATCCTTAGCTCGTGTCGATACAGAACGTGTGGAGCGGGTGAATATCGCCATTCCGTTCCTCCTAGAGTGACTTATCGTTATATCCAACGATTGCGAGGGCTGGAAAGTGAATCCTTAGCTCCTGTCGATACAGAACGTGTGGAACGGGTGAATTTCGCCATTCCTAGCCTCCTAGAGTGATTTATCGATGCATCGAAAGATTGCGAGGGCTGGAAAGTGAATCCTTACCATCTGTCGATACAGAACGATTGGGAAGCGTGAATATCGCAATTCCGAGCCTCCTAGAGTGACTTATCCCTATATCGAACGATGCCGAGGGCTGGAATGTGAATTCATACCTTCCGTCGATACAGAACGTGTGGAACGGGTGAATATCGCAATTCCGAGCCTCCTAGTTTGATTTATCGTTATATCGAACGATTGCGAGGGCTGGAAAGTTAATCCATAGCTCCTGTTGATACAGAACGTGTGGAGCGGGTGAATATCGCTAGTCCGAGCCTCCTAGAGTGATTTATCGATAGAATCAACGATTGCGAGGCCTGGAAAGTGAATCCTTAGCTCCTGTCTATACAGAACGATTGGAAATGGTGAATATCGCGATTCCGAGCCCCCACGAGTGATTTATCGATGCATCGAAAGATTGCGAGGGCTGGAAAGTGAATCCTTAGCATCTGTCGATACAGAACGATTGGGAAGGGTGAATATCGCAATTCCGAGCCTCCTAGAGTGACTTATTGTTATATCCAACGATTGCGAGGGCTGGAAAGTGAATCCTTAGCTTCTGTCGATACAGCACGATCGGAAAGTGTGAATATCGCGAGTCCGAGCCTCCTAGTTTGATTTATCGTTATATCGAACGATTGCGAGAGCTGCAAAGTGAATCCTTAGTTTCTGTCGATGCAGAACGTGTGGAGCGGGTGCATATCGCGATTCCGAGCCTCCTAGAGTGATTTATTGATAGATTGAACGATTGCGAGGGCAGGAAAGTGAATACTTAGGTTCTGCCGATACAGAACGTGTGGAGCGGGTGCATATCGCTATTCCGAGACTCCTAGAGTGATTTATCGATAGTCTCAACGATTGCGAGGGCTGGAAAGTGAATTCTTACGTTCCGTCGATACAGAACGTGTGGAACGGGTGAATATCGCAATTCCGAGCCTCCTAGTTTGATTTATCGTTATATCGAACGATTGCGAGGGCTGGAAAGTTAATCCATAGCTCCTGTTGATACGGAACGTGTGGAGCGGGTGAATATCGCTAGTCCGAGCCTCCTAGAGTGATTTATCGATAGAATCAACGATTGCGAGGCCTGGAAAGTGAATCCTTAGCTCCTGTCTATACAGAACGATTAGAAATGGTGAATATCGCGATTCCGAGCCCCCACGAGTGATTTATCGATAGATTGAACGATTGCGAGGGCAGGAAAGTGAATCCTTAGGTTCTGTCGATACAGAATGTGTGGAACGGGTGAGTTTCGCGATTCCGAGCCTCCTAGTTTGATTTATCGTTATATCGAACGATTGCGAGGGCTGGAAAGTGAATCCTTAGCTCCTGTCTATACAGAACGATTGGAAACGGTGAATATCGCGATTCCGAGCCTCCACGAGTGATTTATCGATGCATCGAAAGATTGCGAGGGCTGGGAAGTTAATCCTTAGCATCTGTCGATACAGAACGGGTGGAGCGGGTGCATATCGCTATTCCGAGCCTCCTAGAGTGATTTATCGATAGTCTCAACGATTGCGAGGGCTGGAAAGTGAATCTTTAGCTCCTGTCTATACAGAACGATTGGAAATGGTGAAAATCGCAATTCCGAGCCTCCTCGAGTGACTTATCGTTATATCGCACGATTGCGAGGGCTGGAAAGTGAATTCTTACCTCCTGTGGATACAGAACGTGTGGAACGGGTGAATATCGCGAGTCCGATCCTCCTAGAGTGACTTATCGTTTTATCAAACGATTGCGAGGGGTTGAACGTAAATCCTTAGCTTCTGTCGATACAGCACGATCGGAAAGTGTGAATATCGCGAGTCCGAGCCTCCTAGTTTGACTTATCGTTATATCGAACGATTGCGATGGCTGGGAAGCGAATCCTTACCTTCTGTCGATACAGAACGTGTGGAAAGGGTGAATATCGCGATTCCGACCATCCTAGAGTGATTTATCGATAGACCGAACGATTGCGAGGGCTGGGAAGTGAATCCTTAGCTTCTGTCGATACAGCACGATCGGAAAGGGTGAATATCGCGAGTCCGAGCCTCCTAGTTTGATTTATCGTTATATCGAACGATTGCGAGAGCTGGAAAGTGAATCCTTAGTTTCTGTCAATACAGACCGTGTGGAGCGGGTGCATATCGCGATTCCGAGCCTCCTAGAGTGATTTATCGATAGATTGAACGATTGCGAGGGCAGGAAAGTGAATTCATACCTACCGTCGCTACAGAACGTGTGGAACGGGCGAATATCGAGAGTCCGGGCCTCCTAGTTTGTTTTATCGTTATATCGAACGATTGCGAGAGCTGGAAACTGAATCCTTAGTTTCTGTCGATACAGAACGGGTGGAGCGGGTGCATATCGCTATTCCGAGCCTCCTAGAGTGATTTATCGATAGTCTCAACGATTGCGAGGGCTGGAAAGTGAATCCTTAGCTCCTGTCTATACAGAACGATTGGAAATGGTGAATATCGCGATTTCGAGCCCCCAAGAGTGATTTATCGATGCACCGAACGATTGCGTGGGCTGGAAAGTGAATCCTCAGCATCTGTCGATACAGAACGATTGGGAAGGGTGAAAATCGCAATTCCGAGCCTCCTCGAGTGACTTATCGTTATATCGCACGATTGCGAGGGCTGGAAAGTGAATTCTTACCTTCTGTGGATACAGAACGTGTGGAACGGGTGAATATCGCGATTCCGATCCTCCTAGAGTGACTTATCGTTATATCAAACGATTGCGAGAGCTGGAAAGTGAATCCTTAGTTTCTGTCGATACAGGACGGGTGGAGCGGGTGCATATCGCTATTCCGAGCCTCCTAGAGTGATTTATCGATAGTCTCAACGATTGCGAGGGCTGGAAGGTGAATCCTTAGATCCTGTCTATACAGAACGATTGGAAATGGTGAAAATTGCAATTCCGAGCCTCCTCGAGTGACTTATCGTTATATCGCACGATTGCGAGGGCTGGAAAGTGAATTCTTACCTTCTGTCGATACAGAATGTGTGGAACGGGTGAATATCGCGATTCCGAACCTCCTGGTTTGATTTATCGGTATATCGAACTTTTGCGAGGGCTGGGAAGTGAATCCTTACCTTCTGTCGATACAGCACGTGTGGAAAGGGTGAATATCGCGATTCCGACCATCCTAGAGTGATTTATCGATAGAACGAACGATTGCGAGTGGTGGAAGGTGAATCCTTAGCTTCTATCAATACGGAACGTGTGGAGCAGGGGAATATCGCGATTCCGAGCCTCCTAGAGTGACTTATCGTTATATCGCACGATTGCGTGGGCTGGAAAGTCAATTCTTACCTCCTGTCGATACAGAACGTGTGGAACGGGTGAATATCGCGATTCCGTTCCTCCTAGAGTGACTTATCGTTATATCCAACGATTGCGACGGCTGGAAAGTGAATCCTTAGCTTCTGTCGATACAGCACGATCGGAAAGTGTGAATATCGCAATTCCGAGCCCCCACGAGTGATTTATCGATAGATTGAACGATTGCGAGGGCAGGAAAGTGAATCCTTAGGTTCTGTCGATACAGAATGTGTGGAACGGGTGAGTTTCGCGATTCCGAGCCTCCTAGTTTGATTTATCGTTATATCGAACGATTGCGAGGGCTGGAAAGTGAATCCTTAGCTCCTGTCTATACAGAACGATTGGAAATGGTGAATATCGCGATTCCGAGCCTCCACGAGTGATTTATCGATGCATCGAAAGATTGCGAGGGCTGGGAAGTTAATCCTTAGCATCTGTCGATACAGAACGGGTGGAGCGGGTGCATATCGCTATTCCGAGCCTCCTAGAGTGATTTATCGATAGTCTCAACGATTGCGAGGGCTGGAAAGTGAATCTTTAGCTCCTGTCTATACAGAACGATTGGAAATGGTGAAAATCGCAATTCCGAGCCTCCTCGAGTGACTTATCGTTATATCGCACGATTGCGAGGGCTGGAAAGTGAATTCTTACCTCCTGTGGATACAGAACGTGTGGAACGGGTGAATATCGCGAGTCCGATCCTCCTAGAGTGACTTATCGTTTTATCAAACGATTGCGAGGGGTTGAACGTAAATCCTTAGCTTCTGTCGATACAGCACGATCGGAAAGTGTGAATATCGCGAGTCCGAGCCTCCTAGTTTGACTTATCGTTATATCGAACGATTGCGATGGCTGGGAAGCGAATCCTTACCTTCTGTCGATACAGAACGTGTGGAAAGGGTGAATATCGCGATTCCGACCATCCTAGAGTGATTTATCGATAGACCGAACGATTGCGAGGGCTGGGAAGTGAATCCTTAGCTTCTGTCGATACAGCACGATCGGAAAGGGTGAATATCGCGAGTCCGAGCCTCCTAGTTTGATTTATCGTTATATCGAACGATTGCGAGAGCTGGAAAGTGAATCCTTAGTTTCTGTCAATACAGACCGTGTGGAGCGGGTGCATATCGCGATTCCGAGCCTCCTAGAGTGATTTATCGATAGATTGAACGATTGCGAGGGCAGGAAAGTGAATTCATACCTACCGTCGCTACAGAACGTGTGGAACGGGCGAATATCGAGAGTCCGGGCCTCCTAGTTTGTTTTATCGTTATATCGAACGATTGCGAGAGCTGGAAACTGAATCCTTAGTTTCTGTCGATACAGAACGGGTGGAGCGTGTGCATATCGCTATTCCGAGCCTCCTAGAGTGATTTATCGATAGTCTCAACGATTGCGAGGGCTGGAAAGTGAATCCTTAGCTCCTGTCTATACAGAACGATTGGAAATGGTGAATATCGCGATTCCGAGCCCCCACGAGTGATTTATCGATGCACCGAACGATTGCGTGGGCTGGAAAGTGAATCCTCAGCATCTGTCGATACAGAACGATTGGGAAGGGTGAAAATCGCAATTCCGAGCCTCCTCGAGTGACTTATCGTTATATCGCACGATTGCGAGGGCTGGAAAGTGAATTCTTACCTTCTGTGGATACAGAACGTGTGGAACGGGTGAATATCGCGATTCCGATCCTCCTAGAGTGACTTATCGTTATATCAAACGATTGCGAGAGCTGGAAAGTGAATCCTTAGTTTCTGTCGATACAGAACGGGTGGAGCGGGTGCATATCGCTATTCCGAGCCTCCTAGAGTGATTTATCGATAGTCTCAACGATTGCGAGGGCTGGAAGGTGAATCCTTAGATCCTGTCTATACAGAACGATTGGAAATGGTGAAAATTGCAATTCCGAGCCTCCTCGAGTGACTTATCGTTATATCGCACGATTGCGAGGGCTGGAAATTGAATTCTTACCTTCTGTCGATACAGAATGTGTGGAACGGGTGAATATCGCGATTCCGAACCTCCTGGTTTGATTTATCGGTATATCGAACTTTTGCGAGGGCTGGGAAGTGAATCCTTACCTTCTGTCGATACAGAACGTGTGGAAAGGGTGAATATCGCGATTCCGACCATCCTAGAGTGATTTATCGATAGAACGAACGATTGCGAGTGGTGGAAGGTGAATCCTTAGCTTCTATCAATACGGAACGTGTGGAGCGGGGGAATATCGCGATTCCGAGCCTCCTAGAGTGACTTATCGTTATATCGCACGATTGCGTGGGCTGGAAAGTCAATTCTTACCTCCTGTCGATACAGAACGTGTGGAACGGGTGAATATCGCGATTCCGTTCCTCCTAGAGTGACTTATCGTTATATCCAACGATTGCGACGGCTGGAAAGTGAATCCTTAGCTTCTGTCGATACAGCACGATCGGAAAGTGTGAATATCGCAATTCCGAGCCTCCTAGAGTGATTTATCGTTATATCGAACGATTGCGAGAGCTGCAAAGTGAATCCTTAGTTTCTGTCGATGCAGAACGTGTGGAGCGGGTGCATATCGCGATTCCGAGCCTCCTAGAGTGATTTATTGATAGATTGAACGATTGAGAGGGCAGGAAAGTGAATACTTAGGTTCTGTCGATACAGAACGTGTGGAGCGGGTGCATATCGCTATTCCGAGCATCTTAGAGTGATTTATCGATAGACCGAACGTTTGCGAGGGCTGGGAAGTGAATCCTTACCTTCTGTCGATACAGACCGTGTGGAGCAGGTGAAAATGCGATTCCGAGCCTCCTAGAGTGATTTATCGATAGAACGAACGATTGCGAGTGGTGGAAGGTGAATCCTTAGCTTCTGTCGATACGGAACGTGTGGAGCGGGTGCATATCGCGATTCCGAGCCTCCTAGAGTGATTTATTGACAGATTGAACGATTGCGACGGCAGGAAAGTGAATACATAGGTTCTGTCGATACAGAACGTGTGGAACGGGTGTGTTTCGCGATTCCGAGCCTTCTAGAGTGATTTATCGATAGTCCGATCGATTGCGTGGCCTGGAAAGTGGATGCTTACCTTCAGTCGATACAGAACGATTGGAAATGGTGAATATCGCGATTCCGAGCCCCCACGAGTGATTTATCGATGCATCGAACGATTGCGAGGGCTGGAAAGTGAATCCTTAGCATCTGTCGATACAGAACGATTGGTAAGGGTGAATATCGCAATTCCGAGCCTCCTAGAGTGATTTATCGTTATATCGAACGATTGCGAGGGCAGGAAAGTGAATTCTTACCTTCTGTGGATACAGAACGTGTGGAACGGGTGAATATCGCGATTCCGATCCTCCTAGAGTGACTTATCGTTATATCAAACGATTGCGAGAGCTGGAAAGTGAATCCTCAGCATCTGTCGATACAGAACGATTGGGAAGGGTGAAAATCGCAATTCCGAGCCTCCTCGAGTGACTTATCGTTATATCGCACGATTGCGAGGGCTGGAAAGTGAATTCTTACCTTCTGTGGATACAGAACGTGTGGAACGGGTGAATATCGCGATTCCGATCCTCCTAGAGTGACTTATCGTTATATCAAACGATTGCGAGAGCTGGAAAGTGAATCCTTAGTTTCTGTCGATACAGAACGGGTGGAGCGGGTGCATATCGCTATTCCGAGCCTCCTAGAGTGACTTATCGATAGTCTCAACGATTGCGAGGGCTGGAAAGTGAATCCTTAGATCCTGTCTATACAGAACGATTGGAAATGGTGAAAATCGCAATTCCGAGCCTCCTCGAGTGACTTATCGTTATATCGCACGATTGCGAGGGCTGGAAAGTGAATTCTTACCTTCTGTCGATACAGAATGTGTGGAACGGGTGAATATCGCGATTCCGAACCTCCTGGTTTGATTTATCGGTATATCGAACTTTTGCGAGGGCATGGAAGTGAATCCTTAGGTTCTGTCGATACAGAACGGGTGGAGCGGGTGCATATCGCTATTCCGAGCCTCCTAGAGTGATTTATCGATAGTCTCAACGATTGCGAGGGCTGGAAAGTGAATCCTTAGATCCTGTCTATACAGAACGATTGGAAATGGTGAAAATCGCAATTCCGAGCCTCCTCGAGTGACTTATCGTTATATCGCACGATTGCGAGGGCTGGAAAGTGAATTCGTACCTTCTGTCGATACAGAACGTGTGGAAAGGGTGAATATCGCGATTCCGACCATCCTAGAGTGATTTATCGTTAGAACGAACGATTGCGAGTGGTGGAAGGTGAATCCTTAGCTTCTGTCAATACGGAACGTGTGGAGCGGGGGAATATCGCGATTCCGAGCCTCCTAGAGTGACGTATCGTTATATCGTACGATTGCGTGGGCTGGAAAGTCAATTCTTACCTCCTGTCGATACAGAACGTGTGGAACGGGTGAATATCGCGATTCCGTTCCTCCTAGAGTGACTTATCGTTATATCCAACGATTGCGAGGGCTGGAAAGTGAATCCTTAGCTCGTGTCGATACAGAACGTGTGGAACGGGTGAATATCGCGATTCCGATCCTCCTAGAGTGACTTATCGTTATATCAAACGATTGCGAGAGCTGGAAAGTGAATCCTCAGCATCTGTCGATACAGAACGATTAGGAAGGGTGAAAATCGCAATTCCGAGCCTCCTCGAGTGACTTATCGTTATATCGCACGATTGCGAGGGCTGGAAAGTGAATTCTTACCTTCTGTGGATACAGAACGTGTGGAACGGGTGAATATCGCGATTCCGATCCTCCTAGAGTGACTTATCGTTATATCAAACGATTGCGAGAGCTGGAAAGTGAATCCTTAGTTTCTGTCGATACAGAACGGGTGGAGCGGGTGCATATCGCTATTCCGAGCCTCCTAGAGTGACTTATCGATAGTCTCAACGATTGCGAGGGCTGGAAAGTGAATCCTTAGATCCTGTCTATACAGAACGATTGGAAATGGTGAAAATCGCAATTCCGAGCCTCCTCGAGTGACTTATCGTTATATCGCACGATTGCGAGGGCTGGAAAGTGAATTCTTACCTTCTGTCGATACAGAATGTGTGGAACGGGTGAATATCGCGATTCCGAACCTCCTGGTTTGATTTATCGGTATATCGAACTTTTGCGAGGGCATGGAAGTGAATCCTTAGGTTCTGTCGATACAGAACGGGTGGAGCGGGTGCATATCGCTATTCCGAGCCTCCTAGAGTGATTTATCGATAGTCTCAACGATTGCGAGGGCTGGAAAGTGAATCCTTAGATCCTGTCTATACAGAACGATTGGAAATGGTGAAAATCGCAATTCCGAGCCTCCTCGAGTGACTTATCGTTATATCGCACGATTGCGAGGGCTGGAAAGTGAATTCGTACCTTCTGTCGATACAGAACGTGTGGAAAGGGTGAATATCGCGATTCCGACCATCCTAGAGTGATTTATCGTTAGAACGAACGATTGCGAGTGGTGGAAGGTGAATCCTTAGCTTCTGTCAATACGGAACGTGTGGAGCGGGGGAATATCGCGATTCCGAGCCTCCTAGAGTGACGTATCGTTATATCGTACGATTGCGTGGGCTGGAAAGTCAATTCTTACCTCCTGTCGATACAGAACGTGTGGAACGGGTGAATATCGCGATTCCGTTCCTCCTAGAGTGACTTATCGTTATATCCAACGATTGCGAGGGCTGGAAAGTGAATCCTTAGCTCGTGTCGATACAGAACGTGTGGAGCGGGTGAATATCGCCATTCCGTTCCTCCTAGAGTGACTTATCGTTATATCCAACGATTGCGAGGGCTGGAAAGTGAATCCTTAGCTCCTGTCGATACAGAACGTGTGGAACGGGTGAATTTCGCCATTCCTAGCCTCCTAGAGTGATTTATCGATAGTCCGATCGATTGCGTGGGCTGGAAAGTGGATCCTTACCTTCAGCCGATATAGAAAGATTGGAAATGGTGAATATCGCGATTCAAGCCCCCACGAGTGATTTATCGATGCATCGAACGATTGCGCGGGCTGGAAAGTGGATGCTTACCTTCAGTCGATACAGAACGATTGGAAATGGTAAATATCGCGATTCCGAGCCCCCACGAGTGATTTATCGATGCATCGAAAGATTGCGAGGGCTGGAAAGTGAATCCTTAGCATCTGTCGATACAGAACGATTGGGAAGGGTGAATATCGCAATTCCGAGCCTCCTAGAGTGACTTATCCTTATATCGAACGATGCCGAGGGCTGGAATGTGAATTCATACCTTCCGTCGATACAGAACGTGTGGAACGGGTGAATATCGCAATTCCGAGTCTCCTGGTTTGATTTATCGGTATATCGAACTTTTGCGAGGGCAGGGAAGTGAATCCTTAGGTTCTGTCGATACAGAACGGGTGGAGCGGGTGCATATCGCTATTCCGAGCCTCCTAGAGTGATTTATCGATAGTCTCAACGATTGCGAGGGCTGGAAAGTGAATCCTTAGATCCTGTCTATACAGAACGATTGGAAATGGTGAAAATCGCAATTCCGAGCCTCCTCGAGTGACTTATCGTTATATCGCACGATTGCGAGGGCTGGAAAGTGAATTCTTACCTTCTGTCGATACAGAATGTGTGGAACGGGTGAATATCGCGATTCCGAACCTCCTGGTTTGATTTATCGGTATATCGAACTTTTGCGAGGGCAGGGAAGTGAATCCTTAGGTTCTGTCGATACAGAACGGGTGGAGCGGGTGCATATCGCTATTCCGAGCCTCCTAGAGTGATTTATCGATAGTCTCAACGATTGCGAGGGCTGGAAAGTGAATCCTTAGATCCTGTCTATACAGAACGATTGGAAATGGTGAAAATCGCAATTCCGAGCCTCCTCGAGTGACTTATCGTTATATCGCACGATTGCGAGGGCTGGAAAGTGAATTCTTACCTTCTGTCGATACAGAACGTGTGGAAAGGGTGAATATCGCGATTCCGACCATCCTAGAGTGATTTATCGTTAGAACGAACGATTGCGAGTGGTGGAAGGTGAATCCTTAGCTTCTGTCAATACGGAACGTGTGGAGCGGGGGAATATCGCGATTCCGAGCCTCCTAGAGTGACTTATCGTTATATCGTACGATTGCGTGGGCTGGAAAGTGGATCCTTACCTTCAGTCGATATAGAAAGATTGGAAATGGTGAATATCGCGATTCAAGCCCCCACGAGTGATTTATCGATGCATCGAACGATTGCGCGGGCTGGAAAGTGGATGCTTACCTTCAGTCGATACAGAACGATTGGAAATGGTAAATATCGCGATTCCGAGCCCCCACGAGTGATTTATCGATGCATCGAAAGATTGCGAGGGCTGGAAAGTGAATCCTTAGCATCTGTCGATACAGAACGATTGGGAAGGGTGAAAATCGCAATTCCGAGCCTCCTTCAGTGATTTATCCTTATATCGAACGATTCCGAGGGCTGGAATGTGAATTCATACCTTCCGTCGATACAGAACGTGTGGATCGGGTGAATATCGCAATTCCGAGCCTCCTAGAGTGATTTATCGTTATATCGAACAATTGCGAGAGCTGGAAACTGAATCCTTAGTTTCTGTCGATACAGAACGGGTGGAGCGGGTGCATATCGCTATTCCGAGCCTCCTAGAGTGATTTATCGATAGTCTCAACGATTGCGAGGGCTGGAAAGTGAATCCTCAGCATCTGTCGATACAGAACGATTGGGAAGGGTGAAAATCGCAATTCCGAGAATCCTCGAGTGACTTATCGTTATATCGCACGATTGCGAGGGCTGGAAAGTGAATTCTTACCTTCTGTGGATACAGTACGTGTGGAACGGGTGAATATCGCGATTCCGATCCTCCTAGAGTGACTTATCGTTATATCAAACGATTGCGAGAGCTGGAAAGTGAATCCTTAGTTTCTGTCGATACAGAACGGGTGGAGCGGGTGCATATCGCTATTCCGGGCCTCCTAGAGTGACTTATCGATAGTCTCAACGATTGCGAGGGCTGGAAAGTGAATCCTTAGATCCTGTCTATACAGAACGATTGGAAATGGTGAAAATCGCAATTCCGAGCCTCCTCGAGTGACTTATCGTTATATCGGACGATTGCGAGGGCTGGAAAGTGAATTCTTACCTTCTGTCGATACAGAATGAGTGGAACGGGTGAATATCGCGATTCCGAACCTCCTGGTTTGATTTATCGGTATATCGAACTTTTGCGAGGGCTGGGAAGTGAATCCTTAGGTTCTGTCGATACAGAACGGGTGGAGCGGGTGCATATCGCTATTCCGAGCCTCCTAGAGTGATTTATCGATAGTCTCAACGATTGCGAGGGCTGGAAAGTGAATCCTTAGATCCTGTCTATACAGAACGATTGGAAATGGTGAAAATCGCAATTCCGAGCCTCCTCGAGTGACTTATCGTTATATCGCACGATTGCGAGGGCTGGAAAGTGAATTCTTACCTTCTGTCGATACAGAACGTGTGGAAAGGGTGAATATCGCGATTCCGACCATCCTAGAGTGATTTATCGTTAGAACGAACGATTGCGAGTGGTGGAAGGTGAATCCTTAGCTTCTGTCAATACGGAACGTGTGGAGCGGGGGAATATCGCGATTCCGAGCCTCCTAGAGTGACTTATCGTTATATCGTACGATTGCGTGGGCTGGAAAGTCAATTCTTACCTCCTGTCGATACAGAACGTGTGGAACGGGTGAATATCGCGATTCCGTTCCTCCTAGAGTGACTTATCGTTATATCCAACGATTGCGAGGGCTGGAAAGTGAATCCTTAGCTCGTGTCGATACAGAACGTGTGGAGCGGATGAATATCGCCATTCCGTTCCTCCTAGAGTGACTTATCGTTATATCCAACGATTGCGAGGGCTGGAAAGTGAATTCTTAGCTCCTGTCGATACAGAACGTGTGGAACGGGTGAATTTCGCCATTCCTAGCCTCCTAGAGTGATTTATCGATAGTCCGATCGATTGCGTGGGCTGGAAAGTGGATCCTTACCTTCAGTCGATATAGAAAGATTGGAAATGGTGAATATCGCGATTTAAGCCCCCACGAGTGATTTATCGATGCATCGAACGATTGCGCGGGCTGGAAAGTGGATGCTTACCTTCAGTCGATACAGAACGATTGGGAAGGGTGAATATCGCAATTCCGAGCCTCCTAGAGTGACTTATCCTTATATCGAACGATGCCGAGGGCTGGAATGTGAATTCATACCTTCCGTCGATACAGAACGTGTGGAACGGGTGAATATCGCAATTCCGAGCCTCCTAGTTTTATTTATCGTTATATCGAACGATTGCGAGGGCTGGGAAGTGAATCCTTAGCATCTGTCGATACCGAACGATTGGGAAGGGTGAATATTGCAATTCCGAGCCTCCTAGAGTGACTTATCCTTATATCGAACGATGCCGAGGGCTGGAATGTGAATTCATACCTTCCGTCGATACAGAACGTGTGGAACGGGTGAATATCGCAATTCCGAGCCTCCTCGAGTGACTTATCGTTATATCGCACGATTGCGAGGGCTGGAAAGTGAATTCTTACCTCCTGTGGATACAGAACGTGTGGAACGGGTGAATATCGCGAGTCCGATCCTCCTAGAGTGACTTATCGTTTTATCAAACGATTGCGAGGGGTTGAACGTAAATCCTTAGCTTCTGTCGATACAGCACGATCGGAAAGTGTGAATATCGCGAGTCCGAGCCTCCTAGTTTGACTTATCGTTATATCGAACGATTGCGATGGCTGGGAAGTGAATCCTTACCTTCTGTCGATACAGAACGTGTGGAAAGGGTGAATATCGCGATTCCGACCATCCTAGAGTGATTTATCGATAGACCGAACGATTGCGAGGGCTGGGAAGTGAATCCTTAGCTTCTGTCGATACAGCACGATCGGAAAGGGTGAATATCGCGAGTCCGAGCCTCCTAGTTTGATTTATCGTTATATCGAACGATTGCGATGGCTGGACGGTGGATATTTAACTTCTGTCGGTACAAAACGATTGGAAAAAATGAATCTCGCGATTCCGAGCCTCCTAGATTGATTTATACTTTAATCGAACGATTCCGAGGGCTGGAATGTGAATTCATACCAACCGTCCATACAGAACGTGTGGAACGGGTGAGTTTCGCGATTCCGAGCCTCCTAGTTTGATTTATCGTTATATCGAACGATTGCGAGGGCTGGAAAGTGAATCCTTAGCTCCTGTCTATACAGAACGTGTGGAACGGGTGAGTTTCGCGATTCCGAGCCTCCTAGTTTGATTTATCGTTATATCGAACGATTGCGAGGGCTGGAAAGTGAATCCATAGCTCCTGTTGATACGGAACGTGTGGAGCGGGTGAATATCGCTAGTCCGAGCCTCCTAGAGTGATTTATCGATAGAATCAACGATTGCGAGGCCTGGAAAGTGAATCCTTAGCTCCTGTCTATACAGAACGATTGGAAATGGTGAATATCGCGATTCCGAGCCCCCACGAGTGATTTATCGATGCACCGAACGATTGCGTGGGCTGGAAAGTGAATCCTCAGCATCTGTCGATACAGAACGATTGGGAAGGGTGAAAATCGCAATTCCGAGCCTCCTCGAGTGACTTATCGTTATATCGCACGATTGCGAGGGCTGGAAAGTGAATTCTTACCTTCTGTGGATACAGAACGTGTGGAACGGGTGAATATCGCGATTCCGATCCTCCTAGAGTGACTTATCGTTATATCAAACGATTGCGAGAGCTGGAAAGTGAATCCTTAGTTTCTGTCGATACAGAACGGGTGGAGCGGGTGCATATCGGTATTCCGAGCCTCCTAGAGTGATTTATCGATAGTCTCAACGATTGCGAGGGCTGGAAGGTGAATCCTTAGATCCTGTCTATACAGAACGATTGGAAATGGTGAAAATTGCAATTCCGAGCCTCCTCGAGTGACTTATCGTTATATCGCACGATTGCGAGGGCTGGAAAGTGAATTCTTACCTTCTGTCGATACAGAATGTGTGGAACGGGTGAATATCGCGATTCCGAACCTCCTGGTTTGATTTATCGGTATATCGAACTTTTGCGAGGGCTGGGAAGTGAATCCTTACCTTCTGTCGATACAGCACGTGTGGAAAGGGTGAATATCGCGATTCCGACCATCCTAGAGTGATTTATCGATAGAACGAACGATTGCGAGTGGTGGAAGGTGAATCCTTAGCTTCTATCAATACGGAACGTGTGGAGCAGTGGAATATCGCGATTCCGAGCCTCCTAGAGTGACTTATCGTTATATCGCACGATTGCGTGGGCTGGAAAGTCAATTCTTACCTCCTGTCGATACAGAACGTGTGGAACGGGTGAATATCGCGATTCCGTTCCTCCTAGAGTGACTTATCGTTATATCCAACGATTGCGACGGCTGGAAAGTGAATCCTTAGCTTCTGTCGATACAGCACGATCGGAAAGTGTGAATATCGCGAGTCCGAGCCTCCTAGTTTGATTTATCGTTATATCGAACGATTGCGAGAGCTGCAAAGTGAATCCTTAGTTTCTGTCGATGCAGAACGTGTGGAGCGGGTGCATATCGCGATTCCGAGCCTCCTAGAGTGATTTATTGATAGATTGAACGATTGCGACGACAGGAAAGTGAATACATAGGTTCTGTCGATACAGAACGTGTGGAACGGGTGTGTTTCGCGATTCCGAGCCTCCTAGAGTGATTTATCGATAGTCCGATCGATTGCGTGGCCTGGAAAGTGGATGCTTACCTTCAGTCGATACAGAACGATTGGAAATGGTGAATATCGCGATTCCGAGCCCCCACGAGTGATTTATCGATGCATCGAACGATTGCGAGGGCTGGAAAGTGAATCCTTAGCATCTGTCGATACAGAACGATTGGTAAGGGTGAATATCGCAATTCCGAGCCTCCTAGAGTGATTTATCGTTATATCGAACGATTGCGAGGGCAGGAAAGTGAATCCCTTGGTTCTGTCGATACAGAACATGTGGAACGGGTGAATTTCGCGATTCCGAGCCTGCTAGATTGATTTATCGATAGACCGAACGATTGCGAGGGCTGGAAAGTGAATCCTTAGCATCTGTCGATACAGAACGATTGGGAAGGGTGAATATCGCAATTCCCAGCCTCCTTCAGTGATTTATCCTTATATCGAACGATTCCGAGGGCTGGAATGTGAATTCATACCTACCGTCGATACAGAACGTGTGGATCGGGTGAATATCGCAATTCCGAGCCTCCTAGAGTGATTTATCGTTATATCGAACAATTGCGAGAGCTGGAAACTGAATCCTTAGTTTCTGTCGATACAGAACGGGTGGAGCGGGTGCATATCGCTATTCTGAGCCTCCTAGAGTGACTTATCGATAGTCTCAACGATTGCGAGGGCTGGAAAGTGAATCCTTAGATCCTGTCTATACAGAACGATTGGAAATGGTGAAAATCGCAATTCCGAGCCTCCTCGAGTGACTTATCGTTATATCGCACGATTGCGAGGGCTGGAAAGTGAATTCTTACCTTCTGTCGATACAGAACGTGTGGAAAGGGTGAATATCGCGATTCCGACCATCCTAGAGTGATTTATCGTTAGAACGAACGATTGCGAGTGGTGGAAGGTGAATCCTTAGCTTCTGTCAATACGGAACGTGTGGAGCGGGGGAATATCGCGATTCCGAGCCTCCTAGAGTGACTTATCGTTATATCGTACGATTGCGTGGGCTGGAAAGTCAATTCTTACCTCCTGTCGATACAGAACGTGTGGAACGGGTGAATATCGCGATTCCGTTCCTCCTAGAGTGACTTATCGTTATATCCAACGATTGCGAGGGCTGGAAAGTGAATCCTTAGCTCGTGTCGATACAGAACGTGTGGAGCGGGTGAATATCGCCATTCCGTTCCTCCTAGAGTGACTTATCGTTATATCCAACGATTGCGAGGGCTGGAAAGTGAATCCTTAGCTCCTGTCGATACAGAACGTGTGGAACGGGTGAATTTCGCCATTCCTAGCCTCCTAGATTGATTTATCGATAGTCCGATCGATTGCACGGGCTGGAAAGTGGATCCTTACCTTCAGTCGATATAGAAAGATTGGAAATGGTGAATATCGCGATTCAAGCCCCCACGAGTGATTTATCGATGCATCGAACGATTGCGCGGGCTGGAAAGTGGATGCTTACCTTCAGTCGATACAGAACGATTGGAAATGGTGAATATCGCGATTCCGAGCCCCCACGAGTGATTTATCGATGCATCGAAAGATTGCGAGGGCTGGAAAGTGAATCCTTAGCATCTGTCGATACAGAACGATTGGGAAGGGTGAATATCGCAATTCCGAGCCTCCTAGAGTGACTTATCCTTATATCGAACGATGCCGAGGGCTGGAATGTGAATTCATACCTTCCGTCGATACAGAACGTGTGGAACGGGTGAATATCGCAATTCCGAGCCTCCTAGTTTGATTTATCGTTATATCGAACGATTGCGAGGGCTGGGAAGTGAATCCTTAGCATCTGTCGATACCGAACGATTGGGAAGGGTGAATATCGCAATTCCGAGCCTCCTAGAGTGACTTATCCTTATATCGAACGATGCCGAGGGCTGGAATGTGAATTCATACCTTCCGTCGATACAGAACGTGTGGAACGGGTGAATATCGCAATTCCGAGCCTCCTAGTTTGATTTATCGTTATATCGAACGATTGCGAGGGCTGGAAAGTTAATCCATAGCTCCTGTTGATACAGAACGTGTGGAGCGGGTGAATATCGCTAGTCCGAGCCTCCTAGAGTGATTTATCGATAGTCTCAACGATTGCGAGGGCTGGAAAGTGAATCTTTAGCTCCTGTCTATACAGAACGGGTGGAGCGGGTGCATATTGCTATTCCGAGCCTCCTAGAGTGATTCATCGATAGTCTCAACGATTGCGAGGTCTGGAAAGTGAATCTTTTGCTCCTGTCTATACAGAACGATTGGAAATGGTGAAAATCGCAATTCCGAGCCTCCTCGAGTGACTTATCGTTATATCGCACGATTGCGAGGGCTGGAAAGTGAATTCTTACCTCCTGTGGATACAGAACGTGTGGAACGGGTGAATATCGCGAGTCCGATCCTCCTAGAGTGACTTATCGTTTTATCAAACGATTGCGAGGGGTTGAACGTAAATCCTTAGCTTCTGTCGATACAGCACGATCGGAAAGTGTGAATATCGCGAGTCCGAGCCTCCTAGTTTGACTTATCGTTATATCGAACGATTGCGATGGCTGGGAAGTGAATCCTTACCTTCTGTCGATACAGAACGTGTGGAAAGGGTGAATATCGCGATTCCGACCATCCTAGAGTGATTTATCGATAGACCGAACGATTGCGAGGGCTGGTAAGTGAATCCTTAGCTTCTGTCGATACAGCACGATCGGAAAGGGTGAATATCGCGAGTCCGAGCCTCCTAGTTTGATTTATCGTTATATCGAACGATTGCGATGGCTGGACGGTGGATATTTAACTTCTGTCGGTACAAAACGATTGGAAAAAATGAATCTCGCGATTCCGAGCCTCCTAGATTGATTTATACTTTAATCGAACGATTCCGAGGGCTGGAATGTGAATTCATACCAACCGTCCATACAGAACGTGTGGAACGGGTGAGTTTCGCGATTCCGAGCCTCCTAGTTTGATTTATCGTTATATCGAACGATTGCGAGGGCTGGAAAGTGAATCCTTAGCTCCTGTCTATACAGAACGTGTGGAACGGGTGAGTTTCGCGGTTCCGAGCCTCCTAGTTTGATTTATCGTTATATCGAACGATTGCGAGGGCTGGAAAGTGATTCCTTAGCTCCTGTCTATACAGAACGATTGGAAATGGTGAATATCGCGATTCCGAGCCCCCACGAGTGATTTATCGATGCATCGAAAGATTGCGAGGGCTGGGAAGTTAATCCTTAGCATCTGTCGATACAGAACGGGTGGAGCGGGTGCATATCGCTATTCCGAGCCTCCTAGAGTGATTTATCGATAGTCTCAACGATTGCGAGGGCTGGAAAGTGAATCTTTAGCTCCTGTCTATACAGAACGATTGGAAATGGTGAAAATCGCAATTCCGAGCCTCCTCGAGTGACTTATCGTTATATCGCACGATTGCGAGGGCTGGAAAGTGAATTCTTACCTCCTGTGGATACAGAACGTGTGGAACGGGTGAATATCGCGAGTCCGATCCTCCTAGAGTGACTTATCGTTTTATCAAACGATTGCGAGGGGTTGAACGTAAATCCTTAGCTTCTGTCGATACAGCACGATCGGAAAGGGTGAATATCGCGAGTCCGAGCCTCCTAGTTTGACTTATCGTTATATCGAACGATTGCGATGGCTGGGAAGTGAATCTTTACCTTCTATCGATACAGAACGTGTGGAAAGGGTGAATATCGCGATTCCGACCATCCTAGAGTGATTTATCGATAGACCGAACGATTGCGAGGGCTGGGAAGTGAATCCTTAGCTTCTGTCGATACAGCACGATCGGAAAGGGTGAATATCGCGAGTCCGAGCCTCCTAGTTTGATTTTTCGTTATATCGAACGATTGCGAGAGCTGGAAAGTGAATCCTTAGTTTCTGTCAATACAGACCGTGTGGAGCGGGTGCATATCGCGATTCCGAGCCTCCTAGAGTGATTTATCGATAGATTGAACGATTGCGAGGGCAGGAAAGTGAATTCATACCTACCGTCGCTACAGAACGTGTGGAACGGGCGAATATCGAGAGTCCGGGCCTCCTAGTTTGTTTTATCGTTATATCGAACGATTGCGAGAGCTGGAAACTGAATCCTTAGTTTCTGTCGATACAGAACGGGTGGAGCGGGTGCATATCGCTATTCCGAGCCTCCTAGAGTGATTTATCGATAGTCTCAACGATTGCGAGGGCTGGAAAGTGAATCCTTAGCTCCTGTCTATACAGAACGATTGGAAATGGTGAATATCGCGATTCCGAGCCCCCACGAGTGATTTATCGATGCACCGAACGATTGCGTGGGCTGGAAAGTGAATCCTCAGCATCTGTCGATACAGAACGATTGGGAAGGGTGAAAATCGCAATTCCGAGCCTCCTCGAGTGACTTATCGTTATATCGCACGATTGCGAGGGCTGGAAAGTGAATTCTTACCTTCTGTGGATACAGAACGTGTGGAACGGGTGAATATCGCGATTCCGATCCTCCTAGAGTGACTTATCGTTATATCAAACGATTGCGAGAGCTGGAAAGTGAATCCTTAGTTTCTGTCGATACAGAACGGGTGGAGCGGGTGCATATCGCTATTCCGAGCCTCCTAGAGTGATTTATCGATAGTCTCAACGATTGCGAGGGCTGGAAGGTGAATCCTTAGATCCTGTCTATACAGAACGATTGGAAATGGTGAAAATTGCAATTCCGAGCCTCCTCGAGTGACTTATCGTTATATCGCACGATTGCGAGGGCTGGAAAGTGAATTCTTACCTTCTGTCGATACAGAATGTGTGGAATGGGTGAATATCGCGATTCCGAACCTCCTGGTTTGATTTATCGGTATATCGAACTTTTGCGAGGGCTGGGAAGTGAATCCTTACCTTCTGTCGATACAGCACGTGTGGAAAGGGTGAATATCGCGATTCCGACCATCCTAGAGTGATTTATCGATAGAACGAACGATTGCGAGTGGTGGAAGGTGAATCCTTAGCTTCTATCAATACGGAACGTGTGGAGCAGGGGAATATCGCGATTCCGAGCCTCCTAGAGTGACTTATCGTTATATCGCACGATTGCGTGGGCTGGAAAGTCAATTCTTACCTCCTGTCGATACAGAACGTGTGGAACGGGTGAATATCGCGATTCCGTTCCTCCTAGAGTGACTTATCGTTATATCCAACGATTGCGACGGCTGGAAAGTGAATCCTTAGCTTCTGTCGATACAGCACGATCGGAAAGTGTGAATATCGCGAGTCCGAGCCTCCTAGTTTGATTTATCGTTATATCGAACGATTGCGAGAGCTGCAAAGTGAATCCTTAGTTTCTGTCGATGCAGAACGTGTGGAGCGGGTGCATATCGCGATTCCGAGCCTCCTAGAGTGATTTATTGATAGATTGAACGATTGCGAGGGCAGGAAAGTGAATACTTAGGTTCTGTCGATACAGAACGTGTGGAGCGGGTGCATATCGCTATTCCGAGCCTCCTAGAGTGATTTATCGATAGTCTCAACGATTGCGAGGGCTGGAAAGTGAATTCTTACGTTCTGTGGATACAGAACGTGTGGAACGGGTGAATATCGCGATTCCGTTCCTCCTAGAGTGACTTATCGTTATATCGAACGATTGCGAGGGCAGGGAAGTGAATCCCTTGGTTCTGTCGATACAGAACTTGTGGAACGGGTGAATTTCGCGATACCGAGCCTGCTAGATTGATTTATCGATAGACCGAACGATTGCGTGGGCTGGAAAGTGAATCCTTAGCATCTGTCGATACAGAACGATTGGGAAGGGTGAATATCGCAATTCCCAGCCTCCTTCAGTGATTTATCCTTATATCGAACGATTCCGAGAGCTGGAATGTGAATTCATACCTACCGTCGATACAGAACGTGTGGATCGGGTGAATATCGCAATTCCGAGCCTCCTAGAGTGATTTATCGTTATATCGAACAATTGCGAGAGCTGGAAACTGAATCCTTAGTTTCTGTCGATACAGAACGGGTGGAGCGGGTGCATATCGCTATTCCGAGCCTCCTAGAGTGATTTATCGATAGTCTCAACGATTGCGAGGGCTGGAAAGTGAATCCTCATCATCTGTCGATACAGAACGATTGGGAAGGGTGAAAATCGCAATTCCGAGCCTCCTCGAGTGACTTATCGTTATATCGCACGATTGCGAGGGCTGGAAAGTGAATTCTTACCTTCTGTGGATACAGAACGTGTGGATCGGGTGAATATCGCAATTCCGAGCCTCCTAGAGTGATTTATCGTTATATCCAACAATTGCGAGAGCTGGAAACTGAATCCTTAGTTTCTGTCGATACAGAACGGGTGGAGCGGGTGCATATCGCTATTCCGAGCCTCCTAGAGTGACTTATCGATAGTCTCAACGATTGCGAGGGCTGGAAAGTGAATCCTTAGATCCTGTCTATACAGAACGATTGGAAATGGTGAAAATCGCAATTCCGAGCCTCCTCGAGTGACTTATCGTTATATCGCACGATTGCGAGGGCTGGAAAGTGAATTCTTACCTTCTGTCGATACAGAATGTGTGGAACGGGTGAATATCGCGATTCCGAACCTCCTGGTTTGATTTATCGGTATATCGAACTTTTGCGAGGGCAGGGAAGTGAATCCTTAGGTTCTGTCGATACAGAACGGGTGGAGCGGGTGCATATCGCTATTCCGAGCCTCCTAGAGTGATTTATCGATAGTCTCAACGATTGCGAGGGCTGGAAAGTGAATCCTTAGATCCTGTCTATACAGAACGATTGGAAATGGTGAAAATCGCAATTCCGAGCCTCCTCGAGTGACTTATCGTTATATCGCACGATTGCGAGGGCTGGAAAGTGAATTCGTACCTTCTGTCGATACAGAACGTGTGGAAAGGGTGAATATCGCGATTCCGACCATCCTAGAGTGATTTATCGTTAGAACGAACGATTGCGAGTGGTGGAAGGTGAATCCTTAGCTTCTGTCAATACGGAACGTGTGGAGCGGGGGAATATCGCGATTCCGAGCCTCCTAGAGTGACTTATCGTTATATCGTACGATTGCGTGGGCTGGAAAGTCAATTCTTACCTCCTGTCGATACAGAACGTGTGGAACGGGTGAATATCGCGATTCCGTTCCTCCTAGAGTGACTTATCGTTATATCCAACGATTGCGAGGGCTGGAAAGTGAATCCTTAGCTCGTGTCGATACAGAACGTGTGGAGAGGGTGAATATCGCCATTCCGTTCCTCCTAGAGTGACTTATCGTTATATCCAACGATTGCGAGGGCTGGAAAGTGAATCCTTAGCTCCTGTCGATACAGAACGTGTGGAACGGGTGAATTTCGCCATTCCTAGCCTCCTAGAGTGATTTATCGATAGTCCGATCGATTGCGTGGGCTGGAAAGTGGATCCTTACCTTCAGTCGATATAGAAAGATTGGAAATGGTGAATATCGCGATTCAAGCCCCCACGAGTGATTTATCGATGCATCGAACGATTGCAAGGGCTGGAAAGTGGATGCTTACCTTCAGTCGATACAGAACGATTGGAAATGGTGAATATCGCGATTCCGAGCCCCCACGAGTGATTTATCGATGCATCGAAAGATTGCGAGGGCTGGAAAGTGAATCCTTAGCATCTGTCGATACAGAACGATTGGGAAGGGTGAATATCGCAATTCCGAGCCTCCTAGAGTGACTTATCCTTATATCGAACGATGCCGAGGGCTGGAATGTGAATTCATACCTTCCGTCGATACAGAACGTGTGGAACGGGTGAATATCGCAATTCCGAGCCTCCTGGTTTGATTTATCGGTATATCGAACTTTTGCGAGGGAAGGGAAGTGAATCCTTAGGTTCTGTCGATACAGAACGGGTGGAGCGGGTGCATATCGCTATTCCGAGCCTCCTAGAGTGATTTATCGATAGTCTCAACGATTGCGAGGGCTGGAAAGTGAATCCTTAGATCCTGTCTATACAGAACGATTGGAAATGGTGAAAATCGCAATTCCGAGCCTCCTCGAGTGACTTATCGTTATATCGCACGATTGCGAGGGCTGGAAAGTGAATTCTTACCTTCTGTCGATACAGAACGTGTGGAAAGGGTGAATATCGCGATTCCGACCATCCTAGAGTGATTTATCGTTAGAACGAACGATTGCGAGTGGTGGAAGGTGAATCCTTAGCTTCTGTCAATACGGAACGTGTGGAGCGGGGGAATATCGCGATTCCGAGCCTCCTAGAGTGACTTATCGTTATATCGTACGATTGCGTGGGCTGGAAAGTCAATTCTTACCTCCTGTCGATGCAGAACGTGTGGAACGGGTGAATATCGCGATTCCGTTCCTCCTAGAGTGACTTATCGTTATATCCAACGATTGCGAGGGCTGGAAAGTGAATCCTTAGCATCTGTCGATACAGAACGGGTGGAGCGGGTGCATATTGCTATTCCGAGCCTCCTAGAGTGATTTATCGATAGTCTCAACGATTGCGAGGTCTGGAAAGTGAATCTTTAGCTCCTGTCTATACAGAACGATTGGAAATGGTGAAAATCGCAATTCCGAGCCTCCTCGAGTGACTTATCGTTATATCGCACGATTGCGAGGGCTGGAAAGTGAATTCTTACCTCCTGTGGATACAGAACGTGTGGAACGGGTGAATATCGCGAGTCCGATCCTCCTAGAGTGACTTATCGTTTTATCAAACGATTGCGAGGGGTTGAACGTAAATCCTTAGCTTCTGTCGATACAGCACGATAGGAAAGTGTGAATATCGCGAGTCCGAGCCTCCTAGTTTGACTTATCGTTATATCGAACGATTGCGATGGCTGGGAAGTGAATCCTTACCTTCTGTCGATACAGAACGTGTGGAAAGGGTGAATATCGCGATTCCGACCATCCTAGAGTGATTTATCGATAGACCGAACGATTGCGAGGGCTGGGAAGTGAATCCTTAGCTTCTGTCGATACAGCACGATCGGAAAGGGTGAATATCGCGAGTCCGAGCCTCCTAGTTTGATTTATCGTTATATCGAACGATTGCGATGGCTGGACGGTGGATATTTAACTTCTGTCGGTACAAAACGATTGGAAAAATGAATCTCGCGATTCCGAGCCTCCTAGATTGATTTATACTTTAATCGAACGATTCCGAGGGCTGGAATGTGAATTCATACCAACCGTCCATACAGAACGTGTGGAACGGGTGAGTTTCGCGATTCCGAGCCTCCTAGTTTGATTTATCGTTATATCGAACGATTGCGAGGGCTGGAAAGTGAATCCATAGCTCCTGTTGATACGGAACGTGTGGAGCGGGTGAATATCGCTAGTCCGAGCCTCCTAGAGTGATTTATCGATAGAATCAACGATTGCGAGGCCTGGAAAGTGAATCCTTAGCTCCTGTCTATACAGAACGATTGGAAATGGTGAATATCGCGATTCCGAGCCCCCACGAGTGATTTATCGATGCACCGAACGATTGCGTGGGCTGGAAAGTGAATCCTCAGCATCTGTCGATACAGAACGATTGGGAAGGGTGAAAATCGCAATTCCGAGCCTCCTCGAGTGACTTATCGTTATATCGCACGATTGCGAGGGCTGGAAAGTGAATTCTTACCTTCTGTGGATACAGAACGTGTGGAACGGGTGAATATCGCGATTCCGATCCTCCTAGAGTGACTTATAGTTATATCAAACGATTGCGAGAGCTGGAAAGTGAATCCTTAGTTTCTGTCGATACAGAACGGGTGGAGCGGGTGCATATCGGTATTCCGAGCCTCCTAGAGTGATTTATCGATAGTCTCAACGATTGCGAGGGCTGGAAGGTGAATCCTTAGATCCTGTCTATACAGAACGATTGGAAATGGTGAAAATTGCAATTCCGAGCCTCCTCGAGTGACTTATCGTTATATCGCACGATTGCGAGGGCTGGAAAGTGAATTCTTACCTTCTGTCGATACAGCACGTGTGGAAAGGGTGAATATCGCGATTCCGACCATCCTAGAGTGATTTATCGATAGAACGAACGATTGCGAGTGGTGGAAGGTGAATCCTTAGCTTCTATCAATACGGAACGTGTGGAGCAGTGGAATATCGCGATTCCGAGCCTCCTAGAGTGACTTATCGTTATATCGCACGATTGCGTGGGCTGGAAAGTCAATTCTTACCTCCTGTCGATACAGAATGTGTGGAACGGGTGAATATCGCGATTCCGAACCTCCTGGTTTGATTTATCGGTATATCGAACTTTTGCGAGGGCTGGGAAGTGAATCCTTACCTTCTGTCGATACAGCACGTGTGGAAAGGGTGAATATCGCGATTCCGACCATCCTAGAGTGATTTATCGATAGAACGAACGATTGCGAGTGGTGGAAGGTGAATCCTTAGCTTCTATCAATACGGAACGTGTGGAGCAGTGGAATATCGCGATTCCGAGCCTCCTAGAGTGACTTATCGTTATATCGCACGATTGCGTGGGCTGGAAAGTCAATTCTTACCTCCTGTCGATACAGAACGTGTGGAACGGGTGAATATCGCGATTCCGTTCCTCCTAGAGTGACTTATCGTTATATCCAACGATTGCGACGGCTGGAAAGTGAATCCTTAGCTTCTGTCGATACAGCACGATCGGAAAGTGTGAATATCGCGAGTCCGAGCCTCCTAGTTTGATTTATCGTTATATCGAACGATTGCGAGAGCTGCAAAGTGAATCCTTAGTTTCTGTCGATGCAGAACGTGTGGAGCGGGTGCATATCGCGATTCCGAGCCTCCTAGAGTGATTTATTGATAGATTGAACGATTGCGACGACAGGAAAGTGAATACATAGGTTCTGTCGATACAGAACGTGTGGAACGGGTGTGTTTCGCGATTCCGAGCCTCCTAGAGTGATTTATCGATAGTCCGATCGATTGCGTGGCCTGGAAAGTGGATGCTTACCTTCAGTCGATACAGAACGATTGGAAATGGTGAATATCGCGATTCCGAGCCCCCACGAGTGATTTATCGATGCATCGAACGATTGCGAGGGCTGGAAAGTGAATCCTTAGCATCTGTCGATACAGAACGATTGTTAAGGGTGAATATCGCAATTCCGAGCCTCCTAGAGTGATTTATCGTTATATCGAACGATTGCGAGGGCAGGAAAGTGAATCCCTTGGTTCTGTCGATACAGAACATGTGGAACGGGTGAATTTCGCGATTCCGAGCCTGCTAGATTGATTTATCGATAGACCGAACGATTGCGAGGGCTGGAAAGTGAATCCTTAGCATCTGTCGATACAGAACGATTGGGAAGGGTGAATATCGCAATTCCCAGCCTCCTTCAGTGATTTATCCTTATATCGAACGATTCCGAGGGCTGGAATGTGAATTCATACCTACCGTCGATACAGAACGTGTGGATCGGGTGAATATCGCAATTCCGAGCCTCCTAGAGTGATTTATCGTTATATCGAACAATTGCGAGAGCTGGAAACTGAATCCTTAGTTTCTGTCGATACAGAACGGGTGGAGCGGGTGCATATCGCTATTCTGAGCCTCCTAGAGTGACTTATCGATAGTCTCAACGATTGCGAGGGCTGGAAAGTGAATCCTTAGATCCTGTCTATACAGAACGATTGGAAATGGTGAAAATCGCAATTCCGAGCCTCCTCGAGTGACTTATCGTTATATCGCACGATTGCGAGGGCTGGAAAGTGAATTCTTACCTTCTGTCGATACAGAACGTGTGGAAAGGGTGAATATCGCGATTCCGACCATCCTAGAGTGATTTATCGTTAGAACGAACGATTGCGAGTGGTGGAAGGTGAATCCTTAGCTTCTGTCAATACGGAACGTGTGGAGCGGGGGAATATCGCGATTCCGAGCCTCCTAGAGTGACTTATCGTTATATCGTACGATTGCGTGGGCTGGAAAGTCAATTCTTACCTCCTGTCGATACAGAACGTGTGGAACGGGTGAATATCGCGATTCCGTTCCTCCTAGAGTGACTTATCGTTATATCCAACGATTGCGAGGGCTGGAAAGTGAATCCTTAGCTCGTGTCGATACAGAACGTGTGGAGCGGGTGAATATCGCCATTCCGTTCCTCCTAGAGTGACTTATCGTTATATCCAACGATTGCGAGGGCTGGAAAGTGAATCCTTAGCTCCTGTCGATACAGAACGTGTGGAACGGGTGAATTTCGCCATTCCTAGCCTCCTAGATTGATTTATCGATAGTCCGATCGATTGCACGGGCTGGAAAGTGGATCCTTACCTTCAGTCGATATAGAAAGATTGGAAATGGTGAATATCGCGATTCAAGCCCCCACGAGTGATTTATCGATGCATCGAACGATTGCGCGGGCTGGAAAGTGGATGCTTACCTTCAGTCGATACAGAACGATTGGAAATGGTGAATATCGCGATTCCGAGCCCCCACGAGTGATTTATCGATGCATCGAAAGATTGCGAGGGCTGGAAAGTGAATCCTTAGCATCTGTCGATACAGAACGATTGGGAAGGGTGAATATCGCAATTCCGAGCCTCCTAGAGTGACTTATCCTTATATCGAACGATGCCGAGGGCTGGAATGTGAATTCATACCTTCCGTCGATACAGAACGTGTGGAACGGGTGAATATCGCAATTCCGAGCCTCCTAGTTTGATTTATCGTTATATCGAACGATTGCGAGGGCTGGGAAGTGAATCCTTAGCATCTGTCGATACCGAACGATTGGGAAGGGTGAATATCGCAATTCCGAGCCTCCTAGAGTGACTTATCCTTATATCGAACGATGCCGAGGGCTGGAATGTGAATTCATACCTTCCGTCGATACAGAACGTGTGGAACGGGTGAATATCGCAATTCCGAGCCTCCTAGTTTGATTTATCGTTATATCGAACGATTGCGAGGGCTGGAAAGTTAATCCATAGCTCCTGTTGATACAGAACGTGTGGAGCGGGTGAATATCGCTAGTCCGAGCCTCCTAGAGTGATTTATCGATAGTCTCAACGATTGCGAGGGCTGGAAAGTGAATCTTTAGCTCCTGTCTATACAGAACGATTGGAAATGGTGAATATAGCGATTCCGAGCCCCCACGAGTGATTTATCGATGCATCGAAAGATTGCGAGGGCTGGGAAGTTAATCCTTAGCATCTGTCGATACAGAACGGGTGGAGCGGGTGCATATTGCTATTCCGAGCCTCCTAGAGTGATTCATCGATAGTCTCAACGATTGCGAGGTCTGGAAAGTGAATCTTTTGCTTCTGTCTATACAGAACGATTGGAAATGGTGAAAATCGCAATTCCGAGCCTCCTCGAGTGACTTATCGTTATATCGCACGATTGCGAGGGCTGGAAAGTGAATTCTTACCTCCTGTGGATACAGAACGTGTGGAACGGGTGAATATCGCGAGTCCGATCCTCCTAGAGTGACTTATCGTTTTATCAAACGATTGCGAGGGGTTGAACGTAAATCCTTAGCTTCTGTCGATACAGCACGATCGGAAAGTGTGAATATCGCGAGTCCGAGCCTCCTAGTTTGACTTATCGTTATATCGAACGATTGCGATGGCTGGGAAGTGAATCCTTACCTTCTGTCGATACAGAACGTGTGGAAAGGGTGAATGTCGCGATTCCGACCATCCTAGAGTGATTTATCGATAGACCGAACGATTGCGAGGGCTGGTAAGTGAATCCTTAGCTTCTGTCGATACAGCACGATCGGAAAGGGTGAATATCGCGAGTCCGAGCCTCCTAGTTTGATTTATCGTTATATCGAACGATTGCGATGGCTGGACGGTGGATATTTAACTTCTGTCGGTACAAAACGATTGGAAAAAATGAATCTCGCGATTCCGAGCCTCCTAGATTGATTTATACTTTAATCGAACGATTCCGAGGGCTGGAATGTGAATTCATACCAACCGTCCATACAGAACGTGTGGAACGGGTGAGTTTCGCGATTCCGAGCCTCCTAGTTTGATTTATCGTTATATCGAACGATTGCGAGGGCTGGAAAGTGAATCCTTAGCTCCTGTCTATACAGAACGTGTGGAACGGGTGAGTTTCGCGGTTCCGAGCCTCCTAGTTTGATTTATCGTTATATCGAACGATTGCGAGGGTTGGAAAGTGATTCCTTAGCTCCTGTCTATACAGAACGATTGGAAATGGTGAATATCGCGATTCCGAGCCCCCACGAGTGATTTATCGATGCATCGAAAGATTGCGAGGGCTGGGAAGTTAATCCTTAGCATCTGTCGATACAGAACGGGTGGAGCGGGTGCATATCGCTATTCCGAGCCTCCTAGAGTGATTTATCGATAGTCTCAACGATTGCGAGGGCTGGAAAGTGAATCTTTAGCTCCTGTCTATACAGAACGATTGGAAATGGTGAAAATCGCAATTCCGAGCCTCCTCGAGTGACTTATCGTTATATCGCACGATTGCGAGGGCTGGAAAGTGAATTCTTACCTCCTGTGGATACAGAACGTGTGGAACGGGTGAATATCGCGAGTCCGATCCTCCTAGAGTGACTTATCGTTTTATCAAACGATTGCGAGGGGTTGAACGTAAATCCTTAGCTTCTGTCGATACAGCACGATCGGAAAGGGTGAATATCGCGAGTCCGAGCCTCCTAGTTTGACTTATCGTTATATCGAACGATTGCGATGGCTGGGAAGTGAATCTTTACCTTCTATCGATACAGAACGTGTGGAAAGGGTGAATATCGCGATTCCGACCATCCTAGAGTGATTTATCGATAGACCGAACGATTGCGAGGGCTGGTTAGTGAATCCTTAGCTTCTGTCGATACAGCACGATCGGAAAGGGTGAATATCGCGAGTCCGAGCCTCCTAGTTTGACTTATCGTTATATCGAACGATTGCGATGGCTGGGAAGTGAATCCTTACCTTCTGTCGATACAGAACGTGTGGAAAGGGTGAATATCGCGATTCCGACCATCCTAGAGTGATTTATCGATAGACCGAACAATTGCGAGGGCTGGGAAGTGAATCCTTAGCTTCTGTCTATACAGCACGATCGGAAAGGGTGAATATCGCGAGTCCGAGCCTCCTAGTTTGATTTATCGTTATATCGAACGATTGCGATGGCTGGACGGTGGATCTTTAACTTCTGTCGGTACAAAACGATTGGAAAAAATGAATCTCGCGATTCCGAGCCTCCTAGATTGATTTATACTTTAATCGAACGATTCCGAGGGCTGGAATGTGAATTCATACCAACCGTCCATACAGAACGTGTGGAACGGGTGAATATCGCGAGTCCGGGCATCCTAGTTTGATTTATCATTATATCGAACGATTGCGAGAGCTGGAAAGTGAATCCTTAGTTTCTGTCGATACAGACCGTGTGGAGCGGGTGCATATCGCGATTCCGAGCCTCCTAGAGTGATTTATCGATAGATTGAACGATTGCGAGGGCAGGAAAGTGAATTCATACCTACCGTCGCTACAGAACGTGTGGAACGGGCGAATATCGAGGGTCCGGGCCTCCTAGTTTGTTTTATCGCTATATCGAACGATTGCGAGAGCTGGAAACTGAATCCTTAGTTTCTGTCGATACAGAACGGGTGGAGCGGGTGCATATCGCTATTCCGAGCCTCCTAGAGTGATTTATCGATAGTCTCAACGATTGCGAGGGCTGGAAAGTGAATCCTTAGCTCCTGTCTATACAGAACGATTGGAAATGGTGAATATCGCGATTCCGAGCCCCCACGAGTGATTTATCGATGCATCGAAAGATTGCGAGGGCTGGAAAGTGAATCCTTAGCATCTGTCGATACAGAACGATTGGGAAGCGTGAATATCGCAATTCCGAGCCTCCTAGAGTGACTTATCCTTATATCGAACGATGCCGAGGGCTGGAATGTGAATTCATACCTTCCGTCGATACAGAACGTGTGGAACGGGTGAATATCGCAATTCCGAGCCTCCTAGTTTGATTTATCGTTATATCGAACGATTGCGAGGGCTGGGAAGTGAATCCTTAGCATCTGTCGATACCGAACGATTGGGAAGGGTGAATATCGCAATTCCGAGCCTCCTAGAGTGACTTATCCTTATATCGAACGATGCCGGGGGCTGGAATGTGAATTCATACCTTCCGTCGATACAGAACGTGTGGAACGGGTGAATATCGCAATTCCGAGCCTCCTAGTTTGATTTATCGTTATATCGAACGATTGCGAGGGCTGGAAAGTTAATCCATAGCTCCTGTTGATACAGAACGTGTGAAGCGGGTGAATATCGCTAGTCCGAGCCTCCTAGAGTGATTTATCGATAGAATTAACGATTGCGAGGCCTGGAAAGTGAATCCTTAGCTCCTGTCTATACAGAACGATTGGAAATGGTGAATATCGCGATTCCGAGCCCCCACGAGTGATTTATCGATGCACCAAACGATTGCGAGGGCTGGAAAGTGAATCCTTAGCATCTGTCGATACAGAACGATTGGGAAGGGTGAATATCGCAATTCCGAGCCTCCTAGAGTGACTTATCCTTATATCGAACGATGCCGAGGGCTGGAATGTGAATTCATACCTTCCGTCGATACAGAACGTGTGGAACGGGTGAATATCGCAATTCCGAGCCTCCTAGTTTGATTTATCGTTATATCGAACGATTGCGAGGGCTGGAAAGTTAATCCATAGCTCCTGTTGATACGGAACGTGTGGAGCGGGTGAATATCGCTAGTCCGAGCCTCCTAGAGTGATTTATCGATAGAATCAACGATTGCGAGGCCTGGAAAGAGAATCCTTAGCTCCTGTCTATACAGAACGATTGGAAATGGTGAATATCGCGATTCCGAGCCCCCACGAGTGATTTATCGATGCATCGAAAGATTGCGAGGGCTGGAAAGTGAATCCTTAGCATCTGTCGATACAGAACGATTGGGAAGGGTGAATATCGCAATTCCGAGCCTCCTAGAGTGACTTATTGTTATATCCAACGATTGCGAGGGCTGGAAAGTGAATCCTTAGCTTCTGTCGATACAGCACGATCGGAAAGTGTGAATATCGCGAGTCCGAGCCTCCTAGTTTGATTTATCGTTATATCGAACGATTGCGAGAGCTGCAAAGTGAATCCTTAGTTTCTGTCGATGCAGAACGTGTGGAGCGGGTGCATATCGCGATTCCGAGCCTCCTAGAGTGATTTATTGATAGATTGAACGATTGCGAGGGCAGGAAAGTGAATACTTAGGTTCTGTCGATACAGAACGTGTGGAGCGGGTGCATATCGCTATTCCGAGCCTCCTAGAGTGATTTATCGATAGTCTCAACGATTGCGAGGGCTGGAAAGTGAATTCTTACGTTCTGTGGATACAGAACGTGTGGAACGGGTGAATATCGCGATTCCGAGCATCCTAGAGTGATTTATCGATAGACCGAACGTTTGCGAGGGCTGGGAAGTGAATCCTTACCTTCTGTCGATACAGACCGTGTGGAGCAGGTGAAAATGCGATTCCGAGCCTCCTGGAGTGATTTATCGATAGAACGAACGATTGCGAGTGGTGGAAGGTGAATCCTTAGCTTCTGTCGATACGGAACGTGTGGAGCGGGTGCATATCGCGATTCCGAGCCTCCTAGAGTGATTTATTGATAGATTGAACGATTGCGACGGCAGGAAAGTGAATACATAGGTTCTGTCGATACAGAACGTGTGGAACGGGTGTGTTTCGCGATTCCGAGCCTCCTAGAGTGATTTATCGATAGTCCGATCGATTGCGTGGGCTGGAAAGTGGATGCTTACCTTCAGTCGATACAGAACGATTGGAAATGGTGAATATCGCGATTCCGAGCCCCCACGAGTGATTTATCGATGCATCGAACGATTGCGAGGGCTGGAAAGTGAATCCTTAGCATCTGTCGACACAGAACGATTGGTAAGGGTGAATATCGCAATTCCGAGCCTCCTAGAGTGACTTATCCTTATATCGAACGATGCCGAGGGCTGGAATGTGAATTCATACCTTCCGTCGATACAGAACGTGTGGAACGGGTGAATATCGCAATTCCGAGCCTCCTGGTTTGATTTATCGGTATATCGAACTTTTGCGAGGGCAGGGAAGTGAATCCTTAGGTTCTGTCGATACAGAACGGGTGGAGCGGGTGCATATCGCTATTCCGAGCCTCCTAGAGTGATTTATCGATAGTCTCAACGATTGCGAGGGCTGGAAAGTGAATCCTTAGATCCTGTCTATACAGAACGATTGGAAATGGTGAAAATCGCAATTCCGAGCCTCCTCGAGTGACTTATCGTTATATCGCACGATTGCGAGGGCTGGAAAGTGAATTCTTACCTTCTGTCGATACAGAACGTGTGGAAAGGGTGAATATCGCGATTCCGACCATCCTAGAGTGATTTATCGTTAGAACGAACGATTGCGAGTGGTGGAAGGTGAATCCTTAGCTTCTGTCAATACGGAACGTGTGGAGCGGGGGAATATCGCGATTCCGAGCCTCCTAGAGTGACTTATCGTTATATCGTACGATTGCGTGGCTGGAAAGTCAATTCTTACCTCCTGTCGATACAGAACGTGTGGAACGGGTGAATATCGCGATTCCGTTCCTCCTAGAGTGACTTATCGTTATATCCAACGATTGCGAGGGCTGGAAAGTGAATCCTTAGCTCGTGTCGATACAGAACGTGTGGAACGGGTGAATATCGCCATTCCGTTCCTCCTAGAGTGACTTATCGTTATATCCAACGATTGCGAGGGCTGGAAAGTGAATCCTTAGCTCCTGTCGATACAGAACGTGTGGAACGGGTGAATTTCGCCATTCCTAGCCTCCTAGAGTGATTTATCGATAGTCCGATCGATTGCGTGGGCTGGAAAGTGGATCCTTACCTTCAGTCGATATAGAAAGATTGGAAATGGTGAATATCGCGATTCAAGCCCCCACGAGTGATTTATCGATGCATCGAACGATTGCGCGGGCTGGAAAGTGGATGCTTACCTTCAGTCGATACAGAACGATTGGAAATGGTGAATATCGCGATTCCGAGCCCCCACGAGTGATTTATCGATGCATCGAAAGATTGCGAGGGCTGGAAAGTGAATCCTTAGCATCTGTCGATACAGAACGATTGGGAAGGGTGAATATCGCAATTCCGAGCCTCCTAGAGTGACTTATCCTTATATCGAACGATGCCGAGGGCTGGAATGTGAATTCATACCTTCCGTCGATACAGAACGTGTGGAACGGGTGAATATCGCGATTCCGTTCCTCCTAGAGTGACTTATCGTTATATCCAACGATTGCGAGGGCTGGAAAGTGAATCCTTAGCTTCTGTCGATACAGCACGATCGGAAAGTGTGAATATCGCGAGTCCGAGCCTCCTAGTTTGATTTATCGTTATATCGCACGATTGCGAGGGCTGGAAAGTGAATTCTTACCTTCTGTGGATACAGTACGTGTGGAACGGGTGAATATCGCGAGTCCGGGCCTCCTAGTTTGATTTATCATTATATCGAACGATTGCGAGAGCTGGAAAGTGAATCCTTAGTTTCTGTCGATACAGACCGTGTGGAGCGGGTGCATATCGCGATTCCGAGCCTCCTAGAGTGATTTATCGATAGATTGAACGATTGCGAGGGCAGGAAAGTGAATTCATACCTACCGTCGCTACAGAACGTGTGGAACGGGCGAATATCGAGAGTCCGGGCCTCCTAGTTTGTTTTATCGTTATATCGAACGATTGCGAGAGCTGGAAACTGAACCCTTAGTTTCTGTCGATACAGAACGGGTGGAGCGGGTGCATATCGCTATTCCGAGCCTCCTAGAGTTATTTATCGATAGTCTCAACGATTGCGAGGGCTGGAAAGTGAATCCTTAGCTCCTGTCTATACAGAACGATTGGAAATGGTGAATATCGCGATTCCGAGCCCCCACGAGTGATTTATCGATGCATCGAAAGATTGCGAGGGCTGGAAAGTGAATCCTTAGCATCTGTCGATACAGAACGATTGGGAAGGGTGAATATCGCAATTCCGAGCCTCCTAGAGTGACTTATTGTTATATCCAACGATTGCGAGGGCTGGAAAGTGAATCCTTAGCTTCTGTCGATACAGCACGATCGGAAAGTGTGAATATCGCGAGTCCGAGCCTCCTAGTTTGATTTATCGTTATATCGAACGATTGCGAGAGCTGCAAAGTGAATCCTTAGTTTCTGTCGATGCAGAACGTGTGGAGCGGGTGCATATCGCGATTCCGAGCCTCCTAGAGTGATTTATTGATAGATTGAACGATTGCGAGGGCAGGAAAGTGAATACTTAGGTTCTGTCGATACAGAACGTGTGGAGCGGGTGCATATCGCTATTCCGAGCCTCCTAGAGTGATTTATCGATAGTCTCAACGATTGCGAGGGCTGGAAAGTGAATCCTTAGATCCTGTCTATACAGAACGATTGGAAATGGTGAAAATCGCAATTCCGAGCCTCCTCGAGTGACTTATCGTTATATCGCACGATTGCGAGGGCTGGAAAGTGAATTCTTACCTTCTGTCGATACAGAACGTGTGGAAAGGGTGAATATCGCGATTCCGACCATCCTAGAGTGATTTATCGTTAGAACGAACGATTGCGAGTGGTGGAAGGTGAATCCTTAGCTTCTGTCAATACGGAACGTGTGGAGCGGGGGAATATCGCGATTCCGAGCCTCCTAGAGTGACTTATCGTTATATCGTACGATTGCGTGGCTGGAAAGTCAATTCTTACCTCCTGTCGATACAGAACGTGTGGAACGGGTGAATATCGCGATTCCGTTCCTCCTAGAGTGACTTATCGTTATATCCAACGATTGCGAGGGCTGGAAAGTGAATCCTTAGCTCGTGTCGATACAGAACGTGTGGAACGGGTGAATATCGCCATTCCGTTCCTCCTAGAGTGACTTATCGTTATATCCAACGATTGCGAGGGCTGGAAAGTGAATCCTTAGCTCCTGTCGATACAGAACGTGTGGAACGGGTGAATTTCGCCATTCCTAGCCTCCTAGAGTGATTTATCGATAGTCCGATCGATTGCGTGGGCTGGAAAGTGGATCCTTACCTTCAGTCGATATAGAAAGATTGGAAATGGTGAATATCGCGATTCAAGCCCCCACGAGTGATTTATCGATGCATCGAACGATTGCGCGGGCTGGAAAGTGGATGCTTACCTTCAGTCGATACAGAACGATTGGAAATGGTGAATATCGCGATTCCGAGCCCCCACGAGTGATTTATCGATGCATCGAAAGATTGCGAGGGCTGGAAAGTGAATCCTTAGCATCTGTCGATACAGAACGATTGGGAAGGGTGAATATCGCAATTCCGAGCCTCCTAGAGTGACTTATCCTTATATCGAACGATGCCGAGGGCTGGAATGTGAATTCATACCTTCCGTCGATACAGAACGTGTGGAACGGGTGAATATCGCGATTCCGTTCCTCCTAGAGTGACTTATCGTTATATCCAACGATTGCGAGGGCTGGAAAGTGAATCCTTAGCTTCTGTCGATACAGCACGATCGGAAAGTGTGAATATCGCGAGTCCGAGCCTCCTAGTTTGATTTATCGTTATATCGAACGATTGCGAGAGCTGCAAAGTGAATCCTTAGTTTCTGTCGATGCAGAACGTGTGGAGCGGGTGCATATCGCGAGTCCGGGCCTCCTAGTTTGATTTATCATTATATCGAACGATTGCGAGAGCTGGAAAGTGAATCCTTAGTTTCTGTCGATACAGACCGTGTGGAGCGGGTGCATATCGCGATTCCGAGCCTCCTAGAGTGATTTATCGATAGATTGAACGATTGCGAGGGCAGGAAAGTGAATTCATACCTACCGTCGCTACAGAACGTGTGGAACGGGCGAATATCGAGAGTCCGGGCCTCCTAGTTTGTTTTATCGTTATATCGAACGATTGCGAGAGCTGGAAACTGAACCCTTAGTTTCTGTCGATACAGAACGGGTGGAGCGGGTGCATATCGCTATTCCGAGCCTCCTAGAGTTATTTATCGATAGTCTCAACGATTGCGAGGGCTGGAAAGTGAATCCTTAGCTCCTGTCTATACAGAACGATTGGAAATGGTGAATATCGCGATTCCGAGCCCCCACGAGTGATTTATCGATGCATCGAAAGATTGCGAGGGCTGGAAAGTGAATCCTTAGCATCTGTCGATACAGAACGATTGGGAAGGGTGAATATCGCAATTCCGAGCCTCCTAGAGTGACTTATTGTTATATCCAACGATTGCGAGGGCTGGAAAGTGAATCCTTAGCTTCTGTCGATACAGCACGATCGGAAAGTGTGAATATCGCGAGTCCGAGCCTCCTAGTTTGATTTATCGTTATATCGAACGATTGCGAGAGCTGCAAAGTGAATCCTTAGTTTCTGTCGATGCAGAACGTGTGGAGCGGGTGCATATCGCGATTCCGAGCCTCCTAGAGTGATTTATTGATAGATTGAACGATTGCGAGGGCAGGAAAGTGAATACTTAGGTTCTGTCGATACAGAACGTGTGGAGCGGGTGCATATCGCTATTCCGAGCCTCCTAGAGTGATTTATCGATAGTCTCAACGATTGCGAGGGCTGGAAAGTGAATTCTTACGTTCTGTGGATACAGAACGTGTGGAACGGGTGAATATCGCGATTCCGAGCATCCTAGAGTGATTTATCGATAGACCGAACGTTTGCGAGGGCTGGGAAGTGAATCCTTACCTTCTGTCGATACAGACCGTGTGGAGCAGGTGAAAATGCGATTCCGAGTCTCCTGGAGTGATTTATCGATAGAACGAACGATTGCGAGTGGTGGAAGGTGAATCCTTAGCTTCTGTCGATACGGAACGTGTGGAGCGGGTGCATATCGCGATTCCGAGCCTCCTAGAGTGATTTATTGATAGATTGAACGATTGCGACGGCAGGAAAGTGAATACATAGGTTCTGTCGATACAGAACGTGTGGAACGGGTGTGTTTCGCGATTCCGAGCCTCCTAGAGTGATTTATCGATAGTCCGATCGATTGCGTGGGCTGGAAAGTGGATGCTTACCTTCAGTCGATACAGAACGATTGGAAATGGTGAATATCGCGATTCCGAGCCCCCACGAGTGATTTATCGATGCATCGAACGATTGCGAGGGCTGGAAAGTGAATCCTTAGCATCTGTCGACACAGAACGATTGGTAAGGGTGAATATCGCAATTCCGAGCCTCCTAGAGTGACTTATCCTTATATCGAACGATGCCGAGGGCTGGAATGTGAATTCATACCTTCCGTCGATACAGAACGTGTGGAACGGGTGAATATCGCAATTCCGAGCCTCCTGGTTTGATTTATCGGTATTTCGAACTTTTGCGAGGGCAGGGAAGTGAATCCTTAGGTTCTGTCGATACAGAACGGGTGGAGCGGGTGCATATCGCTATTCCGAGCCTCCTAGAGTGATTTATCGATAGTCTCAACGATTGCGAGGGCTGGAAAGTGAATCCTTAGATCCTGTCTATACAGAACGATTGGAAATGGTGAAAATCGCAATTCCAAGCCTCCTAGAGTGACTTATCGTTATATCGCACGATTGCGAGGGCTGGAAAGTGAATTCTTACCTTCTGTCGATACAGAACGTGTGGAAAGGGTGAATATCGCGATTCCGACCATCCTAGAGTGATTTATCGTTAGAACGAACGATTGCGAGTGGTGGAAGGTGAATCCTTAGCTTCTGTCAATACGGAACGTGTGGAGCGGGGGAATATCGCGATTCCGAGCCTCCTAGAGTGACTTATCGTTATATCGTACGATTGCGTGGCTGGAAAGTCAATTCTTACCTCCTGTCGATACAGAACGTGTGGAACGGGTGAATATCGCGATTCCGTTCCTCCTAGAGTGACTTATCGTTATATCCAACGATTGCGAGGGCTGGAAAGTGAATCCTTAGCTCGTGTCGATACAGAACGTGTGGAACGGGTGAATATCGCCATTCCGTTCCTCCTAGAGTGACTTATCGTTATATCCAACGATTGCGAGGGCTGGAAAGTGAATCCTTAGCTCCTGTCGATACAGAACGTGTGGAACGGGTGAATTTCGCCATTCCTAGCCTCCTAGAGTGATTTATCGATAGTCCGATCGATTGCGTGGGCTGGAAAGTGGATCCTTACCTTCAGTCGATATAGAAAGATTGGAAATGGTGAATATCGCGATTCAAGCCCCCACGAGTGATTTATCGATGCATCGAACGATTGCGCGGGCTGGAAAGTGGATGCTTACCTTCAGTCGATACAGAACGATTGGAAATGGTGAATATCGCGATTCCGAGCCCCCACGAGTGATTTATCGATGCATCGAAAGATTGCGAGGGCTGGAAAGTGAATCCTTAGCATCTGTCGATACAGAACGATTGGGAAGGGTGAATATCGCAATTCCGAGCCTCCTAGAGTGACTTATCCTTATATCGCACGATTGCGAGGGCTGGAAAGTGAATTCTTACCTTCTGTGGATACCGAACGTGTGGAACGGGTAAATATCGCGATTCCGATCCTCCTAGAGTGACTTATCGTTATATCAAACGATTGCGAGAGCTGGAAAGTGAATCCTTAGTTTCTGTCGATACAGAACGGGTGGAGCGGGTGCATATCGCTATTCCGAGCCTCCTAGAGTGATTTATCGATAGTCTCAACGATTGCGAGGGCTGGAAGGTGAATCCTTAGATCCTGTCTATACAGAACGATTGGAAATGGTGAAAATTGCAATTCCGAGCCTCCTCGAGTGACTTATCGTTATATCGCACGATTGCGAGGGCTGGAAATTGAATTCTTACCTTCTGTCGATACAGAATGTGTGGAACGGGTGAATATCGCGATTCCGAACCTCCTGGTTTGATTTATCGGTATATCGAACTTTTGCGAGGGCTGGGAAGTGAATCCTTACCTTCTGTCGATACAGAACGTGTGGAAAGGGTGAATATCGCGATTCCGACCATCCTAGAGTGATTTATCGATAGAACGAACGATTGCGAGTGGTGGAAGGTGAATCCTTAGCTTCTATCAATACGGAACGTGTGGAGCGGGGGAATATCGCGATTCCGAGCCTCCTAGAGTGACTTATCGTTATATCGCACGATTGCGTGGGCTGGAAAGTCAATTCTTACCTCCTGTCGATACAGAACGGGTGGAGCGGGTGCATATCGCTATTCCGAGCCTCCTAGAGTGATTTATCGATAGTCTCAACGATTGCGAGGGCTGGAAGGTGAATCCTTAGATCCTGTCTATACAGAACGATTGGAAATGGTGAATATCGCGATTCCGAGCCCCCACGAGTGATTTATCGATGCATCGAAAGATTGCGAGGGCTGGGAAGTTAATCCTTAGCATCTGTCGATACAGAACGGGTGGAGCGGGTGCATATCGCTATTCCGAGCCTCCTAGAGTGATTTATCGATAGTCTCAACGATTGCGAGGGCTGGAAAGTGAATCTTTAGCTCCTGTCTATACAGAACGATTGGAAATGGTGAAAATCGCAATTCCGAGCCTCCTCGAGTGACTTATCGTTTTATCAAACGATTGCGAGGGGTTGAACGTAAATCCTTAGCTTCTGTCGATACAGCACGATCGGAAAGTGTGAATATCGCGAGTCCGAGCCTCCTAGTTTGACTTATCGTTATATCGAACGATTGCGATGGCTGGGAAGTGAATCCTTACCATCTGTCGATACAGAACGTGTGGAAAGGGTGAATATCGCGATTCCGACCATCCTAGAGTGATTTATCGATAGACCGAACGATTGCGAGGGCTGGGAAGTGAATCCTTAGCTTCTGTCGATACAGCACGATCGGAAAGGGTGAATATCGCGAGTCCGAGCCTCCTAGTTTGATTTATCGTTATATCGAACGATTGCGATGGCTGGACGGTGGATATTTAACTTCTGTCGGTACAAAACGATTGGAAAAAATGAATCTCGCGATTCCGAGCCTCCTAGATTGATTTATACTTTAATCGAACGATTCCGAGGGCTGGAATGTGAATTCATACCAACCGTCCATACAGAACGTGTGGAACGGGTGAATATCGCGAGTCCGGGCCTCCTAGTTTGATTTATCATTATATCGAACGATTGCGAGAGCTGGAAAGTGAATCCTTAGTTTCTGTCGATACAGACCGTGTGGAGCGGGTGCATATCGCGATTCCGAGCCTCCTAGAGTGATTTATCGATAGATTGAACGATTGCGAGGGCAGGAAAGTGAATTCATACATACCGTCGCTACAGAACGTGTGGAACGGGCGAATATCGAGAGTCCGGGCCTCCTAGTTTGTTTTATCGTTATATCGAACGATTGCGAGAGCTGGAAACTGAATCCTTAGTTTCTGTCGATACAGAACGGGTGGAGCGGGTGCATATCGCTATTCCGAGCCTCCTAGAGTGATTTATCGATAGTCTCAACGATTGCGAGGGCTGGAAAGTGAATCCTTAGCTCCTGTCTATACAGAACGATTGGAAATGGTGAATATCGCGATTCCGAGCCCCCACGAGTGATTTATCGATGCACCGAACGATTGCGTGGGCTGGAAAGTGAATCCTCAGTATCTGTCGATACAGAACGATTGGGAAGGGTGAAAATCGCAATTCCGAGCCTCCTAGAGTGACTTATCCTTATATCGAACGATGCCGAGGGCTGGAATGTGAATTCATACCTTCCGTCGATACAGAACGTGTGGAACGGGTGAATATCGCAATTCCGAGCCTCCTAGTTTGATTTATCGTTATATCGAACGATTGCGAGGGCTGGAAAGTTAATCCATAGCTCCTGTTGATACGGAACGTGTGGAGCGGGTGAATATCGCTAGTCCGAGCCTCCTAGAGTGATTTATCGATAGAATCAACGATTGCGAGGCCTGGAAAGAGAATCCTTAGCTCCTGTCTATACAGAACGATTGGAAATGGTGAATATCGCGATTCCGAGCCCCCACGAGTGATTTATCGATGCACCGAACGATTGCGAGGGCTGGAAAGTGAATCCTTAGCATCTGTCGATACAGAACGATTGGGAAGGGTGAATATCGCAATTCCGAGCCTCCTAGAGTGATTTATCGTTATATCGAACGATTGCGAGAGCTGGAAAGTGAATCCTTACCTTCTGTCTATACAGAACGTGTGGAGCGGCTACATATCGCGATTCGGAGCCTCCTAGAGTGATTTATCGATAGATTGAACGATTGCGAGGGCAGGAAAGTGAATCCTTAGGTTCTGTCGATACAGAACGTGTGGAACGGGTGAGTTTCGCGATTCCGAGCCTCCTAGTTTGATTTATCGTTATATCGAACGATTGCGAGGGCTGGAAAGTGAATCCTTAGCTCCTGTCTATACAGAACGATTGGAAATGGTGAATATCGCGATTCCGAGCCCCCACGAGTGATTTATCGATGCATCGAAAGATTGCGAGGGCTGGGAAGTTAATCCTTAGCATCTGTCGATACAGAACGGGTGGAGCGGGTGCATATCGCTATTCCGAGCCTCCTAGAGTGATTTATCGATAGTCTCAACGATTGCGAGGGCTGGAAAGTGAATCTTTAGCTCCTGTCTATACAGAACGATTGGGAAGGGTGAATATCGCAATTCCGAGCCTCCTAGAGTGATTTATCGTTATATCGAACGATTGCGAGGGCTGGAAAGTGAATTCTTACCTCCTGTGGATACAGAACGTGTGGAACGGGTGAATATCGCGAGTCCGAGCCTCCTAGTTTGACTTATCGTTATATCGAACGATTGCGATGGCTGGGAAGTGAATCCTTACCTTCTGTCGATACAGAACGTGTGGAAAGGGTGAATATCGCGATTCCGACCATCCTAGAGTGATTTATCGATAGACCGAACGATTGCGAGGGCTGGGAAGTGAATCCTTAGCTTCTGTCGGTACAGCACGATCGGAAAGGGTGAATATCGCGAGTCCGAGCCTCCTAGTTTGATTTATCGTTATATCGAACGATTGCGAGAGCTGGAAAGTGAATCCTTAGTTTCTGTCGATACAGACCGTGTGGAGCGGGTGCATATCGCGATTCCGAGCCTCCTAGAGTGATTTATCGATAGATTGAACGATTGCGAGGGAAGGAAAGTGAATTCATACCTACCGTCGCTACAGAACGTGTGGAACGGGCGAATATCGAGAGTCCGGGCCTCCTAGTTTGTTTTATCGTTATATCGAACGATTGCGAGAGCTGGAAACTGAATCCTTAGTTTCTGTCGATACAGAACGGGTGGAGCGTGTGCATATCGCTATTCCGAGCCTCCTAGAGTGATTTATCGATAGTCTCAACGATTGCGAGGGCTGGAAAGTGAATCCTTAGCTCCTGTCTATACAGAACGATTGGAAATGGTGAATATCGCGATTCCGAGCCCCCACGAGTGATTTATCGATGCACCGAACGATTGCGTGGGCTGGAAAGTGAATCCTCAGCATCTGTCGATACAGAACGATTGGGAAGGGTGAAAATCGCAATTCCGAGCCTCCTCGAGTGACTTATCGTTATATCGCACGATTGCGAGGGCTGGAAAGTGAATTCTTACCTTCTGTGGATACAGAACGTGTGGAACGGGTAAATATCGCGATTCCGATCCTCCTAGAGTGACTTATCGTTATATCAAACGATTGCGAGAGCTGGAAAGTGAATCCTTAGTTTCTGTCGATACAGAACGGGTGGAGCGGGTGCATATCGCTATTCCGAGCCTCCTAGAGTGATTTATCGATAGTCTCAACGATTGCGAGGGCTGGAAGGTGAATCCTTAGATCCTGTCTATACAGAACGATTGGAAATGGTGAAAATTGCAATTCCGAGCCTCCTCGAGTGACTTATCGTTATATCGCACGATTGCGAGGGCTGGAAATTGAATTCTTACCTTCTGTCGATACAGAATGTGTGGAACGGGTGAATATCGCGATTCCGAACCTCCTGGTTTGATTTATCGGTATATCGAACTTTTGCGAGGGCTGGGAAGTGAATCCTTACCTTCTGTCGATACAGAACGTGTGGAAAGGGTGAATATCGCGATTCCGACCATCCTAGAGTGATTTATCGATAGAACGAACGATTGCGAGTGGTGGAAGGTGAATCCTTAGCTTCTATCAATACGGAACGTGTGGAGCGGGGGAATATCGCGATTCCGAGCCTCCTAGAGTGACTTATCGTTATATCGCACGATTGCGTGGGCTGGAAAGTCAATTCTTACCTCCTGTCGATACAGAACGTGTGGAACGGGTGAATATCGCGATTCCGTTCCTCCTAGAGTGACTTATCGTTATATCCAACGATTGCGAGGGCTGGAAAGTGAATCCTTAGCTTCTGTCGATACAGCACGATCGGAAAGTGTGAATATCGCGAGTCCGAGCCTCCTAGTTTGATTTATCGTTATATCGAACGATTGCGAGAGCTGCAAAGTGAATCCTTAGTTTCTGTCGATGCAGAACGTGTGGAGCGGGTGCATATCGCGAGTCCGGGCCTCCTAGTTTGATTTATCATTATATCGAACGATTGCGAGAGCTGGAAAGTGAATCCTTAGTTTCTGTCGATACAGACCGTGTGGAGCGGGTGCATATCGCGATTCCGAGCCTCCTAGAGTGATTTATCGATAGATTGAACGATTGCGAGGGCAGGAAAGTGAATTCATACCTACCGTCGCTACAGAACGTGTGGAACGGGCGAATATCGAGAGTCCGGGCCTCCTAGTTTGTTTTATCGTTATATCGAACGATTGCGAGAGCTGGAAACTGAACCCTTAGTTTCTGTCGATACAGAACGGGTGGAGCGGGTGCATATCGCTATTCCGAGCCTCCTAGAGTTATTTATCGATAGTCTCAACGATTGCGAGGGCTGGAAAGTGAATCCTTAGCTCCTGTCTATACAGAACGATTGGAAATGGTGAATATCGCGATTCCGAGCCCCCACGAGTGATTTATCGATGCACCGAACGATTGCGTGGGCTGGAAAGTGAATCCTCAGCATCTGTCGATACAGAACGATTGGGAAGGGTGAAAATCGCAATTCCGAGCCTCCTCGAGTGACTTATCGTTATATCGCACGATTGCGAGGGCTGGAAAGTGAATTCTTACCTTCTGTGGATACAGAACGTGTGGAACGGGTAAATATCGCGATTCCGATCCTCCTAGAGTGACTTATCGTTATATCAAACGATTGCGAGAGCTGGAAAGTGAATCCTTAGTTTCTGTCGATACAGAACGGGTGGAGCGGGTGCATATCGCTATTCCGAGCCTCCTAGAGTGATTTATCGATAGTCTCAACGATTGCGAGGGCTGGAAGGTGAATCCTTAGATCCTGTCTATACAGAACGATTGGAAATGGTGAAAATTGCAATTCCGAGCCTCCTCGAGTGACTTATCGTTATATCGCACGATTGCGAGGGCTGGAAATTGAATTCTTACCTTCTGTCGATACAGAATGTGTGGAACGGGTGAATATCGCGATTCCGAACCTCCTGGTTTGATTTATCGGTATATCGAACTTTTGCGAGGGCTGGGAAGTGAATCCTTACCTTCTGTCGATACAGAACGTGTGGAAAGGGTGAATATCGCGATTCCGACCATCCTAGAGTGATTTATCGATAGAACGAACGATTGCGAGTGGTGGAAGGTGAATCCTTAGCTTCTATCAATACGGAACGTGTGGAGCGGGGGAATATCGCGATTCCGAGCCTCCTAGAGTGACTTATCGTTATATCGCACGATTGCGTGGGCTGGAAAGTCAATTCTTACCTCCTGTCGATACAGAACGTGTGGAACGGGTGAATATCGCGATTCCGTTCCTCCTAGAGTGACTTATCGTTATATCCAACGATTGCGAGGGCTGGAAAGTGAATCCTTAGCTTCTGTCGATACAGCACGATCGGAAAGTGTGAATATCGCGAGTCCGAGCCTCCTAGTTTGATTTATCGTTATATCGAACGATTGCGAGAGCTGCAAAGTGAATCCTTAGTTTCTGTCGATGCAGAACGTGTGGAGCGGGTGCATATCGCGAGTCCGGGCCTCCTAGTTTGATTTATCATTATATCGAACGATTGCGAGAGCTGGAAAGTGAATCCTTAGTTTCTGTCGATACAGACCGTGTGGAGCGGGTGCATATCGCGATTCCGAGCCTCCTAGAGTGATTTATCGATAGATTGAACGATTGCGAGGGCAGGAAAGTGAATTCATACCTACCGTCGCTACAGAACGTGTGGAACGGGCGAATATCGAGAGTCCGGGCCTCCTAGTTTGTTTTATCGTTATATCGAACGATTGCGAGAGCTGGAAACTGAACCCTTAGTTTCTGTCGATACAGAACGGGTGGAGCGGGTGCATATCGCTATTCCGAGCCTCCTAGAGTTATTTATCGATAGTCTCAACGATTGCGAGGGCTGGAAAGTGAATCCTTAGCTCCTGTCTATACAGAACGATTGGAAATGGTGAATATCGCGATTCCGAGCCCCCACGAGTGATTTATCGATGCATCGAAAGATTGCGAGGGCTGGAAAGTGAATCCTTAGCATCTGTCGATACAGAACGATTGGGAAGGGTGAATATCGCAATTCCGAGCCTCCTAGAGTGACTTATTGTTATATCCAACGATTGCGAGGGCTGGAAAGTGAATCCTTAGCTTCTGTCGATACAGCACGATCGGAAAGTGTGAATATCGCGAGTCCGAGCCTCCTAGTTTGATTTATCGTTATATCGAACGATTGCGAGAGCTGCAAAGTGAATCCTTAGTTTCTGTCGATGCAGAACGTGTGGAGCGGGTGCATATCGCGATTCCGAGCCTCCTAGAGTGATTTATTGATAGATTGAACGATTGCGAGGGCAGGAAAGTGAATACTTAGGTTCTGTCGATACAGAACGTGTGGAGCGGGTGCATATCGCTATTCCGAGCCTCCTAGAGTGATTTATCGATAGTCTCAACGATTGCGAGGGCTGGAAAGTGAATTCTTACGTTCTGTGGATACAGAACGTGTGGAACGGGTGAATATCGCGATTCCGAGCATCCTAGAGTGATTTATCGATAGACCGAACGTTTGCGAGGGCTGGGAAGTGAATCCTTACCTTCTGTCGATACAGACCGTGTGGAGCAGGTGAAAATGCGATTCCGAGCCTCCTAGAGTGATTTATCGATAGAACGAACGATTGCGAGTGGTGGAAGGTGAATCCTTAGCTTCTGTCGATACGGAACGTGTGGAGCGGGTGCATATCGCGATTCCGAGCCTCCTAGAGTGATTTATTGATAGATTGAACGATTGCGACGGCAGGAAAGTGAATACATAGGTTCTGTCGATACAGAACGTGTGGAACGTGTGTGTTTCGCGATTCCGAGCCTCCTAGAGTGATTTATCGATAGTCCGATCGATTGCGTGGGCTGGAAAGTGGATGCTTACCTTCAGTCGATACAGAACGATTGGAAATGGTGAATATCGCGATTCCGAGCCCCCACGAGTGATTTATCGATGCATCGAACGATTGCGAGGGCTGGAAAGTGAATCCTTAGCATCTGTCGACACAGAACGATTGGTAAGGGTGAATATCGCAATTCCGAGCCTCCTAGAGTGACTTATCCTTATATCGAACGATGCCGAGGGCTGGAATGTGAATTCATACCTTCCGTCGATACAGAACGTGTGGAACGGGTGAATATCGCAATTCCGAGCCTCCTGGTTTGATTTATCGGTATATCGAACTTTTGCGAGGGCAGGGAAGTGAATCCTTAGGTTCTGTCGATACAGAACGGGTGGAGCGGGTGCATATCGCTATTCCGAGCCTCCTAGAGTGATTTATCGATAGTCTCAACGATTGCGAGGGCTGGAAAGTGAATCCTTAGATCCTGTCTATACAGAACGATTGGAAATGGTGAAAATCGCAATTCCGAGCCTCCTCGAGTGACTTATCGTTATATCGCACGATTGCGAGGGCTGGAAAGTGAATTCTTACCTTCTGTCGATACAGAACGTGTGGAAAGGGTGAATATCGCGATTCCGACCATCCTAGAGTGATTTATCGTTAGAACGAACGATTGCGAGTGGTGGAAGGTGAATCCTTAGCTTCTGTCAATACGGAACGTGTGGAGCGGGGGAATATCGCGATTCCGAGCCTCCTAGAGTGACTTATCGTTATATCGTACGATTGCGTGGCTGGAAAGTCAATTCTTACCTCCTGTCGATACAGAACGTGTGGAACGGGTGAATTTCGCCATTCCTAGCCTCCTAGAGTGATTTATCGATAGTCCGATCGATTGCGTGGGCTGGAAAGTGGATCCTTACCTTCAGTCGATATAGAAAGATTGGAAATGGTGAATATCGCGATTCAAGCCCCCACGAGTGATTTATCGATGCATCGAACGACTGCGCGGGCTGGAAAGTGGATGCTTACCTTCAGTCGATACAGAACGATTGGAAATGGTGAATATCGCGATTCCGAGCCCCCACGAGTGATTTATCGATGCATCGAAAGATTGCGAGGGCTGGAAAGTGAATCCTTAGCATCTGTCGATACAGAACGATTGGGAAGGGTGAATATCGCAATTCCGAGCCTCCTAGAGTGACTTATCCTTATATCGAACGATGCCGAGGGCTGGAATGTGAATTCATACCTTCCGTCGATACAGAACGTGTGGAACGGGTGAATATCGCAATTCCGAGCCTCCTAGTTTGATTTATCGTTATATCGAACGATTGCGAGGGCTGGGAAGTGAATCCTTAGCATCTGTCGATACCGAACGATTGGGAAGGGTGAATATCGCAATTCCGAGCCTCCTAGAGTGACTTATCCTTATATCGAACGATGCCGAGGGCTGGAATGTGAATTCATACCTTCCGTCGATACAGAACGTGTGGAACGGGTGAATATCGCAATTCCGAGCCTCCTAGTTTGATTTATCGTTATATCGAACGATTGCGAGGGCTGGAAAGTTAATCCATAGCTCCTGTTGATACAGAACGTGTGGAGCGGGTGAATATCGCTAGTCCGAGCCTCCTAGAGTGATTTATCGATAGTCTCAACGATTGCGAGGGCTGGAAAGTGAATCTTTAGCTCCTGTCTATACAGAACGATTGGAAATGGTGAATATAGCGATTCCGAGCCCCCACGAGTGATTTATCGATGCATCGAAAGATTGCGAGGGCTGGGAAGTTAATCCTTAGCATCTGTCGATACAGAACGGGTGGAGCGGGTGCATATTGCTATTCCGAGCCTCCTAGAGTGATTTATCGATAGTCTCAACGATTGCGAGGTCTGGAAAGTGAATCTTTAGCTCCTGTCTATACAGAACGATTGGAAATGGTGAAAATCGCAATTCCGAGCCTCCTCGAGTGACTTATCGTTATATCGCACGATTGCGAGGGCTGGAAAGTGAATTCTTACCTCCTGTGGATACAGAACGTGTGGAACGGGTGAATATCGCGAGTCCGATCCTCCTAGAGTGACTTATCGTTTTATCAAACGATTGCGAGGGGTTGAACGTAAATCCTTAGCTTCTGTCGATACAGCACGATCGGAAAGTGTGAATATCGCGAGTCCGAGCCTCCTAGTTTGACTTATCGTTATATCGAACGATTGCGAGAGCTGCAAAGTGAATCCTTAGTTTCTGTCGATGCAGAACGTGTGGAGCGGGTGCATATCGCGATTCCGAGCATCCTAGAGTGATTTATCGATAGACCGAACGATTGCGAGGGCTGGGAAGTGAATCCTTAGCTTCTGTCGATACAGCACTATCGGAAAGGGTGAATATCGCGAGTCCGAGCCTCCTAGTTTGATTTATCGTTATATCGAACGATTGCGATGGCTGGACGGTGGATATTTAACTTCTGTCGGTACAAAACGATTGGAAAAAATGAATCTCGCGATTCCGAGCCTCCTAGATTGATTTATACTTTAATCGAACGATTCCGAGGGCTGGAATGTCAATTCATACCAAACGTCCATACAGAACGTGTGGAACGGGTGAGTTTCGCGATTCCGAGCTTCCTAGTTTGATTTATCGTTATATCGAACGATTGCGAGGGCTGGAAAGTGAATCCTTAGCTCCTGTCTATACAGAACGATTGGAAATGGTGAATATCGCGATTCCGAGCCCCCACGAGTGATTTATCGATGCATCGAAAGATTGCGAGGGCTGGGAAGTTAATCCTTAGCATCTGTCGATACAGAACGGCTGGAGCGGGTGCATATCGCTATTCCGAGCCTCCTAGAGTGATTTATCGATAGTCTCAACGATTGCGAGGGCTGGAAAGTGAATCTTTAGCTCCTGTCTATACAGAACGATTGGAAATGGTGAAAATCGCAATTCCGAGCCTCCTCGAGTGACTTATCGTTATATCGCACGATTGCGAGGGCTGGAAAGTGAATTCTTACCTCCTGTGGATACAGAACGTGTGGAACGGGTGAATATCGCGAGTCCGATCCTCCTAGAGTGACTTATCGTTTTATCAAACGATTGCGAGGGGTTGAACGTAAATCCTTAGCTTCTGTCGATACAGCACGATCGGAAAGTGTGAATATCGCGAGTCCGAGCCTCCTAGTTTGACTTATCGTTATATCGAACGATTGCGATGGCTGGGAAGTGAATCCTTACCTTCTGTCGATACAGAACGTGTGGAAAGGGTGAATATCGCGATTCCGACCATCCTAGAGTGATTTATCGATAGACCGAACAATTGCGAGGGCTGGGAAGTGAATCCTTAGCTTCTGTCTATACAGCACGATCGGAAAGGGTGAATATCGCGAGTCCGAGCCTCCTAGTTTGATTTATCGTTATATCGAACGATTGCGATGGCTGGACGGTGGATCTTTAACTTCTGTCGGTACAAAACGATTGGAAAAAATGAATCTCGCGATTCCGAGCCTCCTAGATTGATTTATACTTTAATCGAACGATTCCGAGGGCTGGAATGTGAATTCATACCAACCGTCCAACAGAACGTGTGGAACGGGTGAATATCGCGAGTCCGGGCATCCTAGTTTGATTTATCATTATATCGAACGATTGCGAGAGCTGGAAAGTGAATCCTTAGTTTCTGTCGATACAGACCGTGTGGAGCGGGTGCATATCGCGATTCCGAGCCTCCTAGAGTGATTTATCGATAGATTGAACGATTGCGAGGGCAGGAAAGTGAATTCATACCTACCGTCGCTACAGAACGTGTGGAACGGGCGAATATCGAGAGTCCGGGCCTCCTAGTTTGTTTTATCGTTATATCGAACGATTGCGAGAGCTGGAAACTGAATCCTTAGTTTCTGTCGATACAGAACGGGTGGAGCGGGTGCATATCGCTATTCCGAGCCTCCTAGAGTGATTTATCGATAGTCTCAACGATTGCGAGGGCTGGAAAGTGAATCCTTAGCTCCTGTCTATACAGAACGATTGGAAATGGTGAATATCGCGATTCCGAGCCCCCACGAGTGATTTATCGATGCATCGAAAGATTGCGAGGGCTGGAAAGTGAATCCTTAGCATCTGTCGATACAGAACGATTGGGAAGCGTGAATATCGCAATTCCGAGCCTCCTAGAGTGAGTTATCCTTATATCGAACGATGCCGAGGGCTGGAATGTGAATTCATACCTTCCGTCGATACAGAACGTGTGGAACGGGTGAATATCGCAATTCCGAGCCTCCTAGTTTGATTTATCGTTATATCGAACGATTGCGAGGGCTGGGAAGTGAATCCTTAGCATCTGTCGATACCGAACGATTGGGCAGGGTGAATATCGCAATTCCGAGCCTCCTAGAGTGACTTATCCTTATATCGAACGATGCCGAGGGCTGGAATGTGAATTCATACCTTCCGTCGATACAGAACGTGTGGAACGGGTGAATATCGCAATTCCGAGCCTCCTAGTTTGATTTATCGTTATATCGAACGATTGCGAGGGCTGGAAAGTTAATCCATAGCTCCTGTTGATACAGAACGTGTGAAGCGGGTGAATATCGCTAGTCCGAGCCTCCTAGAGTGATTTATCGATAGAATCAACGATTGCGAGGCCTGGAAAGTGAATCCTTAGCTCCTGTCTATACAGAACGATTGGAAATGGTGAATATCGCGATTCCGAGCCCCCACGAGTGATTTATCGATGCACCAAACGATTGCGAGGGCTGGAAAGTGAATCCTTAGCATCTGTCGATACAGAACGATTGGGAAGGGTGAATATCGCAATTCCGAGCCTCCTAGAGTGACTTATCCTTATATCGAACGATGCCGAGGGCTGGAATGTGAATTCATACCTTCCGTCGATACAGAACGTGTGGAACGGGTGAATATCGCAATTCCGAGCCTCCTAGTTTGATTTATCGTTATATCGAACGATTGCGAGGGCTGGAAAGTTAATCCATAGCTCCTGTTGATACGGAACGTGTGGAGCGGGTGAATATCGCTAGTCCGAGCCTCCTAGAGTGATTTATCGATAGAATCCACGATTGCGAGGCCTGGAAAGAGAATCCTTAGCTCCTGTCTATACAGAACGATTGGAAATGGTGAATATCGCGATTCCGAGCCTCCTAGAGTGACTTATTGTTATATCCAACGATTGCGAGGGCTGGAAAGTGAATCCTTAGCTTCTGTCGATACAGCACGATCGGAAAGTGTGAATATCGCGAGTCCGAGCCTCCTAGTTTGATTTATCGTTATATCGAACGATTGCGAGAGCTGCAAAGTGAATCCTTAGTTTCTGTCGATGCAGAACGTGTGGAGCGGGTGCATATCGCGATTCCGAGCCTCCTAGAGTGATTTATTGATAGATTGAACGATTGCGAGGGCAGGAAAGTGAATACTTAGGTTCTGTCGATACAGAACGTGTGGAGCGGGTGCATATCGCTATTCCGAGCCTCCTAGAGTGATTTATCGATAGTCTCAACGATTGCGAGGGCTGGAAAGTGAATTCTTACGTTCTGTGGATACAGAACGTGTGGAACGGGTGAATATCGCGATTCCGAGCATCCTAGAGTGATTTATCGATAGACCGAACGTTTGCGAGGGCTGGGAAGTGAATCCTTACCTTCTGTCGATACAGACCGTGTGGAGCAGGTGAAAATGCGATTCCGAGCCTCCTGGAGTGATTTATCGATAGAACGAACGATTGCGAGTGGTGGAAGGTGAATCCTTAGCTTCTGTCGATACGGAACGTGTGGAGCGGGTGCATATCGCGATTCCGAGCCTGCTAGAGTGATTTATTGATAGATTGAACGATTGCGACGGCAGGAAAGTGAATACATAGGTTCTGTCGATACAGAACGTGTGGAACGGGTGTGTTTCGCGATTCCGAGCCTCCTAGAGTGATTTATCGATAGTCCGATCGATTGCGTGGGCTGGAAAGTGGATGCTTACCTTCAGTCGATACAGAACGATTGGAAATGGTGAATATCGCGATTCCGAGCCCCCACGAGTGATTTATCGATGCATCGAACGATTGCGAGGGCTGGAAAGTGAATCCTTAGCATCTGTCGACACAGAACGATTGGTAAGGGTGAATATCGCAATTCCGAGCCTCCTAGAGTGACTTATCCTTATATCGAACGATGCCGAGGGCTGGAATGTGAATTCATACCTTCCGTCGATACAGAACGTGTGGAACGGGTGAATATCGCAATTCCGAGCCTCCTGGTTTGATTTATCGGTATATCGAACTTTTGCGAGGGCAGGGAAGTGAATCCTTAGGTTCTGTCGATACAGAACGGGTGGAGCGGGTGCATATCGCTATTCCGAGCCTCCTAGAGTGATTTATCGATAGTCTCAACGATTGCGAGGGCTGGAAAGTGAATCCTTAGATCCTGTCTATACAGAACGATTGGAAATGGTGAAAATCGCAATTCCGAGCCTCCTCGAGTGACTTATCGTTATATCGCACGATTGCGAGGGCTGGAAAGTGAATTCTTACCTTCTGTCGATACAGAACGTGTGGAAAGGGTGAATATCGCGATTCCGACCATCCTAGAGTGATTTATCGTTAGAACGAACGATTGCGAGTGGTGGAAGGTGAATCCTTAGCTTCTGTCAATACGGAACGTGTGGAGCGGGGGAATATCGCGATTCCGAGCCTCCTAGAGTGACTTATCGTTATATCGTACGATTGCGTGGCTGGAAAGTCAATTCTTACCTCCTGTCGATACAGAACGTGTGGAACGGGTGAATATCGCGATTCCGTTCCTACTAGAGTGACTTATCGTTATATCCAACGATTGCGAGGGCTGGAAAGTGAATCCTTAGCTCGTGTCGATACAGAACGTGTGGAACGGGTGAATATCGCCATTCCGTTCCTCCTAGAGTGACTTATCGTTATATCCAACGATTGCGAGGGCTGGAAAGTGAATCCTTAGCTCCTGTCGATACAGAACGTGTGGAACGGGTGAATTTCGCCATTCCTAGCCTCCTAGAGTGATTTATCGATAGTCCGATCGATTGCGTGGGCTGGAAAGTGGATCCTTACCTTCAGTCGATATAGAAAGATTGGAAATGGTGAATATCGCGATTCAAGCCCCCACGAGTGATTTATCGATGCATCGAACGATTGCGCGGGCTGGAAAGTGGATGCTTACCTTCAGTCGATACAGAACGATTGGAAATGGTGAATATCGCGATTCCGAGCCCCCACGAGTGATTTATCGATGCATCGAAAGATTGCGAGGGCTGGAAAGTGAATCCTTAGCATCTGTCGATACAGAACGATTGGGAAGGGTGAATATCGCAATTCCGAGCCTCCTAGAGTGACTTATCCTTATATCGAACGATGCCGAGGGCTGGAATGTGAATTCATACCTTCCGTCGATACAGAACGTGTGGAACGGGTGAATATCGCGATTCCGTTCCTCCTAGAGTGACTTATCGTTATATCCAACGATTGCGAGGGCTGGAAAGTGAATCCTTAGCTTCTGTCGATACAGCACGATCGGAAAGTGTGAATATCGCGAGTCCGAGCCTCCTAGTTTGATTTATCGTTATATCGCACGATTGCGAGGGCTGGAAAGTGAATTCTTACCTTCTGTGGATACAGTACGTGTGGAACGGGTGCATATCGCGATTCCGAGCCTCCTAGAGTGATTTATTGATAGATTGAACGATTGCGACGGCAGGAAAGTGAATACATAGGTTCTGTAGATACAGAACGTGTGGAACGGGTGTGTTTCGCGATTCCGAGCCTCCTAGAGTGATTTATCGATAGTCCGATCGATTGCGTGGGCTGGAAAGTGGATGCTTACCTTCAGTCGATACAGAACGATTGGAAATGGTGAATATCGCGATTCCGAGCCCCCACGAGTGATTTATCGATGCATCGAACGATTGCGAGGGCTGGAAAGTGAATCCTTAGCATCTGTCGACACAGAACGATTGGTAAGGGTGAATATCGCAATTCCGAGCCTCCTAGAGTGACTTATCCTTATATCGAACGATGCCGAGGGCTGGAATGTGAATTCATACCTTCCGTCGATACAGAACGTGTGGAACGGGTGAATATCGCAATTCCGAGCCTCCTGGTTTGATTTATCGGTATATCGAACTTTTGCGAGGGCAAGGAAGTGAATCCTTAGGTTCTGTCGATACAGAACGGGTGGAGCGGGTGCATATCGCTATTCCGAGCCTCCTAGAGTGATTTATCGATAGTCTCAACGATTGCGAGGGCTGGAAAGTGAATCCTTAGATCCTGTCTATACAGAACGATTGGAAATGGTGAAAATCGCAATTCCGAGCCTCCTAGAGTGACTTATCGTTATATCGCACGATTGCGAGGGCTGGAAAGTGAATTCTTACCTTCTGTCGATACAGAACGTGTGGAAAGGGTGAATATCGCGATTCCGACCATCCTAGAGTGACTTATCGTTATATCCAACGATTGCGAGGGCTGGAAAGTGAATCCTTAGCTCGTGTCGATACAGAACGTGTGGAACGGGTGAATATCGCCATTCCGTTCCTCCTAGAGTGACTTATCGTTATATCCAACGATTGCGAGGGCTGGAAAGTGAATCCTTAGCTCCTGTCGATACAGAACGTGTGAAACGGGTGAATTTCGCCATTCCTAGCCTCCTAGAGTGATTTATCGATAGTCCGATCGATTGCGTGGGCTGGAAAGTGGATCCTTACCTTCAGTCGATATAGAAAGATTGGAAATGGTGAATATCGCGATTCAAGCCCCCACGAGTGATTTATCGATGCATCGAACGATTGCGCGGGCTGGAAAGTGGATGCTTACCTTCAGTCGATACAGAACGATTGGAAATGGTGAATATCGCGATTCCGAGCCCCCACGAGTGATTTATCGATGCATCGAAAGATTGCGAGGGCTGGAAAGTGAATCCTTAGCATCTGTCGATACAGAACGATTGGGAAGGGTGAATATCGCAATTCCGAGCCTCCTAGAGTGACTTATCCTTATATCGAACGATGCCGAGGGCTGGAATGTGAATTCATACCTTCCGTCGATACAGAACGTGTGGAACGGGTGAATATCGCAATTCCGAGCCTCCTAGTTTGATTTATCGTTATATCGAACGATTGCGAGGGCTGGAAAGTTAATCCATAGCTCCTGTTGATACAGAACGTGTGGAGCGGGTGAATATCGCTAGTCCGAGCCTCCTTGAGTGATTTATCGATAGTCTCAACGATTGCGAGGGCTGGAAAGTGAATCTTTAGCTCCTGTCTATACAGAACGATTGGAAATGGTGAATATCGCGATTCCGAGCCCCCACGAGTGATTTATCGATGCATCGAAAGATTGCGAGGGCTGGGAAGTTAATCCTTAGCATCTGTCGATACAGAACGGGTGGAGCGGGTGCATATCGCTATTCCGAGCCTCCTAGAGTGATTTATCGATAGTCTCAACGATTGCGAGGGCTGGAAAGTGAATCTTTAGCTCCTGTCTATACAGAACGATTGGAAATGGTGAAAATCGCAATTCCGAGCCTCCTCGAGTGACTTATCGTTTTATCAAACGATTGCGAGGGGTTGAACGTAAATCCTTAGCTTCTGTCGATACAGCACGATCGGAAAGTGTGAATATCGCGAGTCCGAGCCTCCTAGTTTGACTTATCGTTATATCGAACGATTGCGATGGCTGGGAAGTGAATCCTTACCATCTGTCGATACAGAACGTGTGGAAAGGGTGAATATCGCGATTCCGACCATCCTAGAGTGATTTATCGATAGACCGAACGATTGCGAGGGCTGGGAAGTGAATCCTTAGCTTCTGTCGATACAGCACGATCGGAAAGGGTGAATATCGCGAGTCCGAGCCTCCTAGTTTGATTTATCGTTATATCGAACGATTGCGATGGCTGGACGGTGGATATTTAACTTCTGTCGGTACAAAACGATTGGAAAAAATGAATCTCGCGATTCCGAGCCTCCTAGATTGATTTATACTTTAATCGAACGATTCCGAGGGCTGGAATGTGAATTCATACCAACCGTCCATACAGAACGTGTGGAACGGGTGAATATCGCGAGTCCGGGCCTCCTAGTTTGATTTATCATTATATCGAACGATTGCGAGAGCTGGAAAGTGAATCCTTAGTTTCTGTCGATACAGACCGTGTGGAGCGGGTGCATATCGCGATTCCGAGCCTCCTAGAGTGATTTATCGATAGATTGAACGATTGCGAGGGCAGGAAAGTGAATTCATACATACCGTCGCTACAGAACGTGTGGAACGGGCGAATATCGAGAGTCCGGGCCTCCTAGTTTGTTTTATCGTTATATCGAACGATTGGGAAGGGTGAAAATCGCAATTCCGAGCCTCCTAGAGTGACTTATCCTTATATCGAACGATGCCGAGGGCTGGAATGTGAATTCATACCTTCCGTCGATACAGAACGTGTGGAACGGGTGAATATCGCAATTCCGAGCCTCCTAGTTTGATTTATCGTTATATCGAACGATTGCGAGGGCTGGAAAGTTAATCCATAGCTCCTGTTGATACGGAACGTGTGGAGCGGGTGAATATCGCTAGTCCGAGCCTCCTAGAGTGATTTATCGATAGAATCAACGATTGCGAGGCCTGGAAAGAGAATCCTTAGCTCCTGTCTATACAGAACGATTGGAAATGGTGAATATCGCGATTCCGAGCCCCCACGAGTGATTTATCGATGCACCGAACGATTGCGAGGGCTGGAAAGTGAATCCTTAGCATCTGTCGATACAGAACGATTGGGAAGGGTGAATATCGCAATTCCGAGCCTCCTAGAGTGATTTATCGTTATATCGAACGATTGCGAGAGCTGGAAAGTGAATCCTTACCTTCTGTCTATACAGAACGTGTGGAGCGGCTACATATCGCGATTCGGAGCCTCCTAGAGTGATTTATCGATAGATTGAACGATTGCGAGGGCAGGAAAGTGAATCCTTAGGTTCTGTCGATACAGAACGTGTGGAACGGGTGAGTTTCGCGATTCCGAGCCTCCTAGTTTGATTTATCGTTATATCGAACGATTGCGAGGGCTGGAAAGTGAATCCTTAGCTCCTGTCTATACAGAACGATTGGAAATGGTGAATATCGCGATTCCGAGCCCCCACGAGTGATTTATCGATGCATCGAAAGATTGCGAGGGCTGGGAAGTTAATCCTTAGCATCTGTCGATACAGAACGGGTGGAGCGGGTGCATATCGCTATTCCGAGCCTCCTAGAGTGATTTATCGATAGTCTCAACGATTGCGAGGGCTGGAAAGTGAATCTTTAGCTCCTGTCTATACAGAACGATTGGGAAGGGTGAATATCGCAATTCCGAGCCTCCTAGAGTGATTTATCGTTATATCGAACGATTGCGAGGGCTGGAAAGTGAATTCTTACCTCCTGTGGATACAGAACGTGTGGAACGGGTGAATATCGCGAGTCCGAGCCTCCTAGTTTGACTTATCGTTATATCGAACGATTGCGATGGCTGGGAAGTGAATCCTTACCTTCTGTCGATACAGAACGTGTGGAAAGGGTGAATATCGCGATTCCGACCATCCTAGAGTGATTTATCGATAGACCGAACGATTGCGAGGGCTGGGAAGTGAATCCTTAGCTTCTGTCGGTACAGCACGATCGGAAAGGGTGAATATCGCGAGTCCGAGCCTCCTAGTTTGATTTATCGTTATATCGAACGATTGCGAGAGCTGGAAAGTGAATCCTTAGTTTCTGTCGATACAGACCGTGTGGAGCGGGTGCATATCGCGATTCCGAGCCTCCTAGAGTGATTTATCGATAGATTGAACGATTGCGAGGGCAGGAAAGTGAATTCATTCCTACCGTCGCTACAGAACGTGTGGAACGGGCGAATATCGAGAGTCCGGGCCTCCTAGTTTGTTTTATCGTTATATCGAACGATTGCGAGAGCTGGAAACTGAATCCTTAGTTTCTGTCGATACAGAACGGGTGGATCGTGTGCATATCGCTATTCCGAGCCTCCTAGAGTGATTTATCGATAGTCTCAACGATTGCGAGGGCTGGAAAGTGAATCCTTAGCTCCTGTCTATACAGAACGATTGGAAATGGTGAATATCGCGATTCCGAGCCCCCACGAGTGATTTATCGATGCACCGAACGATTGCGTGGGCTGGAAAGTGAATCCTCAGCATCTGTCGATACAGAACGATTGGGAAGGGTGAAAATCGCAATTCCGAGCCTCCTCGAGTGACTTATCGTTATATCGCACGATTGCGAGGGCTGGAAAGTGAATTCTTACCTTCTGTGGATACAGAACGTGTGGAACGGGTAAATATCGCGATTCCGATCCTCCTAGAGTGACTTATCGTTATATCAAACGATTGCGAGAGCTGGAAAGTGAATCCTTAGTTTCTGTCGATACAGAACGGGTGGAGCGGGTGCATATCGCTATTCCGAGCCTCCTAGAGTGATTTATCGATAGTCTCAACGATTGCGAGGGCTGGAAGGTGAATCCTTAGATCCTGTCTATACAGAACGATTGGAAATGGTGAAAATTGCAATTCCGAGCCTCCTCGAGTGACTTATCGTTATATCGCACGATTGCGAGGGCTGGAAATTGAATTCTTACCTTCTGTCGATACAGAATGTGTGGAACGGGTGAATATCGCGATTCCGAACCTCCTGGTTTGATTTATCGGTATATCGAACTTTTGCGAGGGCTGGGAAGTGAATCCTTACCTTCTGTCGATACAGAACGTGTGGAAAGGGTGAATATCGCGATTCCGACCATCCTAGAGTGATTTATCGATAGAACGAACGATTGCGAGTGGTGGAAGGTGAATCCTTAGCTTCTATCAATACGGAACGTGTGGAGCGGGGGAATATCGCGATTCCGAGCCTCCTAGAGTGACTTATCGTTATATCGCACGATTGCGTGGGCTGGAAAGTCAATTCTTACCTCCTGTCGATACAGAACGTGTGGAACGGGTGAATATCGCGATTCCGTTCCTCCTAGAGTGACTTATCGTTATATCCAACGATTGCGAGGGCTGGAAAGTGAATCCTTAGCTTCTGTCGATACAGCACGATCGGAAAGTGTGAATATCGCGAGTCCGAGCCTCCTAGTTTGATTTATCGTTATATCGAACGATTGCGAGAGCTGCAAAGTGAATCCTTAGTTTCTGTCGATGCAGAACGTGTGGAGCGGGTGCATATCGCGAGTCCGGGCCTCCTAGTTTGATTTATCATTATATCGAACGATTGCGAGAGCTGGAAAGTGAATCCTTAGTTTCTGTCGATACAGACCGTGTGGAGCGGGTGCATATCGCGATTCCGAGCCTCCTAGAGTGATTTATCGATAGATTGAACGATTGCGAGGGCAGGAAAGTGAATTCATACCTACCGTCGCTACAGAACGTGTGGAACGGGCGAATATCGAGAGTCCGGGCCTCCTAGTTTGTTTTATCGTTATATCGAACGATTGCGAGAGCTGGAAACTGAACCCTTAGTTTCTGTCGATACAGAACGGGTGGAGCGGGTGCATATCGCGATTCCGAGCCTCCTAGAGTGACTTATTGTTATATCCAACGATTGCGAGGGCTGGAAAGTGAATCCTTAGCTTCTGTCGATACAGCACGATCGGAAAGTGTGAATATCGCGAGTCCGAGCCTCCTAGTTTGATTTATCGTTATATCGAACGATTGCGAGAGCTGCAAAGTGAATCCTTAGTTTCTGTCGATGCAGAACGTGTGGAGCGGGTGCATATCGCGATTCCGAGCCTCCTAGAGTGATTTATTGATAGATTGAACGATTGCGAGGGCAGGAAAGTGAATACTTAGGTTCTGTCGATACAGAACGTGTGGAGCGGGTGCATATCGCTATTCCGAGCCTCCTAGAGTGATTTATCGATAGTCTCAACGATTGCGAGGGCTGGAAAGTGAATTCTTACGTTCTGTGGATACAGAACGTGTGGAACGGGTGAATATCGCGATTCCGAGCATCCTAGAGTGATTTATCGATAGACCGAACGTTTGCGAGGGCTGGGAAGTGAATCCTTACCTTCTGTCGATACAGACCGTGTGGAGCAGGTGAAAATGCGATTCCGAGCCTCCTGGAGTGATTTATCGATAGAACGAACGATTGCGAGTGGTGGAAGGTGAATCCTTAGCTTCTGTCGATACGGAACGTGTGGAGCGGGTGCATATCGCGATTCCGAGCCTCCTAGAGTGATTTATTGATAGATTGAACGATTGCGACGGCAGGAAAGTGAATACATAGGTTCTGTCGATACAGAACGTGTGGAACGGGTGTGTTTCGCGATTCCGAGCCTCCTAGAGTGATTTATCGATAGTCCGATCGATTGCGTGGGCTGGAAAGTGGATGCTTACCTTCAGTCGATACAGAACGATTGGAAATGGTGAATATCGCGATTCCGAGCCCCCACGAGTGATTTATCGATGCATCGAACGATTGCGAGGGCTGGAAAGTGAATCCTTAGCATCTGTCGACACAGAACGATTGGTAAGGGTGAATATCGCAATTCCGAGCCTCCTAGAGTGACTTATCCTTATATCGAACGATGCCGAGGGCTGGAATGTGAATTCATACCTTCCGTCGATACAGAACGTGTGGAACGGGTGAATATCGCAATTCCGAGCCTCCTGGTTTGATTTATCGGTATATCGAACTTTTGCGAGGGCAGGGAAGTGAATCCTTAGGTTCTGTCGATACAGAACGGGTGGAGCGGGTGCATATCGCTATTCCGAGCCTCCTAGAGTGATTTATCGATAGTCTCAACGATTGCGAGGGCTGGAAAGTGAATCCTTAGATCCTGTCTATACAGAACGATTGGAAATGGTGAAAATCGCAATTCCGAGCCTCCTCGAGTGACTTATCGTTATATCGCACGATTGCGAGGGCTGGAAAGTGAATTCTTACCTTCTGTCGATACAGAACGTGTGGAAAGGGTGAATATCGCGATTCCGACCATCCTAGAGTGATTTATCGTTAGAACGAACGATTGCGAGTGGTGGAAGGTGAATCCTTAGCTTCTGTCAATACGGAACGTGTGGAGCGGGGGAATATCGCGATTCCGAGCCTCCTAGAGTGACTTATCGTTATATCGTACGATTGCGTGGCTGGAAAGTCAATTCTTACCTCCTGTCGATACAGAACGTGTGGAACGGGTGAATATCGCGATTCCGTTCCTCCTAGAGTGACTTATCGTTATATCCAACGATTGCGAGGGCTGGAAAGTGAATCCTTAGCTCGTGTCGATACAGAACGTGTGGAACGGGTGAATATCGCCATTCCGTTCCTCCTAGAGTGACTTATCGTTATATCCAACGATTGCGAGGGCTGGAAAGTGAATCCTTAGCTCCTGTCGATACAGAACGTGTGGAACGGGTGAATTTCGCCATTCCTAGCCTCCTAGAGTGATTTATCGATAGTCCGATCGATTGCGTGGGCTGGAAAGTGGATCCTTACCTTCAGTCGATATAGAAAGATTGGAAATGGTGAATATCGCGATTCAAGCCCCCACGAGTGATTTATCGATGCATCGAACGATTGCGCGGGCTGGAAAGTGGATGCTTACCTTCAGTCGATACAGAACGATTGGAAATGGTGAATATCGCGATTCCGAGCCCCCACGAGTGATTTATCGATGCATCGAAAGATTGCGAGGGCTGGAAAGTGAATCCTTAGCATCTGTCGATACAGAACGATTGGGAAGGGTGAATATCGCAATTCCGAGCCTCCTAGAGTGACTTATCCTTATATCGAACGATGCCGAGGGCTGGAATGTGAATTCATACCTTCCGTCGATACAGAACGTGTGGAACGGGTGAATATCGCGATTCCGTTCCTCCTAGAGTGACTTATCGTTATATCCAACGATTGCGAGGGCTGGAAAGTGAATCCTTAGCTTCTGTCGATACAGCACGATCGGAAAGTGTGAATATCGCGAGTCCGAGCCTCCTAGTTTGATTTATCGTTATATCGCACGATTGCGAGGGCTGGAAAGTGAATTCTTACCTTCTGTGGATACAGTACGTGTGGAACGGGTGCATATCGCGATTCCGAGCCTCCTAGAGTGATTTATTGATAGATTGAACGATTGCGACGGCAGGAAAGTGAATACATAGGTTCTGTAGATACAGAACGTGTGGAACGGGTGTGTTTCGCGATTCCGAGCCTCCTAGAGTGATTTATCGATAGTCCGATCGATTGCGTGGGCTGGAAAGTGGATGCTTACCTTCAGTCGATACAGAACGATTGGAAATGGTGAATATCGCGATTCCGAGCCCCCACGAGTGATTTATCGATGCATCGAACGATTGCGAGGGCTGGAAAGTGAATCCTTAGCATCTGTCGACACAGAACGATTGGTAAGGGTGAATATCGCAATTCCGAGCCTCCTAGAGTGACTTATCCTTATATCGAACGATGCCGAGGGCTGGAATGTGAATTCATACCTTCCGTCGATACAGAACGTGTGGAACGGGTGAATATCGCAATTCCGAGCCTCCTGGTTTGATTTATCGGTATATCGAACTTTTGCGAGGGCAAGGAAGTGAATCCTTAGGTTCTGTCGATACAGAACGGGTGGAGCGGGTGCATATCGCTATTCCGAGCCTCCTAGAGTGATTTATCGATAGTCTCAACGATTGCGAGGGCTGGAAAGTGAATCCTTAGATCCTGTCTATACAGAACGATTGGAAATGGTGAAAATCGCAATTCCGAGCCTCCTAGAGTGACTTATCGTTATATCGCACGATTGCGAGGGCTGGAAAGTGAATTCTTACCTTCTGTCGATACAGAACGTGTGGAAAGGGTGAATATCGCGATTCCGACCATCCTAGAGTGACTTATCGTTATATCCAACGATTGCGAGGGCTGGAAAGTGAATCCTTAGCTCGTGTCGATACAGAACGTGTGGAACGGGTGAATATCGCCATTCCGTTCCTCCTAGAGTGACTTATCGTTATATCCAACGATTGCGAGGGCTGGAAAGTGAATCCTTAGCTCCTGTCGATACAGAACGTGTGAAACGGGTGAATTTCGCCATTCCTAGCCTCCTAGAGTGATTTATCGATAGTCCGATCGATTGCGTGGGCTGGAAAGTGGATCCTTACCTTCAGTCGATATAGAAAGATTGGAAATGGTGAATATCGCGATTCAAGCCCCCACGAGTGATTTATCGATGCATCGAACGATTGCGCGGGCTGGAAAGTGGATGCTTACCTTCAGTCGATACAGAACGATTGGAAATGGTGAATATCGCGATTCCGAGCCCCCACGAGTGATTTATCGATGCATCGAAAGATTGCGAGGGCTGGAAAGTGAATCCTTAGCATCTGTCGATACAGAACGATTGGGAAGGGTGAATATCGCAATTCCGAGCCTCCTAGAGTGACTTATCCTTATATCGAACGATGCCGAGGGCTGGAATGTGAATTCATACCTTCCGTCGATACAGAACGTGTGGAACGGGTGAATATCGCAATTCCGAGCCTCCTAGTTTGATTTATCGTTATATCGAACGATTGCGAGGGCTGGAAAGTTAATCCATAGCTCCTGTTGATACAGAACGTGTGGAGCGGGTGAATATCGCTAGTCCGAGCCTCCTTGAGTGATTTATCGATAGTCTCAACGATTGCGAGGGCTGGAAAGTGAATCTTTAGCTCCTGTCTATACAGAACGATTGGAAATGGTGAATATCGCGATTCCGAGCCCCCACGAGTGATTTATCGATGCATCGAAAGATTGCGAGGGCTGGGAAGTTAATCCTTAGCATCTGTCGATACAGAACGGGTGGAGCGGGTGCATATCGCTATTCCGAGCCTCCTAGAGTGATTTATCGATAGTCTCAACGATTGCGAGGGCTGGAAAGTGAATCTTTAGCTCCTGTCTATACAGAACGATTGGAAATGGTGAAAATCGCAATTCCGAGCCTCCTCGAGTGACTTATCGTTTTATCAAACGATTGCGAGGGGTTGAACGTAAATCCTTAGCTTCTGTCGATACAGCACGATCGGAAAGTGTGAATATCGCGAGTCCGAGCCTCCTAGTTTGACTTATCGTTATATCGAACGATTGCGATGGCTGGGAAGTGAATCCTTACCATCTGTCGATACAGAACGTGTGGAAAGGGTGAATATCGCGATTCCGACCATCCTAGAGTGATTTATCGATAGACCGAACGATTGCGAGGGCTGGGAAGTGAATCCTTAGCTTCTGTCGATACAGCACGATCGGAAAGGGTGAATATCGCGAGTCCGAGCCTCCTAGTTTGATTTATCGTTATATCGAACGATTGCGATGGCTGGACGGTGGATATTTAACTTCTGTCGGTACAAAACGATTGGAAAAAATGAATCTCGCGATTCCGAGCCTCCTAGATTGATTTATACTTTAATCGAACGATTCCGAGGGCTGGAATGTGAATTCATACCAACCGTCCATACAGAACGTGTGGAACGGGTGAATATCGCGAGTCCGGGCCTCCTAGTTTGATTTATCATTATATCGAACGATTGCGAGAGCTGGAAAGTGAATCCTTAGTTTCTGTCGATACAGACCGTGTGGAGCGGGTGCATATCGCGATTCCGAGCCTCCTAGAGTGATTTATCGATAGATTGAACGATTGCGAGGGCAGGAAAGTGAATTCATACATACCGTCGCTACAGAACGTGTGGAACGGGCGAATATCGAGAGTCCGGGCCTCCTAGTTTGTTTTATCGTTATATCGAACGATTGGGAAGGGTGAAAATCGCAATTCCGAGCCTCCTAGAGTGACTTATCCTTATATCGAACGATGCCGAGGGCTGGAATGTGAATTCATACCTTCCGTCGATACAGAACGTGTGGAACGGGTGAATATCGCAATTCCGAGCCTCCTAGTTTGATTTATCGTTATATCGAACGATTGCGAGGGCTGGAAAGTTAATCCATAGCTCCTGTTGATACGGAACGTGTGGAGCGGGTGAATATCGCTAGTCCGAGCCTCCTAGAGTGATTTATCGATAGAATCAACGATTGCGAGGCCTGGAAAGAGAATCCTTAGCTCCTGTCTATACAGAACGATTGGAAATGGTGAATATCGCGATTCCGAGCCCCCACGAGTGATTTATCGATGCACCGAACGATTGCGAGGGCTGGAAAGTGAATCCTTAGCATCTGTCGATACAGAACGATTGGGAAGGGTGAATATCGCAATTCCGAGCCTCCTAGAGTGATTTATCGTTATATCGAACGATTGCGAGAGCTGGAAAGTGAATCCTTACCTTCTGTCTATACAGAACGTGTGGAGCGGCTACATATCGCGATTCGGAGCCTCCTAGAGTGATTTATCGATAGATTGAACGATTGCGAGGGCAGGAAAGTGAATCCTTAGGTTCTGTCGATACAGAACGTGTGGAACGGGTGAGTTTCGCGATTCCGAGCCTCCTAGTTTGATTTATCGTTATATCGAACGATTGCGAGGGCTGGAAAGTGAATCCTTAGCTCCTGTCTATACAGAACGATTGGAAATGGTGAATATCGCGATTCCGAGCCCCCACGAGTGATTTATCGATGCATCGAAAGATTGCGAGGGCTGGGAAGTTAATCCTTAGCATCTGTCGATACAGAACGGGTGGAGCGGGTGCATATCGCTATTCCGAGCCTCCTAGAGTGATTTATCGATAGTCTCAACGATTGCGAGGGCTGGAAAGTGAATCTTTAGCTCCTGTCTATACAGAACGATTGGGAAGGGTGAATATCGCAATTCCGAGCCTCCTAGAGTGATTTATCGTTATATCGAACGATTGCGAGGGCTGGAAAGTGAATTCTTACCTCCTGTGGATACAGAACGTGTGGAACGGGTGAATATCGCGAGTCCGAGCCTCCTAGTTTGACTTATCGTTATATCGAACGATTGCGATGGCTGGGAAGTGAATCCTTACCTTCTGTCGATACAGAACGTGTGGAAAGGGTGAATATCGCGATTCCGACCATCCTAGAGTGATTTATCGATAGACCGAACGATTGCGAGGGCTGGGAAGTGAATCCTTAGCTTCTGTCGGTACAGCACGATCGGAAAGGGTGAATATCGCGAGTCCGAGCCTCCTAGTTTGATTTATCGTTATATCGAACGATTGCGAGAGCTGGAAAGTGAATCCTTAGTTTCTGTCGATACAGACCGTGTGGAGCGGGTGCATATCGCGATTCCGAGCCTCCTAGAGTGATTTATCGATAGATTGAACGATTGCGAGGGCAGGAAAGTGAATTCATTCCTACCGTCGCTACAGAACGTGTGGAACGGGCGAATATCGAGAGTCCGGGCCTCCTAGTTTGTTTTATCGTTATATCGAACGATTGCGAGAGCTGGAAACTGAATCCTTAGTTTCTGTCGATACAGAACGGGTGGATCGTGTGCATATCGCTATTCCGAGCCTCCTAGAGTGATTTATCGATAGTCTCAACGATTGCGAGGGCTGGAAAGTGAATCCTTAGCTCCTGTCTATACAGAACGATTGGAAATGGTGAATATCGCGATTCCGAGCCCCCACGAGTGATTTATCGATGCACCGAACGATTGCGTGGGCTGGAAAGTGAATCCTCAGCATCTGTCGATACAGAACGATTGGGAAGGGTGAAAATCGCAATTCCGAGCCTCCTCGAGTGACTTATCGTTATATCGCACGATTGCGAGGGCTGGAAAGTGAATTCTTACCTTCTGTGGATACAGAACGTGTGGAACGGGTAAATATCGCGATTCCGATCCTCCTAGAGTGACTTATCGTTATATCAAACGATTGCGAGAGCTGGAAAGTGAATCCTTAGTTTCTGTCGATACAGAACGGGTGGAGCGGGTGCATATCGCTATTCCGAGCCTCCTAGAGTGATTTATCGATAGTCTCAACGATTGCGAGGGCTGGAAGGTGAATCCTTAGATCCTGTCTATACAGAACGATTGGAAATGGTGAAAATTGCAATTCCGAGCCTCCTCGAGTGACTTATCGTTATATCGCACGATTGCGAGGGCTGGAAATTGAATTCTTACCTTCTGTCGATACAGAATGTGTGGAACGGGTGAATATCGCGATTCCGAACCTCCTGGTTTGATTTATCGGTATATCGAACTTTTGCGAGGGCTGGGAAGTGAATCCTTACCTTCTGTCGATACAGAACGTGTGGAAAGGGTGAATATCGCGATTCCGACCATCCTAGAGTGATTTATCGATAGAACGAACGATTGCGAGTGGTGGAAGGTGAATCCTTAGCTTCTATCAATACGGAACGTGTGGAGCGGGGGAATATCGCGATTCCGAGCCTCCTAGAGTGACTTATCGTTATATCGCACGATTGCGTGGGCTGGAAAGTCAATTCTTACCTCCTGTCGATACAGAACGTGTGGAACGGGTGAATATCGCGATTCCGTTCCTCCTAGAGTGACTTATCGTTATATCCAACGATTGCGAGGGCTGGAAAGTGAATCCTTAGCTTCTGTCGATACAGCACGATCGGAAAGTGTGAATATCGCGAGTCCGAGCCTCCTAGTTTGATTTATCGTTATATCGAACGATTGCGAGAGCTGCAAAGTGAATCCTTAGTTTCTGTCGATGCAGAACGTGTGGAGCGGGTGCATATCGCGAGTCCGGGCCTCCTAGTTTGATTTATCATTATATCGAACGATTGCGAGAGCTGGAAAGTGAATCCTTAGTTTCTGTCGATACAGACCGTGTGGAGCGGGTGCATATCGCGATTCCGAGCCTCCTAGAGTGATTTATCGATAGATTGAACGATTGCGAGGGCAGGAAAGTGAATTCATACCTACCGTCGCTACAGAACGTGTGGAACGGGCGAATATCGAGAGTCCGGGCCTCCTAGTTTGTTTTATCGTTATATCGAACGATTGCGAGAGCTGGAAACTGAACCCTTAGTTTCTGTCGATACAGAACGGGTGGAGCGGGTGCATATCGCTATTCCGAGCCTCCTAGAGTTATTTATCGATAGTCTCAACGATTGCGAGGGCTGGAAAGTGAATCCTTAGCTCCTGTCTATACAGAACGATTGGAAATGGTGAATATCGCGATTCCGAGCCCCCACGAGTGATTTATCGATGCATCGAAAGATTGCGAGGGCTGGAAAGTGAATCCTTAGCATCTGTCGATACAGAACGATTGGGAAGGGTGAATATCGCAATTCCGAGCCTCCTAGAGTGACTTATTGTTATATCCAACGATTGCGAGGGCTGGAAAGTGAATCCTTAGCTTCTGTCGATACAGCACGATCGGAAAGTGTGAATATCGCGAGTCCGAGCCTCCTAGTTTGATTTATCGTTATATCGAACGATTGCGAGAGCTGCAAAGTGAATCCTTAGTTTCTGTCGATGCAGAACGTGTGGAGCGGGTGCATATCGCGATTCCGAGCCTCCTAGAGTGATTTATTGATAGATTGAACGATTGCGAGGGCAGGAAAGTGAATACTTAGGTTCTGTCGATACAGAACGTGTGGAGCGGGTGCATATCGCTATTCCGAGCCTCCTAGAGTGATTTATCGATAGTCTCAACGATTGCGAGGGCTGGAAAGTGAATTCTTACGTTCTGTGGATACAGAACGTGTGGAACGGGTGAATATCGCGATTCCGAGCATCCTAGAGTGATTTATCGATAGACCGAACGTTTGCGAGGGCTGGGAAGTGAATCCTTACCTTCTGTCGATACAGACCGTGTGGAGCAGGTGAAAATGCGATTCCGAGCCTCCTAGAGTGATTTATCGATAGAACGAACGATTGCGAGTGGTGGAAGGTGAATCCTTAGCTTCTGTCGATACGGAACGTGTGGAGCGGGTGCATATCGCGATTCCGAACCTCCTAGAGTGATTTATTGATAGATTGAACGATTGCGACGGCAGGAAAGTGAATACATAGGTTCTGTCGATACAGAACGTGTGGAACGGGTGTGTTTCGCGATTCCGAGCCTCCTAGAGTGATTTATCGATAGTCCGATCGATTGCGTGGGCTGGAAAGTGGATGCTTACCTTCAGTCGATACAGAACGATTGGAAATGGTGAATATCGCGATTCCGAGCCCCCACGAGTGATTTATCGATGCATCGAACGATTGCGAGGGCTGGAAAGTGAATCCTTAGCATCTGTCGACACAGAACGATTGGTAAGGGTGAATATCGCAATTCCGAGCCTCCTAGAGTGACTTATCCTTATATCGAACGATGCCGAGGGCTGGAATGTGAATTCATACCTTCCGTCGATACAGAACGTGTGGAACGGGTGAATATCGCAATTCCGAGCCTCCTGGTTTGATTTATCGGTATATCGAACTTTTGCGAGGGCAGGGAAGTGAATCCTTAGGTTCTGTCGATACAGAACGGGTGGAGCGGGTGCATATCGCTATTCCGAGCCTCCTAGAGTGATTTATCGATAGTCTCAACGATTGCGAGGGCTGGAAAGTGAATCCTTAGATCCTGTCTATACAGAACGATTGGAAATGGTGAAAATCGCAATTCCGAGCCTCCTAGAGTGACTTATCGTTATATCGCACGATTGCGAGGGCTGGAAAGTGAATTCTTACCTTCTGTCGATACAGAACGTGTGGAAAGGGTGAATATCGCGATTCCGACCATCCTAGAGTGATTTATCGTTAGAACGAACGATTGCGAGTGGTGGAAGGTGAATCCTTAGCTTCTGTCAATACGGAACGTGTGGAGCGGGGGAATATCGCGATTCCGAGCCTCCTAGAGTGACTTATCGTTATATCATACGATTGCGTGGCTGGAAAGTCAATTCTTACCTCCTGTCGATACAGAACGTGTGGAACGGGTGAATATCGCGATTCCGTTCCTCCTAGAGTGACTTATCGTTATATCCAACGATTGCGAGGGCTGGAAAGTGAATCCTTAGCTCGTGTCGATACAGAACGTGTGGAACGGGTGAATATCGCCATTCCGTTCCTCCTAGAGTGACTTATCGTTATATCCAACGATTGCGAGGGCTGGAAAGTGAATCCTTAGCTCCTGTCGATACAGAACGTGTGGAACGGGTGAATTTCGCCATTCCTAGCCTCCTAGAGTGATTTATCGATAGTCCGATCGATTGCGTGGGCTGGAAAGTGGATCCTTACCTTCAGTCGATATAGAAAGATTGGAAATGGTGAATATCGCGATTCAAGCCCCCACGAGTGATTTATCGATGCATCGAACGACTGCGCGGGCTGGAAAGTGGATGCTTACCTTCAGTCGATACAGAACGATTGGAAATGGTGAATATCGCGATTCCGAGCCCCCACGAGTGATTTATCGATGCATCGAAAGATTGCGAGGGCTGGAAAGTGAATCCTTAGCATCTGTCGATACAGAACGATTGGGAAGGGTGAATATCGCAATTCCGAGCCTCCTAGAGTGACTTATCCTTATATCGAACGATGCCGAGGGCTGGAATGTGAATTCATACCTTCCGTCGATACAGAACGTGTGGAACGGGTGAATATCGCAATTCCGAGCCTCCTAGTTTGATTTATCGTTATATCGATCGATTGCGAGGGCTGGGAAGTGAATCCTTAGCATCTGTCGATACCGAACGATTGGGAAGGGTGAATATCGCAATTCCGAGCCTCCTAGAGTGACTTATCCTTATATCGAACGATGCCGAGGGCTGGAATGTGAATTCATACCTTCCGTCGATACAGAACGTGTGGAACGGGTGAATATCGCAATTCCGAGCCTCCTAGTTTGATTTATCGTTATATCGAACGATTGCGAGGGCTGGAAAGTTAATCCATAGCTCCTGTTGATACAGAACGTGTGGAGCGGGTGAATATCGCTAGTCCGAGCCTCCTAGAGTGATTTATCGATAGTCTCAACGATTGCGAGGGCTGGAAAGTGAATCTTTAGCTCCTGTCTATACAGAACGATTGGAAATGGTTAATATAGCGATTCCGAGCCCCCACGAGTGATTTATCGATGCATCGAAAGATTGCGAGGGCTGGGAAGTTAATCCTTAGCATATGTCGATACAGAACGGGTGGAGCGGGTGCATATTGCTATTCCGAGCCTCCTAGAGTGATTTATCGATAGTCTCAACGATTGCGAGGTCTGGAAAGTGAATCTTTAGCTCCTGTCTATACAGAACGATTGGAAATGGTGAAAATCGCAATTCCGAGCCTCCTCGAGTGACTTATCGTTATATCGCACGATTGCGAGGGCTGGAAAGTGAATTCTTACCTCCTGTGGATACAGAACGTGTGGAACGGGTGAATATCGCGAGTCCGATCCTCCTAGAGTGACTTATCGTTTTATCAAACGATTGCGAGGGGTTGAACGTAAATCCTTAGCTTCTGTCGATACAGCACGATCGGAAAGTGTGAATATCGCGAGTCCGAGCCTCCTAGTTTGACTTATCGTTATATCGAACGATTGCGATGGCTGGGAAGTGAATCCTTACCTTCTGTCGATACAGAACGTGTGGAAAGGGTGAATATCGCGATTCCGACCATCCTAGAGTGATTTATCGATAGACCGAACGATTGCGAGGGCTGGGAAGTGAATCCTTAGCTTCTGTCGATACAGCACTATCGGAAAGGGTGAATATCGCGAGTCCGAGCCTCCTAGTTTGATTTATCGTTATATCGAACGATTGCGATGGCTGGTCGGTGGATATTTAACTTCTGTCGGTACAAAACGATTGGAAAAAATGAATCTCGCGATTCCGAGCCTCCTAGATTGATTTATACTTTAATCGAACGATTCCGAGGGCTGGAATGTCAATTCATACCAAACGTCCATACAGAACGTGTGGAACGGGTGAGTTTCGCGATTCCGAGCTTCCTAGTTTGATTTATCGTTATATCGAACGATTGCGAGGGCTGGAAAGTGAATCCTTAGCTCCTGTCTATACAGAACGTGTGGAACGGGTGAGTTTCGCGATTCCGAGCCTCCTAGTTTGATTTATCGTTATATCGAACGATTGCGAGGGCTGGAAAGTGAATCCTTAGCTCCTGTCTATACAGAACGATTGGAAATGGTGAATATCGCGATTCCGAGCCCCCACGAGTGATTTATCGATGCATCGAAAGATTGCGAGGGCTGGGAAGTTAATCCTTAGCATCTGTCGATACAGAACGGGTGGAGCGGGTGCATATCGCTATTCCGAGCCTCCTAGAGTGATTTATCGATAGTCTCAACGATTGCGAGGGCTGGAAAGTGAATCTTTAGCTCCTGTCTATACAGAACGATTGGAAATGGTGAAAATCGCAATTCCGAGCCTCCTCGAGTGACTTATCGTTATATCGCACGATTGCGAGGGCTGGAAAGTGAATTCTTACCTCCTGTGGATACAGAACGTGTGGAACGGGTGAATATCGCGAGTCCGATCCTCCTAGTTTGATTTATCGTTATATCGAACGATTGCGATGGCTGGACGGTGGATCTTTAACTTCTGTCGGTACAAAACGATTGGAAAAAATGAATCTCGCGATTCCGAGCCTCCTAGATTGATTTATACTTTAATCGAACGATTCCGAGGGCTGGAATGTGAATTCATACCAACCGTCCAACAGAACGTGTGGAACGGGTGAATATCGCGAGTCCGGGCATCCTAGTTTGATTTATCATTATATCGAACGATTGCGAGAGCTGGAAAGTGAATCCTTAGTTTCTGTCGATACAGACCGTGTGGAGCGGGTGCATATCGCGATTCCGAGCCTCCTAGAGTGATTTATCGATAGATTGAACGATTGCGAGGGCAGGAAAGTGAATTCATACCTACCGTCGCTACAGAACGTGTGGAACGGGCGAATATCGAGAGTCCGGGCCTCCTAGTTTGTTTTATCGTTATATCGAACGATTGCGAGAGCTGGAAACTGAATCCTTAGTTTCTGTCGATACAGAACGGGTGGAGCGGGTGCATATCGCTATTCCGAGCCTCCTAGAGTGATTTATCGATAGTCTCAACGATTGCGAGGGCTGGAAAGTGAATCCTTAGCTCCTGTCTATACAGAACGATTGGAAATGGTGAATATCGCGATTCCGAGCCCCCACGAGTGATTTATCGATGCATCGAAAGATTGCGAGGGCTGGAAAGTGAATCCTTAGCATCTGTCGATACAGAACGATTGGGAAGCGTGAATATCGCAATTCCGAGCCTCCTAGAGTGAGTTATCCTTATATCGAACGATGCCGAGGGCTGGAATGTGAATTCATACCTTCCGTCGATACAGAACGTGTGGAACGGGTGAATATCGCAATTCCGAGCCTCCTAGTTTGATTTATCGTTATATCGAACGATTGCGAGGGCTGGGAAGTGAATCCTTAGCATCTGTCGATACCGAACGATTGGGCAGGGTGAATATCGCAATTCCGAGCCTCCTAGAGTGACTTATCCTTATATCGAACGATGTCGAGGGCTGGAATGTGAATTCATACCTTCCGTCGATACAGAACGTGTGGAACGGGTGAATATCGCAATTCCGAGCCTCCTAGTTTGATTTATCGTTATATCGAACGATTGCGAGGGCTGGAAAGTTAATCCATAGCTCCTGTTGATACAGAACGTGTGAAGCGGGTGAATATCGCTAGTCCGAGCCTCCTAGAGTGATTTATCGATAGAATCAACGATTGCGAGGCCTGGAAAGTGAATCCTTAGCTCCTGTCTATACAGAACGATTGGAAATGGTGAATATCGCGATTCCGAGCCCCCACGAGTGATTTATCGATGCACCAAACGATTGCGAGGGCTGGAAAGTGAATCCTTAGCATCTGTCGATACAGAACGATTGGGAAGGGTGAATATCGCAATTCCGAGCCTCCTAGAGTGACTTATCCTTATATCGAACGATGCCGAGGGCTGGAATGTGAATTCATACCTTCCGTCGATACAGAACGTGTGGAACGGGTGAATATCGCAATTCCGAGCCTCCTAGTTTGATTTATCGTTATATCGAACGATTGCGAGAGCTGCAAAGTGAATCCTTAGTTTCTGTCGATGCAGAACGTGTGGAGCGGGTGCATATCGCGATTCCGAGCCTCCTAGAGTGATTTATTGATAGATTGAACGATTGCGAGGGCAGGAAAGTGAATACTTAGGTTCTGTCGATACAGAACGTGTGGAGCGGGTGCATATCGCTATTCCGAGCCTCCTAGAGTGATTTATCGATAGTCTCAACGATTGCGAGGGCTGGAAAGTGAATTCTTACGTTCTGTGGATACAGAACGTGTGGAACGTGTGAATATCGCGATTCCGAGCATCCTAGAGTGATTTATCGATAGACCGAAGGTTTGCGAGGGCTGGGAAGTGAATCCTTACCTTCTGTCGATACAGACCGTGTGGAGCAGGTGAAAATGCGATTCCGAGCCTCCTGGAGTGATTTATCGATAGAACGAACGATTGCGAGTGGTGGAAGGTGAATCCTTAGCTTCTGTCGATACGGAACGTGTGGAGCGGGTGCATATCGCGATTCCGAGCCTCCTAGAGTGATTTATTGATAGATTGAACGATTGCGACGGCAGGAAAGTGAATACATAGGTTCTGTCGATACAGAACGTGTGGAACGGGTGTGTTTCGCGATTCCGAGCCTCCTAGAGTGATTTATCGATAGTCCGATCGATTGCGTGGGCTGGAAAGTGGATGCTTACCTTCAGTCGATACAGAACGATTGGAAATGGTGAATATCGCGATTCCGAGCCCCCACGAGTGATTTATCGATGCATCGAACGATTGCGAGGGCTGGAAAGTGAATCCTTAGCATCTGTCGACACAGAACGATTGGTAAGGGTGAATATCGCAATTCCGAGTCTCCTAGAGTGACTTATCCTTATATCGAACGATGCCGAGGGCTGGAATGTGAATTCATACCTTCCGTCGATACAGAACGTGTGGAACGGGTGAATATCGCAATTCCGAGCCTCCTGGTTTGATTTATCGGTATATCGAACTTTTGCGAGGGCAGGGAAGTGAATCCTTAGGTTCTGTCGATACAGAACGGGTGGAGCGGGTGCATATCGCTATTCCGAGCCTCCTAGAGTGATTTATCGATAGTCTCAACGATTGCGAGGGCTGGAAAGTGAATCCTTAGATCCTGTCTATACAGAACGATTGGAAATGGTGAAAATCGCAATTCCGAGCCTCCTCGAGTGACTTATCGTTATATCGCACGATTGCGAGGGCTGGAAAGTGAATTCTTACCTTCTGTCGATACAGAACGTGTGGAAAGGGTGAATATCGCGATTCCGACCATCCTAGAGTGATTTATCGTTAGAACGAACGATTGCGAGTGGTGGAAGGTGAATCCTTAGCTTCTGTCAATACGGAACGTGTGGAGCGGGGGAATATCGCGATTCCGAGCCTCCTAGAGTGACTTATCGTTATATCGTACGATTGCGTGGCTGGAAAGTCAATTCTTACCTCCTGTCGATACAGAACGTGTGGAACGGGTGAATATCGCGATTCCGTTCCTCCTAGAGTGACTTATCGTTATATCCAACGATTGCGAGGGCTGGAAAGTGAATCCTTAGCTCGTGTCGATACAGAACGTGTGGAACGGGTGAATATCGCCATTCCGTTCCTCCTAGAGTGACTTATCGTTATATCCAACGATTGCGAGGGCTGGAAAGTGAATCCTTAGCTCCTGTCGATACAGAACGTGTGGAACGGGTGAATTTCGCCATTCCTAGCCTCCTAGAGTGATTTATCGATAGTCCGATCGATTGCGTGGGCTGGAAAGTGGATCCTTACCTTCAGTCGATATAGAAAGATTGGAAATGGTGAATATCGCGATTCAAGCACCCACGAGTGATTTATCGATGCATCGAACGATTGCGCGGGCTGGAAAGTGGATGCTTACCTTCAGTCGATACAGAACGATTGGAAATGGTGAATATCGCGATTCCGAGCCCCCACGAGTGATTTATCGATGCATCGAAAGATTGCGAGGGCTGGAAAGTGAATCCTTAGCATCTGTCGATACAGAACGATTGGGAAGGGTGAATATCGCAATTCCGAGCCTCCTAGAGTGACTTATCCTTATATCGAACGATGCCGAGGGCTGGAATGTGAATTCATACCTTCCGTCGATACAGAACGTGTGGAACGGGTGAATATCGCAATTCCGAGCCTCCTAGTTTGATTTATCGTTATATCGAACGATTGCGAGGGCTGGAAAGTTAATCCATAGCTCCTGTTGATACAGAACGTGTGGAGCGGGTGAATATCGCTAGTCCGAGCCTCCTTGAGTGATTTATCGATAGTCTCAACGATTGCGAGGGCTGGAAAGTGAATCTTTAGCTCCTGTCTATACAGAACGATTGGAAATGGTGAATATCGCGATTCCGAGCCCCCACGAGTGATTTATCGATGCATCGAAAGATTGCGAGGGCTGGGAAGTTAATCCTTAGCATCTGTCGATACAGAACGGGTGGAGCGGGTGCATATCGCTATTCCGAGCCTCCTAGAGTGATTTATCGATAGTCTCAACGATTGCGAGGGCTGGAAAGTGAATCTTTAGCTCCTGTCTATACAGAACGATTGGAAATGGTGAAAATCGCAATTCCGAGCCTCCTCGAGTGACTTATCGTTTTATCAAACGATTGCGAGGGGTTGAACGTAAATCCTTAGCTTCTGTCGATACAGCACGATCGGAAAGTGTGAATATCGCGAGTCCGAGCCTCCTAGTTTGACTTATCGTTATATCGAACGATTGCGATGGCTGGGAAGTGAATCCTTACCATCTGTCGATACAGAACGTGTGGAAAGGGTGAATATCGCGATTCCGACCATCCTAGAGTGATTTATCGATAGACCGAACGATTGCGAGGGCTGGGAAGTGAATCCTTAGCTTCTGTCGATACAGCACGATCGGAAAGGGTGAATATCGCGAGTCCGAGCCTCCTAGTTTGATTTATCGTTATATCGAACGATTGCGATGGCTGGACGGTGGATATTTAACTTCTGTCGGTACAAAACGATTGGAAAAAATGAATCTCGCGATTCCGAGCCTCCTAGATTGATTTATACTTTAATCGAACGATTCCGAGGGCTGGAATGTGAATTCATACCAACCGTCCATACAGAACGTGTGGAACGGGTGAATATCGCGAGTCCGGGCCTCCTAGTTTGATTTATCATTATATCGAACGATTGCGAGAGCTGGAAAGTGAATCCTTAGTTTCTGTCGATACAGACCGTGTGGAGCGGGTGCATATCGCGATTCCGAGCCTCCTAGAGTGATTTATCGATAGATTGAACGATTGCGAGGGCAGGAAAGTGAATTCATACATACCGTCGCTACAGAACGTGTGGAACGGGCGAATATCGAGAGTCCGGGCCTCCTAGTTTGTTTTATCGTTATATCGAACGATTGCGAGAGCTGGAAACTGAATCCTTAGTTTCTGTCGATACAGAACGGGTGGAGCGGGTGCATATCGCTATTCCGAGCCTCCTAGAGTGATTTATCGATAGTCTCAACGATTGCGAGGGCTGGAAAGTGAATCCTTAGCTCCTGTCTATACAGAACGATTGGAAATGGTGAATATCGCGATTCCGAGCCCCCACGAGTGATTTATCGATGCACCGAACGATTGCGTGGGCTGGAAAGTGAATCCTCAGTATCTGTCGATACAGAACGATTGGGAAGGGTGAAAATCGCAATTCCGAGCCTCCTAGAGTGACTTATCCTTATATCGAACGATGCCGAGGGCTGGAATGTGAATTCATACCTTCCGTCGATACAGAACGTGTGGAACGGGTGAATATCGCAATTCCGAGCCTCCTAGTTTGATTTATCGTTATATCGAACGATTGCGAGGGCTGGAAAGTTAATCCATAGCTCCTGTTGATACGGAACGTGTGGAGCGGGTGAATATCGCTAGTCCGAGCCTCCTAGAGTGATTTATCGATAGAATCAACGATTGCGAGGCCTGGAAAGAGAATCCTTAGCTCCTGTCTATACAGAACGATTGGAAATGGTGAATATCGCGATTCCGAGCCCCCACGAGTGATTTATCGATGCACCGAACGATTGCGAGGGCTGGAAAGTGAATCCTTAGCATCTGTCGATACAGAACGATTGGGAAGGGTGAATATCGCAATTCCGAGCCTCCTAGAGTGATTTATCGTTATATCGAACGATTGCGAGAGCTGGAAAGTGAATCCTTACCTTCTGTCTATACAGAACGTGTGGAGCGGCTACATATCGCGATTCGGAGCCTCCTAGAGTGATTTATCGATAGATTGAACGATTGCGAGGGCAGGAAAGTGAATCCTTAGGTTCTGTCGATACAGAACGTGTGGAACGGGTGAGTTTCGCGATTCCGAGCCTCCTAGTTTGATTTATCGTTATATCGAACGATTGCGAGGGCTGGAAAGTGAATCCTTAGCTCCTGTCTATACAGAACGATTGGAAATGGTGAATATCGCGATTCCGAGCCCCCACGAGTGATTTATCGATGCATCGAAAGATTGCGAGGGCTGGGAAGTTAATCCTTAGCATCTGTCGATACAGAACGGGTGGAGCGGGTGCATATCGCTATTCCGAGCCTCCTAGAGTGATTTATCGATAGTCTCAACGATTGCGAGGGCTGGAAAGTGAATCTTTAGCTCCTGTCTATACAGAACGATTGGGAAGGGTGAATATCGCAATTCCGAGCCTCCTAGAGTGATTTATCGTTATATCGAACGATTGCGAGGGCTGGAAAGTGAATTCTTACCTCCTGTGGATACAGAACGTGTGGAACGGGTGAATATCGCGAGTCCGAGCCTCCTAGTTTGACTTATCGTTATATCGAACGATTGCGATGGCTGGGAAGTGAATCCTTACCTTCTGTCGATACAGAACGTGTGGAAAGGGTGAATATCGCGATTCCGACCATCCTAGAGTGATTTATCGATAGACCGAACGATTGCGAGGGCTGGGAAGTGAATCCTTAGCTTCTGTCGGTACAGCACGATCGGAAAGGGTGAATATCGCGAGTCCGAGCCTCCTAGTTTGATTTATCGTTATATCGAACGATTGCGAGAGCTGGAAAGTGAATCCTTAGTTTCTGTCGATACAGACCGTGTGGAGCGGGTGCATATCGCGATTCCGAGCCTCCTAGAGTGATTTATCGATAGATTGAACGATTGCGAGGGCAGGAAAGTGAATTCATACCTACCGTCGCTACAGAACGTGTGGAACGGGCGAATATCGAGAGTCCGGGCCTCCTAGTTTGTTTTATCGTTATATCGAACGATTGCGAGAGCTGGAAACTGAATCCTTAGTTTCTGTCGATACAGAACGGGTGGAGCGTGTGCATATCGCTATTCCGAGCCTCCTAGAGTGATTTATCGATAGTCTCAACGATTGCGAGGGCTGGAAAGTGAATCCTTAGCTCCTGTCTATACAGAACGATTGGAAATGGTGAATATCGCGATTCCGAGCCCCCACGAGTGATTTATCGATGCACCGAACGATTGCGTGGGCTGGAAAGTGAATCCTCAGCATCTGTCGATACAGAACGATTGGGAAGGGTGAAAATCGCAATTCCGAGCCTCCTCGAGTGACTTATCGTTATATCGCACGATTGCGAGGGCTGGAAAGTGAATTCTTACCTTCTGTGGATACAGAACGTGTGGAACGGGTAAATATCGCGATTCCGATCCTCCTAGAGTGACTTATCGTTATATCAAACGATTGCGAGAGCTGGAAAGTGAATCCTTAGTTTCTGTCGATGCAGAACGGGTGGAGCGGGTGCATATCGCTATTCCGAGCCTCCTAGAGTGATTTATCGATAGTCTCAACGATTGCGAGGGCTGGAAGGTGAATCCTTAGATCCTGTCTATACAGAACGATTGGAAATGGTGAAAATTGCAATTCCGAGCCTCCTCGAGTGACTTATCGTTATATCGCACGATTGCGAGGGCTGGAAATTGAATTCTTACCTTCTGTCGATACAGAATGTGTGGAACGGGTGAATATCGCGATTCCGACCATCCTAGAGTGATTTATCGATAGAACGAACGATTGCGAGTGGTGGAAGGTGAATCCTTAGCTTCTATCAATACGGAACGTGTGGAGCGGGGGAATATCGCGATTCCGAGCCTCCTAGAGTGACTTATCGTTATATCGCACGATTGCGTGGGCTGGACAGTCAATTCTTACCTCCTGTCGATACAGAACGTGTGGAACGGGTGAATATCGCGATTCCGTTCCTCCTAGAGTGACTTAACGTTATATCCAACGATTGCGAGGGCTGGAAAGTGAATCCTTAGCTTCTGTCGATACAGCACGATCGGAAAGTGTGAATATCGCGAGTCCGAGCCTCCTAGTTTGATTTATCGTTATATCGAACGATTGCGAGAGCTGCAAAGTGAATCCTTAGTTTCTGTCGATGCAGAACGTGTGGAGCGGGTGCATATCGCGAGTCCGGGCCTCCTAGTTTGATTTATCATTATATCGAACGATTGCGAGAGCTGGAAAGTGAATCCTTAGTTTCTGTCGATACAGACCGTGTGGAGCGGGTGCATATCGCGATTCCGAGCCTCCTAGAGTGATTTATCGATAGATTGAACGATTGCGAGGGCAGGAAAGTGAATTCATACCTACCGTCGCTACAGAACGTGTGGAACGGGCGAATATCGAGAGTCCGGGCCTCCTAGTTTGTTTTATCGTTATATCGAACGATTGCGAGAGCTGGAAACTGAACCCTTAGTTTCTGTCGATACAGAACGGGTGGAGCGGGTGCATATCGCTATTCCGAGCCTCCTAGAGTTATTTATCGATAGTCTCAACGATTGCGAGGGCTGGAAAGTGAATCCTTAGCTCCTGTCTATACAGAACGATTGGAAATGGTGAATATCGCGATTCCGAGCCCCCACGAGTGATTTATCGATGCATCGAAAGATTGCGAGGGCTGGAAAGTGAATCCTTAGCATCTGTCGATACAGAACGATTGGGAAGGGTGAATATCGCAATTCCGAGTCCTCCTAGAGTGACTTATTGTTATATCCAACGATTGCGAGGGCTGGAATGTGAATCCTTAGCTTCTGTCGATACAGCACGATCGGAAAGTGTGAATATCGCGAGTCCGAGCCTCCTAGTTTGATTTATCGTTATATCGAACGATTGCGAGAGCTGCAAAGTGAATCCTTAGTTTCTGTCGATGCAGAACGTGTGGAGCGGGTGCATATCGCGATTCCGAGCCTCCTAGAGTGATTTATTGATAGATTGAACGATTGCGAGGGCAGGAAAGTGAATACTTAGGTTCTGTCGATACAGAACGTGTGGAGCGGGTGCATATCGCTATTCCGAGCCTCCTAGAGTGATTTATCGATAGTCTCAACGATTGCGAGGGCTGGAAAGTGAATTCTTACGTTCTGTGGATACAGAACGTGTGGAACGGGTGAATATCGCGATTCCGAGCATCCTAGAGTGATTTATCGATAGACCGAACGTTTGCGAGGGCTGGGAAGTGAATCCTTACCTTCTGTCGATACAGACCGTGTGGAGCAGGTGAAAATGCGATTCCGAGCCTCCTAGAGTGATTTATCGATAGAACGAACGATTGCGAGTGGTGGAAGGTGAATCCTTAGCTTCTGTCGATACGGAACGTGTGGAGCGGGTGCATATCGCGATTCCGAGCCTCCTAGAGTGATTTATTGATAGATTGAACGATTGCGACGGCAGGAAAGTGAATACATAGGTTCTGTCGATACAGAACGTGTGGAACGGGTGTGTTTCGCGATTCCGAGCCTCCTAGAGTGATTTATCGATAGTCCGATCGATTGCGTGGGCTGGAAAGTGGATGCTTACCTTCAGTCGATACAGAACGATTGGAAATGGTGAATATCGCGATTCCGAGCCCCCACGAGTGATTTATCGATGCATCGAACGATTGCGAGGGCTGGAAAGTGAATCCTTAGCATCTGTCGACACAGAACGATTGGTAAGGGTGAATATCGCAATTCCGAGCCTCCTAGAGTGACTTATCCTTATATCGAACGATGCCGAGGGCTGGAATGTGAATTCATACCTTCCGTCGATACAGAACGTGTGGAACGGGTGAATATCGCAATTCCGAGCCTCCTGGTTTGATTTATCGGTATATCGAACTTTTGCGAGGGCAGGGAAGTGAATCCTTAGGTTCTGTCGATACAGAACGGGTGGAGCGGGTGCATATCGCTATTCCGAGCCTCCTAGAGTGATTTATCGATAGTCTCAACGATTGCGAGGGCTGGAAAGTGAATCCTTAGATCCTGTCTATACAGAACGATTGGAAATGGTGAAAATCGCAATTCCGAGCCTCCTCGAGTGACTTATCGTTATATCGCACGATTGCGAGGGCTGGAAAGTGAATTCTTACCTTCTGTCGATACAGAACGTGTGGAAAGGGTGAATATCGCGATTCCGACCATCCTAGAGTGATTTATCGTTAGAACGAACGATTGCGAGTGGTGGAAGGTGAATCCTTAGCTTCTGTCAATACGGAACGTGTGGAGCGGGGGAATATCGCGATTCCGAGCCTCCTAGAGTGACTTATCGTTATATCGTACGATTGCGTGGCTGGAAAGTCAATTCTTACCTCCTGTCGATACAGAACGTGTGGAACGGGTGAATATCGCGATTCCGTTCCTCCTAGAGTGACTTATCGTTATATCCAACGATTGCGAGGGCTGGAAAGTGAATCCTTAGCTCGTGTCGATACAGAACGTGTGGAACGGGTGAATATCGCCATTCCGTTCCTCCTAGAGTGACTTATCGTTATATCCAACGATTGCGAGGGCTGGAAAGTGAATCCTTAGCTCCTGTCGATACAGAACGTGTGGAACGGGTGAATTTCGCCATTCCTAGCCTCCTAGAGTGATTTATCGATAGTCCGATCGATTGCGTGGGCTGGAAAGTGGATCCTTACCTTCAGTCGATATAGAAAGATTGGAAATGGTGAATATCGCGATTCAAGCCCCCACGAGTGATTTATCGATGCATCGAACGACTGCGCGGGCTGGAAAGTGGATGCTTACCTTCAGTCGATACAGAACGATTGGAAATGGTGAATATCGCGATTCCGAGCCCCCACGAGTGATTTATCGATGCATCGAAAGATTGCGAGGGCTGGAAAGTGAATCCTTAGCATCTGTCGATACAGAACGATTGGGAAGGGTGAATATCGCAATTCCGAGCCTCCTAGAGTGACTTATCCTTATATCGAACGATGCCGAGGGCTGGAATGTGAATTCATACCTTCCGTCGATACAGAACGTGTGGAACGGGTGAATATCGCAATTCCGAGCCTCCTAGTTTGATTTATCGTTATATCGAACGATTGCGAGGGCTGGGAAGTGAATCCTTAGCATCTGTCGATACCGAACGATTGGGAAGGGTGAATATCGCAATTCCGAGCCTCCTAGAGTGACTTATCCTTATATCGAACGATGCCGAGGGCTGGAATGTGAATTCATACCTTCCGTCGATACAGAACGTGTGGAACGGGTGAATATCGCAATTCCGAGCCTCCTAGTTTGATTTATCGTTATATCGAACGATTGCGAGGGCTGGAAAGTTAATCCATAGCTCCTGTTGATACAGAACGTGTGGAGCGGGTGAATATCGCTAGTCCGAGCCTCCTAGAGTGATTTATCGATAGTCTCAACGATTGCGAGGGCTGGAAAGTGAATCTTTAGCTCCTGTCTATACAGAACGATTGGAAATGGTGAATATAGCGATTCCGAGCCCCCACGAGTGATTTATCGATGCATCGAAAGATTGCGAGGGCTGGGAAGTTAATCCTTAGCATCTGTCGATACAGAACGGGTGGAGCGGGTGCATATTGCTATTCCGAGCCTCCTAGAGTGATTTATCGATAGTCTCAACGATTGCGAGGTCTGGAAAGTGCATCTTTAGCTCCTGTCTATACAGAACGATTGGAAATGGTGAAAATCGCAATTCCGAGCCTCCTCGAGTGACTTATCGTTATATCGCACGATTGCGAGGGCTGGAAAGTGAATTCTTACCTCCTGTGGATACAGAACGTGTGGAACGGGTGAATATCGCGAGTCCGATCCTCCTAGAGTGACTTATCGTTTTATCAAACGATTGCGAGGGGTTGAACGTAAATCCTTAGCTTCTGTCGATACAGCACGATCGGAAAGTGTGAATATCGCGAGTCCGAGCCTCCTAGTTTGACTTATCGTTATATCGAACGATTGCGATGGCTGGGAAGTGAATCCTTACCTTCTGTCGATACAGAACGTGTGGAAAGGGTGAATATCGCGATTCCGACCATCCTAGAGTGATTTATCGATAGACCGAACGATTGCGAGGGCTGGGAAGTGAATCCTTAGCTTCTGTCGATACAGCACTATCGGAAAGGGTGAATATCGCGAGTCCGAGCCTCCTAGTTTGATTTATCGTTATATCGAACGATTGCGATGGCTGGACGGTGGATATTTAACTTCTGTCGGTACAAAACGATTGGAAAAAATGAATCTCGCGATTCCGAGCCTCCTAGATTGATTTATACTTTAATCGAACGATTCCGAGGGCTGGAATGTCAATTCATACCAAACGTCCATACAGAACGTGTGGAACGGGTGAGTTTCGCGATTCCGAGCTTCCTAGTTTGATTTATCGTTATATCGAACGATTGCGAGGGCTGGAAAGTGAATCCTTAGCTCCTGTCTATACAGAACGTGTGGAACGGGTGAGTTTCGCGATTCCGAGCCTCCTAGTTTGATTTATCGTTATATCGAACGATTGCGAGGGCTGGAAAGTGAATCCTTAGCTCCTGTCTATACAGAACGATTGGAAATGGTGAATATCGCGATTCCGAGCCCCCACGAGTGATTTATCGATGCATCGAAAGATTGCGAGGGCTGGGAAGTTAATCCTTAGCATCTGTCGATACAGAACGGGTGGAGCGGGTGCATATCGCTATTCCGAGCCTCCTAGAGTGATTTATCGATAGTCTCAACGATTGCGAGGGCTGGAAAGTGAATCTTTAGCTCCTGTCTATACAGAACGATTGGAAATGGTGAAAATCGCAATTCCGAGCCTCCTCGAGTGACTTATCGTTATATCGCACGATTGCGAGGGCTGGAAAGTGAATTCTTACCTCCTGTGGATACAGAACGTGTGGAACGGGTGAATATCGCGAGTCCGATCCTCCTAGAGTGACTTATCGTTTTATCAAACGATTGCGAGGGGTTGAACGTAAATCCTTAGCTTCTGTCGATACAGCACGATCGGAAAGTGTGAATATCGCGAGTCCGAGCCTCCTAGTTTGACTTATCGTTATATCGAACGATTGCGATGGCTGGGAAGTGAATCCTTACCTTCTGTCGATACAGAACGTGTGGAAAGGGTGAATATCGCGATTCCGACCATCCTAGAGTGATTTATCGATAGACCGAACAATTGCGAGGGCTGGGAAGTGAATCCTTAGCTTCTGTCTATACAGCACGATCGGAAAGGGTGAATATCGCGAGTCCGAGCCTCCTAGTTTGATTTATCGTTATATCGAACGATTGCGATGGCTGGACGGTGGATCTTTAACTTCTGTCGGTACAAAACGATTGGAAAAAATGAATCTCGCGATTCCGAGCCTCCTAGATTGATTTATACTTTAATCGAACGATTCCGAGGGCTGGAATGTGAATTCATACCAACCGTCCAACAGAACGTGTGGAACGGGTGAATATCGCGAGTCCGGGCATCCTAGTTTGATTTATCATTATATCGAACGATTGCGAGAGCTGGAAAGTGAATCCTTAGTTTCTGTCGATACAGACCGTGTGGAGCGGGTGCATATCGCGATTCCGAGCCTCCTAGAGTGATTTATCGATAGATTGAACGATTGCGAGGGCAGGAAAGTGAATTCATACCTACCGTCGCTACAGAACGTGTGGAACGGGCGAATATCGAGAGTCCGGGCCTCCTAGTTTGTTTTATCGTTATATCGAACGATTGCGAGAGCTGGAAACGGAATCCTTAGTTTCTGTCGATACAGAACGGGTGGAGCGGGTGCATATCGCTATTCCGAGCCTCCTAGAGTGATTTATCGATAGTCTCAACGATTGCGAGGGCTGGAAAGTGAATCCTTAGCTCCTGTCTATACAGAACGATTGGAAATGGTGAATATCGCGATTCCGAGCCCCCACGAGTGATTTATCGATGCATCGAAAGATTGCGAGGGCTGGAAAGTGAATCCTTAGCATCTGTCGATACAGAACGATTGGGAAGCGTGAATATCGCAATTCCGAGCCTCCTAGAGTGAGTTATCCTTATATCGAACGATGCCGAGGGCTGGAATGTGAATTCATACCTTCCGTCGATACAGAACGTGTGGAACGGGTGAATATCGCAATTCCGAGCCTCCTAGTTTGATTTATCGTTATATCGAACGATTGCGAGGGCTGGGAAGTGAATCCTTAGCATCTGTCGATACCGAACGATTGGGCAGGGTGAATATCGCAATTCCGAGCCTCCTAGAGTGACTTATCCTTATATCGAACGATGCCGAGGGCTGGAATGTGAATTCATACCTTCCGTCGATACAGAACGTGTGGAACGGGTGAATATCGCAATTCCGAGCCTCCTAGTTTGATTTATCGTTATATCGAACGATTGCGAGGGCTGGAAAGTTAATCCATAGCTCCTGTTGATACAGAACGTGTGAAGCGGGTGAATATCGCTAGTCCGAGCCTCCTAGAGTGATTTATCGATAGAATCAACGATTGCGAGGCCTGGAAAGTGAATCCTTAGCTCCTGTCTATACAGAACGATTGGAAATGGTGAATATCGCGATTCCGAGCCCCCACGAGTGATTTATCGATGCACCAAACGATTGCGAGGGCTGGAAAGTGAATCCTTAGCATCTGTCGATACAGAACGATTGGGAAGGGTGAATATCGCAATTCCGAGCCTCCTAGAGTGACTTATCCTTATATCGAACGATGCCGAGGGCTGGAATGTGAATTCATACCTTCCGTCGATACAGAACGTGTGGAACGGGTGAATATCGCAATTCCGAGCCTCCTAGTTTGATTTATCGTTATATCGAACGATTGCGAGGGCTGGAAAGTTAATCCATAGCTCCTGTTGATACGGAACGTGTGGAGCGGGTGAATATCGCTAGTCCGAGCCTCCTAGAGTGATTTATCGATAGAATCCACGATTGCGAGGCCTGGAAAGAGAATCCTTAGCTCCTGTCTATACAGAACGATTGGAAATGGTGAATATCGCGATTCCGAGCCCCCACGAGTGATTTATCGATGCACCGAACGATTGCGAGGGCTGGAAAGTGAATCCTTAGCATCTGTCGATACAGAACGATTGGGAAGGGTGAATATCGCAATTCCGAGCCTCCTAGAGTGATTTATCGTTATATCGAACGATTGCGAGAGCTGGAAAGTGAATCCTTACCTTCTGTCTATACAGAACGTGTGGAGCGGCTACATATCGCGATTCGGAGCCTCCTAGAGTGATTTATCGATAGATTGAACGATTGCGAGAGCAGGAAAGTGAATCCTTAGGTTCTGTCGATACAGAACGTGTGGAACAGGTGAGTTTCGCGATTCCGAGCCTCCTAGTTTGATTTATCGTTATATCGAACGATTGCGAGGGCTGGAAAGTGAATCCTTAGCTCCTGTCTATACAGAACGATTGGAAATGGTGAATATCGCGATTCCGAGCCCCCACGAGTGATTTATCGATGCATCGAAAGATTGCGAGGGCTGGGAAGTTAATCCTTAGCATCTGTCGATACAGAACGGGTGGAGCGGGTGCATATCGCTATTCCGAGCCTCCTAGAGTGATTTATCGATAGTCTCAACGATTGCGAGGGCTGGAAAGTGAATCTTTAGCTCCTGTCTATACAGAACGATTGGGAAGGGTGAATATCGCAATTCCGAGCCTCCTAGAGTGATTTATCGTTATATCGAACGATTGCGAGGGCTGGAAAGTGAATTCTTACCTCCTGTGGATACAGAACGTGTGGAACGGGTGAATATCGCGAGTCCGAGCCTCCTAGTTTGACTTATCGTTATATCGAACGATTGCGATGGCTGGGAAGTGAATCCTTACCTTCTGTCGATACAGAACGTGTGGAAAGGGTGAATATCGCGATTCCGACCATCCTAGAGTGATTTATCGATAGACCGAACGATTGCGAGGGCTGGGAAGTGAATCCTTAGCTTCTGTCGATACAGCACGATCGGAAAGGGTGAATATCGCGAGTCCGAGCCTCCTAGTTTGATTTATCGTTATATCGAACGATTGCGAGAGCTGGAAAGTGAATCCTTAGTTTCTGTCGATACAGACCGTGTGGAGCGGGTGCATATCGCGATTCCGAGCCTCCTAGAGTGATTTATCGATAGATTGAACGATTGCGAGGGCAGGAAAGTGAATTCATACCTACCGTCGCTACAGAACGTGTGGAACGGGCGAATATCGAGAGTCCGGGCCTCCTAGTTTGTTTTATCGTTATATCGAACGATTGCGAGAGCTGGAAACTGAATCCTTAGTTTCTGTCGATACAGAACGGGTGGAGCGGGTGCATATCGCTATTCCGAGCCTCCTAGAGTGATTTATCGATAGTCTCAACGATTGCGAGGGCTGGAAAGTGAATCCTTAGCTCCTGTCTATACAGAACGATTGGAAATGGTGAATATCGCGATTCCGAGCCCCCACGAGTGATTTATCGATGCACCGAACGATTGCGTGGGCTGGAAAGTGAATCCTCAGCATCTGTCGATACAGAACGATTGGGAAGGGTGAAAATCGCAATTCCGAGCCTCCTCGAGTGATTTATCGTTATATCGCACGATTGCGAGGGCTGGAAAGTGAATTCTTACCTTCTGTGGATACAGAACGTGTGGAACGGGTGAATATCGCGATTCCGATCCTCCTAGAGTGACTTATCGTTATATCAAACGATTGCGAGAGCTGGAAAGTGAATCCTTAGTTTCTGTCGATACAGAACGGGTGGAGCGGGTGCATATCGCTATTCCGAGCCTCCTAGAGTGATTTATCGATAGTCTCAACGATTGCGAGGGCTGGAAGGTGAATCCTTAGATCCTGTCTATACAGAACGAGTGGAAATGGTGAAAATTGCAATTCCGAGCCTCCTCGAGTGACTTATCGTTATATCGCACGATTGCGTGGGCTGGAAAGTCAATTCTTACCTCCTGTCGATACAGAACGTGTGGAACGGGTGAATATCGCGATTCCGTTCCTCCTAGAGTGACTTATCGTTATATCCAACGATTGCGAGGGCTGGAAAGTGAATCCTTAGCTTCTGTCGATACAGCACGATCGGAAAGTGTGAATATCGCGAGTCCGAGCCTCCTAGTTTGATTTATCGTTATATCGAACGATTGCGAGAGCTGGAAAGTGAATCCTTAGTTTCTGTCGATACAGACCGTGTGGAGCGGGTGCATATCGCGATTCCGTGCCTCCTAGAGTGATTTATCGATAGATTGAACGATTGCGAGGGCAGGAAAGTGAATTCATACCTACCGTCGCTACAGAACGTGTAGAACGGGCGAATATCGAGAGTCCGGGCCTCCTAGTTTGTTTTATCGTTATATCGAACGATTGCGAGAGCTGGAAACTGAACCCTTAGTTTCTGTCGATACAGAACGGGTGGAGCGGGTGCATATCGCTATTCCGAGCCTCCTAGAGCTATTTATCGATAGTCTCAACGATTGCGAGGGCTGGAAAGTGAATCCTTAGCTCCTGTCTATACAGAACGATTGGAAATGGTGAATATCGCGATTCCGAGCCCCCACGAGTGATTTATCGATGCATCGAAAGATTGCGAGGGCTGGAAAGTGAATCCTTAGCATCTGTCGATACAGAACGATTGGGAAGGGTGAATATCGCAATTCCGAGCCTCCTAGAGTGACTTATTGTTATATCCAACGATTGCGAGGGCTGGAAAGTGAATCCTTAGCTTCTGTCGATACAGCACGATCGGAAAGTGTGAATATCGCGAGTCCGAGCCTCCTAGTTTGATTTATCGTTATATCGAACGATTGCGAGAGCTGCAAAGTGAATCCTTAGTTTCTGTCGATGCAGAACGTGTGGAGCGGGTGCATATCGCGATTCCGAGCCTCCTAGAGTGATTTATTGATAGATTGAACGATTGCGATGGCAGGAAAGTGAATACTTAGGTTCTGTCGATACAGAACGTGTGGAGCGGGTGCATATCGCTATTCCGAGCCTCCTAGAGTGATTTATCGATAGTCTCAACGATTGCGAGGGCTGGAAAGTGAATTCTTACGTTCTGTGGATACAGAACGTGTGGAACGGGTGAATATCGCGATTCCGAGCATCCTAGAGTGATTTATCGATAGACCGAACGTTTGCGAGGGCTGGGAAGTGAATCCTTACCTTCTGTCGATACAGACCGTGTGGAGCAGGTGAAAATGCGATTCCGAGCCTCCTAGAGTGATTTATCGATAGAACGAACGATTGCGAGTGGTGGAAGGTGAATCCTTAGCTTCTGTCGATACGGAACGTGTGGAGCGGGTGCATATCGCGATTCCGAGCCTCCTAGAGTGATTTATTGATAGATTGAACGATTGCGACGGCAGGAAAGTGAATTCATACCTACCGTCGCTACAGAACGTGTGGAACGGGCGAATATCGAGAGTCCGGGCCTCCTAGTTTGTTTTATCGTTATATCGAACGATTGCGAGAGCTGGAAACTGAATCCTTAGTTTCTGTCGATACAGAACGGGTGGAGCGGGTGCATATCGCTATTCCGAGCCTCCTAGAGTGATTTATCGATAGTCTCAACGATTGCGAGGGCTGGAAAGTGAATCCTTAGCTCCTGTCTATACAGAACGATTGGAAATGGTGAATATCGCGATTCCGAGCCCCCACGAGTGATTTATCGATGCATCGAAAGATTGCGAGGGCTGGAAAGTGAATCCTTAGCATCTGTCGATACAGAACGATTGGGAAGCGTGAATATCGCAATTCCGAGCCTCCTAGAGTGAGTTATCCTTATATCGAACGATGCCGAGGGCTGGAATGTGAATTCATACCTTCCGTCGATACAGAACGTGTGGAACGGGTGAATATCGCAATTCCGAGCCTCCTAGTTTGATTTATCGTTATATCGAACGATTGCGAGGGCTGGGAAGTGAATCCTTAGCATCTGTCGATACCGAACGATTGGGCAGGGTGAATATCGCAATTCCGAGCCTCCTAGAGTGACTTATCCTTATATCGAACGATGCCGAGGGCTGGAATGTGAATTCATACCTTCCGTCGATACAGAACGTGTGGAACGGGTGAATATCGCAATTCCGAGCCTCCTAGTTTGATTTATCGTTATATCGAACGATTGCGAGGGCTGGAAAGTTAATCCATAGCTCCTGTTGATACAGAACGTGTGAAGCGGGTGAATATCGCTAGTCCGAGCCTCCTAGAGTGATTTATCGATAGAATCAACGATTGCGAGGCCTGGAAAGTGAATCCTTAGCTCCTGTCTATACAGAACGATTGGAAATGGTGAATATCGCGATTCCGAGCCCCCACGAGTGATTTATCGATGCACCAAACGATTGCGAGGGCTGGAAAGTGAATCCTTAGCATCTGTCGATACAGAACGATTGGGAAGGGTGAATATCGCAATTCCGAGCCTCCTAGAGTGACTTATCCTTATATCGAACGATGCCGAGGGCTGGAATGTGAATTCATACCTTCCGTCGATACAGAACGTGTGGAACGGGTGAATATCGCAATTCCGAGCCTCCTAGTTTGATTTATCGTTATATCGAACGATTGCGAGGGCTGGAAAGTTAATCCATAGCTCCTGTTGATACGGAACGTGTGGAGCGGGTGAATATCGCTAGTCCGAGCCTCCTAGAGTGATTTATCGATAGAATCCACGATTGCGAGGCCTGGAAAGAGAATCCTTAGCTCCTGTCTATACAGAACGATTGGAAATGGTGAATATCGCGATTCCGAGCCCCCACGAGTGATTTATCGATGCACCGAACGATTGCGAGGGCTGGAAAGTGAATCCTTAGCATCTGTCGATACAGAACGATTGGGAAGGGTGAATATCGCAATTCCGAGCCTCCTAGAGTGATTTATCGTTATATCGAACGATTGCGAGAGCTGGAAAGTGAATCCTTACCTTCTGTCTATACAGAACGTGTGGAGCGGCTACATATCGCGATTCGGAGCCTCCTAGAGTGATTTATCGATAGATTGAACGATTGCGAGGGCAGGAAAGTGAATCCTTAGGTTCTGTCGATACAGAACGTGTGGAACAGGTGAGTTTCGCGATTCCGAGCCTCCTAGTTTGATTTATCGTTATATCGAACGATTGCGAGGGCTGGAAAGTGAATCCTTAGCTCCTGTCTATACAGAACGATTGGAAATGGTGAATATCGCGATTCCGAGCCCCCACGAGTGATTTATCGATGCATCGAAAGATTGCGAGGGCTGGGAAGTTAATCCTTAGCATCTGTCGATACAGAACGGGTGGAGCGGGTGCATATCGCTATTCCGAGCCTCCTAGAGTGATTTATCGATAGTCTCAACGATTGCGAGGGCTGGAAAGTGAATCTTTAGCTCCTGTCTATACAGAACGATTGGGAAGGGTGAATATCGCAATTCCGAGCCTCCTAGAGTGATTTATCGTTATATCGAACGATTGCGAGGGCTGGAAAGTGAATTCTTACCTCCTGTGGATACAGAACGTGTGGAACGGGTGAATATCGCGAGTCCGAGCCTCCTAGTTTGACTTATCGTTATATCGAACGATTGCGATGGCTGGGAAGTGAATCCTTACCTTCTGTCGATACAGAACGTGTGGAAAGGGTGAATATCGCGATTCCGACCATCCTAGAGTGATTTATCGATAGACCGAACGATTGCGAGGGCTGGGAAGTGAATCCTTAGCTTCTGTCGATACAGCACGATCGGAAAGGGTGAATATCGCGAGTCCGAGCCTCCTAGTTTGATTTATCGTTATATCGAACGATTGCGAGAGCTGGAAAGTGAATCCTTAGTTTCTGTCGATACAGACCGTGTGGAGCGGGTGCATATCGCGATTCCGAGCCTCCTAGAGTGATTTATCGATAGATTGAACGATTGCGAGGGCAGGAAAGTGAATTCATACCTACCGTCGCTACAGAACGTGTGGAACGGGCGAATATCGAGAGTCCGGGCCTCCTAGTTTGTTTTATCGTTATATCGAACGATTGCGAGAGCTGGAAACTGAATCCTTAGTTTCTGTCGATACAGAACGGGTGGAGCGGGTGCATATCGCTATTCCGAGCCTCCTAGAGTGATTTATCGATAGTCTCAACGATTGCGAGGGCTGGAAAGTGAATCCTTAGCTCCTGTCTATACAGAACGATTGGAAATGGTGAATATCGCGATTCCGAGCCCCCACGAGTGATTTATCGATGCACCGAACGATTGCGTGGGCTGGAAAGTGAATCCTCAGCATCTGTCGATACAGAACGATTGGGAAGGGTGAAAATCGCAATTCCGAGCCTCCTCGAGTGATTTATCGTTATATCGCACGATTGCGAGGGCTGGAAAGTGAATTCTTACCTTCTGTGGATACAGAACGTGTGGAACGGGTGAATATCGCGATTCCGATCCTCCTAGAGTGACTTATCGTTATATCAAACGATTGCGAGAGCTGGAAAGTGAATCCTTAGTTTCTGTCGATACAGAACGGGTGGAGCGGGTGCATATCGCTATTCCGAGCCTCCTAGAGTGATTTATCGATAGTCTCAACGATTGCGAGGGCTGGAAGGTGAATCCTTAGATCCTGTCTATACAGAATTAGTGGAAATGGTGAAAATTGCAATTCCGAGCCTCCTCGAGTGACTTATCGTTATATCGCACGATTGCGTGGGCTGGAAAGTCAATTCTTACCTCCTGTCGATACAGAACGTGTGGAACGGGTGAATATCGCGATTCCGTTCCTCCTAGAGTGACTTATCGTTATATCCAACGATTGCGAGGGCTGGAAAGTGAATCCTTAGCTTCTGTCGATACAGCACGATCGGAAAGTGTGAATATCGCGAGTCCGAGCCTCCTAGTTTGATTTATCGTTATATCGAACGATTGCGAGAGCTGGAAAGTGAATCCTTAGTTTCTGTCGATACAGACCGTGTGGAGCGGGTGCATATCGCGATTCCGTGCCTCCTAGAGTGATTTATCGATAGATTGAACGATTGCGAGGGCAGGAAAGTGAATTCATACCTACCGTCGCTACAGAACGTGTAGAACGGGCGAATATCGAGAGTCCGGGCCTCCTAGTTTGTTTTATCGTTATATCGAACGATTGCGAGAGCTGGAAACTGAACCCTTAGTTTCTGTCGATACAGAACGGGTGGAGCGGGTGCATATCGCTATTCCGAGCCTCCTAGAGCTATTTATCGATAGTCTCAACGATTGCGAGGGCTGGAAAGTGAATCCTTAGCTTCTGTCGATACAGCACGATCGGAAAGTGTGAATATCGCGAGTCCGAGCCTCCTAGTTTGATTTCTCGTTATATCGAACGATTGCGAGAGCTGCAAAGTGAATCCTTAGTTTCTGTCGATGCAGAACGTGTGGAGCGGGTGCATATCGCGATTCCGAGCCTCCTAGAGTGATTTATTGATAGATTGAACGATTGCGAGGGCAGGAAAGTGAATACTTAGGTTCTGTCGATACAGAACGTGTGGAGCGGGTGCATATCGCTATTCCGAGCCTCCTAGAGTGATTTATCGATAGTCTCAACGATTGCGAGGGCTGGAAAGTGAATTCTTACGTTCTGTGGATACAGAACGTGTGGAACGGGTGAATATCGCGATTCCGAGCATCCTAGAGTGATTTATCGATAGACCGAACGTTTGCGAGGGCTGGGAAGTGAATCCTTACCTTCTGTCGATACAGACCGTGTGGAGCAGGTGAAAATGCGATTCCGAGCCTCCTAGAGTGATTTATCGATAGAACGAACGATTGCGAGTGGTGGAAGGTGAATCCTTAGCTTCTGTCGATACGGAACGTGTGGAGCGGGTGCATATCGCGATTCCGAGCCTCCTAGAGTGATTTATTGATAGATTGAACGATTGCGACGGCAGGAAAGTGAATACATAGGTTCTGTCGATACAGAACGTGTGGAACGGGTGTGTTTCGCGATTCCGAGCCTCCTAGAGTGATTTATCGATAGTCCGATCGATTGCGTGGGCTGGAAAGTGGATGCTTACCTTCAGTCGATACAGAACGATTGGAAATGGTGAATATCGCGATTCCGAGCCCCCACGAGTGATTTATCGATGCATCGAACGATTGCGAGGGCTGGAAAGTGAATCCTTAGCATCTGTCGACACAGAACGATTGGTAAGGGTGAATATCGCAATTCCGAGCCTCCTAGAGTGACTTATCCTTATATCGAACGATGCCGAGGGCTGGAATGTGAATTCATACCTTCCGTCGATACAGAACGTGTGGAACGGGTGAATATCGCAATTCCGAGCCTCCTGGTTTGATTTATCGGTATATCGAACTTTTGCGAGGGCAGGGAAGTGAATCCTTAGGTTCTGTCGATACAGAACGGGTGGAGCGGGTGCATATCGCTATTCCGAGCCTCCTAGAGTGATTTATCGATAGTCTCAACGATTGCGAGGGCTGGAAAGTGAATCCTTAGATCCTGTCTATACAGAACGATTGGAAATGGTGAAAATCGCAATTCCGAGCCTCCTCGAGTGACTTATCGTTATATCGCACGATTGCGAGGGCTGGAAAGTGAATTCTTACCTTCTGTCGATACAGAACGTGTGGAAAGGGTGAATATCGCGATTCCGACCATCCTAGAGTGATTTATCGTTAGAACGAACGATTGCGAGTGGTGGAAGGTGAATCCTTAGCTAATGTCAATACGGAACGTGTGGAGCGGGGGAATATCGCGATTCCGAGCCTCCTAGAGTGACTTATCGTTATATCGTACGATTGCGTGGCTGGAAAGTCAATTCTTACCTCCTGTCGATACAGAACGTGTGGAACGGGTGAATATCGCGATTCCGTTCCTCCTAGAGTGACTTATCGTTATATCCAACGATTGCGAGGGCTGGAAAGTGAATCCTTAGCTCGTGTCGATACAGAACGTGTGGAACGGGTGAATATCGCCATTCCGTTCCTCCTAGAGTGACTTATCGTTATATCCAACGATTGCGAGGGCTGGAAAGTGAATCCTTAGCTCCTGTCGATACAGAACGTGTGGAACGGGTGAATTTCGCCATTCCTAGCCTCCTAGAGTGATTTATCGATAGTCCGATCGATTGCGTGGGCTGGAAAGTGGATCCTTACCTTCAGTCGATATAGAAAGATTGGAAATGGTGAATATCGCGATTCAAGCCCCCACGAGTGATTTATCGATGCATCGAACGACTGCGCGGGCTGGAAAGTGGATGCTTACCTTCAGTCGATACAGAACGATTGGAAATGGTGAATATCGCGATTCCGAGCCCCCACGAGTGATTTATCGATGCATCGAAAGATTGCGAGGGCTGGAAAGTGAATCCTTAGCATCTGTCGATACAGAACGATTGGGAAGGGTGAATATCGCAATTCCGAGCCTCCTAGAGTGACTTATCCTTATATCGAACGATGCCGAGGGCTGGAATGTGAATTCATACCTTCCGTCGATACAGAACGTGTGGAACGGGTGAATATCGCAATTCCGAGCCTCCTAGTTTGATTTATCGTTATATCGAACGATTGCGAGGGCTGGGAAGTGAATCCTTAACATCTGTCGATACCGAACGATTGGGAAGGGTGAATATCGCAATTCCGAGCCTCCTAGAGTGACTTATCCTTATATCGAACGATGCCGAGGGCTGGAATGTGAATTCATACCTTCCGTCGATACAGAACGTGTGGAACGGGTGAATATCGCAATTCCGAGCCTCCTAGTTTGATTTATCGTTATATCGAACGATTGCGAGGGCTGGAAAGTTAATCCATAGCTCCTGTTGATACAGAACGTGTGGAGCGGGTGAATATCGCTAGTCCGAGCCTCCTAGAGTGATTTATCGATAGTCTCAACGATTGCGAGGGCTGGAAAGTGAATCTTTAGCTCCTGTCTATACAGAACGATTGGAAATGGTGAATATAGCGATTCCGAGCCCCCACGAGTGATTTATCGATGCATCGAAAGATTGCGAGGGCTGGGAAGTTAATCCTTAGCATCTGTCGATACAGAACGGGTGGAGCGGGTGCATATTGCTATTCCGAGCCTCCTAGAGTGATTTATCGATAGTCTCAACGATTGCGAGGTCTGGAAAGTGAATCTTTAGCTCCTGTCTATACAGAACGATTGGAAATGGTGAAAATCGCAATTCCGAGCCTCCTCGAGTGACTTATCGTTATATCGCACGATTGCGAGGGCTGGAAAGTGAATTCTTACCTCCTGTGGATACAGAACGTGTGGAACGGGTGAATATCGCGAGTCCGATCCTCCTAGAGTGACTTATCGTTTTATCAAACGATTGCGAGGGGTTGAACGTAAATCCTTAGCTTCTGTCGATACAGCACTATCGGAAAGGGTGAATATCGCGAGTCCGAGCCTCCTAGTTTGATTTATCGTTATATCGAACGATTGCGATGGCTGGACGGTGGATATTTAACTTCTGTCGGTACAAAACGATTGGAAAAAATGAATCTCGCGATTCCGAGCCTCCTAGATTGATTTATACTTTAATCGAACGATTCCGAGGGCTGGAATGTCAATTCATACCAAACGTCCATACAGAACGTGTGGAACGGGTGAGTTTCGCGATTCCGAGCTTCCTAGTTTGATTTATCGTTATATCGAACGATTGCGAGGGCTGGAAAGTGAATCCTTAGCTCCTGTCTATACAGAACGTGTGGAACGGGTGAGTTTCGCGATTCCGAGCCTCCTAGTTTGATTTATCGTTATATCGAACGATTGCGAGGGCTGGAAAGTGAATCCTTAGCTCCTGTCTATACAGAACGATTGGAAATGGTGAATATCGCGATTCCGAGCCCCCACGAGTGATTTATCGATGCATCGAAAGATTGCGAGGGCTGGGAAGTTAATCCTTAGCATCTGTCGATACAGAACGGGTGGAGCGGGTGCATATCGCTATTCCGAGCCTCCTAGAGTGATTTATCGATAGTCTCAACGATTGCGAGGGCTGGAAAGTGAATCTTTAGCTCCTGTCTATACAGAACGATTGGAAATGGTGAAAATCGCAATTCCGAGCCTCCTCGAGTGACTTATCGTTATATCGCACGATTGCGAGGGCTGGAAAGTGAATTCTTACCTCCTGTGGATACAGAACGTGTGGAACGGGTGAATATCGCGAGTCCGATCCTCCTAGAGTGACTTATCGTTTTATCAAACGATTGCGAGGGGTTGAACGTAAATCCTTAGCTTCTGTCGATACAGCACGATCGGAAAGTGTGAATATCGCGAGTCCGAGCCTCCTAGTTTGACTTATCGTTATATCGAACGATTGCGATGGCTGGGAAGTGAATCCTTACCTTCTGTCGATACAGAACGTGTGGAAAGGGTGAATATCGCGATTCCGACCATCCTAGAGTGATTTATCGATAGACCGAACAATTGCGAGGGCTGGGAAGTGAATCCTTAGCTTCTGTCTATACAGCACGATCGGAAAGGGTGAATATCGCGAGTCCGAGCCTCCTAGTTTGATTTATCGTTATATCGAACGATTGCGATGGCTGGACGGTGGATCTTTAACTTCTGTCGGTACAAAACGATTGGAAAAAATGAATCTCGCGATTCCGAGCCTCCTAGATTGATTTATACTTTAATCGAACGATTCCGAGGGCTGGAATGTGAATTCATACCAACCGTCCAACAGAACGTGTGGAACGGGTGAATATCGCGAGTCCGGGCATCCTAGTTTGATTTATCATTATATCGAACGATTGCGAGAGCTGGAAAGTGAATCCTTAGTTTCTGTCGATACAGACCGTGTGGAGCGGGTGCATATCGCGATTCCGAGCCTCCTAGAGTGATTTATCGATAGATTGAACGATTGCGAGGGCAGGAAAGTGAATTCATACCTACCGTCGCTACAGAACGTGTGGAACGGGCGAATATCGAGAGTCCGGGCCTCCTAGTTTGTTTTATCGTTATATCGAACGATTGCGAGAGCTGGAAACTGAATCCTTAGTTTCTGTCGATACAGAACGGGTGGAGCGGGTGCATATCGCTATTCCGAGCCTCCTAGAGTGATTTATCGATAGTCTCAACGATTGCGAGGGCTGGAAAGTGAATCCTTAGCTCCTGTCTATACAGAACGATTGGAAATGGTGAATATCGCGATTCCGAGCCCCCACGAGTGATTTATCGATGCATCGAAAGATTGCGAGGGCTGGAAAGTGAATCCTTAGCATCTGTCGATACAGAACGATTGGGAAGCGTGAATATCGCAATTCCGAGCCTCCTAGAGTGAGTTATCCTTATATCGAACGATGCCGAGGGCTGGAATGTGAATTCATACCTTCCGTCGATACAGAACGTGTGGAACGGGTGAATATCGCAATTCCGAGCCTCCTAGTTTGATTTATCGTTATATCGAACGATTGCGAGGGCTGGGAAGTGAATCCTTAGCATCTGTCGATACCGAACGATTGGGCAGGGTGAATATCGCAATTCCGAGCCTCCTAGAGTGACTTATCCTTATATCGAACGATGCCGAGGGCTGGAATGTGAATTCATACCTTCCGTCGATACAGAACGTGTGGAACGGGTGAATATCGCAATTCCGAGCCTCCTAGTTTGATTTATCGTTATATCGAACGATTGCGAGGGCTGGAAAGTTAATCCATAGCTCCTGTTGATACAGAACGTGTGAAGCGGGTGAATATCGCTAGTCCGAGCCTCCTAGAGTGATTTATCGATAGAATCAACGATTGCGAGGCCTGGAAAGTGAATCCTTAGCTCCTGTCTATACAGAACGATTGGAAATGGTGAATATCGCGATTCCGAGCCCCCACGAGTGATTTATCGATGCACCAAACGATTGCGAGGGCTGGAAAGTGAATCCTTAGCATCTGTCGATACAGAACGATTGGGAAGGGTGAATATCGCAATTCCGAGCCTCCTAGAGTGACTTATCCTTATATCGAACGATGCCGAGGGCTGGAATGTGAATTCATACCTTCCGTCGATACAGAACGTGTGGAACGGGTGAATATCGCAATTCCGAGCCTCCTAGTTTGATTTATCGTTATATCGAACGATTGCGAGGGCTGGAAAGTTAATCCATAGCTCCTGTTGATACGGAACGTGTGGAGCGGGTGAATATCGCTAGTCCGAGCCTCCTAGAGTGATTTATCGATAGAATCCACGATTGCGAGGCCTGGAAAGAGAATCCTTAGCTCCTGTCTATACAGAACGATTGGAAATGGTGAATATCGCGATTCCGAGCCCCCACGAGTGATTTATCGATGCACCGAACGATTGCGAGGGCTGGAAAGTGAATCCTTAGCATCTGTCGATACAGAACGATTGGGAAGGGTGAATATCGCAATTCCGAGCCTCCTAGAGTGATTTATCGTTATATCGAACGATTGCGAGAGCTGGAAAGTGAATCCTTACCTTCTGTCTATACAGAACGTGTGGAGCGGCTACATATCGCGATTCGGAGCCTCCTAGAGTGATTTATCGATAGATTGAACGATTGCGAGGGCAGGAAAGTGAGTCCTTAGGTTCTGTCGATACAGAACGTGTGGAACGGGTGAGTTTCGCGATTCCGAGCCTCCTAGTTTGATTTATCGTTATATCGAACGATTGCGAGGGCTGGAAAGTGAATCCTTAGCTCCTGTCTATACAGAACGATTGGAAATGGTGAATATCGCGATTCCGAGCCCCCACGAGTGATTTATCGATGCATCGAAAGATTGCGAGGGCTGGGAAGTTAATCCTTAGCATCTGTCGATACAGAACGGGTGGAGCGGGTGCATATCGCTATTCCGAGCCTCCTAGAGTGATTTATCGATAGTCTCAACGATTGCGAGGGCTGGAAAGTGAATCTTTAGCTCCTGTCTATACAGAACGATTGGGAAGGGTGAATATCGCAATTCCGAGCCTCCTAGAGTGATTTATCGTTATATCGAACGATTGCGAGGGCTGGAAAGTGAATTCTTACCTCCTGTGGATACAGAACGTGTGGAACGGGTGAATATCGCGAGTCCGAGCCTCCTAGTTTGACTTATCGTTATATCGAACGATTGCGATGGCTGGGAAGTGAATCCTTACCTTCTGTCGATACAGAACGTGTGGAAAGGGTGAATATCGCGATTCCGACCATCCTAGAGTGATTTATCGATAGACCGAACGATTGCGAGGGCTGGGAAGTGAATCCTTAGCTTCTGTCGATACAGCACGATCGGAAAGGGTGAATATCGCGAGTCCGAGCCTCCTAGTTTGATTTATCGTTATATCGAACGATTGCGAGAGCTGGAAAGTGAATCCTTAGTTTCTGTCGATACAGACCGTGTGGAGCGGGTGCATATCGCGATTCCGAGCCTCCTAGAGTGATTTATCGATAGATTGAACGATTGCGAGGGCAGGAAAGTGAATTCATACCTACCGTCGCTACAGAACGTGTGGAACGGGCGAATATCGAGAGTCCGGGCCTCCTAGTTTGTTTTATCGTTATATCGAACGATTGCGAGAGCTGGAAACTGAATCCTTAGTTTCTGTCGATACAGAACGGGTGGAGCGGGTGCATATCGCTATTCCGAGCCTCCTAGAGTGATTTATCGATAGTCTCAACGATTGCGAGGGCTGGAAAGTGAATCCTTAGCTCCTGTCTATACAGAACGATTGGAAATGGTGAATATCGCGATTCCGAGCCCCCACGAGTGATTTATCGATGCACCGAACGATTGCGTGGGCTGGAAAGTGAATCCTCAGCATCTGTCGATACAGAACGATTGGGAAGGGTGAAAATCGCAATTCCGAGCCTCCTCGAGTGATTTATCGTTATATCGCACGATTGCGAGGGCTGGAAAGTGAATTCTTACCTTCTGTGGATACAGAACGTGTGGAACGGGTGAATATCGCGATTCCGATCCTCCTAGAGTGACTTATCGTTATATCAAACGATTGCGAGAGCTGGAAAGTGAATCCTTAGTTTCTGTCGATACAGAACGGGTGGAGCGGGTGCATATCGCTATTCCGAGCCTCCTAGAGTGATTTATCGATAGTCTCAACGATTGCGAGGGCTGGAAGGTGAATCCTTAGATCCTGTCTATACAGAACGAGTGGAAATGGTGAAAATTGCAATTCCGAGCCTCCTCGAGTGACTTATCGTTATATCGCACGATTGCGTGGGCTGGAAAGTCAATTCTTACCTCCTGTCGATACAGAACGTGTGGAACGGGTGAATATCGCGATTCCGTTCCTCCTAGAGTGACTTATCGTTATATCCAACGATTGCGAGGGCTGGAAAGTGAATCCTTAGCTTCTGTCGATACAGCACGATCGGAAAGTGTGAATATCGCGAGTCCGAGCCTCCTAGTTTGATTTATCGTTATATCGAACGATTGCGAGAGCTGGAAAGTGAATCCTTAGTTTCTGTCGATACAGACCGTGTGGAGCGGGTGCATATCGCGATTCCGAGCCTCCTAGAGTGATTTATCGATAGATTGAACGATTGCGAGGGCAGGAAAGTGAATTCATACCTACCGTCGCTACAGAACGTGTAGAACGGGCGAATATCGAGAGTCCGGGCCTCCTAGTTTGTTTTATCGTTATATCGAACGATTGCGAGAGCTGGAAACTGAACCCTTAGTTTCTGTCGATACAGAACGGGTGGAGCGGGTGCATATCGCTATTCCGAGCCTCCTAGAGCTATTTATCGATAGTCTCAACGATTGCGAGGGCTGGAAAGTGAATCCTTAGCTCCTGTCTATACAGAACGATTGGAAATGGTGAATATCGCGATTCCGAGCCCCCACGAGTGATTTATCGATGCATCGAAAGATTGCGAGGGCTGGAAAGTGAATCCTTAGCATCTGTCGATACAGAACGATTGGGAAGGGTGAATATCGCAATTCCGAGCCTCCTAGAGTGACTTATTGTTATATCCAACGATTGCGAGGGCTGGAAAGTGAATCCTTAGCTTCTGTCGATACAGCACGATCGGAAAGTGTGAATATCGCGAGTCCGAGCCTCCTAGTTTGATTTATCGTTATATCGAACGATTGCGAGAGCTGCAAAGTGAATCCTTAGTTTCTGTCGATGCAGAACGTGTGGAGCGGGTGCATATCGCGATTCCGAGCCTCCTAGAGTGATTTATTGATAGATTGAACGATTGCGATGGCAGGAAAGTGAATACTTAGGTTCTGTCGATACAGAACGTGTGGAGCGGGTGCATATCGCTATTCCGAGCCTCCTAGAGTGATTTATCGATAGTCTCAACGATTGCGAGGGCTGGAAAGTGAATTCTTACGTTCTGTGGATACAGAACGTGTGGAACGGGTGAATATCGCGATTCCGAGCATCCTAGAGTGATTTATCGATAGACCGAACGTTTGCGAGGGCTGGGAAGTGAATCCTTACCTTCTGTCGATACAGACCGTGTGGAGCAGGTGAAAATGCGATTCCGAGCCTCCTAGAGTGATTTATCGATAGAACGAACGATTGCGAGTGGTGGAAGGTGAATCCTTAGCTTCTGTCGATACGGAACGTGTGGAGCGGGTGCATATCGCGATTCCGAGCCTCCTAGAGTGATTTATTGATAGATTGAACGATTGCGACGGCAGGAAAGTGAATACATAGGTTCTGTCGATACAGAACGTGTGGAACGGGTGTGTTTCGCGATTCCGAGCCTCCTAGAGTGATTTATCGATAGTCCGATCGATTGCGTGGGCTGGAAAGTGGATGCTTACCTTCAGTCGATACAGAACGATTGGAAATGGTGAATATCGCGATTCCGAGCCCCCACGAGTGATTTATCGATGCATCGAACGATTGCGAGGGCTGGAAAGTGAATCCTTAGCATCTGTCGATACAGAACGATTGGTAAGGGTGAATATCGCAATTCCGAGCCTCCTAGAGTGATTTATCGTTATATCGAACGATTGCGAGGGCAGGAAAGTGAATCCCTTGGTTCTGTCGATACAGAACATGTGGAACGGATGAATTTCGCGATTCCGAGCCTCCTAGATTGATTTATCGATAGACCGAACGATTGCGAGGGCTGGAAAGTGAATCCTTAGCATCTGTCGATACAGAACGATTGGGAAGGGTGAATATCGCAATTCCCAGCCTCCTTCAGTGATTTATCCTTATATCGAACGATTCCGAGGGCTGGAATGTGAATTCATACCTACCGTCGATACAGAACGTGTGGATCGGGTGAATATCGCAATTCCGAGCCTCCTAGAGTGATTTATCGTTATATCGAACAATTGCGAGAGCTGGAAACTGAATCCTTAGTTTCTGTCGATACAGAACGGGTGGAGCGGGTGCATATCGCTATTCCGAGCCTCCTAGAGTGATTTATCGATAGTCTCAACGATTGCGAGGGCTGGAAAGTGAATCCTCAGCATCTGTCGATACAGAACGATTGGGAAGGGTGAAAATCGCAATTCCGAGCCTCCTCGAGTGACTTATCGTTATATCGCACGATTGCGAGGGCTGGAAAGTGAATTCTTACCTTCTGTGGATACAGAACGTGTGGAACGGGTGAATATCGCGATTCCGATCCTCCTAGAGTGGCTGAATCCTTAGTTTCTGTCGATACAGAACGGGTGGAGCGGGTGCATATCGCTATTCCGAGCCTCCTAGAGTGGCTTATCGATAGTCTCAACGATTGCGAGGGTTGGAAAGTGAATCCTTAGATCCTGTCTATACAGAACGATTGGAAATGTGAAAATCGCAATTCCGAGCCTCCTCGAGTGACTTATCGTTATATCGCACGATTGCGAGGGCTGGAAAGTGAATTCTTACCTTCTGTCGATACAGAATGTGTGGAACGGGTGAATATCGCGATTCCGTACCTCCTGGTTTGATTTATCGGTATATCGAACTTTTGCGAGGGCTGGGAAGTGAATCCTTAGGTTCTGTCGATGCAGAACGTGTGGAGCGGGTGCATATCGCGATTCCGAGCCTCCTAGAGTGATTTATTGATAGATTGAACTATTGCGATGGCAGGAAAGTGAATACTTAGGTTCTGTCGATACAGAACGTGTGGAGCGGGTGCATATCGCTATTCCGAGCCTCCTAGAGTGATTTATCGATAGTCTCAACGATTGCGAGGGCTGGAAAGTGAATCCTTAGATCCTGTCTATACAGAACGATTGGAAATGGTGAAAATCGCAATTCCGAGCCTCCTCGAGTGACTTATCGTTATATCGCACGATTGCGAGGGCTGGAAAGTGAATTCTTACCTTCTGTCGATACAGAACGTGTGGAAAGGGTGAATATCGCGATTCCGACCATCCTAGAGTGATTTATCGTTAGAACGAACGATTGCGAGTGGTGGAAGGTGAATCCTTAGCTTCTGTCAATACGGAACGTGTGGAGCGGGGGAATATCGCGATTCCGAGCCTCCTAGAGTGACTTATCGTTATATCGTACGATTGCGTGGGCTGGAAAGTCAATTCTTACCTCCTGTCGATACAGAACGTGTGGAACGGGTGAATATCGCGATTCCGTTCCTCCTAGAGTGACTTATCGTTATATCCAACGATTGCGAGGGCTGGAAAGTGAATCCTTAGCTCGTGTCGATACAGAACGTGTGGAGCGGGTGAATATCGCCATTCCGTTCCTCCTAGAGTGACTTATCGTTATATCCAACGATTGCGAGGGCTGGAAAGTGAATCCTTAGCTCCTGTCGATACAGAACGTGTGGAACGGGTGAATTTCGCCATTCCTAGCCTCCTAGAGTGATTTATCGATAGTCCGATCGATTGCGTGGGCTGGAAAGTGGATTCTTACCTTCAGTCGATATAGAAAGATTGGAAATGGTGAATATCGCGATTCAAGCCCCCACGAGTGATTTATCGATGCATCGAACGATTGCGGGGGCTGGAAAGTGGATGCTTAGCATCTGTCGATACAGAACGATTGGGAAGGGTGAATATCGCAATTCCGAGCCTCCTAGAGTGATTTATCGATAGACCGAACGATTGCGAGGGCTGGGAAGTGAATCCTTAGCTTCTGTCGATACAGCACGATCGGAAAGGGTGAATATCGCGAGTCCGAGCCTCCTAGTTTGATTTATCGTTATATCGAACGATGGCGATGGCTGGACGGTGGATATTTAACTTCTGTCGGTACAAAACGATTGGAAAAAATGAATCTCGCGATTCCGAGCCTCCTAATTGATTTATACTTTAATCGAACGATTCCGAGGGCTGGAATGTGAATTCATACCAACCGTCCATACAGAACGTGTGGAACGGGTGAATATCGCGAGTCCGGGCATCCTAGTTTGATTTATCATTATATCGAACGATTGCGAGAGCTGGAAAGTGAATCCTTAGTTTCTGTCGATACAGACCGTGTGGAGCGGGTGCATATCGCGATTCCGAGCCTCCTAGAGTGATTTATCGATAGATTGAACGATTGTGAGGGCAGGAAAGTGAATTCATACCTACCGTCGCTACAGAACGTGTGGAGCGGGCGAATATCGAGAGTCCGGGCCTCCTAGTTTGTTTTATCGTTATATCGAACGATTGCGAGAGCTGGAAACTGAATCCTTAGTTTCTGTCGATACAGAACGGGTGGAGCGGGTGCATATCGCTATTCCGAGCCTCCTAGAGTGATTTATCGATAGTCTCAACGATTGCGAGGGCTGGAAAGTGAATCCTTAGCTCCTGTCTATACAGAACGATTGGAAATGGTGAATATCGCGATTCCGAGCCCCCACGAGTGATTTATCGATGCACCGAACGATTGCGTGGGCTGGAAAGTGAATCCTCAGCATCTGTCGATACAGAACGATTGGGAAGGGTGAAAATCGCAATTCCGAGCCTCCTCGAGTGATTTATCGTTATATCGCACGATTGCGAGGGCTGGAAAGTGAATTCTTACCTTCTGTGGATACAGAACGTGTGGAACGGGTGAATATCGCGATTCCGATCCTCCTAGAGTGACTTATCGTTATATCAAACGATTGCGAGAGCTGGAAAGTGAATCCTTAGTTTCTGTCGATACAGAACGGGTGGAGCGGGTGCATATCGCTATTCCGAGCCTCCTAGAGTGATTTATCGATAGTCTCAACGATTGCGAGGGCTGGAAGGTGAATCCTTAGATCCTGTCTATACAGAACGATTGGAAATGGTGAAAATTGCAATTCCGAGCCTCCTCGAGTGACTTATCGTTATATCGCACGATTGCGTGGGCTGGAAAGTCAATTCTTACCTCCTGTCGATACAGAACGTGTGGAACGGGTGAATATCGCGATTCCGTTCCTCCTAGAGTGACTTATCGTTATATCCAACGATTGCGAGGGCTGGAAAGTGAATCCTTAGCTTCTGTCGATACAGCACGATCGGAAAGTGTGAATATCGCGAGTCCGGGCCTCCTAGTTTGTTTTATCGTTATATCGAACGATTGCGAGAGCTGGAAACTGAACCCTTAGTTTCTGTCGATACAGAACGGGTGGAGCGGGTGCATATCGCTATTCCGAGCCTCCTAGAGTTATTTATCGATAGTCTCAACGATTGCGAGGGCTGGAAAGTGAATCCTTAGCTCCTGTCTATACAGAACGATTGGAAATGGTGAATATCGCGATTCCGAGCCCCCACGAGTGATTTATCGATGCATCGAAAGATTGCGAGGGCTGGAAAGTGAATCCTTAGCATCTGTCGATACAGAACGATTGGGAAGGGTGAATATCGCAATTCCGAGCCTCCTAGAGTGACTTATTGTTATATCCAACGATTGCGAGGGCTGGAAAGTGAATCCTTAGCTTCTGTCGATACAGCACGATCGGAAAGTGTGAATATCGCGAGTCCGAGCCTCCTAGTTTGATTTATCGTTATATCGAACGATTGCGAGAGCTGCAAAGTGAATCCTTAGTTTCTGTCGATGCAGAACGTGTGGAGCGGGTGCATATCGCGATTCCGAGCCTCCTAGAGTGATTTATTGATAGATTGAACGATTGCGATGGCAGGAAAGTGAATACTTAGGTTCTGTCGATACAGAACGTGTGGAGCGGGTGCATATCGCTATTCCGAGCCTCCTAGAGTGATTTATCGATAGTCTCAACGATTGCGAGGGCTGGAAAGTGAATTCTTACGTTCTGTGGATACAGAACGTGTGGAACGGGTGAATATCGCGATTCCGAGCATCCTAGAGTGATTTATCGATAGACCGAACGTTTGCGAGGGCTGGGAAGTGAATCCTTACCTTCTGTCGATACAGACCGTGTGGAGCAGGTGAAAATGCGATTCCGAGCCTCCTAGAGTGATTTATCGATAGAACGAACGATTGCGAGTGGTGGAAGGTGAATCCTTAGCTTCTGTCGATACGGAACGTGTGGAGCGGGTGCATATCGCGATTCCGAGCCTCCTAGAGTGATTTATTGATAGATTGAACGATTGCGACGGCAGGAAAGTGAATACATAGGTTCTGTCGATACAGAACGTGTGGAACGGGTGTGTTTCGCGATTCCGAGCCTCCTAGAGTGATTTATCGGTAGTCCGATCGATTGCGTGGGCTGGAAAGTGGATGCTTACCTTCAGTCGATACAGAACGATTGGAAATGGTGAATATCGCGATTCCGAGCCCCCACGAGTGATTTATCGATGCATCGAACGATTGCGAGGGCTGGAAAGTGAATCCTTAGCATCTGTCGATACAGAACGATTGGTAAGGGTGAATATCGCAATTCCGAGCCTCCTAGAGTGATTTATCGTTATATCGAACGATTGCGAGGGCAGGAAAGTGAATCCCTTGGTTCTGTCGATACAGAACATGTGGAACGGGTGAATTTCGCGATTCCGAGCCTCCTAGATTGATTTATCGATAGACCGAACGATTGCGAGGGCTGGAAAGTGAATCCTTAGCATCTGTCGATACAGAACGATTGGGAAGGGTGAATATCGCAATTCCCAGCCTCCTTCAGTGATTTATCCTTATATCGAACGATTCCGAGGGCTGGAATGTGAATTCATACCTACCGTCGATACAGAACGTGTGGATCGGGTGAATATCGCAATTCCGAGCCTCCTAGAGTGATTTATCGTTATATCGAACAATTGCGAGAGCTGGAAACTGAATCCTTAGTTTCTGTCGATACAGAACGGGTGGAGCGGGTGCATATCGCTATTCCGAGCCTCCTAGAGTGATTTATCGATAGTCTCAACGATTGCGAGGGCTGGAAAGTGAATCCTCAGCATCTGTCGATACAGAACGATTGGGAAGGGTGAAAATCGCTATTCCGAGCCTCCTCGAGTGACTTATCGTTATATCGCACGATTGCGAGGGCTGGAAAGTGAATTCTTACCTTCTGTGGATACAGAACGTGTGGAACGGGTGAATATCGCGATTCCGATCCTCCTAGAGTGGCTGAATCCTTAGTTTCTGTCGATACAGAACGGGTGGAGCGGGTGCATATCGCTATTCCGAGCCTCCTAGAGTGGCTTATCGATAGTCTCAACGATTGCGAGGGCTGGAAAGTGAATCCTTAGATCCTGTCTATACAGAACGATTGGAAATGGTGAAAATCGCAATTCCGAGCCTCCTCGAGTGACTTATCGTTATATCGCACGATTGCGAGGGCTGGAAAGTGAATTCTTACCTTCTGTCGATACAGAATGTGTGGAACGGGTGAATATCGCGATTCCGTACCTCCTGGTTTGATTTATCGGTATATCGAACTTTTGCGAGGGCTGGGAAGTGAATCCTTAGGTTCTGTCGATACAGAACGGGTGGAGCGGGTGCATATCGCTATTCCGAGCCTCCTAGAGTGATTTATCGATAGTCTCAACGATTGCGAGGGCTGGAAAGTGAATCCTTAGATCCTGTCTATACAGAACGATTGGAAATGGTGAAAATCGCAATTCCGAGCCTCCTCGAGTGACTTATCGTTATATCGCACGATTGCGAGGGCTGGAAAGTGAATTCTTACCTTCTGTCGATACAGAACGTGTGGAAAGGGTGAATATCGCGATTCCGACCATCCTAGAGTGATTTATCGTTAGAACGAACGATTGCGAGTGGTGGAAGGTGAATCATTAGCTTCTGTCAATACGGAACGTGTGGAGCGGGGGAATATCGCGATTCCGAGCCTCCTAGAGTGACTTATCGTTATATCGTACGATTGCGTGGGCTGGAAAGTCAATTCTTACCTCCTGTCGATACAGAACGTGTGGAACGGGTGAATATCGCGATTCCGTTCCTGCTAGAGTGACTTATCGTTATATCCAACGATTGCGAGGGCTGGAAAGTGAATCCTTAGCTCGTGTCGATACAGAACGTGTGGAGCGGGTGAATATCGCCATTCCGTTCCTCCTAGAGTGACTTATCGTTATATCCAACGATTGCGAGGGCTGGAAAGTGAATCCTTAGCTCCTGTCGATACAGAACGTGTGGAACGGGTGAATTTCGCCATTCCTAGCCTCCTAGAGTGATTTATCGATAGTCCGATCGATTGCGTGGGCTGGAAAGTGGATTCTTACCTTCAGTCGATATAGAAAGATTGGAAATGGTGAATATCGCGATTCAAGCCCCCACGAGTGATTTATCGATGCATCGAACGATTGCGGGGGCTGGAAAGCGGATGCTTAGCATCTGTCGATACAGAACGATTGGGAAGGGTGAATATCGCAATTCCGAGCCTCCTAGAGTGACTTATCCTTATATCGAACGATGCCGAGGGCTGGAATGTGAATTCATACCTTCCGTCGATACAGAACGTGTGGAACGGGTGAATATCGCAATTCCGAGCCTCCTAGTTTGATTTATCGTTATATCGAACGATTGCGAGGGCTGGGAAGTGAATCCTTAGCATCTGTCGATACCGAACGATTGGGAAGGGTGAATATCGCAATTCCGAGCCTCCTAGAGTGACTTATCCTTATATCGAACGATGCCGAGGGCTGGAATGTGAAATCATACCTTCCGTCGATACAGAACGTGTGGAACGGGTGAATATCGCAATTCCGAGCCTCCTAGTTTGATTTATCGTTATATCGAACGATTGCGAGGGCTGGAAAGTTAATCCATAGCTCCTGTTGATACAGAACGTGTGGAGCGGGTGAATATCGCTAGTCCGAGCCTCCTAGAGTGATTTATCGATAGTCTCAACGATTGCGAGGGCTGGAAAGTGAATCTTTAGCTCCTGTCTATACAGAACGATTGGAAATGGTGAATATCGCGATTCCGAGCCCCCACGAGTGATTTATCAATGCATCGAAAGATTGCGAGGGCTGGGAAGTTAATCCTTAGCATCTGTCGATACAGAACGGGTGGAGCGGGTGCATATCGCTATTCCGAGCCTCCTAGAGTGATTTATCGATAGTTTCAACGATTGCGAGGGCTGGAAAGTGAATCTTTAGCTCCTGTCTATACAGAACGATTGGAAATGGTGAAAATCGCAATTCCGAGCCTCCTCGAGTGACTTATCGTTATATCGCACGATTGCGAGGGCTGGAAAGTGAATTCTTACCTCCTGTGGATACAGAACGTGTGGAACGGGTGAATATCGCGAGTCCGATCCTCCTAGAGTGACTTATCGTTTTATCAAACGATTGCGAGGGGTTGAACGTAAATCCTTAGCTTCTGTCGATACAGCACGATCGGAAAGTGTGAATATCGCGAGTCCGAGCCTCCTAGTTTGACTTATCGTTATATCGAACGATTGCGATGGCTGGGAAGTGAATCCTTACCTTCTGTCGATACAGAACGTGTGGAAAGGGTGAATATCGCGATTCCGACCATCCTAGAGTGATTTATCGATAGACCGAACGATTGCGAGGGCTGGGAAGTGAATCCTTAGCTTCTGTCGATACAGCACGATCGGAAAGGGTGAATATCGCGAGTCCGAGCCTCCTAGTTTGATTTATCGTTATATCGAACGATTGCGATGGCTGGACGGTGGATATTTAACTTCTGTCGGTACAAAACGATTGGAAAAAATGAATCTCGCGATTCCGAGCCTCCTAGATTGATTTATACTTTAATCGAACGATTCCGAGGGCTGGAATGTGAATTCATACCAACCGTCCATACAGAACGTGTGGAACGGGTGAATATCGCGAGTCCGGGCATCCTAGTTTGATTTATCATTATATCGAACGATTGCGAGAGCTGGAAAGTGAATCCTTAGTTTCTGTCGATACAGACCGTGTGGAGCGGGTGCATATCGCGATTCCGAGCCTCCTAGAGTGATTTATCGATAGATTGAACGATTGCGAGGGCAGGAAAGTGAATTCATACCTACCGTCGCTACAGAACGTGTGGAACGGGCGAATATCGAGAGTCCGGGCCTCCTAGTTTGTTTTATCGTTATATCGAACGATTGCGAGAGCTGGAAACTGAATCCTTAGTTTCTGTCGATACAGAACGGGTGGAGCGGGTGCATATCGCTATTCCGAGCCTCCTAGAGTGATTTATCGATAGTCTCAACGATTGCGAGGGCTGGAAAGTGAATCCTTAGCTCCTGTCTATACAGAACGATTGGAAATGGTGAATATCGCGATTCCGAGCCCCCACGAGTGATTTATCGATGCATCGAAAGATTGCGAGGGCTGGAAAGTGAATCCTTAGCATCTGTCGATACAGAACGATTGGGAAGCGTGAATATCGCAATTCCGAGCCTCCTAGAGTGACTTATCCTTATATCGAACGATGCCGAGGGCTGGAATGTGAATTCATACCTTCCGTCGATACAGAACGTGTGGAACGGGTGAATATCGCAATTCCGAGCCTCCTAGTTTGATTTATCGTTATATCGAACGATTGCGAGGGCTGGGAAGTGAATCCTTAGCATCTGTCGATACCGAACGATTGGGAAGGGTGAATATCGCAATTCCGAGCCTCCTAGAGTGACTTATCCTTATATCGAACGATGCCGAGGGCTGGAACGTGAATTCATACCTTCCGTCGATACAGAACGTGTGGAACGGGTGAATATCGCAATTCCGAGCCTCCTAGTTTGATTTATCGTTATATCGAACGATTGCGAGGGCTGGAAAGTTAATCCATAGCTCCTGTTGATACAGAACGTGTGAAGCGGGTGAATATCGCTAGTCCGAGCCTCCTAGAGTGATTTATCGATAGAATCAACGATTGCGAGGCCTGGAAAGTGAATCCTTAGCTCCTGTCTATACAGAACGATTGGAAATGGTGAATATCGCGATTCCGAGCCCCCACGAGTGATTTATCGATGCACCAAACGATTGCGAGGGCTGGAAAGTGAATCCTTAGCATCTGTCGATACAGAACGATTGGGAAGGGTGAATATCGCAATTCCGAGCCTCCTAGAGTGACTTATCCTTATATCGAACGATGCCGAGGGCTGGAATGTGAATTCATATCTTCCGTCGATACAGAACGTGTGGAACGGGTGAATATCGCAATTCCGAGCCTCCTAGTTTGATTTATCGTTATATCGAACGATTGCGAGGGCTGGAAAGTTAATCCATAGCTCCTGTTGATACGGAACGTGTGGAGCGGGTGCATATCGCTATTCCGAGCCTCCTAGAGTGATTTATCGATAGAATCAACGATTGCGAGGCCTGGAAAGTGAATCCTTAGCTCCTGTCTATACAGAACGATTGGAAATGGTGAATATCGCGATTCCGAGCCCCCACGAGTGATTTATCGATGCACCGAACGATTGCGAGGGCTGGAAAGTGAATCCTTAGCATCTGTCGATACAGAACGATTGGGAAGGGTGAATATCGCAATTCCGAGCCTCCTAGAGTGATTTATCGTTATATCGAACGATTGCGAGAGCTGGAAAGTGAATCCTTAGTTTCTGTCGATACAGAACGGGTGGAGCGGGTGCATATCGCTATTCCGAGCCTCCTAGAGTGATTTATCGATAGTCTCAACGATTGCGAGGGTTGGAAAGTGAATCCTTAGATCCTGTCTATACAGAACGATTGGAAATGGTGAAAATCGCAATTCCGAGCCTCCTCGAGTGACTTATCGTTATATCGCACGATTGCGAGGGCTGGAAAGTGAATTCTTACCTTCTGTCGATACAGAATGTGTGGAACGGGTGAATATCGCGATTCCGTACCTCCTGGTTTGATTTATCGGTATATCGAACTTTTGCGAGGGCTGGGAAGTGAATCCTTAGGTTCTGTCGATACAGAACGGGTGGAGCGGGTGCATATCGCTATTCCGAGCCTCCTAGAGTGATTTATCGATAGTCTCAACGATTGCGAGGGCTGGAAAGTGAATCCTTAGATCCTGTCTATACAGAACGATTGGAAATGGTGAAAATCGCAATTCCGAGCCTCCTCGAGTGACTTATCGTTATATCGCACGATTGCGAGGGCTGGAAAGTGAATTCTTACCTTCTGTCGATACAGAACGTGTGGAAAGGGTGAATATCGCGATTCCGACCATCCTAGAGTGATTTATCGTTAGAACGAACGATTGCGAGTGGTGGAAGGTGAATCCTTAGCTTCTGTCAATACGGAACGTGTGGAGCGGGGGAATATCGCGATTCCGAGCCTCCTAGAGTGACTTATCGTTATATCGTACGATTGCGTGGGCTGGAAAGTCAATTCTTACCTCCTGTCGATACAGAACGTGTGGAACGGGTGAATATCGCGATTCCGTTCCTCCTAGAGTGACTTATCGTTATATCCAACGATTGCGAGGGCTGGAAAGTGAATCCTTAGCTCGTGTCGATACAGAACGTGTGGAGCGGGTGAATATCGCCATTCCGTTCCTCCTAGAGTGACTTATCGTTATATCCAACGATTGCGAGGGCTGGAAAGTGAATCCTTAGCTCCTGTCGATACAGAACGTGTGGAACGGGTGAATTTCGCCATTCCTAGCCTCCTAGAGTGATTTATCGATAGTCCGATCGATTGCGTGGGCTGGAAAGTGGATTCTTACCTTCAGTCGATATAGAAAGATTGGAAATGGTGAATATCGCGATTCAAGCCCCCACGAGTGATTTATCGATGCATCGAACGATTGCGGGGGCTGGAAAGTGGATGCTTAGCATCTGTCGATACAGAACGATTGGGAAGGGTGAATATCGCAATTCCGAGCCTCCTAAAGTGACTTATCCTTATATCGAACGATGCCGAGGGCTGGAATGTGAATTCATACCTTCCGTCGATACAGAACGTGTGGAACGGGTGAATATCGCAATTCCGAGCCTCCTAGTTTGATTTATCGTTATATCGAACGATTGCGAGGGCTGGGAAGTGAATCCTTAGCATCTGTCGATACCGAACGATTGGGAAGGGTGAATATCGCAATTCCGAGCCTCCTAGAGTGACTTATCCTTATATCGAACGATGCCGAGGGCTGGAATGTGAATTCATACCTTCCGTCGATACAGAACGTGTGGAACGGGTGAATATCGCAATTCCGAGCCTCCTAGTTTGATTTATCGTTATATCGAACGATTGCGAGGGCTGGAAAGTTAATCCATAGCTCCTGTTGATACAGAACGTGTGGAGCGGGTGAATATCGCTAGTCCGAGCCTCCTAGAGTGATTTATCGATAGTCTCAACGATTGCGAGGGCTGGAAAGTGAATCTTTAGCTCCTGTCTATACAGAACGATTGGAAATGGTGAATATCGCGATTCCGAGCCCCCACGAGTGATTTATCAATGCATCGAAAGATTGCGAGGGCTGGGAAGTTAATCCTTAGCATCTGTCGATACAGAACGGGTGGAGCGGGTGCATATCGCTATTCCGAGCCTCCTAGAGTGATTTATCGATAGTTTCAACGATTGCGAGGGCTGGAAAGTGAATCTTTAGCTCCTGTCTATACAGAACGATTGGAAATGGTGAAAATCGCAATTCCGAGCCTCCTCGAGTGACTTATCGTTATATCGCACGATTGCGAGGGCTGGAAAGTGAATTCTTACCTCCTGTGGATACAGAACGTGTGGAACGGGTGAATATCGCGAGTCCGATCCTCCTAGAGTGACTTATCGTTTTATCAAACGATTGCGAGGGGTTGAACGTAAATCCTTAGCTTCTGTCGATACAGCACGATCGGAAAGTGTGAATATCGCGAGTCCGAGCCTCCTAGTTTGACTTATCGTTATATCGAACGATTGCGATGGCTGGGAAGTGAATCCTTACCTTCTGTCGATACAGAACGTGTGGAAAGGGTGAATATCGCGATTCCGACCATCCTAGAGTGATTTATCGATAGACCGAACGATTGCGAGGGCTGGGAAGTGAATCCTTAGCTTCTGTCGATACAGCACGATCGGAAAGGGTGAATATCGCGAGTCCGAGCCTCCTAGTTTGATTTATCGTTATATCGAACGATTGCGATGGCTGGACGGTGGATATTTAACTTCTGTCGGTACAAAACGATTGGAAAAAATGAATCTCGCGATTCCGAGCCTCCTAGAGTGGCTGAATCCTTAGTTTCTGTCGATACAGAACGGGTGGAGCGGGTGCATATCGCTATTCCGAGCCTCCTAGAGTGGCTTATCGATAGTCTCAACGATTGCGAGGGCTGGAAAGTGAATCCTTAGATCCTGTCTATACAGAACGATTGGAAATGGTGAAAATCGCAATTCCGAGCCTCCTCGAGTGACTTATCGTTATATCGCACGATTGCGAGGGCTGGAAAGTGAATTCTTACCTTCTGTCGATACAGAATGTGTGGAACGGGTGAATATCGCGATTCCGTACCTCCTGGTTTGATTTATCGGTATATCGAACTTTTGCGAGGGCTGGGAAGTGAATCCTTAGGTTCTGTCGATACAGAACGGGTGGAGCGGGTGCATATCGCTATTCCGAGCCTCCTAGAGTGATTTATCGATAGTCTCAACGATTGCGAGGGCTGGAAAGTGAATCCTTAGATCCTGTCTATACAGAACGATTGGAAATGGTGAAAATCGCAATTCCGAGCCTCCTCGAGTGACTTATCGTTATATCGCACGATTGCGAGGGCTGGAAAGTGAATTCTTACCTTCTGTCGATACAGAACGTGTGGAAAGGGTGAATATCGCGATTCCGACCATCCTAGAGTGATTTATCGTTAGAACGAACGATTGCGAGTGGTGGAAGGTGAATCATTAGCTTCTGTCAATACGGAACGTGTGGAGCGGGGGAATATCGCGATTCCGAGCCTCCTAGAGTGACTTATCGTTATATCGTACGATTGCGTGGGCTGGAAAGTCAATTCTTACCTCCTGTCGATACAGAACGTGTGGAACGGGTGAATATCGCGATTCCGTTCCTCCTAGAGTGACTTATCGTTATATCCAACGATTGCGAGGGCTGGAAAGTGAATCCTTAGCTCGTGTCGATACAGAACGTGTGGAGCGGGTGAATATCGCCATTCCGTTCCTCCTAGAGTGACTTATCGTTATATCCAACGATTGCGAGGGCTGGAAAGTGAATCCTTAGCTCCTGTCGATACAGAACGTGTGGAACGGGTGAATTTCGCCATTCCTAGCCTCCTAGAGTGATTTATCGATAGTCCGATCGATTGCGTGGGCTGGAAAGTGGATTCTTACCTTCAGTCGATATAGAAAGATTGGAAATGGTGAATATCGCGATTCAAGCCCCCACGAGTGATTTATCGATGCATCGAACGATTGCGGGGGCTGGAAAGCGGATGCTTAGCATCTGTCGATACAGAACGATTGGGAAGGGTGAATATCGCAATTCCGAGCCTCCTAGAGTGACTTATCCTTATATCGAACGATGCCGAGGGCTGGAATGTGAATTCATACCTTCCGTCGATACAGAACGTGTGGAACGGGTGAATATCGCAATTCCGAGCCTCCTAGTTTGATTTATCGTTATATCGAACGATTGCGAGGGCTGGGAAGTGAATCCTTAGCATCTGTCGATACCGAACGATTGGGAAGGGTGAATATCGCAATTCCGAGCCTCCTAGAGTGACTTATCCTTATATCGAACGATGCCGAGGGCTGGAATGTGAATTCATACCTTCCGTCGATACAGAACGTGTGGAACGGGTGAATATCGCAATTCCGAGCCTCCTAGTTTGATTTATCGTTATATCGAACGATTGCGAGGGCTGGAAAGTTAATCCATAGCTCCTGTTGATACAGAACGTGTGGAGCGGGTGAATATCGCTAGTCCGAGCCTCCTAGAGTGATTTATCGATAGTCTCAACGATTGCGAGGGCTGGAAAGTGAATCTTTAGCTCCTGTCTATACAGAACGATTGGAAATGGTGAATATCGCGATTCCGAGCCCCCACGAGTGATTTATCAATGCATCGAAAGATTGCGAGGGCTGGGAAGTTAATCCTTAGCATCTGTCGATACAGAACGGGTGGAGCGGGTGCATATCGCTATTCCGAGCCTCCTAGAGTGATTTATCGATAGTTTCAACGATTGCGAGGGCTGGAAAGTGAATCTTTAGCTCCTGTCTATACAGAACGATTGGAAATGGTGAAAATCGCAATTCCGAGCCTCCTCGAGTGACTTATCGTTATATCGCACGATTGCGAGGGCTGGAAAGTGAATTCTTACCTCCTGTGGATACAGAACGTGTGGAACGGGTGAATATCGCGAGTCCGATCCTCCTAGAGTGACTTATCGTTTTATCAAACGATTGCGAGGGGTTGAACGTAAATCCTTAGCTTCTGTCGATACAGCACGATCGGAAAGTGTGAATATCGCGAGTCCGAGCCTCCTAGTTTGACTTATCGTTATATCGAACGATTGCGATGGCTGGGAAGTGAATCCTTACCTTCTGTCGATACAGAACGTGTGGAAAGGGTGAATATCGCGATTCCGACCATCCTAGAGTGATTTATCGATAGACCGAACGATTGCGAGGGCTGGGAAGTGAATCCTTAGCTTCTGTCGATACAGCACGATCGGAAAGGGTGAATATCGCGAGTCCGAGCCTCCTAGTTTGATTTATCGTTATATCGAACGATTGCGATGGCTGGACGGTGGATATTTAACTTCTGTCGGTACAAAACGATTGGAAAAAATGAATCTCGCGATTCCGAGCCTCCTAGATTGATTTATACTTTAATCGAACGATTCCGAGGGCTGGAATGTGAATTCATACCAACCGTCCATACAGAACGTGTGGAACGGGTGAATATCGCGAGTCCGGGCATCCTAGTTTGATTTATCATTATATCGAACGATTGCGAGAGCTGGAAAGTGAATCCTTAGTTTCTGTCGATACAGACCGTGTGGAGCGGGTGCATATCGCGATTCCGAGCCTCCTAGAGTGATTTATCGATAGATTGAACGATTGCGAGGGCAGGAAAGTGAATTCATACCTACCGTCGCTACAGAACGTGTGGAACGGGCGAATATCGAGAGTCCGGGCCTCCTAGTTTGTTTTATCGTTATATCGAACGATTGCGAGAGCTGGAAACTGAATCCTTAGTTTCTGTCGATACAGAACGGGTGGAGCGGGTGCATATCGCTATTCCGAGCCTCCTAGAGTGATTTATCGATAGTCTCAACGATTGCGAGGGCTGGAAAGTGAATCCTTAGCTCCTGTCTATACAGAACGATTGGAAATGGTGAATATCGCGATTCCGAGCCCCCACGAGTGATTTATCGATGCATCGAAAGATTGCGAGGGCTGGAAAGTGAATCCTTAGCATCTGTCGATACAGAACGATTGGGAAGCGTGAATATCGCAATTCCGAGCCTCCTAGAGTGACTTATCCTTATATCGAACGATGCCGAGGGCTGGAATGTGAATTCATACCTTCCGTCGATACAGAACGTGTGGAACGGGTGAATATCGCAATTCCGAGCCTCCTAGTTTGATTTATCGTTATATCGAACGATTGCGAGGGCTGGGAAGTGAATCCTTAGCATCTGTCGATACCGAACGATTGGGAAGGGTGAATATCGCAATTCCGAGCCTCCTAGAGTGACTTATCCTTATATCGAACGATGCCGAGGGCTGGAACGTGAATTCATACCTTCCGTCGATACAGAACGTGTGGAACGGGTGAATATCGCAATTCCGAGCCTCCTAGTTTGATTTATCGTTATATCGAACGATTGCGAGGGCTGGAAAGTTAATCCATAGCTCCTGTTGATACAGAACGTGTGAAGCGGGTGAATATCGCTAGTCCGAGCCTCCTAGAGTGATTTATCGATAGAATCAACGATTGCGAGGCCTGGAAAGTGAATCCTTAGCTCCTGTCTATACAGAACGATTGGAAATGGTGAATATCGCGATTCCGAGCCCCCACGAGTGATTTATCGATGCACCAAACGATTGCGAGGGCTGGAAAGTGAATCCTTAGCATCTGTCGATACAGAACGATTGGGAAGGGTGAATATCGCAATTCCGAGCCTCCTAGAGTGACTTATCCTTATATCGAACGATGCCGAGGGCTGGAATGTGAATTCATATCTTCCGTCGATACAGAACGTGTGGAACGGGTGAATATCGCAATTCCGAGCCTCCTAGTTTGATTTATCGTTATATCGAACGATTGCGAGGGCTGGAAAGTTAATCCATAGCTCCTGTTGATACGGAACGTGTGGAGCGGGTGCATATCGCTATTCCGAGCCTCCTAGAGTGATTTATCGATAGAATCAACGATTGCGAGGCCTGGAAAGTGAATCCTTAGCTCCTGTCTATACAGAACGATTGGAAATGGTGAATATCGCGATTCCGAGCCCCCACGAGTGATTTATCGATGCACCGAACGATTGCGAGGGCTGGAAAGTGAATCCTTAGCATCTGTCGATACAGAACGATTGGGAAGGGTGAATATCGCAATTCCGAGCCTCCTAGAGTGATTTATCGTTATATCGAACGATTGCGAGAGCTGGAAAGTGAATCCTTAGTTTCTGTCGATACAGAACGGGTGGAGCGGGTGCATATCGCTATTCCGAGCCTCCTAGAGTGATTTATCGATAGTCTCAACGATTGCGAGGGTTGGAAAGTGAATCCTTAGATCCTGTCTATACAGAACGATTGGAAATGGTGAAAATCGCAATTCCGAGCCTCCTCGAGTGACTTATCGTTATATCGCACGATTGCGAGGGCTGGAAAGTGAATTCTTACCTTCTGTCGATACAGAATGTGTGGAACGGGTGAATATCGCGATTCCGTACCTCCTGGTTTGATTTATCGGTATATCGAACTTTTGCGAGGGCTGGGAAGTGAATCCTTAGGTTCTGTCGATACAGAACGGGTGGAGCGGGTGCATATCGCTATTCCGAGCCTCCTAGAGTGATTTATCGATAGTCTCAACGATTGCGAGGGCTGGAAAGTGAATCCTTAGATCCTGTCTATACAGAACGATTGGAAATGGTGAAAATCGCAATTCCGAGCCTCCTCGAGTGACTTATCGTTATATCGCACGATTGCGAGGGCTGGAAAGTGAATTCTTACCTTCTGTCGATACAGAACGTGTGGAAAGGGTGAATATCGCGATTCCGACCATCCTAGAGTGATTTATCGTTAGAACGAACGATTGCGAGTGGTGGAAGGTGAATCCTTAGCTTCTGTCAATACGGAACGTGTGGAGCGGGGGAATATCGCGATTCCGAGCCTCCTAGAGTGACTTATCGTTATATCGTACGATTGCGTGGGCTGGAAAGTCAATTCTTACCTCCTGTCGATACAGAACGTGTGGAACGGGTGAATATCGCGATTCCGTTCCTCCTAGAGTGACTTATCGTTATATCCAACGATTGCGAGGGCTGGAAAGTGAATCCTTAGCTCGTGTCGATACAGAACGTGTGGAGCGGGTGAATATCGCCATTCCGTTCCTCCTAGAGTGACTTATCGTTATATCCAACGATTGCGAGGGCTGGAAAGTGAATCCTTAGCTCCTGTCGATACAGAACGTGTGGAACGGGTGAATTTCGCCATTCCTAGCCTCCTAGAGTGATTTATCGATAGTCCGATCGATTGCGTGGGCTGGAAAGTGGATTCTTACCTTCAGTCGATATAGAAAGATTGGAAATGGTGAATATCGCGATTCAAGCCCCCACGAGTGATTTATCGATGCATCGAACGATTGCGGGGGCTGGAAAGTGGATGCTTAGCATCTGTCGATACAGAACGATTGGGAAGGGTGAATATCGCAATTCCGAGCCTCCTAAAGTGACTTATCCTTATATCGAACGATGCCGAGGGCTGGAATGTGAATTCATACCTTCCGTCGATACAGAACGTGTGGAACGGGTGAATATCGCAATTCCGAGCCTCCTAGTTTGATTTATCGTTATATCGAACGATTGCGAGGGCTGGGAAGTGAATCCTTAGCATCTGTCGATACCGAACGATTGGGAAGGGTGAATATCGCAATTCCGAGCCTCCTAGAGTGACTTATCCTTATATCGAACGATGCCGAGGGCTGGAATGTGAATTCATACCTTCCGTCGATACAGAACGTGTGGAACGGGTGAATATCGCAATTCCGAGCCTCCTAGTTTGATTTATCGTTATATCGAACGATTGCGAGGGCTGGAAAGTTAATCCATAGCTCCTGTTGATACAGAACGTGTGGAGCGGGTGAATATCGCTAGTCCGAGCCTCCTAGAGTGATTTATCGATAGTCTCAACGATTGCGAGGGCTGGAAAGTGAATCTTTAGCTCCTGTCTATACAGAACGATTGGAAATGGTGAATATCGCGATTCCGAGCCCCCACGAGTGATTTATCAATGCATCGAAAGATTGCGAGGGCTGGGAAGTTAATCCTTAGCATCTGTCGATACAGAACGGGTGGAGCGGGTGCATATCGCTATTCCGAGCCTCCTAGAGTGATTTATCGATAGTTTCAACGATTGCGAGGGCTGGAAAGTGAATCTTTAGCTCCTGTCTATACAGAACGATTGGAAATGGTGAAAATCGCAATTCCGAGCCTCCTCGAGTGACTTATCGTTATATCGCACGATTGCGAGGGCTGGAAAGTGAATTCTTACCTCCTGTGGATACAGAACGTGTGGAACGGGTGAATATCGCGAGTCCGATCCTCCTAGAGTGACTTATCGTTTTATCAAACGATTGCGAGGGGTTGAACGTAAATCCTTAGCTTCTGTCGATACAGCACGATCGGAAAGTGTGAATATCGCGAGTCCGAGCCTCCTAGTTTGACTTATCGTTATATCGAACGATTGCGATGGCTGGGAAGTGAATCCTTACCTTCTGTCGATACAGAACGTGTGGAAAGGGTGAATATCGCGATTCCGACCATCCTAGAGTGATTTATCGATAGACCGAACGATTGCGAGGGCTGGGAAGTGAATCCTTAGCTTCTGTCGATACAGCACGATCGGAAAGGGTGAATATCGCGAGTCCGAGCCTCCTAGAGTGGCTGAATCCTTAGTTTCTGTCGATACAGAACGGGTGGAGCGGGTGCATATCGCTATTCCGAGCCTCCTAGAGTGGCTTATCGATAGTCTCAACGATTGCGAGGGCTGGAAAGTGAATCCTTAGATCCTGTCTATACAGAACGATTGGAAATGGTGAAAATCGCAATTCCGAGCCTCCTCGAGTGACTTATCGTTATATCGCACGATTGCGAGGGCTGGAAAGTGAATTCTTACCTTCTGTCGATACAGAATGTGTGGAACGGGTGAATATCGCGATTCCGTACCTCCTGGTTTGATTTATCGGTATATCGAACTTTTGCGAGGGCTGGGAAGTGAATCCTTAGGTTCTGTCGATACAGAACGGGTGGAGCGGGTGCATATCGCTATTCCGAGCCTCCTAGAGTGATTTATCGATAGTCTCAACGATTGCGAGGGCTGGAAAGTGAATCCTTAGATCCTGTCTATACAGAACGATTGGAAATGGTGAAAATCGCAATTCCGAGCCTCCTCGAGTGACTTATCGTTATATCGCACGATTGCGAGGGCTGGAAAGTGAATTCTTACCTTCTGTCGATACAGAACGTGTGGAAAGGGTGAATATCGCGATTCCGACCATCCTAGAGTGATTTATCGTTAGAACGAACGATTGCGAGTGGTGGAAGGTGAATCATTAGCTTCTGTCAATACGGAACGTGTGGAGCGGGGGAATATCGCGATTCCGAGCCTCCTAGAGTGACTTATCGTTATATCCAACGATTGCGAGGGCTGGAAAGTGAATCCTTAGCTCCTGTCGATACAGAACGTGTGGAACGGGTGAATTTCGCCATTCCTAGCCTCCTAGAGTGATTTATCGATAGTCCGATCGATTGCGTGGGCTGGAAAGTGGATTCTTACCTTCAGTCGATATAGAAAGATTGGAAATGGTGAATATCGCGATTCAAGCCCCCACGAGTGATTTATCGATGCATCGAACGATTGCGGGGGCTGGAAAGCGGATGCTTAGCATCTGTCGATACAGAACGATTGGGAAGGGTGAATATCGCAATTCCGAGCCTCCTAGAGTGACTTATCCTTATATCGAACGATGCCGAGGGCTGGAATGTGAATTCATACCTTCCGTCGATACAGAACGTGTGGAACGGGTGAATATCGCAATTCCGAGCCTCATAGTTTGATTTATCGTTATATCGAACGATTGCGAGGGCTGGGAAGTGAATCCTTAGCATCTGTCGATACCGAACGATTGGGAAGGGTGAATATCGCAATTCCGAGCCTCCTAGAGTGACTTATCCTTATATCGAACGATGCCGAGGGCTGGAATGTGAATTCATACCTTCCGTCGATACAGAACGTGTGGAACGGGTGAATATCGCAATTCCGAGCCTCCTAGTTTGATTTATCGTTATATCGAACGATTGCGAGGGCTGGAAAGTTAATCCATAGCTCCTGTTGATACAGAACGTGTGGAGCGGGTGAATATCGCTAGTCCGAGCCTCCTAGAGTGATTTATCGATAGTCTCAACGATTGCGAGGGCTGGAAAGTGAATCTTTAGCTCCTGTCTATACAGAACGATTGGAAATGGTGAATATCGCGATTCCGAGCCCCCACGAGTGATTTATCAATGCATCGAAAGATTGCGAGGGCTGGGAAGTTAATCCTTAGCATCTGTCGATACAGAACGGGTGGAGCGGGTGCATATCGCTATTCCGAGCCTCCTAGAGTGATTTATCGATAGTTTCAACGATTGCGAGGGCTGGAAAGTGAATCTTTAGCTCCTGTCTATACAGAACGATTGGAAATGGTGAAAATCGCAATTCCGAGCCTCCTCGAGTGACTTATCGTTATATCGCACGATTGCGAGGGCTGGAAAGTGAATTCTTACCTCCTGTGGATACAGAACGTGTGGAACGGGTGAATATCGCGAGTCCGATCCTCCTAGAGTGACTTATCGTTTTATCAAACGATTGCGAGGGGTTGAACGTAAATCCTTAGCTTCTGTCGATACAGCACGATCGGAAAGTGTGAATATCGCGAGTCCGAGCCTCCTAGTTTGACTTATCGTTATATCGAACGATTGCGATGGCTGGGAAGTGAATCCTTACCTTCTGTCGATACAGAACGTGTGGAAAGGGTGAATATCGCGATTCCGACCATCCTAGAGTGATTTATCGATAGACCGAACGATTGCGAGGGCTGGGAAGTGAATCCTTAGCTTCTGTCGATACAGCACGATCGGAAAGGGTGAATATCGCGAGTCCGAGCCTCCTAGTTTGATTTATCGTTATATCGAACGATTGCGATGGCTGGACGGTGGATATTTAACTTCTGTCGGTACAAAACGATTGGAAAAAATGAATCTCGCGATTCCGAGCCTCCTAGATTGATTTATACTTTAATCGAACGATTCCGAGGGCTGGAATGTGAATTCATACCAACCGTCCATACAGAACGTGTGGAACGGGTGAATATCGCGAGTCCGGGCATCCTAGTTTGATTTATCATTATATCGAACGATTGCGAGAGCTGGAAAGTGAATCCTTAGTTTCTGTCGATACAGACCGTGTGGAGCGGGTGCATATCGCGATTCCGAGCCTCCTAGAGTGATTTATCGATAGATTGAACGATTGCGAGGGCAGGAAAGTGAATTCATACCTACCGTCGCTACAGAACGTGTGGAACGGGCGAATATCGAGAGTCCGGGCCTCCTAGTTTGTTTTATCGTTATATCGAACGATTGCGAGAGCTGGAAACTGAATCCTTAGTTTCTGTCGATACAGAACGGGTGGAGCGGGTGCATATCGCTATTCCGAGCCTCCTAGAGTGATTTATCGATAGTCTCAACGATTGCGAGGGCTGGAAAGTGAATCCTTAGCTCCTGTCTATACAGAACGATTGGAAATGGTGAATATCGCGATTCCGAGCCCCCACGAGTGATTTATCGATGCATCGAAAGATTGCGAGGGCTGGAAAGTGAATCCTTAGCATCTGTCGATACAGAACGATTGGGAAGCGTGAATATCGCAATTCCGAGCCTCCTAGAGTGACTTATCCTTATATCGAACGATGCCGAGGGCTGGAATGTGAATTCATACCTTCCGTCGATACAGAACGTGTGGAACGGGTGAATATCGCAATTCCGAGCCTCCTAGTTTGATTTATCGTTATATCGAACGATTGCGAGGGCTGGGAAGTGAATCCTTAGCATCTGTCGATACCGAACGATTGGGAAGGGTGAATATCGCAATTCCGAGCCTCCTAGAGTGACTTATCCTTATATCGAACGATGCCGAGGGCTGGAACGTGAATTCATACCTTCCGTCGATACAGAACGTGTGGAACGGGTGAATATCGCAATTCCGAGCCTCCTAGTTTGATTTATCGTTATATCGAACGATTGCGAGGGCTGGAAAGTTAATCCATAGCTCCTGTTGATACAGAACGTGTGAAGCGGGTGAATATCGCTAGTCCGAGCCTCCTAGAGTGATTTATCGATAGAATCAACGATTGCGAGGCCTGGAAAGTGAATCCTTAGCTCCTGTCTATACAGAACGATTGGAAATGGTGAATATCGCGATTCCGAGCCCCCACGAGTGATTTATCGATGCACCAAACGATTGCGAGGGCTGGAAAGTGAATCCTTAGCATCTGTCGATACAGAACGATTGGGAAGGGTGAATATCGCAATTCCGAGCCTCCTAGAGTGACTTATCCTTATATCGAACGATGCCGAGGGCTGGAATGTGAATTCATATCTTCCGTCGATACAGAACGTGTGGAACGGGTGAATATCGCAATTCCGAGCCTCCTAGTTTGATTTATCGTTATATCGAACGATTGCGAGGGCTGGAAAGTTAATCCATAGCTCCTGTTGATACGGAACGTGTGGAGCGGGTGCATATCGCTATTCCGAGCCTCCTAGAGTGATTTATCGATAGAATCAACGATTGCGAGGCCTGGAAAGTGAATCCTTAGCTCCTGTCTATACAGAACGATTGGAAATGGTGAATATCGCGATTCCGAGCCCCCACGAGTGATTTATCGATGCACCGAACGATTGCGAGGGCTGGAAAGTGAATCCTTAGCATCTGTCGATACAGAACGATTGGGAAGGGTGAATATCGCAATTCCGAGCCTCCTAGAGTGATTTATCGTTATATCGAACGATTGCGAGAGCTGGAAAGTGAATCCTTAGTTTCTGTCGATACAGAACGGGTGGAGCGGGTGCATATCGCTATTCCGAGCCTCCTAGAGTGATTTATCGATAGTCTCAACGATTGCGAGGGTTGGAAAGTGAATCCTTAGATCCTGTCTATACAGAACGATTGGAAATGGTGAAAATCGCAATTCCGAGCCTCCTCGAGTGACTTATCGTTATATCGCACGATTGCGAGGGCTGGAAAGTGAATTCTTACCTTCTGTCGATACAGAATGTGTGGAACGGGTGAATATCGCGATTCCGTACCTCCTGGTTTGATTTATCGGTATATCGAACTTTTGCGAGGGCTGGGAAGTGAATCCTTAGGTTCTGTCGATACAGAACGGGTGGAGCGGGTGCATATCGCTATTCCGAGCCTCCTAGAGTGATTTATCGATAGTCTCAACGATTGCGAGGGCTGGAAAGTGAATCCTTAGATCCTGTCTATACAGAACGATTGGAAATGGTGAAAATCGCAATTCCGAGCCTCCTCGAGTGACTTATCGTTATATCGCACGATTGCGAGGGCTGGAAAGTGAATTCTTACCTTCTGTCGATACAGAACGTGTGGAAAGGGTGAATATCGCGATTCCGACCATCCTAGAGTGATTTATCGTTAGAACGAACGATTGCGAGTGGTGGAAGGTGAATCCTTAGCTTCTGTCAATACGGAACGTGTGGAGCGGGGGAATATCGCGATTCCGAGCCTCCTAGAGTGACTTATCGTTATATCGTACGATTGCGTGGGCTGGAAAGTCAATTCTTACCTCCTGTCGATACAGAACGTGTGGAACGGGTGAATATCGCGATTCCGTTCCTCCTAGAGTGACTTATCGTTATATCCAACGATTGCGAGGGCTGGAAAGTGAATCCTTAGCTCGTGTCGATACAGAACGTGTGGAGCGGGTGAATATCGCCATTCCGTTCCTCCTAGAGTGACTTATCGTTATATCCAACGATTGCGAGGGCTGGAAAGTGAATCCTTAGCTCCTGTCGATACAGAACGTGTGGAACGGGTGAATTTCGCCATTCCTAGCCTCCTAGAGTGATTTATCGATAGTCCGATCGATTGCGTGGGCTGGAAAGTGGATTCTTACCTTCAGTCGATATAGAAAGATTGGAAATGGTGAATATCGCGATTCAAGCCCCCACGAGTGATTTATCGATGCATCGAACGATTGCGGGGGCTGGAAAGTGGATGCTTAGCATCTGTCGATACAGAACGATTGGGAAGGGTGAATATCGCAATTCCGAGCCTCCTAAAGTGACTTATCCTTATATCGAACGATGCCGAGGGCTGGAATGTGAATTCATACCTTCCGTCGATACAGAACGTGTGGAACGGGTGAATATCGCAATTCCGAGCCTCCTAGTTTGATTTATCGTTATATCGAACGATTGCGAGGGCTGGGAAGTGAATCCTTAGCATCTGTCGATACCGAACGATTGGGAAGGGTGAATATCGCAATTCCGAGCCTCCTAGAGTGACTTATCCTTATATCGAACGATGCCGAGGGCTGGAATGTGAATTCATACCTTCCGTCGATACAGAACGTGTGGAACGGGTGAATATCGCAATTCCGAGCCTCCTAGTTTGATTTATCGTTATATCGAACGATTGCGAGGGCTGGAAAGTTAATCCATAGCTCCTGTTGATACAGAACGTGTGGAGCGGGTGAATATCGCTAGTCCGAGCCTCCTAGAGTGATTTATCGATAGTCTCAACGATTGCGAGGGCTGGAAAGTGAATCTTTAGCTCCTGTCTATACAGAACGATTGGAAATGGTGAATATCGCGATTCCGAGCCCCCACGAGTGATTTATCAATGCATCGAAAGATTGCGAGGGCTGGGAAGTTAATCCTTAGCATCTGTCGATACAGAACGGGTGGAGCGGGTGCATATCGCTATTCCGAGCCTCCTAGAGTGATTTATCGATAGTTTCAACGATTGCGAGGGCTGGAAAGTGAATCTTTAGCTCCTGTCTATACAGAACGATTGGAAATGGTGAAAATCGCAATTCCGAGCCTCCTCGAGTGACTTATCGTTATATCGCACGATTGCGAGGGCTGGAAAGTGAATTCTTACCTCCTGTGGATACAGAACGTGTGGAACGGGTGAATATCGCGAGTCCGATCCTCCTAGAGTGACTTATCGTTTTATCAAACGATTGCGAGGGGTTGAACGTAAATCCTTAGCTTCTGTCGATACAGCACGATCGGAAAGTGTGAATATCGCGAGTCCGAGCCTCCTAGTTTGACTTATCGTTATATCGAACGATTGCGATGGCTGGGAAGTGAATCCTTACCTTCTGTCGATACAGAACGTGTGGAAAGGGTGAATATCGCGATTCCGACCATCCTAGAGTGATTTATCGATAGACCGAACGATTGCGAGGGCTGGGAAGTGAATCCTTAGCTTCTGTCGATACAGCACGATCGGAAAGGGTGAATATCGCGAGTCCGAGCCTCCCAGTTTGATTTATCGTTATATCGAACGATTGCGATGGCTGGACGGCGGATATTTAACTTCTGTCGGTACAAAACGATTGGAAAAAATGAATCTCGCGATTCCGAGCCTCCTAGATTGATTTATACTTTAATCGAACGATTCCGAGGGCTGGAATGTGAATTCATACCAACCGTCCATAGAGAACGTGTGGAACGGGTGAATATCGCGAGTCCGGGCATCCTAGTTTGATTTATCATTATATCGAACGATTGCGAGAGCTGGAAAGTGAATCCTTAGTTTCTGTCGATACAGACCGTGTGGAGCGGGTGTATATCGCGATTCCGAGCCTCCTAGAGTGATTTATCGATAGATTGAACGATTGCGAGGGCAGGAAAGTGAATTCATACCTACCGTCGCTACAGAACGTGTGGAACGGGCGAATATCGAGAGTCCGGGCCTCCTAGTTTGTTTTATCGTTATATCGAACGATTGCGAGAGCTGGAAACTGAATCCTTAGTTTCTGTCGATACAGAACGGGTGGAGCGGGTGCATATCGCTATTCCGAGCCTCCTAGAGTGATTTATCGATAGTCTCAACGATTGCGAGGGCTGGAAAGTGAATCCTTAGCTCCTGTCTATACAGAACGATTGGAAATGGTGAATATCGCGATTCCGAGCCCCCACGAGTGATTTATCGATGCACCGAACGATTGCGTGGGCTGGAAAGTGAATCCTCAGCATCTGTCGATACAGAACGATTGGGAAGGGTGAAAATCGCAATTCCGAGCCTCCTCGAGTGATTTATCGTTATATCGCACGATTGCGAGGGCTGGAAAGTGAATTCTTACCTTCTGTGGATACAGAACGTGTGGAACGGGTGAATATCGCGATTCCGATCCTCCTAGAGTGACTTATCGTTATATCAAACGATTGCGAGAGCTGGAAAGTGAATCCTTAGTTTCTGTCGATACAGAACGGGTGGAGCGGGTGCATATCGCTATTCCGAGCCTCCTAGAGTGATTTATCGATAGTCTCAACGATTGCGAGGGCTGGAAGGTGAATCCTTAGATCCTGTCTATACAGAACGATTGGAAATGGTGAAAATTGCAATTCCGAGCCTCCTCGAGTGACTTATCGTTATATCGCACGATTGCGTGGGCTGGAAAGTCAATTCTTACCTCCTGTCGATACAGAACGTGTGGAACGGGTGAATATCGCGATTCCGTTCCTCCTAGAGTGACTTATCGTTATATCCAACGATTGCGAGGGCTGGAAAGTGAATCCTTAGCTTCTGTCGATACAGCACGATCGGAAAGTGTGAATATCGCGAGTCCGAGCCTCCTAGTTTGATTTATCGTTATATCGAACGATTGCGAGAGCTGGAAAGTGAATCCTTAGTTTCTGTCGATACAGACCGTGTGGAGCGGGTGCATATCGCGATTCCGAGCCTCCTAGAGTGATTTATCGATAGATTGAACGATTGCGAGGGCAGGAAAGTGAATTCATACCTACCGTCGCTACAGAACGTGTAGAACGGGCGAATATCGAGAGTCCGGGCCTCCTAGTTTGTTTTATCGTTATATCGAACGATTGCGAGAGCTGGAAACTGAACCCTTAGTTTCTGTCGATACAGAACGGGTGGAGCGGGTGCATATCGCTATTCCGAGCCTCCTAGAGTTATTTATCGATAGTCTCAACGATTGCGAGGGCTGGAAAGTGAATCCTTAGCTCCTGTCTATACAGAACGATTGGAAATGGTGAATATCGCGATTCCGAGCCCCCACGAGTGATTTATCGATGCATCGAAAGATTGCGAGGGCTGGAAAGTGAATCCTTAGCATCTGTCGATACAGAACGATTGGGAAGGGTGAATATCGCAATTCCGAGCCTCCTAGAGTGACTTATTGTTATATCCAACGATTGCGAGGGCTGGAAAGTGAATCCTTAGCTTCTGTCGATACAGCACGATCGGAAAGTGTGAATATCGCGAGTCCGAGCCTCCTAGTTTGATTTATCGTTATATCGAACGATTGCGAGAGCTGCAAAGTGAATCCTTAGTTTCTGTCGATGCAGAACGTGTGGAGCGGGTGCATATCGCGATTCCGAGCCTCCTAGAGTGATTTATTGATAGATTGAACGATTGCGATGGCAGGAAAGTGAATACTTAGGTTCTGTCGATACAGAACGTGTGGAGCGGGTGCATATCGCTATTCCGAGCCTCCTAGAGTGATTTATCGATAGTCTCAACGATTGCGAGGGCTGGAAAGTGAATTCTTACGTTCTGTGGATACAGAACGTGTGGAACGGGTGAATATCGCGATTCCGAGCATCCTAGAGTGATTTATCGATAGACCGAACGTTTGCGAGGGCTGGGAAGTGAATCCTTACCTTCTGTCGATACAGACCGTGTGGAGCAGGTGAAAATGCGATTCCGAGCCTCCTAGAGTGATTTATCGATAGAACGAACGATTGCGAGTGGTGGAAGGTGAATCCTTAGCTTCTGTCGATACGGAACGTGTGGAGCGGGTGCATATCGCGATTCCGAGCCTCCTAGAGTGATTTATTGATAGATTGAACGATTGCGACGGCAGGAAAGTGAATACATAGGTTCTGTCGATACAGAACGTGTGGAACGGGTGTGTTTCGCGATTCCGAGCCTCCTAGAGTGATTTATCGATAGTCCGATCGATTGCGTGGGCTGGAAAGTGGATGCTTACCTTCAGTCGATACAGAACGATTGGAAATGGTGAATATCGCGATTCCGAGCCCCCACGAGTGATGTATCGATGCATCGAACGATTGCGAGGGCTGGAAAGTGAATCCTTAGCATCTGTCGATACAGAACGATTGGTAAGGGTGAATATCGCAATTCCGAGCCTCCTAGAGTGATTTATCGTTATATCGAACGATTGCGAGGGCAGGAAAGTGAATCCCTTGGTTCTGTCGATACAGAACATGTGGAACGGGTGAATTTCGCGATTCCGAGCCTCCTAGATTGATTTATCGATAGACCGAACGATTGCGAGGGCTGGAAAGTGAATCCTTAGCATCTGTCGATACAGAACGATTGGGAAGGGTGAATATCGCAATTCCCAGCCTCCTTCAGTGATTTATCCTTATATCGAACGATTCCGAGGGCTGGAATGTGAATTCATACCTACCGTCGATACAGAACGTGTGGATCGGGTGCATATCGCTATTCCGAGCCTCCTAGAGTGATTTATCGATAGTCTCAACGATTGCGAGGGCTGGAAAGTGAATCCTTAGCTCCTGTCTATACAGAACGATTGGAAATGGTGAATATCGCGATTCCGAGCCCCCACGAGTGATTTATCGATGCACCGAACGATTGCGTGGGCTGGAAAGTGAATCCTCAGCATCTGTCGATACAGAACGATTGGGAAGGGTGAAAATCGCAATTCCGAGCCTCCTCGAGTGATTTATCGTTATATCGCACGATTGCGAGGGCTGGAAAGTGAATTCTTACCTTCTGTGGATACAGAACGTGTGGAACGGGTGAATATCGCGATTCCGATCCTCCTAGAGTGACTTGTCGTTATATCAAACGATTGCGAGAGCTGGAAAGTGAATCCTTAGCTTCTGTCGATACAGCACGATCGGAAAGTGTGAATATCGCGAGTCCGAGCCTCCTAGTTTGATTTATCGTTATATCGAACGATTGCGAGAGCTGGAAAGTGAATCCTTAGTTTCTGTCGATACAGACCGTGTGGAGCGGGTGCATATCGCGATTCCGAGCCTCCTAGAGTGATTTATCGATAGATTGAACGATTGCGAGGGCAGGAAAGTGAATTCATACCTACCGTCGCTACAGAACGTGTAGAACGGGCGAATATCGAGAGTCCGGGCCTCCTAGTTTGTTTTATCGTTATATCGAACGATTGCGAGAGCTGGAAACTGAACCCTTAGTTTCTGTCGATACAGAACGGGTGGAGCGGGTGCATATCGCTATTCCGAGCCTCCTAGAGTTATTTATCGATAGTCTCAACGATTGCGAGGGCTGGAAAGTGAATCCTTAGCTCCTGTCTATACAGAACGATTGGAAATGGTGAATATCGCGATTCCGAGCCCCCACGAGTGATTTATCGATGCATCGAAAGATTGCGAGGGCTGGAAAGTGAATCCTTAGCATCTGTCGATACAGAACGATTGGGAAGGGTGAATATCGCAATTCCGAGCCTCCTAGAGTGACTTATTGTTATATCCAACGATTGCGAGGGCTGGAAAGTGAATCCTTAGCTTCTGTCGATACAGCACGATCGGAAAGTGTGAATATCGCGAGTCCGAGCCTCCTAGTTTGATTTATCGTTATATCGAACGATTGCGAGAGCTGCAAAGTGAATCCTTAGTTTCTGTCGATGCAGAACGTGTGGAGCGGGTGCATATCGCGATTCCGAGCCTCCTAGAGTGATTTATTGATAGATTGAACGATTGCGATGGCAGGAAAGTGAATACTTAGGTTCTGTCGATACAGAACGTGTGGAGCGGGTGCATATCGCTATTCCGAGCCTCCTAGAGTGATTTATCGATAGTCTCAACGATTGCGAGGGCTGGAAAGTGAATCCTCAGCATCTGTCGATACAGAACGATTGGGAAGGGTGAAAATCGCAATTCCGAGCCTCCTCGAGTGACTTATCGTTATATCGCACGATTGCGAGGGCTGGAAAGTGAATTCTTACCTTCTGTGGATACAGAACGTGTGGAACGGGTGAATATCGCGATTCCGATCCTCCTAGAGTGGCTGAATCCTTAGTTTCTGTCGATACAGAACGGGTGGAGCGGGTGCATATCGCTATTCCGAGCCTCCTAGAGTGGCTTATCGATAGTCTCAACGATTGCGAGGGCTGGAAAGTGAATCCTTAGATCCTGTCTATACAGAACGATTGGAAATGGTGAAAATCGCAATTCCGAGCCTCCTCGAGTGACTTATCGTTATATCGCACGATTGCGAGGGCTGGAAAGTGAATTCTTACCTTCTGTCGATACAGAATGTGTGGAACGGGTGAATATCGCGATTCCGTACCTCCTGGTTTGATTTATCGGTATATCGAACTTTTGCGAGGGCTGGGAAGTGAATCCTTAGGTTCTGTCGATACAGAACGGGTGGAGCGGGTGCATATCGCTATTCCGAGCCTCCTAGAGTGATTTATCGATAGTCTCAACGATTGCGAGGGCTGGAAAGTGAATCCTTAGATCCTGTCTATACAGAACGATTGGAAATGGTGAAAATCGCAATTCCGAGCCTCCTCGAGTGACTTATCGTTATATCGCACGATTGCGAGGGCTGGAAAGTGAATTCTTACCTTCTGTCGATACAGAACGTGTGGAAAGGGTGAATATCGCGATTCCGACCATCCTAGAGTGATTTATCGTTAGAACGAACGATTGCGAGTGGTGGAAGGTGAATCATTAGCTTCTGTCATTACGGAACGTGTGGAGCGGGGGAATATCGCGATTCCGAGCCTCCTAGAGTGACTTATCGTTATATCGTACGATTGCGTGGGCTGGAAAGTCAATTCTTACCTCCTGTCGATACAGAACGTGTGGAACGGGTGAATATCGCGATTCCGTTCCTCCTAGAGTGACTTATCGTTATATCCAACGATTGCGAGGGCTGGAAAGTGAATCCTTAGCTCGTGTCGATACAGAACGTGTGGAGCGGGTGAATATCGCCATTCCGTTCCTCCTAGAGTGACTTATCGTTATATCCAACGATTGCGAGGGCTGGAAAGTGAATCCTTAGCTCCTGTCGATACAGAACGTGTGGAACGGGTGAATTTCGCCATTCCTAGCCTCCTAGAGTGATTTATCGATAGTCCGATCGATTGCGTGGGCTGGAAAGTGGATTCTTACCTTCAGTCGATATAGAAAGATTGGAAATGGTGAATATCGCGATTCAAGCCCCCACGAGTGATTTATCGATGCATCGAACGATTGCGGGGGCTGGAAAGCGGATGCTTAGCATCTGTCGATACAGAACGATTGGGAAGGGTGAATATCGCAATTCCGAGCCTCCTAGAGTGACTTATCCTTATATCGAACGATGCCGAGGGCTGGAATGTGAATTCATACCTTCCGTCGATACAGAACGTGTGGAACGGGTGAATATCGCAATTCCGAGCCTCCTAGTTTGATTTATCGTTATATCGAACGATTGCGAGGGCTGGGAAGTGAATCCTTAGCATCTGTCGATACCGAACGATTGGGAAGGGTGAATATCGCAATTCCGAGCCTCCTAGAGTGACTTATCCTTATATCGAACGATGCCGAGGGCTGGAATGTGAATTCATACCTTCCGTCGATACAGAACGTGTGGAACGGGTGAATATCGCAATTCCGAGCCTCCTAGTTTGATTTATCGTTATATCGAACGATTGCGAGGGCTGGAAAGTTAATCCATAGCTCCTGTTGATACAGAACGTGTGGAGCGGGTGAATATCGCTAGTCCGAGCCTCCTAGAGTGATTTATCGATAGTCTCAACGATTGCGAGGGCTGGAAAGTGAATCTTTAGCTCCTGTCTATACAGAACGATTGGAAATGGTGAATATCGCGATTCCGAGCCCCCACGAGTGATTTATCAATGCATCGAAAGATTGCGAGGGCTGGGAAGTTAATCCTTAGCATCTGTCGATACAGAACGGGTGGAGCGGGTGCATATCGCTATTCCGAGCCTCCTAGAGTGATTTATCGATAGTTTCAACGATTGCGAGGGCTGGAAAGTGAATCTTTAGCTCCTGTCTATACAGAACGATTGGAAATGGTGAAAATCGCAATTCCGAGCCTCCTCGAGTGACTTATCGTTATATCGCACGATTGCGAGGGCTGGAAAGTGAATTCTTACCTCCTGTGGATACAGAACGTGTGGAACGGGTGAATATCGCGAGTCCGATCCTCCTAGAGTGACTTATCGTTTTATCAAACGATTGCGAGGGGTTGAACGTAAATCCTTAGCTTCTGTCGATACAGCACGATCGGAAAGTGTGAATATCGCGAGTCCGAGCCTCCTAGTTTGACTTATCGTTATATCGAACGATTGCGATGGCTAGGAAGTGAATCCTTACCTTCTGTCGATACAGAACGTGTGGAAAGGGTGAATATCGCGAGTCCGAGCCTCCTAGTTTGATTTATCGTTATATCGAACGATTGCGATGGCTGGACGGTGGATATTTAACTTCTGTCGGTACAAAACGATTGGAAAAAATGAATCTCGCGATTCCGAGCCTCCTAGATTGATTTATACTTTAATCGAACGATTCCGAGGGCTGGAATGTGAATTCATACCAACCGTCCATACAGAACGTGTGGAACGGGTGAATATCGCGAGTCCGGGCATCCTAGTTTGATTTATCATTATATCGAACGATTGCGAGAGCTGGAAAGTGAATCCTTAGTTTCTGTCGATACAGACCGTGTGGAGCGGGTGCATATCGCGATTCCGAGCCTCCTAGAGTGATTTATCGATAGATTGAACGATTGCGAGGGCAGGAAAGTGAATTCATACCTACCGTCGCTACAGAACGTGTGGAACGGGCGAATATCGAGAGTCCGGGCCTCCTAGTTTGTTTTATCGTTATATCGAACGATTGCGAGAGCTGGAAACTGAATCCTTAGTTTCTGTCGATACAGAACGGGTGGAGCGGGTGCATATCGCTATTCCGAGCCTCCTAGAGTGATTTATCGATAGTCTCAACGATTGCGAGGGCTGGAAAGTGAATCCTTAGCTCCTGTCTATACAGAACGATTGGAAATGGTGAATATCGCGATTCCGAGCCCCCACGAGTGATTTATCGATGCATCGAAAGATTGCGAGGGCTGGAAAGTGAATCCTTAGCATCTGTCGATACAGAACGATTGGGAAGCGTGAATATCGCAATTCCGAGCCTCCTAGAGTGACTTATCCTTATATCGAACGATGCCGAGGGCTGGAATGTGAATTCATACCTTCCGTCGATACAGAACGTGTGGAACGGGTGAATATCGCAATTCCGAGCCTCCTAGTTTGATTTATCGTTATATCGAACGATTGCGAGGGCTGGGAAGTGAATCCTTAGCATCTGTCGATACCGAACGATTGGGAAGGGTGAATATCGCAATTCCGAGCCTCCTAGAGTGACTTATCCTTATATCGAACGATGCCGAGGGCTGGAACGTGAATTCATACCTTCCGTCGATACAGAACGTGTGGAACGGGTGAATATCGCAATTCCGAGCCTCCTAGTTTGATTTATCGTTATATCGAACGATTGCGAGGGCTGGAAAGTTAATCCATAGCTCCTGTTGATACAGAACGTGTGAAGCGGGTGAATATCGCTAGTCCGAGCCTCCTAGAGTGATTTATCGATAGAATCAACGATTGCGAGGCCTGGAAAGTGAATCCTTAGCTCCTGTCTATACAGAACGATTGGAAATGGTGAATATCGCGATTCCGAGCCCCCACGAGTGATTTATCGATGCACCAAACGATTGCGAGGGCTGGAAAGTGAATCCTTAGCATCTGTCGATACAGAACGATTGGGAAGGGTGAATATCGCAATTCCGAGCCTCCTAGAGTGACTTATCCTTATATCGAACGATGCCGAGGGCTGGAATGTGAATTCATACCTTCCGTCGATACAGAACGTGTGGAACGGGTGAATATCGCAATTCCGAGCCTCCTAGTTTGATTTATCGTTATATCGAACGATTGCGAGGGCTGGAAAGTTAATCCATAGCTCCTGTTGATACGGAACGTGTGGAGCGGGTGAATATCGCTAGTCCGAGCCTCCTAGAGTGATTTATCGATAGAATCAACGATTGCGAGGCCTGGAAAGTGAATCCTTAGCTCCTGTCTATACACAACGATTGGAAATGGTGAATATCGCGATTCCGAGCCCCCACGAGTGATTTATCGATGCACCGAACGATTGCGAGGGCTGGAAAGTGAATCCTTAGCATCTGTCGATACACAACGATTGGGAAGGGTGAATATCGCAATTCCGAGCCTCCTAGAGTGATTTATCGTTATATCGAACGATTGCGAGAGCTGGAAAGTGAATCCTTAGTTTCTGTCGATACAGAACGGGTGGAGCGGGTGCATATCGCTATTCCGAGCCTCCTAGAGTGATTTATCGATAGTCTCAACGATTGCGAGGGCTGGAAAGTGAATCCTTAGCTCCTGTCTATACAGAACGATTGGAAATGGTGAATATCGCGATTCCGAGCCCCCACGAGTGATTTATCGATGCACCGAACGATTGCGTGGCCTGGAAAGTGAATCCTCAGCATCTGTCGATACAGAACGATTGGGAAGGGTGAAAATCGCAATTCCGAGCCTCCTCGAGTGACTTATCGTTATATCGCACGATTGCGTGGGCTGGAAAGTCAATTCTTACCTCCTGTCGATACAGAACGTGTGGAACGGGTGAATATCGCGATTCCGTTCCTCCTAGAGTGACTTATCGTTATATCCAACGATTGCGAGGGCTGGAAAGTGAAACCTTAGCTTCTGTCGATACAGCACGATCGGAAAGTGTGAATATCGCGAGTCCGAGCCTCCTAGTTTGATTTATCGTTATATCGAACGATTGCGAGAGCTGCAAAGTGAATCCTTAGTTTCTGTCGATGCAGAACGTGTGGAGCGGGTGCATATCGCGATTCCGAGCCTCCTAGAGTGATTTATTGATAGATTGAACGATTGCGAGGGCAGGAAAGTGAATACTTAGGTTCTGTCGATACAGAACGTGTGGAGCGGGTGCATATCGCTATTCCGAGCCTCCTAGAGTGATTTATCGATAGTCTCAACGATTGCGAGAGCTGGAAAGTGAATTCTTACGTTCTGTGGATACAGAACGTGTGGAACGGGTGAATATCGCGATTCCGAGCATCCTAGAGTGATTTATCGATAGACCGAACGTTTGCGAGGGCTGGGAAGTGAATCCTTACCTTCTGTCGATACAGACCGTGTGGAGCAGGTGAAAATGCGATTCCGAGCCTCCTAGAGTGATTTGTCGATAGAACGAACGATTGCGAGTGGTGGAAGGTGAATCCTTAGCTTCTGTCGATACGGAACGTGTGGAGCGGGTGCATATCGCGATTCCGAGCCTCCTAGAGTGATTTATTGATAGATTGAACGATTGCGACGGCAGGAAAGTGAATACATAGGTTCTGTCGATACAGAACGTGTGGAACGGGTGTGTCTCGCGATTCCGAGCCTCCTAGAGTGATTTATCGATAGTCCGATCGATTGCGTGGGCTGGAAAGTGGATGCTTACCTTCAGTCGATACAGAACGATTGGAAATGGTGAATATCGCGATTCCGAGCCCCCACGAGTGATTTATCGATGCATCGAACGATTGCGAGGGCTGGAAAGTGAATCCTTAGCATCTGTCGATACAGAACGATTGGTAAGGGTGAATATCGCAATTCCGAGCCTCCTAGAGTGATTTATCGTTATATCGAACGATTGCGAGGGCAGGAAAGTGAATCCCTTGGTTCTGTCGATACAGAACATGTGGAACGGGTGAATTTCGCGATTCCGAGCCTCCTAGATTGATTTATCGATAGACCGAACGATTGCGAGGGCTGGAAAGTGAATCCTTAGCATCTGTCGATACAGAACGATTGGGAAGGGTGAATATCGCAATTCCCAGCCTCCTTCAGTGATTTATCCTTATATCGAACGATTCCGAGGGCTGGAATGTGAATTCATACCTACCGTCGATACAGAACGTGTGGATCGGGTGAATATCGCAATTCCGAGCCTCCTAGAGTGATTTATCGTTATATCGAACAATTGCGAGAGCTGGAAACTGAATCCTTAGTTTCTGTCGATACAGAACGGGTGGAGCGGGTGCATATCGCTATTCCGAGCCTCCTAGAGTGATTTATCGATAGTCTCAACGATTGCGAGGGCTGGAAAGTGAATCCTCAGCATCTGTCGATACAGAACGATTGGGAAGGGTGAAAATCGCAATTCCGAGCCTCCTCGAGTGACTTATCGTTATATCGCACGATTGCGAGGGCTGGAAAGTGAATTCTTACCTTCTGTGGATACAGAACGTGTGGAACGGGTGAATATCGCGATTCCGATCCTCCTAGAGTGACTTATCGTTATATCAAACGATTGCGAGAGCTGGAAAGTGAATCCTTAGTTTCTGTCGATACAGAACGGGTAGAGCGGGTGCATATCGCTATTCCGAGCCTCCTAGAGTGGCTTATCGATAGTCTCAACGATTGCGAGGGCTGGAAAGTGAATCCTTAGATCCTGTCTATACAGAACGATTGGAAATGGTGAAAATCGCAATTCCGAGCCTCCTCGAGTGACTTATCGTTATATCGCACGATTGCGAGGGCTGGAAAGTGAATTCTTACCTTCTGTCGATACAGAATGTGTGGAACGGGTGAATATCGCGATTCCGAACGTCCTGGTTTGATTTATCGGTATATCGAACTTTTGCGAGGGCTGGGAAGTGAATCCTTAGGTTCTGTCGATACAGAACGGGTGGAGCGGGTGCATATCGCTATTCCGAGCCTCCTAGAGTGATTTATCGATAGTCTCAACGATTGCGAGGGCTGGAAAGTGAATCCTTAGATCCTGTCTATACAGAACGATTGGAAATGGTGAAAATCGCAATTCCGAGCCTCCTCGAGTGACTTATCGTTATATCGCACGATTGCGAGGGCTGGAAAGTGAATTCTTACCTTCTGTCGATACAGAACGTGTGGAAAGGGTGAATATCGCGATTCCGACCATCCTAGAGTGATTTATCGTTAGAACGAACGATTGCGAGTGGGGGAAGGTGAATCCTTAGCTTCTGTCAATACGGAACGTGTGGAGCGGGGGAATATCGCGATTCCGAGCCTCCTAGAGTGACTTATCGTTATATCGTACGATTGCGTGGGCTGGAAAGTCAATTCTTACCTCCTGTCGATACAGAACGTGTGGAACGGGTGAATATCGCGATTCCGTTCCTCCTAGAGTGACTTATCGTTATATCCAACGATTGCGAGGGCTGGAAAGTGAATCCTTAGCTCGTGTCGATACAGAACGTGTGGAGCGGGTGAATATCGCCATTCCGTTCCTCCTAGAGTGACTTATCGTTATATCCAACGATTGCGAGGGCTGGAAAGTGAATCCTTAGCTCCTGTCGATACAGAACGTGTGGAACGGGTGAATTTCGCCATTCCTAGCCTCCTAGAGTGATTTATCGATAGTCCGATCGATTGCGTGGGCTGGAAAGTGGATCCTTACCTTCAGTCGATATAGAAAGATTGGAAATGGTGAATATCGCGATTCAAGCCCCCACGAGTGATTTATCGATGCATCGAACGATTGCGGGGGCTGGAAAGTGGATGCTTAGCATCTGTCGATACAGAACGATTGGGAAGGGTGAATATCGCAATTCCGAGCCTCCTAGAGTGACTTATCCTTATATCGAACGATGCCGAGGGCTGGAATGTGAATTCATACCTTCCGTCGATACAGAACGTGTGGAACGGGTGAATATCGCAATTCCGAGCCTCCTAGTTTGATTTATCGTTATATCGAACGATTGCGAGGGCTGGGAAGTGAATCCTTAGCATCTGTCGATACCGAACGATTGGGAAGGGTGAATATCGCAATTCCGAGCCTCCTAGAGTGACTTATCCTTATATCGAACGATGCCGAGGGCTGGAATGTGAATTCATACCTTCCGTCGATACAGAACGTGTGGAACGGGTGAATATCGCAATTCCGAGCCTCCTAGTTTGATTTATCGTTATATCGAACGATTGCGAGGGCTGGAAAGTTAATCCATAGCTCCTGTTGATACAGAACGTGTGGAGCGGGTGAATATCGCTAGTCCGAGCCTCCTAGAGTGATTTATCGATAGTCTCAACGATTGCGAGGGCTGGAAAGTGAATCTTTAGCTCCTGTCTATACAGAACGATTGGAAATGGTGAATATCGCGATTCCGAGCCCCCACGAGTGATTTATCGATGCATCGAAAGATTGCGAGGGCTGGGAAGTTAATCCTTAGCATCTGTCGATACAGAACGGGTGGAGCGGGTGCATATCGCTATTCCGAGCCTCCTAGAGTGATTTATCGATAGTCTCAACGATTGCGAGGGCTGGAAAGTGAATCTTTAGCTCCTGTCTATACAGAACGATTGGAAATGGTGAAAATCGCAATTCCGAGCCTCCTCGAGTGACTTATCGTTATATCGCACGATTGCGAGGGCTGGAAAGTGAATTCTTACCTCCTGTGGATACAAAACGTGTGGAACGGGTGAATATCGCGAGTCCGATCCTCCTAGAGTGACTTATCGTTTTATCAAACGATTGCGAGGGGTTGAACGTAAATCCTTAGCTTCTGTCGATACAGCACGATCGGAAAGTGTGAATATCGCGAGTCCGAGCCTCCTAGTTTGACTTATCGTTATATCGAACGATTGCGATGGCTGGGAAGTGAATCCTTACCTTCTGTCGATACAGAACGTGTGGAAAGGGTGAATATCGCGATTCCGACCATCCTAGAGTGATTTATCGATAGACCGAACGATTGCGAGGGCTGGGAAGTGAATCCTTAGCTTCTGTCGATACAGCACGATCGGAAAGGGTGAATATCGCGAGTCCGAGCCTCCTAGTTTGATTTATCGTTATATCGAACGATTGCGATGGCTGGACGGTGGATATTTAACTTCTGTCGGTACAAAACGATTGGAAAAAATGAATCTCGCGATTCCGAGCCTCCTAGATTGATTTATACTTTAATCGAACGATTCCGAGGGCTGGAATGTGAATTCATACCAACCGTCCATACAGAACGTGTGGAACGGGTGAATATCGCGAGTCCGGGCCTCCTAGTTTGATTTATCATTATATCGAATGATTGCGAGAGCTGGAAAGTGAATCCTTAGTTTCTGTCGATACAGACCGTGTGGAGCGGGTGCATATCGCGATTCCGAGCCTCCTAGAGTGATTTATCGATAGATTGAACGATTGCGAGGGCAGGAAAGTGAATTCATACCTACCGTCGCTACAGAACGTGTGGAACGGGCGAATATCGAGAGTCCGGGCCTCCTAGTTTGTTTTATCGTTATATCGAACGATTGCGAGAGCTGGAAACTGAACCCTTAGTTTCTGTCGATACAGAACGGGTGGAGCGGGTGCATATCGCTATTCCGAGCCTCCTAGAGTTATTTATCGATAGTCTCAACGATTGCGAGGGCTGGAAAGTGAATCCTTAGCTCCTGTCTATACAGAACGATTGGAAATGGTGAATATCGCGATTCCGAGCCCCCACGAGTGATTTATCGATGCATCGAAAGATTGCGAGGGCTGGAAAGTGAATCCTTAGCATCTGTCGATACAGAACGATTGGGAAGGGTGAATATCGCAATTCCGAGCCTCCTAGAGTGACTTATTGTTATATCCAACGATTGCGAGGGCTGGAAAGTGAATCCTTAGCTTCTGTCGATACAGCACGATCGGAAAGTGTGAATATCGCGAGTCCGAGCCTCCTAGTTTGATTTATCGTTATATCGAACGATTGCGAGAGCTGCAAAGTGAATCCTTAGTTTCTGTCGATGCAGAACGTGTGGAGCGGGTGCATATCGCGATTCCGAGCCTCCTACAGTGCTTTATTGATAGATTGAACGATTGCGAGGGCAGGAAAGTGAATACTTAGGTTCTGTCGATACAGAACGTGTGGAGCGGGTGCATATCGCTATTCCGAGCCTCCTAGAGTGATTTATCGATAGTCTCAACGATTGCGAGGGCTGGAAAGTGAATTCTTACGTTCTGTGGATACAGAACGTGTGGAACGGGTGAATATCGCGATTCCGAGCATCCTAGAGTGATTTATCGATAGACCGAACGTTTGCGAGGGCTGGGAAGTGAATCCTTACCTTCTGTCGATACAGACCGTGTGGAGCAGGTGAAAATGCGATTCCGAGCCTCCTAGAGTGATTTATCGATAGAACGAACGATTGCGAGTGGTGGAAGGTGAATCCTTAGCTTCTGTCGATACGGAACGTGTGGAGCGGGTGCATATCGCGATTCCGAGCCTCCTAGAGTGATTTATTGATAGATTGAACGATTGCGACGGCAGGAAAGTGAATACATAGGTTCTGTCGATACAGAACGTGTGGAACGGGTGTGTTTCGCGATTCCGAGCCTCCTAGAGTGATTTATCGATAGTCCGATCGATTGCGTGGGCTGGAAAGTGGATGCTTACCTTCAGTCGATACAGAACGATTGGAAATGGTGAATATCGCGATTCCGAGCCCCCACGAGTGATTTATCGATGCATCGAACGATTGCGAGGGCTGGAAAGTGAATCCTTAGCATCTGTCGATACAGAACGATTGGTAAGGGTGAATATCGCAATTCCGAGCCTCCTAGAGTGATTTATCGTTATATCGAACGATTGCGGGGGCAGGAAAGTGAATCCCTTGGTTCTGTCGATACAGAACATGTGGAACGGGTGAATTTCGCGATTCCGAGCCTCCTAGATTGATTTATCGATAGACCGAACGATTGCGAGGGCTGGAAAGTGAATCCTTAGCATCTGTCGATACAGAACGATTGGGAAGGGTGAATATCGCAATTCCCAGCCTCCTTCAGTGATTTATCCTTATATCGAACGATTCCGAGGGCTGGAATGTGAATTCATACCTACCGTCGATACAGAACGTGTGGGTCGGGTGAATATCGCAATTCCGAGCCTCCTAGAGTGATTTATCGTTATATCGAACAATTGCGAGAGCTGGAAACTGAATCCTTAGTTTCTGTCGATACAGAACGGGTGGAGCGGGTGCATATCGCGATTCCGAGCCTCCTAGAGTGACTTATCGTTATATCGTACGATTGCGTGGGCTGGAAAGTCAATTCTTACCTCCTGTCGATACAGAACGTGTGGAACGGGTGAATATCGCGATTCCGTTCCTCCTAGAGTAACTTATCGTTATATCCAACGATTGCGAGGGCTGGAAAGTGAATCCTTAGCTCGTGTCGATACAGAACGTGTGGAGCGGGTGAATATCGCCATTCCGTTCCTCCTAGAGTGACTTATCGTTATATCCAACGATTGCGAGGGCTGGAAAGTGAATCCTTAGCTCCTGTCGATACAGAACGTGTGGAACGGGTGAATTTCGCCATTCCTAGCCTCCTAGAGTGATTTATCGATAGTCCGATCGATTGCGTGGGCTGGAAAGTGGATTCTTACCTTCAGTCGATATAGAAAGATTGGAAATGGTGAATATCGCGATTCAAGCCCCCACGAGTGATTTATCGATGCATCGAACGATTGCGGGGGCTGGAAAGTGGATGCTTAGCATCTGTCGATACAGAACGATTGGGAAGGGTGAATATCGCAATTCCGAGCCTCCTAGAGTGACTTATCCTTATATCGAACGATGCCGAGGCCTGGAATGTGAATTCATACCTTCCGTCCATACAGAACGTGTGGAACGGGTGAATATCGCAATTCCGAGCCTCCTAGTTTGATTTATCGTTATATCGAACGATTGCGAGGGCTGGGAAGTGAATCCTTAGCATCTGTCGATACCGAACGATTGGGAAGGGTGAATATCGCAATTCCGAGCCTCCTAGAGTGACTTATCCTTATATCGAACGATGCCGAGGGCTGGAATGTGAATTCATACCTTCCGTCGATACAGAACGTGTGGAACGGGTGAATATCGCAATTCCGAGCCTCCTAGTTTGATTTATCGTTATATCGAACGATTGCGAGGGCTGGAAAGTTAATCCATAGCTCCTGTTGATACAGAACGTTTGGAGCGGGTGAATATCGCTAGTCCGAGCCTCCTAGAGTGATTTATCGATAGTCTCAACGATTGCGAGGGCTGGAAAGTGAATCTTTAGCTCCTGTCTATACAGAACGATTGGAAATGGTGAATATCGCGATTCCGAGCCCCCACGAGTGATTTATCAATGCATCGAAAGATTGCGAGGGCTGGGAAGTTAATCCTTAGCATCTGTCGATACAGAACGGGTGGAGCGGGTGCATATCGCTATTCCGAGCCTCCTAGAGTGATTTATCGATAGTTTCAACGATTGCGAGGGCTGGAAAGTGAATCTTTAGCTCCTGTCTATACAGAACGATTGGAAATGGTGAAAATCGCAATTCCGAGCCTCCTCGAGTGACTTATCGTTATATCGCACGATTGCGAGGGCTGGAAAGTGAATTCTTACCTCCTGTGGATACAGAACGTGTGGAACGGGTGAATATCGCGAGTCCGATCCTCCTAGAGTGACTTATCGTTTTATCAAACGATTGCGAGGGGTTGAACGTAAGTCCTTAGCTTCTGTCGATACAGCACGATCGGAAAGTGTGAATATCGCGAGTCCGAGCCTCCTAGTTTGACTTATCGTTATATCGAACGATTGCGATGGCTGGGAAGTGAATCCTTACCTTCTGTCGATACAGAACGTGTGGAAAGGGTGAATATCGCGATTCCGACCATCCTAGAGTGATTTATCGATAGACCGAACGATTGCGAGGGCTGGGAAGTGAATCCTTAGCTTCTGTCGATACAGCACGATCGGAAAGGGTGAATATCGCGAGTCCGAGCCTCCTAGTTTGATTTATCGTTATATCGAACGATTGCGATGGCTGGACGGTGGATATTTAACTTCTGTCGGTACAAAACGATTGGAAAAAATGAATCTCGCGATTCCGAGCCTCCTAGATTGATTTATACTTTAATCGAACGATTCCGAGGGCTGGAATGTGAATTCATACCAACCGTCCATACAGAACGTGTGGAACGGGTGAATATCGCGAGTCCGGGCATCCTAGTTTGATTTATCATTATATCGAACGATTGCGAGAGCTGGAAAGTGAATCCTTAGTTTCTGTCGATACAGACCGTGTGGAGCGGGTGCATATCGCGATTCCGAGCCTCCTAGAGTGATTTATCGATAGATTGAACGATTGCGAGGGCAGGAAAGTGAATTCATACCTACCGTCGCTACAGAACGTGTGGAACGGGCGAATATCGAGAGTCCGGGCCTCCTAGTTTGTTTTATCGTTATATCGAACGATTGCGAGAGCTGGAAACTGAATCCTTAGTTTCTGTCGATACAGAACGGGTGGAGCGGGTGCATATCGCTATTCCGAGCCTCCTAGAGTGATTTATCGATAGTCTCAACGATTGCGAGGGCTGGAAAGTGAATCCTTAGCTCCTGTCTATACAGAACGATTGGAAATGGTGAATATCGCGATTCCGAGCCCCCACGAGTGATTTATCGATGCATCGAAAGATTGCGAGGGCTGGAAAGTGAATCCTTAGCATCTGTCGATACAGAACGATTGGGAAGCGTGAATATCGCAATTCCGAGCCTCCTAGAGTGTCTTATCCTTATATCGAACGATGCCGAGGGCTGGAATGTGAATTCATACCTTCCGTCGATACAGAACGTGTGGAACGGGTGAATATCGCAATTCCGAGCCTCCTAGTTTGATTTATCGTTATATCGAACGATTGCGAGGGCTGGGAAGTGAATCCTTAGCATCTGTCGATACCGAACGATTGGGAAGGGTGAATATCGCAATTCCGAGCCTCCTAGAGTGACTTATCCTTATATCGAACGATGCCGAGGGCTGGAACGTGAATTCATACCTTCCGTCGATACAGAACGTGTGGAACGGGTGAATATCGCAATTCCGAGCCTCCTAGTTTGATTTATCGTTATATCGAACGATTGCGAGGGCTGGAAAGTTAATCCATAGCTCCTGTTGATACAGAACGTGTGAAGCGGGTGAATATCGCTAGTCCGAGCCTCCTAGAGTGATTTATCGATAGAATCAACGATTGCGAGGCCTGGAAAGTGAATCCTTAGCTCCTGTCTATACAGAACGATTGGAAATGGTGAATATCGCGATTCCGAGCCTCCTAGAGTGATTTATCGATAGTCTCAACGATTGCGAGGGCTGGAAGGTGAATCCTTAGATCCTGTTTATACAGAACGATTGGAAATGGTGAAAATTGCAATTCCGAGCCTCCTCGAGTGACTTATCGTTATATCGCACGATTGCGAGGGCTGGAAATTGAATTCTTACCTTCTGTCGATACAGAATGTGTGGAACGGGTGAATATCGCGATTCCGAACCTCCTGGTTTGATTTATCGGTATATCGAACTTTTGCGAGGGCTGGGAAGTGAATCCTTACCTTCTGTCGATACAGAACGTGTGGAATGGGTGAATATCGCGATTCCGACCATCCTAGAGTGATTTATCGATAGAACGAACGATTGCGAGTGGTGGAAGGTGAATCCTTAGCTTCTATCAATACGGAACGTGTGGAGCGGGGGAATATCGCGATTCCGAGCCTCCTAGAGTGACTTATCGTTATATCGCACGATTGCGTGGGCTGGAAAGTCAATTCTTACCTCCTGTCGATACAGAACGTGTGGAACGGGTGAATATCGCGATTCCGTTCCTCCTAGAGTGACTTATCGTTATATCCAACGATTGCGAGGGCTGGAAAGTGAAACCTTAGCTTCTGTCGATACAGCACGATCGGAAAGTGTGAATATCGCGAGTCCGAGCCTCCTAGTTTGATTTATCGTTATATCGAACGATTGCGAGAGCTGCAAAGTGAATCCTTAGTTTCTGTCGATGCAGAACGTGTGGAGCGGGTGCATATCGCGATTCCGAGCCTCCTAGAGTGATTTATTGATAGATTGAACGATTGCGAGGGCAGGAAAGTGAATACTTAGGTTCTGTCGATACAGAACGTGTGGAGCGGGTGCATATCGCTATTCCGAGCCTCCTAGAGTGATTTATCGATAGACCGAACGTTTGCGAGGGCTGGGAAGTGAATCCTTACCTTCTGTCGATACAGACCGTGTGGAGCAGGTGAAAATGCGATTCCGAGCCTCCTAGAGTGATTTGTCGATAGAACGAACGATTGCGAGTGGTGGAAGGTGAATCCTTAGCTTCTGTCGATACGGAACGTGTGGAGCGGGTGCATATCGCGATTCCGAGCCTCCTAGAGTGATTTATTGATAGATTGAACGATTGCGACGGCAGGAAAGTGAATACATAGGTTCTGTCGATACAGAACGTGTGGAACGGGTGTGTTTCGCGATTCCGAGCCTCCTAGAGTGATTTATCGATAGTCCGATCGATTGCGTGGGCTGGAAAGTGGATGCTTACCTTCAGTCGATACAGAACGATTGGAAATGGTGAATATCGCGATTCCGAGCCTCCTAGAGTGATTTATCGTTATATCGAACGATTGCGAGGGCAGGAAAGTGAATCCCTTGGTTCTGTCGATACAGAACGTGTGGAACGGGTGAATATCGCAATTCCGAGCCTCCTAGTTTGATTTATCGTTATATCGAACGATTGCGAGGGCTGGAAAGTTAATCCATAGCTCCTGTTGATACAGAACGTGTGGAGCGGGTGAATATCGCTAGTCCGAGCCTCCTAGAGTGATTTATCGATAGTCTCAACGATTGCGAGGGCTGGAAAGTGAATCTTTAGCTCCTGTCTATACAGAACGATTGGAAATGGTGAATTTCGCGATTCCGAGCCTCCTAGATTGATTTATCGATAGACCGAACGATTGCGAGGGCTGGAAAGTGAATCCTTAGCATCTGTCGATACAGAACGATTGGTGTGTTTCGCGATTCCGAGCCTCCTAGAGTGATTTATCGATAGTCCGATCGATTGCGTGGGCTGGAAAGTGGATGCTTACCTTCAGTCGATACAGAACGATTGGAAATGGTGAATATCGCGATTCCGAGCCCCCACGAGTGATTTATCGATGCATCGAACGATTGCGAGGGCTGGAAAGTGAATCCTTAGCATCTGTCGATACAGAACGATTGGTAAGGGTGAATATCGCAATTCCGAGCCTCCTAGAGTGATTTATCGTTATATCGAACGATTGCGAGGGCAGGAAAGTGAATCCCTTGGTTCTGTCGATACAGAACGTGTGGAACGGGTGAATATCGCAATTCCGAGCCTCCTAGTTTGATTTATCGTTATATCGAACGATTGCGAGGGCTGGAAAGTTAATCCATAGCTCCTGTTGATACAGAACGTGTGGAGCGGGTGAATATCGCTAGTCCGAGCCTCCTAGAGTGATTTATCGATAGTCTCAACGATTGCGAGGGCTGGAAAGTGAATCTTTAGCTCCTGTCTATACAGAACGATTGGAAATGGTGAATATCGCGATTCCGAGCCCCCACGAGTGATTTATCGATGCATCGAAAGATTGCGAGGGCTGGGAAGTTAATCCTTAGCATCTGTCGATACAGAACGGGTGGAGCGGGTGCATATCGCTATTCCGAGCCTCCTAGAGTGATTTATCGATAGTCTCAACGATTGCGAGGGCTGGAAAGTGAATCTTTAGCTCCTGTCTATACAGAACGATTGGAAATGGTGAAAATCGCCATTCCGTTCCTCCTAGAGTGACTTATCGTTATATCCAACGATTGCGAGGGCTGGAAAGTGAATCCTTAGCTCCTGTCGATACAGAACGTGTGGAACGGGTGAATTTCGCCATTCCTAGCCTCCTAGAGTGATTTATCGATAGTCCGATCGATTGCGTGGGCTGGAAAGTGGATCCTTACCTTCAGTCGATATAGAAAGATTGGAAATGGTGAATATCGCGATTCAAGCCCCCACGAGTGATTTATCGATGCATCGAACGATTGCGGGGGCTGGAAAGTGGATGCTTAGCATCTGTCGATACAGAACGATTGGGAAGGGTGAATATCGCAATTCCGAGCCTCCTAGAGTGACTTATCCTTATATCGAACGATGCCGAGGGCTGGAATGTGAATTCATACCTTCCGTCGATACAGAACGTGTGGAACGGGTGAATATCGCAATTCCGAGCCTCCTAGTTTGATTTATCGTTATATCGAACGATTGCGAGGGCTGGGAAGTGAATCCTTAGCATCTGTCGATCACGAACGATTGGGAAGGGTGAATATCGCAATTCCGAGCCTCCTAGAGTGACTTATCCTTATATCGAACGATGCCGAGGGCTGGAATGTGAATTTATACCTTCCGTCGATACAGAACGTGTGGAACGGGTGAATATCGCAATTCCGAGCCTCCTAGTTTGATTTATCGTTATATCGAACGATTGCGAGGGCTGGAAAGTTAATCCATAGCTCCTGTTGATACAGAACGTGTGGAGCGGGTGAATATCGCTAGTCCGAGCCTCCTAGAGTGATTTATCGATAGTCTCAACGATTGCGAGGGCTGGAAAGTGAATCTTTAGCTCCTGTCTATACAGAACGATTGGAAATGGTGAATATCGCGATTCCGAGCCCCCACGAGTGATTTATCGATGCATCGAAAGATTGCGAGGGCTGGGAAGTTAATCCTTAGCATCTGTCTATACAGAACGGGTGGAGCGGGTGCATATCGCTATTCCGAGCCTCCTAGAGTGATTTATCGATAGTCTCAACGATTGCGAGGGCTGGAAAGTGAATCTTTAGCTCCTGTCTATACAGAACGATTGGAAATGGTGAAAATCGCAATTCCGAGCCTCCTCGAGTGACTTATCGTTATATCGCACGATTGCGAGGGCTGGAAAGTGAATTCTTACCTCCTGTGGATACAGAACGTGTGGAACGGGTGAATATCGCGAGTCCGATCCTCCTAGAGTGACTTATCGTTTTATCAAACGATTGCGAGGGGTTGAACGTAAATCCTTAGCTTCTGTCGATACAGCACGATCGGAAAGGGTGAATATCGCGAGTCCGAGCCTCCTAGTTTGATTTATCGTTATATCGAACGATTGCGATGGCTGGACGGTGGATATTTAACTTCTGTCGGTACAAAACGATTGGAAAAAATGAATCTCGCGATTCCGAGCCTCCTAGATTGATTTATACTTTAATCGAACGATTCCGAGGGCTGGAATGTGAATTCATACCAACCGTCCATACAGAACGTGTGGAACGGGTGAATATCGCGAGTCCGGGCCTCCTAGTTTGATTTATCATTATATCGAACGATTGCGAGAGCTGGAAAGTGAATCCTTAGTTTCTGTCGATACAGACCGTGTGGAGCGGGTGCATATCGCGATTCCGAGCCTCCTAGAGTGATTTATCGATAGATTGAACGATTGCGAGGGCAGGAAAGTGAATTCATACCTACCGTCGCTACAGAACGTGTGGAACGGGCGAATATCGAGAGTCCGGGCCTCCTAGTTTGTTTTATCGTTATATCGAACGATTGCGAGAGCTGGAAACTGAACCCTTAATTTCTGTCGATACAGAACGGGTGGAGCGGGTGCATATCGCTATTCCGAGCCTCCTAGAGTTATTTATCGATAGTCTCAACGATTGCGAGGGCTGGAAAGTGAATCCTTAGCTCCTGTCTATACAGAACGATTGGAAATGGTGAATATCGCGATTCCGAGCCCCCACGAGTGATTTATCGATGCATCGAAAGATTGCGAGGGCTGGAAAGTGAATCCTTAGCATCTGTCGATACAGAACGATTGGGAAGGGTGAATATCGCAATTCTGAGCCTCCTAGAGTGACTTATTGTTATATCCAACGATTGCGAGGGCTGGAAAGTGAATCCTTAGCTTATGTCGATACAGCACGATCGGAAAGTGTGAATATCGCGAGTCCGAGCCTCCTAGTTTGATTTATCGTTATATCGAACGATTGCGAGAGCTGCAAAGTGAATCCTTAGTTTCTGTCGATGCAGAACGTGTGGAGCGGGTGCATATCGCGATTCCGAGCCTCCTAGAGTGATTTATTGATAGATTGAACGATTGCGAGGGCAGGAAAGTGAATACTTAGGTTCTGTCGATACAGAACGTGTGGAGCGGGTGCATATCGCTATTCCGAGCCTCCTAGAGTGATTTATCGATAGTCTCAACGATTGCGAGGGCTGGAAAGTGAATTCTTACGTTCTGTGGATACAGAACGTGTGGAACGGGTGAATATCGCCATTCCGAGCATCCTAGAGTGATTTATCGATAGACCGAACGTTTGCGAGTGGTGGAAGGTGAATCCTTACCTTCTGTCGATACAGACCGTGTGGAGCAGGTGAAAATGCGATTCCGAGCCTCCTAGAGTGATTTATCGATAGAACGAACGATTGCGAGTGGTGGAAGGTGAATCCTTAGCTTCTGTCGATACGGAACGTGTGGAGCGGGTGCATATCGCGATTCCGAGCCTCCTAGAGTGATTTATTGATAGATTGAACGATTGCGACGGCAGGAAACTGAATACATAGGTTCTGTCGATACAGAACGTGTGGAACGGGTGTGTTTCGCGATTCCGAGCCTCCTAGAGTGATTTATCGATAGTCCGATCGATTGCGTGGGCTGGAAAGTGAATCCTTAGCATCTGTCGATACAGAACGATTGGTAAGGGTGAATATCGCAATTCCGAGCCTCCTAGAGTGATTTATCGTTATATCGAACGATTGCGAGGGCAGGAAAGTGAATCCCTTGGTTCTGTCGATACAGAACATGTGGAACGGGTGAATTTCGCGATTCCGAGCCTCCTAGATTGATTTATCGATAGACCGAACGATTGCGAGGGCTGGAAAGTGAATCCTTAGCATCTGTCGATACAAAACGATTGGGAAGGGTGAATATCGCAATTCCCAGCCTCCTTCAGTGATTTATCCTTATATCGAACGATTCCGAGGGCTGGAATGTGAATTCATACCTACCGTCGATACAGAACGTGTGGATCGGGTGAATATCGCAATTCCGAGCCTCCTAGAGTGATTTATCGTTATATCGAACAATTGCGAGAGCTGGAAACTGAATCCTTAGTTTCTGTCGATACAGAACGGGTGGAGCGGGTGCATATCGCTATTCCGAGCCTCCTAGAGTGATTTATCGATAGTCTCAACGATTGCGAGGGCTGGAAAGTGAATCCTCAGCATCTGTCGATACAGAACGATTGGTAAGGGTGAAAATCGCAATTCCGAGCCTCCTAGTTTGATTTATCGTTATATCGAACGATTGCGAGGGCTGGAAAGTTAATCCATAGCTCCTGTTGATACAGAACGTGTGGAGCGGGTGAATATCGCAATTCCGAGCCTCCTAGTTTGATTTATCGTTATATCGAACGATTGCGAGGGCTGGGAAGTGAATCCTTAGCATCTGTCGATACCGAACGATTGGGAAGGGTGAATATCGCAATTCCGAGCCTCCTAGAGTGACTTATCCTTATATCGAACGATGCCGAGGGCTGGAATGTGAATTCATACCTTCCGTCGATACAGAACGTGTGGAACGGGTGAATATCGCAATTCCGAGCCTCCTAGTTTGATTTATCGTTATATCGAACGATTGCGAGGGCTGGAAAGTTAATCCATAGCTCCTGTTGATACAGAACGTGTGGAGCGGGTGAATATCGCTAGTCCGAGCCTCCTAGAGTGATTTATCGATAGTCTCAACGATTGCGAGGGCTGGAAAGTGAATCTTTAGCTCCTGTCTATACAGAACGATTGGAAATGGTGAATATCGCGATTCCGAGCCCCCACGAGTGATTTATCAATGCATCGAAAGATTGCGAGGGCTGGGAAGTTAATCCTTAGCATCTGTCGATACAGAACGGGTGGAGCGGGTGCATATCGCTATTCCGAGCCTCCTAGAGTGATTTATCGATAGTTTCAACGATTGCGAGGGCTGGAAAGTGAATCTTTAGCTCCTGTCTATACAGAACGATTGGAAATGGTGAAAATCGCAATTCCGAGCCTCCTCGAGTGACTTATCGTTATATCGCACGATTGCGAGGGCTGGAAAGTGAATTCTTACCTCCTGTGGATACAGAACGTGTGGAACGGGTGAATATCGCGAGTCCGATCCTCCTAGAGTGACTTATCGTTTTATCAAACGATTGCGAGGGGTTGAACGTAAATCCTTAGCTTCTGTCGATACAGCACGATCGGAAAGTGTGAATATCGCGAGTGCGAGCCTCCTAGTTTGACTTATCGTTATATCGAACGATTGCGATGGCTGGGAAGTGAATCCTTACCTTCTGTCGATACAGAACGTGTGGAAAGGGTGAATATCGCGATTCCGACCATCCTAGAGTGATTTATCGATAGACCGAACGATTGCGAGGGCTGGGAAGTGAATCCTTAGCTTCTGTCGATACAGCACGATCGGAAAGGGTGAATATCGCGAGTCCGAGCCTCCTAGTTTGATTTATCGTTATATCGAACGATTGCGATGGCTGGACGGTGGATATTTAACTTCTGTCGGTACAAAACGATTGGAAAAAATGAATCTCGCGATTCCGAGCCTCCTAGATTGATTTATACTTTAATCGAACGATTCCGAGGGCTGGAATGTGAATTCATACCAACCGTCCATACAGAACGTGTGGAACGGGTGAATATCGCGAGTCCGGGCATCCTAGTTTGATTTATCATTATATCGAACGATTGCGAGAGCTGGAAAGTGAATCCTTAGTTTCTGTCGATACAGACCGTGTGGAGCGGGTGCATATCGCGATTCCGAGCCTCCTAGAGTGATTTATCGATAGATTGAACGATTGCGAGGGCAGGAAAGTGAATTCATACCTACCGTCGCTACAGAACGTGTGGAACGGGCGAATATCGAGAGTCCGGGCCTCCTAGTTTGTTTTATCGTTATATCGAACGATTGCGAGAGCTGGAAACTGAATCCTTAGTTTCTGTCGATACAGAACGGGTGGAGCGGGTGCATATCGCTATTCCGAGCCTCCTAGAGTGATTTATCGATAGTCTCAACGATTGCGAGGGCTGGAAAGTGAATCCTTAGCTCCTGTCTATACAGAACGATTGGAAATGGTGAATATCGCGATTCCGAGCCCCCACGAGTGATTTATCGATGCACCGAACGATTGCGTGGGCTGGAAAGTGAATCCTCAGCATCTGTCGATACAGAACGATTGGGAAGGGTGAAAATCGCAATTCCGAGCCTCCTCGAGTGATTTATCGTTATATCGCACGATTGCGAGGGCTGGAAAGTGAATTCTTACCTTCTGTGGATACAGAACGTGTGGAACGGGTGAATATCGCGATTCCGATCCTCCTAGAGTGACTTATCGTTATATCAAACGATTGCGAGAGCTGGAAAGTGAATCCTTAGTTTCTGTCGATACAGAACGGGTGGAGCGGGTGCATATCGCTATTCCGAGCCTCCTAGAGTGATTTATCGATAGTCTCAACGATTGCGAGGGCTGGAAGGTGAATCCTTAGATCCTGTCTATACAGAACGATTGGAAATGGTGAAAATTGCAATTCCGAGCCTCCTCGAGTGACTTATCGTTATATCGCACGATTGTGTGGGCTGGAAAGTCAATTCTTACCTCCTGTCGATACAGAACGTGTGGAACGGGTGAATATCGCGATTCCGTTCCTCCTAGAGTGACTTATCGTTATATCCAACGATTGCGAGGGCTGGAAAGTGAATCCTTAGCTTCTGTCGATACAGCACGATCGGAAAGTGTGAATATCGCGAGTCCGAGCCTCCTAGTTTGATTTATCGTTATATCGAACGATTGCGAGAGCTGGAAAGTGAATCCTTAGTTTCTGTCGATACAGACCGTGTGGAGCGGGTGCATATCGCGATTCCGAGCCTCCTAGAGTGATTTATCGATAGATTGAACGATTGCGAGGGCAGGAAAGTGAATTCATACCTACCGTCGCTACAGAACGTGTAGAACGGGCGAATATCGAGAGTCCGGGCCTCCTAGTTTGTTTTATCGTTATATCGAACGATTGCGAGAGCTGGAAACTGAACCCTTAGTTTCTGTCGATACAGAACGGGTGGAGCGGGTGCATATCGCTATTCCGAGCCTCCTAGAGTGATTTATCGATAGTCTCAACGATTGCGAGGGCTGGAAAGTGAATCCTTAGCTTCTGTCGATACAGCACGATCGGAAAGTGTGAATATCGCAATTCCGAGCCTCCTAGAGTGATTTATCGTTATATCGAACGATTGCGAGGGCAGGAAAGTGAATCCCTTGGTTCTGTCGATACAGAACACGTGGAACGGGTGAATTTCGCGATTCCGAGCCTCCTAGATTGATTTATCGATAGACCGAACGATTGCGAGGGCTGGAAAGTGAATCCTTAGCATCTGTCGATACAGAACGATTGGTGTGTTTCGCGATTCCGAGCCTCCTAGAGTGATTTATCGATAGTCCGATCGATTGCGTGGGCTGGAAAGTGGATGCTTACCTTCAGTCGATACAGAACGATTGGAAATGGTGAATATCGCGATTCCGAGCCCCCACGAGTGATTTATCGATGCATCGAACGATTGCGAGGGCTGGAAAGTGAATCCTTAGCATCTGTCGATACAGAACGATTGGTAAGGGTGAATATCGCAATTCCGAGCCTCCTAGAGTGATTTATCGTTATATCGAACGATTGCGAGGGCAGGAAAGTGAATCCCTTGGTTCTGTCGATACAGAACGTGTGGAACGGGTGAATATCGCAATTCCGAGCCTCCTAGTTTGATTTATCGTTATATCGAACGATTGCGAGGGCTGGAAAGTTAATCCATAGCTCCTGTTGATACAGAACGTGTGGAGCGGGTGAATATCGCTAGTCCGAGCCTCCTAGAGTGATTTATCGATAGTCTCAACGATTGCGAGGGCTGGAAAGTGAATCTTTAGCTCCTGTCTATACAGAACGATTGGAAATGGTGAATATCGCGATTCCGAGCCCCCACGAGTGATTTATCGATGCATCGAAAGATTGCGAGGGCTGGGAAGTTAATCCTTAGCATCTGTCGATACAGAACGGGTGGAGCGGGTGCATATCGCTATTCCGAGCCTCCTAGAGTGATTTATCGATAGTCTCAACGATTGCGAGGGCTGGAAAGTGAATCTTTAGCTCCTGTCTATACAGAACGATTGGAAATGGTGAAAATCGCCATTCCGTTCCTCCTAGAGTGACTTATCGTTATATCCAACGATTGCGAGGGCTGGAAAGTGAATCCTTAGCTCCTGTCGATACAGAACGTGTGGAACGGGTGAATTTCGCCATTCCTAGCCTCCTAGAGTGATTTATCGATAGTCCGATCGATTGCGTGGGCTGGAAAGTGGATCCTTACCTTCAGTCGATATAGAAAGATTGGAAATGGTGAATATCGCGATTCAAGCCCCCACGAGTGATTTATCGATGCATCGAACGATTGCGGGGGCTGGAAAGTGGATGCTTAGCATCTGTCGATACAGAACGATTGGGAAGGGTGAATATCGCAATTCCGAGCCTCCTAGAGTGACTTATCCTTATATCGAACGATGCCGAGGGCTGGAATGTGAATTCATACCTTCCGTCGATACAGAACGTGTGGAACGGGTGAATATCGCAATTCCGAGCCTCCTAGTTTGATTTATCGTTATATCGAACGATTGCGAGGGCTGGGAAGTGAATCCTTAGCATCTGTCGATCACGAACGATTGGGAAGGGTGAATATCGCAATTCCGAGCCTCCTAGAGTGACTTATCCTTATATCGAACGATGCCGAGGGCTGGAATGTGAATTCATACCTTCCGTCGATACAGAACGTGTGGAACGGGTGAATATCGCAATTCCGAGCCTCCTAGTTTGATTTATCGTTATATCGAACGATTGCGAGGGCTGGAAAGTTAATCCATAGCTCCTGTTGATACAGAACGTGTGGAGCGGGTGAATATCGCTAGTCCGAGCCTCCTAGAGTGATTTATCGATAGTCTCAACGATTGCGAGGGCTGGAAAGTGAATCTTTAGCTCCTGTCTATACAGAACGATTGGAAATGGTGAATATCGCGATTCCGAGCCCCCACGAGTGATTTATCGATGCATCGAAAGATTGCGAGGGCTGGGAAGTTAATCCTTAGCATCTGTCTATACAGAACGGGTGGAGCGGGTGCATATCGCTATTCCGAGCCTCCTAGAGTGATTTATCGATAGTCTCAACGATTGCGAGGGCTGGAAAGTGAATCTTTAGCTCCTGTCTATACAGAACGATTGGAAATGGTGAAAATCGCAATTCCGAGCCTCCTCGAGTGACTTATCGTTATATCGCACGATTGCGAGGGCTGGAAAGTGAATTCTTACCTCCTGTGGATACAGAACGTGTGGAACGGGTGAATATCGCGAGTCCGATCCTCCTAGAGTGACTTATCGTTTTATCAAACGATTGCGAGGGGTTGAACGTAAATCCTTAGCTTCTGTCGATACAGCACGATCGGAAAGGGTGAATATCGCGAGTCCGAGCCTCCTAGTTTGATTTATCGTTATATCGAACGATTGCGATGGCTGGACGGTGGATATTTAACTTCTGTCGGTACAAAACGATTGGAAAAAATGAATCTCGCGATTCCGAGCCTCCTAGATTGATTTATACTTTAATCGAACGATTCCGAGGGCTGGAATGTGAATTCATACCAACCGTCCATACAGAACGTGTGGAACGGGTGAATATCGCGAGTCCGGGCCTCCTAGTTTGATTTATCATTATATCGAACGATTGCGAGAGCTGGAAAGTGAATCCTTAGTTTCTGTCGATACAGACCGTGTGGAGCGGGTGCATATCGCGATTCCGAGCCTCCTAGAGTGATTTATCGATAGATTGAACGATTGCGAGGGCAGGAAAGTGAATTCATACCTACCGTCGCTACAGAACGTGTGGAACGGGCGAATATCGAGAGTCCGGGCCTCCTAGTTTGTTTTATCGTTATATCGAACGATTGCGAGAGCTGGAAACTGAACCCTTAGTTTCTGTCGATACAGAACGGGTGGAGCGGGTGCATATCGCTATTCCGAGCCTCCTAGAGTTATTTATCGATAGTCTCAACGATTGCGAGGGCTGGAAAGTGAATCCTTAGCTCCTGTCTATACAGAACGATTGGAAATGGTGAATATCGCGATTCCGAGCCCCCACGAGTGATTTATCGATGCATCGAAAGATTGCGAGGGCTGGAAAGTGAATCCTTAGCATCTGTCGATACAGAACGATTGGGAAGGGTGAATATCGCAATTCCGAGCCTCCTAGAGTGACTTATTGTTATATCCAACGATTGCGAGGGCTGGAAAGTGAATCCTTAGCTTCTGTCGATACAGCACGATCGGAAAGTGTGAATATCGCGAGTCCGAGCCTCCTAGTTTGATTTATCGTTATATCGAACGATTGCGAGAGCTGCAAAGTGAATCCTTAGTTTCTGTCGATGCAGAACGTGTGGAGCGGGTGCATATCGCGATTCCGAGCCTCCTAGAGTGATTTATTGATAGATTGAACGATTGCGAGGGCAGGAAAGTGAATACTTAGGTTCTGTCGATACAGAACGTGTGGAGCGGGTGCATATCGCTATTCCGAGCCTCCTAGAGTGATTTATCGATAGTCTCAACGATTGCGAGGGCTGGAAAGTGAATTCTTACGTTCTGTGGATACAGAACGTGTGGAACGGGTGAATATCGCGATTCCGAGCATCCTAGAGTGATTTATCGATAGACCGAACGTTTGCGAGGGCTGGGAAGTGAATCCTTACCTTCTGTCGATACAGACCGTGTGGAGCAGGTGAAAATGCGATTCCGAGCCTCCTAGAGTGATTTATCGATAGAACGAACGATTGCGAGTGGTGGAAGGTGAATCCTTAGCTTCTGTCGATACGGAACGTGTGGAGCGGGTGCATATCGCGATTCCGAGCCTCCTAGAGTGATTTATTGATAGATTGAACGATTGCGACGGCAGGAAAGTGAATACATAGGTTCTGTCGATACAGAACGTGTGGAACGGGTGTGTTTCGCGATTCCGAGCCTCCTAGAGTGATTTATCGATAGTCCGATCGATTGCGTGGGCTGGAAAGTGGATGCTTACCTTCAGTCGATACAGAACGATTGGAAATGGTGAATATCGCGATTCCGAGCCCCCACGAGTGATTTATCGATGCATCGAACGATTGCGAGGGCTGGAAAGTGAATCCTTAGCATCTGACGATACAGAACGATTGGTAAGGGTGAATATCGCAATTCCGAGCCTCCTAGAGTGATTTATCGTTATATCGAACGATTGCGGGGGCAGGAAAGTGAATCCCTTGGTTCTGTCGATACAGAACATGTGGAACGGGTGAATTTCGCGATTCCGAGCCTCCTAGATTGATTTATCGATAGACCGAACGATTGCGAGGGCTGGAAAGTGAATCCTTAGCATCTGTCGATACAGAACGATTGGGAAGGGTGAATATCGCAATTCCCAGCCTCCTTCAGTGATTTATCCTTATATCGAACGATTCCGAGGGCTGGAATGTGAATTCATACCTACCGTCGATACAGAACGTGTGGGTCGGGTGAATATCGCAATTCCGAGCCTCCTAGAGTGATTTATCGTTATACCGAACAATTGCGAGAGCTGGAAACTGAATCCTTAGTTTCTGTCGATACAGAACGGGTGGAGCGGGTGCATATCGCTATTCCGAGCCTCCTAGAGTGATTTATCGATAGTCTCAACGATTGCGAGGGCTGGAAAGTGAATCCTCAGCATCTGTCGATACAGAACGATTGGGAAGGGTGAAAATCGCAATTCCGAGCCTCCTCGAGTGACTTATCGTTATATCGCACGATTGCGAGGGCTGGAAAGTGAATTCTTACCTTCTGTGGATACAGAACGTGTGGAACGGGTGAATATCGCGATTCCGATCCTCCTAGAGTGACTTATCGTTATATCAAACGATTGCGAGAGCTGGAAAGTGAATCCTTAGTTTCTGTCGATACAGAACGGGTGGAGCGGGTGCATATCGCTATTCCGAGCCTCCTAGAGTGATTTATCGATAGTCTCAACGATTGCGAGGGCTGGAAAGTGAATCCTCAGCATCTGTCGATACAGAACGATTGGGAAGGGTGAAAATCGCTATTCCGAGCCTCCTAGAGTGACTTATCGATAGTCTCAACGATTGCGAGGGCTGGAAAGTGAATCCTTAGATCCTGTCTATACAGAACGATTGGAAATGGTGAAAATCGCAATTCCGAGCCTCCTCGAGTGACTTATCGTTATATCGCACGATTGCGAGGGCTGGAAAGTGAATTCTTACCTTCTGTCGATACAGAATGTGTGGAACGGGTGAATATCGCGATTCCGAACCTCCTGGTTTGATTTATCGGTATATCGAACTTTTGCGAGGGCTTGGAAGTGAATCCTTAGGTTCTGTCGATACAGAACGGGTGGAGCGGGTGCATATCGCTATTCCTCGCCTCCTAGAGTGATTTATCGATAGTCTCAACGATTGCGAGGGCTGGAAAGTGAATCCTTAGATCCTGTCTATACAGAACGATTGGAAATGGTGAAAATCGCAATTCCGAGCCTCCTCGAGTGACTTATCGTTATATCGCACGATTGCGAGGGCTGGAAAGTGAATTCTTACCTTCTGTCGATACAGAACGTGTGGAAAGGGTGAATATCGCGATTCCGACCATCCTACAGTGATTTATCGTTAGAACGAACGATTGCGAGTGGTGGAAGGTGAATCCTTAGCTTCTGTCAATACGGAACGTGTGGAGCGGGGGAATATCGCGATTCCGAGCCTCCTAGAGTGACTTATCGTTATATCGTACGATTGCGTGGGCTGGAAAGTCAATTCTTACCTCCTGTCGATACAGAACGTGTGGAACGGGTGAATATCGCGATTCCGTTCCTCCTAGAGTGACTTATCATTATATCCAACGATTGCGAGGGCTGGAAAGTGAATCCTTAGCTCGTGTCGATACAGAACGTGTGGAGCGGGTGAATATCGCCATTCCGTTCCTCCTAGAGTGACTTATCGTTATATCCAACGATTGCGAGGGCTGGAAAGTGAATCCTTAGCTCCTGTCGATACAGAACGTGTGGAACGGGTGAATTTCGCCATTCCTAGCCTCCTAGAGTGATTTATCGATAGTCCGATCGATTGCGTGGGCTGGAAAGTGGATCCTTACCTTCAGTCGATATAGAAAGATTGGAAATGGTGATTATCGCGATTCAAGCCCCCACGAGTGATTTATCGATGCATCGAACGATTGCGGGGGCTGGAAAGTGGATGCTTACCTTCAGTCGATACAGAACGATTGGAAATGGTGAATATCGCGATTCCGAGCCCCCACGAGTGATTTATCGATGCATCGAAAGATTGCGAGGGCTGGAAAGTGAATCCTTAGCATCTGTCGATACAGAACGATTGGGAAGGGTGAATATCGCAATTCCGAGCCTCCTAGAGTGACTTATCCTTATATCGAACGATGCCGAGGGCTGGAATGTGAATTCATACCTTCCGTCGATACAGAACGTGTGGAACGGGTGAATATCGCAATTCCGAGCCTCCTAGTTTGATTTATCGTTATATCGAACGATTGCGAGGGCTGGGAAGTGAATCCTTAGCATCTGTCGATACCGAACGATTGGGAAGGGTGACTATCGCAATTCCGAGCCTCCTAGAGTGACTTATCCTTATATCGAACGACGCTGAGGGCTGGAATGTGAATTCATACCTTCCGTCGATACAGAACGTGTGGAACGGGTGAATATCGCAATTCCGAGCCTCCTAGTTTGATTTATCGTTATATCGAACGATTGCGAGGGCTGGAAAGTTAATCCATAGCTCCTGTTGATACAGAACGTGTGGAGCAGGTGAATATCGCTAGTCCGAGCCTCCTAGAGTGATTTATCGATAGTCTCAACGATTGCGAGGGCTGGAAAGTGAATCTTTAGCTCCTGTCTATACAGAACGATTGGAAATGGTGAATATCGCGATTCCGAGCCCCCACGAGTGATTTATCAATGCATCGAAAGATTGCGAGGGCTGGGAAGTTAATCCTTAGCATCTGTCGATACAGAACGGGTGGAGCGGGTGCATATCGCTATTCCGAGCCTCCTAGAGTGATTTATCGATAGTCTCAACGATTGCGAGGGCTGGAAAGTGAATCTTTAGCTCCTGTCTATACAGAACGATTGGAAATGGTGAAAATCGCAATTCCGAGCCTCCTCGAGTGACTTATCGTTATATCGCACGATTGCGAGGGCTGGAAAGTGAATTCTTACCTCCTGTGGATACAGAACGTGTGGAACGGGTGAATATCGCGAGTCCGATCCTCCTAGAGTGACTTATCGTTTTATCAAACGATTGCGAGGGGTTGAACGTAAATCCTTAGCTTCTGTCGATACAGCACGATCGGAAAGTGTGAATATCGCGAGTCCGAGCCTCCTAGTTTGACTTATCGTTATATCGAACGATTGCGATGGCTGGGAAGTGAATCCTTACCTTCTGTCGATACAGAACGTGTGGAAAGGGTGAATATCGCGATTCCGACCATCCTAGAGTGATTTATCGATAGACCGAACGATTGCGAGGGCTGGGAAGTGAATCCTTAGCTTCTGTCGATACAGCACGATCGGAAAGGGTGAATATCGCGAGTCCGAGCCTCCTAGTTTGATTTATCGTTATATCGAACGATTGCGATGGCTGGACGGTGGATATTTAACTTCTGTCGGTACAAAACGATTGGAAAAAATGAATCTCGCGATTCCGAGCCTCCTAGATTGATTTATACTTTAATCGAACGATTCCGAGGGCTGGAATGTGAATTCATACCAACCGTCCATACAGAACGTGTGGAACGGGTGAATATCGCGAGTCCGGGCCTCCTAGTTTGATTTATCATTATATCGAACGATTGCGAGAGCTGGAAAGTGAATCCTTAGTTTCTGTCGATACAGACCGTGTGGAGCGGGTGCATATCGCGATTCCGAGCCTCCTAGAGTGATTTATCGATAGATTGAACGATTGCGAGGGCAGGAAAGTGAATTCATACCTACCGTCGCTACAGAACGTGTGGAACGGGCGAATATCGAGAGTCCGGGCCTCCTAGTTTGTTTTATCGTTATATCGAACGATTGCGAGAGCTGGAAACTGAACCCTTAGTTTCTGTCGATACAGAACGGGTGGAGCGGGTGCATATCGCTATTCCGAGCCTCCTAGAGTTATTTATCGATAGTCTCAACGATTGCGAGGGCTGGAAAGTGAATCCTTAGCTCCTGTCTATACAGAACGATTGGAAATGGTGAATATCGCGATTCCGAGCCCCCACGAGTGATTTATCGATGCATCGAAAGATTGCGAGGGCTGGAAAGTGAATCCTTAGCATCTGTCGATACAGAACGATTGGGAAGGGTGAATATCGCAATTCTGAGCCTCCTAGAGTGACTTATTGTTATATCCAACGATTGCGAGGGCTGGAAAGTGAATCCTTAGCTTATGTCGATACAGCACGATCGGAAAGTGTGAATATCGCGAGTCCGAGCCTCCTAGTTTGATTTATCGTTATATCGAACGATTGCGAGAGCTGCAAAGTGAATCCTTAGTTTCTGTCGATGCAGAACGTGTGGAGCGGGTGCATATCGCGATTCCGAGCCTCCTAGAGTGATTTATTGATAGATTGAACGATTGCGAGGGCAGGAAAGTGAATACTTAGGTTCTGTCGATACAGAACGTGTGGAGCGGGTGCATATCGCTATTCCGAGCCTCCTAGAGTGATTTATCGATAGTCTCAACGATTGCGAGGGCTGGAAAGTGAATTCTTACGTTCTGTGGATACAGAACGTGTGGAACGGGTGAATATCGCGATTCCGAGCATCCTAGAGTGATTTATCGATAGACCGAACGTTTGCGAGGGCTGGGAAGTGAATCCTTACCTTCTGTCGATACAGACCGTGTGGAGCAGGTGAAAATGCGATTCCGAGCCTCCTAGAGTGATTTATCGATAGAACGAACGATTGCGAGTGGTGGAAGGTGAATCCTTAGCTTCTGTCGATACGGAACGTGTGGAGCGGGTGCATATCGCGATTCCGAGCCTCCTAGAGTGATTTATTGATAGATTGAACGATTGCGACGGCAGGAAACTGAATACATAGGTTCTGTCGATACAGAACGTGTGGAACGGGTGTGTTTCGCGATTCCGAGCCTCCTAGAGTGATTTATCGATAGTCCGATCGATTGCGTGGGCTGGAAAGTGGATGCTTACCTTCAGTCGATACAGAACGATTGGAAATGGTGAATATCGCGATTCCGAGCCCCCACGAGTGATGTATCGATGCATCGAACGATTGCGAGGGCTGGAAAGTGAATCCTTAGCATCTGTCGATACAGAACGATTGGTAAGGGTGAATATCGCAATTCCGAGCCTCCTAGAGTGATTTATCGTTATATCGAACGATTGCGGGGGCAGGAAAGTGAATCCCTTGGTTCTGTCGATACAGAACATGTGGAACGGGTGAATTTCGCGATTCCGAGCCTCCTAGATTGATTTATCGATAGACCGAACGATTGCGAGGGCTGGAAAGTGAATCCTTAGCATCTGTCGATACAGAACGATTGGGAAGGGTGAATATCGCAATTCCCAGCCTCCTTCAGTGATTTATCCTTATATCGAACGATTCCGAGGGCTGGAATGTGAATTCATACCTACCGTCGATACAGAACGTGTGGATCGGGTGCATATCGCTATTCCGAGCCTCCTAGAGTGATTTATCGATAGTCTCAACGATTGCGAGGGCTGGAAAGTGAATCCTTAGCTCCTGTCTATACAGAACGATTGGAAATGGTGAATATCGCGATTCCGAGCCCCCACGAGTGATTTATCGATGCACCGAACGATTGCGTGGGCTGGAAAGTGAATCCTCAGCATCTGTCGATACAGAACGATTGGGAAGGGTGAAAATCGCAATTCCGAGCCTCCTCGAGTGATTTATCGTTATATCGCACGATTGCGAGGGCTGGAAAGTGAATTCTTACCTTCTGTGGATACAGAACGTGTGGAACGGGTGAATATCGCGATTCCGATCCTCCTAGAGTGACTTGTCGTTATATCAAACGATTGCGAGAGCTGGAAAGTGAATCCTTAGTTTCTGTCGATACAGAACGGGTGGAGCGGGTGCATATCGCTATTCCGGGCCTCCTAGAGTGATTTATCGATAGTCTCAACGATTGCGAGGGCTGGAAGGTGAATCCTTAGATCCTGTCTATACAGAACGATTGGAAATGGTGAAAATTGCAATTCCGAGCCTCCTCGAGTGACTTATCGTTATATCGCACGATTGCGTGGGCTGGAAAGTCAATTCTTACCTCCTGTCGATACAGAACGTGTGGAACGGGTGAATATCGCGATTCCGTTCCTCCTAGAGTGACTTATCGTTATATCCAACGATTGCGAGGGCTGGAAAGTGAATCCTTAGCTTCTGTCGATACAGCACGATCGGAAAGTGTGAATATCGCGAGTCCGAGCCTCCTAGTTTGATTTATCGTTATATCGAACGATTGCGAGAGCTGGAAAGTGAATCCTTAGTTTCTGTCGATACAGACCGTGTGGAGCGGGTGCATATCGCGATTCCGAGCCTCCTAGAGTGATTTATCGATAGATTGAACGATTGCGAGGGCAGGAAAGTGAATTCATACCTACCGTCGCTACAGAACGTGTAGAACGGGCGAATATCGAGAGTCCGGGCCTCCTAGTTTGTTTTATCGTTATATCGAACGATTGCGAGAGCTGGAAACTGAACCCTTAGTTTCTGTCGATACAGAACGGGTGGAGCGGGTGCATATCGCTATTCCGAGCCTCCTAGAGTTATTTATCGATAGTCTCAACGATTGCGAGGGCTGGAAAGTGAATCCTTAGCTCCTGTCTATACAGAACGATTGGAAATGGTGAATATCGCGATTCCGAGCCCCCACGAGTGATTTATCGATGCATCGAAAGATTGCGAGGGCTGGAAAGTGAATCCTTAGCATCTGTCGATACAGAACGATTGGGAAGGGTGAATATCGCAATTCCGAGCCTCCTAGAGTGACTTATTGTTATATCCAACGATTGCGAGGGCTGGAAAGTGAATCCTTACCTTCTGTCGATACAGAACGTGTGGAAAGGGTGAATATCGCGATTCCGACCATCCTAGAGTGATTTATCGATAGACCGAACGATTGCGAGGGCTGGGAAGTGAATCCTTAGCTTCTGTCGATACAGCACGATCGGAAAGGGTGAATATCGCGAGTCCGAGCCTCCTAGTTTGATTTATCGTTCTATCGAAGGATTGCGATGGCTGGACGGTGGATATTTAACTTCTGTCGGTACAAAACGATTGGAAAAAATGAATCTCGCGATTCCGAGCCTCCTAGATTGATTTATACTTTAATCGAACGATTCCGAGGGCTGGAATGTGAATTCATACCAACCGTCCATACAGAACGTGTGGAACGGGTGAATATCGCGAGTCCGGGCATCCTAGTTTGATTTATCATTATATCGAACGATTGCGAGAGCTGGAAAGTGAATCCTTAGTTTCTGTCGATACAGACCGTGTGGAGCGGGTGCATATCGCGATTCCGAGCCTCCTAGAGTGATTTATCGATAGATTGAACGATTGCGAGGGCAGGAAAGTGAATTCATACCTACCGTCGCTACAGAACGTGTGGAACGGGCGAATATCGAGAGTCCGGGCCTCCTAGTTTGTTTTATCGTTATATCGAACGATTGCGAGAGCTGGAAACTGAATCCTTAGTTTCTGTCGATACAGAACGGGTGGAGCGGGTGCATATCGCTATTCCGAGCCTCCTAGAGTGATTTATCGATAGTCTCAACGATTGCGAGGGCTGGAAAGTGAATCCTTAGCTCCTGTCTATACAGAACGATTGGAAATGGTGAATATCGCGATTCCGAGCCCCCACGAGTGATTTATCGATGCACCGAACGATTGCGTGGGCTGGAAAGTGAATCCTCAGCATCTGTCGATACAGAACGATTGGGAAGGGTGAAAATCGCAATTCCGAGCCTCCTCGAGTGATTTATCGTTATATCGCACGATTGCGAGGGCTGGAAAGTGAATTCTTACCTTCTGTGGATACAGAACGTGTGGAACGGGTGAATATCGCGATTCCGATCCTCCTAGAGTGACTTATCGTTATATCAAACGATTGCGAGAGCTGGAAAGTGAATCCTTAGTTTCTGTCGATACAGAACGGGTGGAGCGGGTGCATATCGCTATTCCGAGCCTCCTAGAGTGATTTATCGATAGTCTCAACGATTGCGAGGGCTGGAAGGTGAATCCTTAGATCCTGTCTATACAGAACGATTGGAAATGGTGAAAATTGCAATTCCGAGCCTCCTCGAGTGACTTATCGTTATATCGCACGATTGTGTGGGCTGGAAAGTCAATTCTTACCTCCTGTCGATACAGAACGTGTGGAACGGGTGAATATCGCGATTCCGTTCCTCCTAGAGTGACTTATCGTTATATCCAACGATTGCGAGGGCTGGAAAGTGAATCCTTAGCTTCTGTCGATACAGCACGATCGGAAAGTGTGAATATCGCGAGTCCGAGCCTCCTAGTTTGATTTATCGTTATATCGAACGATTGCGAGAGCTGGAAAGTGAATCCTTAGTTTCTGTCGATACAGACCGTGTGGAGCGGGTGCATATCGCGATTCCGAGCCTCCTAGAGTGATTTATCGATAGATTGAACGATTGCGAGGGCAGGAAAGTGAATTCATACCTACCGTCGCTACAGAACGTGTAGAACGGGCGAATATCGAGAGTCCGGGCCTCCTAGTTTGTTTTATCGTTATATCGAACGATTGCGAGAGCTGGAAACTGAACCCTTAGTTTCTGTCGATACAGAACGGGTGGAGCGGGTGCATATCGCTATTCCGAGCCTCCTAGAGTGATTTATCGATAGTCTCAACGATTGCGAGGGCTGGAAAGTGAATCCTTAGCTTCTGTCGATACAGCACGATCGGAAAGTGTGAATATCGCGAGTCCGAGCCTCCTAGTTTGATTTATCGTTATATCGAACGATTGCGAGAGCTGGAAACTGAATCCTTAGTTTCTGTCGATACAGAACGGGTGGAGCGGGTGCATATCGCTATTCCGAGCCTCCTAGAGTGATTTATCGATAGTCTCAACGATTGCGAGGGCTGGAAAGTGAATCCTTAGCTCCTGTCTATACAGAACGATTGGAAATGGTGAATATCGCGATTCCGAGCCCCCACGAGTGATTTATCGATGCATCGAAAGATTGCGAGGGCTGGAAAGTGAATCCTTAGCATCTGTCGATACAGAACGATTGGGAAGGGTGAATATCGCAATTCCGAGCCTCCTAGAGTGACTTATTGTTATATCCAACGATTGCGAGGGCTGGAAAGTGAATCCTTAGCTTCTGTCGATACAGCACGATCGGAAAGTGTGAATATCGCGAGTCCGAGCCTCCTAGTTTGATTTATCGTTATATCGAACGATTGCGAGAGCTGCAAAGTGAATCCTTAGTTTCTGTCGATGCAGAACGTGTGGAGCGGGTGCATATCGCGATTCCGAGCCTCCTAGAGTGATTTATTGATAGATTGAACGATTGCGATGGCAGGGAAGTGAATACTTAGGTTCTGTCGATACAGAACGTGTGGAGCGGGTGCATATCGCTATTCCGAGCCTCCTAGAGTGATTTATCGATAGTCTCAACGATTGCGAGGGCTGGAAAGTGAATTCTTACGTTCTGTGGATACAGAACGTGTGGAACGGGTGAATATCGCGATTCCGAGCATCCTAGAGTGATTTATCGATAGACCGAACGTTTGCGAGGGCTGGGAAGTGAATCCTTACCTTCTGTCGATACAGACCGTGTGGAGCAGGTGAAAATGCGATTCCGAGCCTCCTAGAGTGATTTATCGATAGAACGAACGATTGCGAGTGGTGGAAGGTGAATCCTTAGCTTCTGTCGATACGGAACGTGTGGAGCGGGTGCATATCGCGATTCCGAGCCTCCTAGAGTGATTTATTGATAGATTGAACGATTGCGACAGCAGGAAAGTGAATACATAGGTTCTGTCGATACAGAACGTGTGGAACGGGTGTGTTTCGCGATTCCGAGCCTCCTAGAGTGATTTATCGATAGTCCGATCGATTGCGTGGGCTGGAAAGTGGATGCTTACCTTCAGTCGATACAGAACGATTGGTAAGGGTGAATATCGCAATTCCGAGCCTCCTAGAGTGATTTATCGTTATATCGAACGATTGCGAGGGCAGGAAAGTGAATCCCTTGGTTCTGTCGATACAGAACATGTGGAACGGGTGAATTTCGCGATTCCGAGCCTCCTAGATTGATTTATCGATAGACCGAACGATTGCGAGGGCTGGCAAGTGAATCCTTAGCATCTGTCGATACAGAACGATTGGAAATGGTGAATATCGCGATTCCGAGCCCCCACGAGTGATTTATCGATGCATCGAAAGATTGCGAGGGCTGGAAAGTGAATCCTTAGCATCTGTCGATACAGAACGATTGGGAAGCGTGAATATCGCAATTCCGAGCCTCCTAGAGTGACTTATCCTTATATCGAACGATGCCGAGGGCTGGAATGTGAATTCATACCTTCCGTCGATACAGAACGTGTGGAACGGGTGAATATCGCAATTCCGAGCCTCCTAGTTTGATTTATCGTTATATCGAACGATTGCGAGGGCTGGGAAGTGAATCCTTAGCATCTGTCGATACCGAACGATTGGGAAGGGTGAATATCGCAATTCCGAGCCTCCTAGAGTGACTTATCCTTATATCGAACGATGCCGAGGGCTGGAACGTGAATTCATACCTTCCGTCGATACAGAACGTGTGGAACGGGTGAATATCGCAATTCCGAGCCTCCTAGTTTGATTTATCGTTATATCGAACGATTGCGAGGGCTGGAAAGTTAATCCATAGCTCCTGTTGATACAGAACGTGTGAAGCGGGTGAATATCGCTAGTCCGAGCCTCCTAGAGTGATTTATCGATAGAATCAACGATTGCGAGGCCTGGAAAGTGAATCCTTAGCTCCTGTCTATACAGAACGATTGGAAATGGTGAATATCGCGATTCCGAGCCCCCACGAGTGATTTATCGATGCACCAAACGATTGCGAGGGCTGGAAAGTGAATCCTTAGCATCTGTCGATACAGAACGATTGGGAAGGGTGAATATCGCAATTCCGAGCCTCCTAGAGTGACTTATCCTTATATCGAACGATGCCGAGGGCTGGAATGTGAATTCATACCTTCCGTCGATACAGAACGTGTGGAACGGGTGAATATCGCAATTCCGAGCCTCCTAGTTTGATTTATCGTTATATCGAACGATTGCGAGGGCTGGAAAGTTAATCCATAGCTCCTGTTGATACGGAACGTGTGGAGCGGGTGAATATCGCTAGTCCGAGCCTCCTAGAGTGATTTATCGATAGAATCAACGATTGCGAGGCCTGGAAAGTGAATCCTTAGCTCCTGTCTATACACAACGATTGGAAATGGTGAATATCGCGATTCCGAGCCCCCACGAGTGATTTATCGATGCACCGAACGATTGCGAGGGCTGGAAAGTGAATCCTTAGCATCTGTCGATACACAACGATTGGGAAGGGTGAATATCGCAATTCCGAGCCTCCTAGAGTGATTTATCGTTATATCGAACGATTGCGAGAGCTGGAAAGTGAATCCTTAGTTTCTGTCGATACAGAACGGGTGGAGCGGGTGCATATCGCTATTCCGAGCCTCCTAGAGTGATTTATCGATAGTCTCAACGATTGCGAGGGCTGGAAAGTGAATCCTTAGCTCCTGTCTATACAGAACGATTGGAAATGGTGAATATCGCGATTCCGAGCCCCCACGAGTGATTTATCGATGCACCGAACGATTGCGTGGCCTGGAAAGTGAATCCTCAGCATCTGTCGATACAGAACGATTGGGAAGGGTGAAAATCGCAATTCCGAGCCTCCTCGAGTGACTTATCGTTATATCGCACGATTGCGTGGGCTGGAAAGTCAATTCTTACCTCCTGTCGATACAGAACGTGTGGAACGGGTGAATATCGCGATTCCGTTCCTCCTAGAGTGACTTATCGTTATATCCAACGATTGCGAGGGCTGGAAAGTGAAACCTTAGCTTCTGTCGATACAGCACGATCGGAAAGTGTGAATATCGCGAGTCCGAGCCTCCTAGTTTGATTTATCGTTATATCGAACGATTGCGAGAGCTGCAAAGTGAATCCTTAGTTTCTGTCGATGCAGAACGTGTGGAGCGGGTGCATATCGCGATTCCGAGCCTCCTAGAGTGATTTATTGATAGATTGAACGATTGCGAGGGCAGGAAAGTGAATACTTAGGTTCTGTCGATACAGAACGTGTGGAGCGGGTGCATATCGCTATTCCGAGCCTCCTAGAGTGATTTATCGATAGTCTCAACGATTGCGAGGGCTGGAAAGTGAATTCTTACGTTCTGTGGATACAGAACGTGTGGAACGGGTGAATATCGCGATTCCGAGCATCCTAGAGTGATTTATCGATAGACCGAACGTTTGCGAGGGCTGGGAAGTGAATCCTTACCTTCTGTCGATACAGACCGTGTGGAGCAGGTGAAAATGCGATTCCGAGCCTCCTAGAGTGATTTGTCGATAGAACGAACGATTGCGAGTGGTGGAAGGTGAATCCTTAGCTTCTGTCGATACGGAACGTGTGGAGCGGGTGCATATCGCGATTCCGAGCCTCCTAGAGTGATTTATTGATAGATTGAACGATTGCGACGGCAGGAAAGTGAATACATAGGTTCTGTCGATACAGAACGTGTGGAACGGGTGTGTCTCGCGATTCCGAGCCTCCTAGAGTGATTTATCGATAGTCCGATCGATTGCGTGGGCTGGAAAGTGGATGCTTACCTTCAGTCGATACAGAACGATTGGAAATGGTGAATATCGCGATTCCGAGCCCCCACGAGTGATTTATCGATGCATCGAACGATTGCGAGGGCTGGAAAGTGAATCCTTAGCATCTGTCGATACAGAACGATTGGTAAGGGTGAATATCGCAATTCCGAGCCTCCTAGAGTGATTTATCGTTATATCGAACGATTGCGAGGGCAGGAAAGTGAATCCCTTGGTTCTGTCGATACAGAACATGTGGAACGGGTGAATTTCGCGATTCCGAGCCTCCTAGATTGATTTATCGATAGACCGAACGATTGCGAGGGCTGGAAAGTGAATCCTTAGCATCTGTCGATACAGAACGATTGGGAAGGGTGAATATCGCAATTCCCAGCCTCCTTCAGTGATTTATCCTTATATCGAACGATTCCGAGGGCTGGAATGTGAATTCATACCTACCGTCGATACAGAACGTGTGGATCGGGTGAATATCGCAATTCCGAGCCTCCTAGAGTGATTTATCGTTATATCGAACAATTGCGAGAGCTGGAAACTGAATCCTTAGTTTCTGTCGATACAGAACGGGTGGAGCGGGTGCATATCGCTATTCCGAGCCTCCTAGAGTGATTTATCGATAGTCTCAACGATTGCGAGGGCTGGAAAGTGAATCCTCAGCATCTGTCGATACAGAACGATTGGGAAGGGTGAAAATCGCAATTCCGAGCCTCCTCGAGTGACTTATCGTTATATCGCACGATTGCGAGGGCTGGAAAGTGAATTCTTACCTTCTGTGGATACAGAACGTGTGGAACGGGTGAATATCGCGATTCCGATCCTCCTAGAGTGACTTATCGTTATATCAAACGATTGCGAGAGCTGGAAAGTGAATCCTTAGTTTCTGTCGATACAGAACGGGTAGAGCGGGTGCATATCGCTATTCCGAGCCTCCTAGAGTGGCTTATCGATAGTCTCAACGATTGCGAGGGCTGGAAAGTGAATCCTTAGATCCTGTCTATACAGAACGATTGGAAATGGTGAAAATCGCAATTCCGAGCCTCCTCGAGTGACTTATCGTTATATCGCACGATTGCGAGGGCTGGAAAGTGAATTCTTACCTTCTGTCGATACAGAATGTGTGGAACGGGTGAATATCGCGATTCCGAACGTCCTGGTTTGATTTATCGGTATATCGAACTTTTGCGAGGGCTGGGAAGTGAATCCTTAGGTTCTGTCGATACAGAACGGGTGGAGCGGGTGCATATCGCTATTCCGAGCCTCCTAGAGTGATTTATCGATAGTCTCAACGATTGCGAGGGCTGGAAAGTGAATCCTTAGATCCTGTCGATACAGCACGATCGGAAAGTGTGAATATCGCGAGTCCGAGCCTCCTAGTTTGATTTATCGTTATATCGAACGATTGCGAGAGCTGCAAAGTGAATCCTTAGTTTCTGTCGATGCAGAACGTGTGGAGCGGGTGCATATCGCGATTCCGAGCCTCCTAGAGTGATTTATTGATAGATTGAACGATTGCGAGGGCAGGAAAGTGAATACTTAGGTTCTGTCGATACAGAACGTGTGGAGCGGGTGCATATCGCTATTCCGAGCCTCCTAGAGTGATTTATCGATAGTCTCAACGATTGCGAGGGCTGGAAAGTGAATTCTTACGTTCTGTGGATACAGAACGTGTGGAACGGGTGAATATCGCGATTCCGAGCATCCTAGAGTGATTTATCGATAGACCGAACGTTTGCGAGGGCTGGGAAGTGAATCCTTACCTTCTGTCGATACAGACCGTGTGGAGCAGGTGAAAATGCGATTCCGAGCCTCCTAGAGTGATTTATCGATAGAACGAACGATTGCGAGTGGTGGAAGGTGAATCCTTAGCTTCTGTCGATACGGAACGTGTGGAGCGGGTGCATATCGCGATTCCGAGCCTCCTAGAGTGATTTATTGATAGATTGAACGATTGCGACGGCAGGAAAGTGAATACATAGGTTCTGTCGATACAGAACGTGTGGAACGGGTGTGTTTCGCGATTCCGAGCCTCCTAGAGTGATTTATCGATAGTCCGATCGATTGCGTGGGCTGGAAAGTGGATGCTTACCTTCAGTCGATACAGAACGATTGGAAATGGTGAATATCGCGATTCCGAGCCCCCACGAGTGATTTATCGATGCATCGAACGATTGCGAGGGCTGGAAAGTGAATCCTTAGCATCTGACGATACAGAACGATTGGTAAGGGTGAATATCGCAATTCCGAGCCTCCTAGAGTGATTTATCGTTATATCGAACGATTGCGGGGGCAGGAAAGTGAATCCCTTGGTTCTGTCGATACAGAACATGTGGAACGGGTGAATTTCGCGATTCCGAGCCTCCTAGATTGATTTATCGATAGACCGAACGATTGCGAGGGCTGGAAAGTGAATCCTTAGCATCTGTCGATACAGAACGATTGGGAAGGGTGAATATCGCAATTCCCAGCCTCCTTCAGTGATTTATCCTTATATCGAACGATTCCGAGGGCTGGAATGTGAATTCATACCTACCGTCGATACAGAACGTGTGGGTCGGGTGAATATCGCAATTCCGAGCCTCCTAGAGTGATTTATCGTTATACCGAACAATTGCGAGAGCTGGAAACTGAATCCTTAGTTTCTGTCGATACAGAACGGGTGGAGCGGGTGCATATCGCTATTCCGAGCCTCCTAGAGTGATTTATCGATAGTCTCAACGATTGCGAGGGCTGGAAAGTGAATCCTCAGCATCTGTCGATACAGAACGATTGGGAAGGGTGAAAATCGCAATTCCGAGCCTCCTCGAGTGACTTATCGTTATATCGCACGATTGCGAGGGCTGGAAAGTGAATTCTTACCTTCTGTGGATACAGAACGTGTGGAACGGGTGAATATCGCGATTCCGATCCTCCTAGAGTGACTTATCGTTATATCAAACGATTGCGAGAGCTGGAAAGTGAATCCTTAGTTTCTGTCGATACAGAACGGGTGGAGCGGGTGCATATCGCTATTCCGAGCCTCCTAGAGTGATTTATCGATAGTCTCAACGATTGCGAGGGCTGGAAAGTGAATCCTCAGCATCTGTCGATACAGAACGATTGGGAAGGGTGAAAATCGCTATTCCGAGCCTCCTAGAGTGACTTATCGATAGTCTCAACGATTGCGAGGGCTGGAAAGTGAATCCTTAGATCCTGTCTATACAGAACGATTGGAAATGGTGAAAATCGCAATTCCGAGCCTCCTCGAGTGACTTATCGTTATATCGCACGATTGCGAGGGCTGGAAAGTGAATTCTTACCTTCTGTCGATACAGAATGTGTGGAACGGGTGAATATCGCGATTCCGAACCTCCTGGTTTGATTTATCGGTATATCGAACTTTTGCGAGGGCTTGGAAGTGAATCCTTAGGTTCTGTCGATACAGAACGGGTGGAGCGGGTGCATATCGCTATTCCTCGCCTCCTAGAGTGATTTATCGATAGTCTCAACGATTGCGAGGGCTGGAAAGTGAATCCTTAGATCCTGTCTATACAGAACGATTGGAAATGGTGAAAATCGCAATTCCGAGCCTCCTCGAGTGACTTATCGTTATATCGCACGATTGCGAGGGCTGGAAAGTGAATTCTTACCTTCTGTCGATACAGAACGTGTGGAAAGGGTGAATATCGCGATTCCGACCATCCTACAGTGATTTATCGTTAGAACGAACGATTGCGAGTGGTGGAAGGTGAATCCTTAGCTTCTGTCAATACGGAACGTGTGGAGCGGGGGAATATCGCGATTCCGAGCCTCCTAGAGTGACTTATCGTTATATCGTACGATTGCGTGGGCTGGAAAGTCAATTCTTACCTCCTGTCGATACAGAACGTGTGGAACGGGTGAATATCGCGATTCCGTTCCTCCTAGAGTGACTTATCATTATATCCAACGATTGCGAGGGCTGGAAAGTGAATCCTTAGCTCGTGTCGATACAGAACGTGTGGAGCGGGTGAATATCGCCATTCCGTTCCTCCTAGAGTGACTTATCGTTATATCCAACGATTGCGAGGGCTGGAAAGTGAATCCTTAGCTCCTGTCGATACAGAACGTGTGGAACGGGTGAATTTCGCCATTCCTAGCCTCCTAGAGTGATTTATCGATAGTCCGATCGATTGCGTGGGCTGGAAAGTGGATCCTTACCTTCAGTCGATATAGAAAGATTGGAAATGGTGATTATCGCGATTCAAGCCCCCACGAGTGATTTATCGATGCATCGAACGATTGCGGGGGCTGGAAAGTGGATGCTTACCTTCAGTCGATACAGAACGATTGGAAATGGTGAATATCGCGATTCCGAGCCCCCACGAGTGATTTATCGATGCATCGAAAGATTGCGAGGGCTGGAAAGTGAATCCTTAGCATCTGTCGATACAGAACGATTGGGAAGGGTGAATATCGCAATTCCGAGCCTCCTAGAGTGACTTATCCTTATATCGAACGATGCCGAGGGCTGGAATGTGAATTCATACCTTCCGTCGATACAGAACGTGTGGAACGGGTGAATATCGCAATTCCGAGCCTCCTAGTTTGATTTATCGTTATATCGAACGATTGCGAGGGCTGGGAAGTGAATCCTTAGCATCTGTCGATACCGAACGATTGGGAAGGGTGACTATCGCAATTCCGAGCCTCCTAGAGTGACTTATCCTTATATCGAACGACGCTGAGGGCTGGAATGTGAATTCATACCTTCCGTCGATACAGAACGTGTGGAACGGGTGAATATCGCAATTCCGAGCCTCCTAGTTTGATTTATCGTTATATCGAACGATTGCGAGGGCTGGAAAGTTAATCCATAGCTCCTGTTGATACAGAACGTGTGGAGCAGGTGAATATCGCTAGTCCGAGCCTCCTAGAGTGATTTATCGATAGTCTCAACGATTGCGAGGGCTGGAAAGTGAATCTTTAGCTCCTGTCTATACAGAACGATTGGAAATGGTGAATATCGCGATTCCGAGCCCCCACGAGTGATTTATCAATGCATCGAAAGATTGCGAGGGCTGGGAAGTTAATCCTTAGCATCTGTCGATACAGAACGGGTGGAGCGGGTGCATATCGCTATTCCGAGCCTCCTAGAGTGATTTATCGATAGTCTCAACGATTGCGAGGGCTGGAAAGTGAATCTTTAGCTCCTGTCTATACAGAACGATTGGAAATGGTGAAAATCGCAATTCCGAGCCTCCTCGAGTGACTTATCGTTATATCGCACGATTGCGAGGGCTGGAAAGTGAATTCTTACCTCCTGTGGATACAGAACGTGTGGAACGGGTGAATATCGCGAGTCCGATCCTCCTAGAGTGACTTATCGTTTTATCAAACGATTGCGAGGGGTTGAACGTAAATCCTTAGCTTCTGTCGATACAGCACGATCGGAAAGTGTGAATATCGCGAGTCCGAGCCTCCTAGTTTGACTTATCGTTATATCGAACGATTGCGATGGCTGGGAAGTGAATCCTTACCTTCTGTCGATACAGAACGTGTGGAAAGGGTGAATATCGCGATTCCGACCATCCTAGAGTGATTTATCGATAGACCGAACGATTGCGAGGGCTGGGAAGTGAATCCTTAGCTTCTGTCGATACAGCACGATCGGAAAGGGTGAATATCGCGAGTCCGAGCCTCCTAGTTTGATTTATCGTTATATCGAACGATTGCGATGGCTGGACGGTGGATATTTAACTTCTGTCGGTACAAAACGATTGGAAAAAATGAATCTCGCGATTCCGAGCCTCCTAGATTGATTTATACTTTAATCGAACGATTCCGAGGGCTGGAATGTGAATTCATACCAACCGTCCATACAGAACGTGTGGAACGGGTGAATATCGCGAGTCCGGGCCTCCTAGTTTGATTTATCATTATATCGAACGATTGCGAGAGCTGGAAAGTGAATCCTTAGTTTCTGTCGATACAGACCGTGTGGAGCGGGTGCATATCGCGATTCCGAGCCTCCTAGAGTGATTTATCGATAGATTGAACGATTGCGAGGGCAGGAAAGTGAATTCATACCTACCGTCGCTACAGAACGTGTGGAACGGGCGAATATCGAGAGTCCGGGCCTCCTAGTTTGTTTTATCGTTATATCGAACGATTGCGAGAGCTGGAAACTGAACCCTTAGTTTCTGTCGATACAGAACGGGTGGAGCGGGTGCATATCGCTATTCCGAGCCTCCTAGAGTTATTTATCGATAGTCTCAACGATTGCGAGGGCTGGAAAGTGAATCCTTAGCTCCTGTCTATACAGAACGATTGGAAATGGTGAATATCGCGATTCCGAGCCCCCACGAGTGATTTATCGATGCATCGAAAGATTGCGAGGGCTGGAAAGTGAATCCTTAGCATCTGTCGATACAGAACGATTGGGAAGGGTGAATATCGCAATTCTGAGCCTCCTAGAGTGACTTATTGTTATATCCAACGATTGCGAGGGCTGGAAAGTGAATCCTTAGCTTATGTCGATACAGCACGATCGGAAAGTGTGAATATCGCGAGTCCGAGCCTCCTAGTTTGATTTATCGTTATATCGAACGATTGCGAGAGCTGCAAAGTGAATCCTTAGTTTCTGTCGATGCAGAACGTGTGGAGCGGGTGCATATCGCGATTCCGAGCCTCCTAGAGTGATTTATTGATAGATTGAACGATTGCGAGGGCAGGAAAGTGAATACTTAGGTTCTGTCGATACAGAACGTGTGGAGCGGGTGCATATCGCTATTCCGAGCCTCCTAGAGTGATTTATCGATAGTCTCAACGATTGCGAGGGCTGGAAAGTGAATTCTTACGTTCTGTGGATACAGAACGTGTGGAACGGGTGAATATCGCGATTCCGAGCATCCTAGAGTGATTTATCGATAGACCGAACGTTTGCGAGGGCTGGGAAGTGAATCCTTACCTTCTGTCGATACAGACCGTGTGGAGCAGGTGAAAATGCGATTCCGAGCCTCCTAGAGTGATTTATCGATAGAACGAACGATTGCGAGTGGTGGAAGGTGAATCCTTAGCTTCTGTCGATACGGAACGTGTGGAGCGGGTGCATATCGCGATTCCGAGCCTCCTAGAGTGATTTATTGATAGATTGAACGATTGCGACGGCAGGAAACTGAATACATAGGTTCTGTCGATACAGAACGTGTGGAACGGGTGTGTTTCGCGATTCCGAGCCTCCTAGAGTGATTTATCGATAGTCCGATCGATTGCGTGGGCTGGAAAGTGGATGCTTACCTTCAGTCGATACAGAACGATTGGAAATGGTGAATATCGCGATTCCGAGCCCCCACGAGTGATGTATCGATGCATCGAACGATTGCGAGGGCTGGAAAGTGAATCCTTAGCATCTGTCGATACAGAACGATTGGTAAGGGTGAATATCGCAATTCCGAGCCTCCTAGAGTGATTTATCGTTATATCGAACGATTGCGGGGGCAGGAAAGTGAATCCCTTGGTTCTGTCGATACAGAACATGTGGAACGGGTGAATTTCGCGATTCCGAGCCTCCTAGATTGATTTATCGATAGACCGAACGATTGCGAGGGCTGGAAAGTGAATCCTTAGCATCTGTCGATACAGAACGATTGGGAAGGGTGAATATCGCAATTCCCAGCCTCCTTCAGTGATTTATCCTTATATCGAACGATTCCGAGGGCTGGAATGTGAATTCATACCTACCGTCGATACAGAACGTGTGGATCGGGTGCATATCGCTATTCCGAGCCTCCTAGAGTGATTTATCGATAGTCTCAACGATTGCGAGGGCTGGAAAGTGAATCCTTAGCTCCTGTCTATACAGAACGATTGGAAATGGTGAATATCGCGATTCCGAGCCCCCACGAGTGATTTATCGATGCACCGAACGATTGCGTGGGCTGGAAAGTGAATCCTCAGCATCTGTCGATACAGAACGATTGGGAAGGGTGAAAATCGCAATTCCGAGCCTCCTCGAGTGATTTATCGTTATATCGCACGATTGCGAGGGCTGGAAAGTGAATTCTTACCTTCTGTGGATACAGAACGTGTGGAACGGGTGAATATCGCGATTCCGATCCTCCTAGAGTGACTTGTCGTTATATCAAACGATTGCGAGAGCTGGAAAGTGAATCCTTAGTTTCTGTCGATACAGAACGGGTGGAGCGGGTGCATATCGCTATTCCGGGCCTCCTAGAGTGATTTATCGATAGTCTCAACGATTGCGAGGGCTGGAAGGTGAATCCTTAGATCCTGTCTATACAGAACGATTGGAAATGGTGAAAATTGCAATTCCGAGCCTCCTCGAGTGACTTATCGTTATATCGCACGATTGCGTGGGCTGGAAAGTCAATTCTTACCTCCTGTCGATACAGAACGTGTGGAACGGGTGAATATCGCGATTCCGTTCCTCCTAGAGTGACTTATCGTTATATCCAACGATTGCGAGGGCTGGAAAGTGAATCCTTAGCTTCTGTCGATACAGCACGATCGGAAAGTGTGAATATCGCGAGTCCGAGCCTCCTAGTTTGATTTATCGTTATATCGAACGATTGCGAGAGCTGGAAAGTGAATCCTTAGTTTCTGTCGATACAGACCGTGTGGAGCGGGTGCATATCGCGATTCCGAGCCTCCTAGAGTGATTTATCGATAGATTGAACGATTGCGAGGGCAGGAAAGTGAATTCATACCTACCGTCGCTACAGAACGTGTAGAACGGGCGAATATCGAGAGTCCGGGCCTCCTAGTTTGTTTTATCGTTATATCGAACGATTGCGAGAGCTGGAAACTGAACCCTTAGTTTCTGTCGATACAGAACGGGTGGAGCGGGTGCATATCGCTATTCCGAGCCTCCTAGAGTTATTTATCGATAGTCTCAACGATTGCGAGGGCTGGAAAGTGAATCCTTAGCTTCTGTCGATACAGCACGATCGGAAAGTGTGAATATCGCGAGTCCGAGCCTCCTAGTTTGATTTATCGTTATATCGAACGATTGCGAGAGCTGGAAACTGAATCCTTAGTTTCTGTCGATACAGAACGGGTGGAGCGGGTGCATATCGCTATTCCGAGCCTCCTAGAGTGATTTATCGATAGTCTCAACGATTGCGAGGGCTGGAAAGTGAATCCTTAGCTCCTGTCTATACAGAACGATTGGAAATGGTGAATATCGCGATTCCGAGCCCCCACGAGTGATTTATCGATGCATCGAAAGATTGCGAGGGCTGGAAAGTGAATCCTTAGCATCTGTCGATACAGAACGATTGGGAAGGGTGAATATCGCAATTCCGAGCCTCCTAGAGTGACTTATTGTTATATCCAACGATTGCGAGGGCTGGAAAGTGAATCCTTAGCTTCTGTCGATACAGCACGATCGGAAAGTGTGAATATCGCGAGTCCGAGCCTCCTAGTTTGATTTATCGTTATATCGAACGATTGCGAGAGCTGCAAAGTGAATCCTTAGTTTCTGTCGATGCAGAACGTGTGGAGCGGGTGCATATCGCGATTCCGAGCCTCCTAGAGTGATTTATTGATAGATTGAACGATTGCGATGGCAGGGAAGTGAATACTTAGGTTCTGTCGATACAGAACGTGTGGAGCGGGTGCATATCGCTATTCCGAGCCTCCTAGAGTGATTTATCGATAGTCTCAACGATTGCGAGGGCTGGAAAGTGAATTCTTACGTTCTGTGGATACAGAACGTGTGGAACGGGTGAATATCGCGATTCCGAGCATCCTAGAGTGATTTATCGATAGACCGAACGTTTGCGAGGGCTGGGAAGTGAATCCTTACCTTCTGTCGATACAGACCGTGTGGAGCAGGTGAAAATGCGATTCCGAGCCTCCTAGAGTGATTTATCGATAGAACGAACGATTGCGAGTGGTGGAAGGTGAATCCTTAGCTTCTGTCGATACGGAACGTGTGGAGCGGGTGCATATCGCGATTCCGAGCCTCCTAGAGTGATTTATTGATAGATTGAACGATTGCGACAGCAGGAAAGTGAATACATAGGTTCTGTCGATACAGAACGTGTGGAACGGGTGTGTTTCGCGATTCCGAGCCTCCTAGAGTGATTTATCGATAGTCCGATCGATTGCGTGGGCTGGAAAGTGGATGCTTACCTTCAGTCGATACAGAACGATTGGTAAGGGTGAATATCGCAATTCCGAGCCTCCTAGAGTGATTTATCGTTATATCGAACGATTGCGAGGGCAGGAAAGTGAATCCCTTGGTTCTGTCGATACAGAACATGTGGAACGGGTGAATTTCGCGATTCCGAGCCTCCTAGATTGATTTATCGATAGACCGAACGATTGCGAGGGCTGGCAAGTGAATCCTTAGCATCTGTCGATACAGAACGATTGGAAATGGTGAATATCGCGATTCCGAGCCCCCACGAGTGATTTATCGATGCATCGAAAGATTGCGAGGGCTGGAAAGTGAATCCTTAGCATCTGTCGATACAGAACGATTGGGAAGCGTGAATATCGCAATTCCGAGCCTCCTAGAGTGACTTATCCTTATATCGAACGATGCCGAGGGCTGGAATGTGAATTCATACCTTCCGTCGATACAGAACGTGTGGAACGGGTGAATATCGCAATTCCGAGCCTCCTAGTTTGATTTATCGTTATATCGAACGATTGCGAGGGCTGGGAAGTGAATCCTTAGCATCTGTCGATACCGAACGATTGGGAAGGGTGAATATCGCAATTCCGAGCCTCCTAGAGTGACTTATCCTTATATCGAACGATGCCGAGGGCTGGAACGTGAATTCATACCTTCCGTCGATACAGAACGTGTGGAACGGGTGAATATCGCAATTCCGAGCCTCCTAGTTTGATTTATCGTTATATCGAACGATTGCGAGGGCTGGAAAGTTAATCCATAGCTCCTGTTGATACAGAACGTGTGAAGCGGGTGAATATCGCTAGTCCGAGCCTCCTAGAGTGATTTATCGATAGAATCAACGATTGCGAGGCCTGGAAAGTGAATCCTTAGCTCCTGTCTATACAGAACGATTGGAAATGGTGAATATCGCGATTCCGAGCCCCCACGAGTGATTTATCGATGCACCAAACGATTGCGAGGGCTGGAAAGTGAATCCTTAGCATCTGTCGATACAGAACGATTGGGAAGGGTGAATATCGCAATTCCGAGCCTCCTAGAGTGACTTATCCTTATATCGAACGATGCCGAGGGCTGGAATGTGAATTCATACCTTCCGTCGATACAGAACGTGTGGAACGGGTGAATATCGCAATTCCGAGCCTCCTAGTTTGATTTATCGTTATATCGAACGATTGCGAGGGCTGGAAAGTTAATCCATAGCTCCTGTTGATACGGAACGTGTGGAGCGGGTGAATATCGCTAGTCCGAGCCTCCTAGAGTGATTTATCGATAGAATCAACGATTGCGAGGCCTGGAAAGTGAATCCTTAGCTCCTGTCTATACACAACGATTGGAAATGGTGAATATCGCGATTCCGAGCCCCCACGAGTGATTTATCGATGCACCGAACGATTGCGAGGGCTGGAAAGTGAATCCTTAGCATCTGTCGATACACAACGATTGGGAAGGGTGAATATCGCAATTCCGAGCCTCCTAGAGTGATTTATCGTTATATCGAACGATTGCGAGAGCTGGAAAGTGAATCCTTAGTTTCTGTCGATACAGAACGGGTGGAGCGGGTGCATATCGCTATTCCGAGCCTCCTAGAGTGATTTATCGATAGTCTCAACGATTGCGAGGGCTGGAAAGTGAATCCTTAGCTCCTGTCTATACAGAACGATTGGAAATGGTGAATATCGCGATTCCGAGCCCCCACGAGTGATTTATCGATGCACCGAACGATTGCGTGGCCTGGAAAGTGAATCCTCAGCATCTGTCGATACAGAACGATTGGGAAGGGTGAAAATCGCAATTCCGAGCCTCCTCGAGTGACTTATCGTTATATCGCACGATTGCGTGGGCTGGAAAGTCAATTCTTACCTCCTGTCGATACAGAACGTGTGGAACGGGTGAATATCGCGATTCCGTTCCTCCTAGAGTGACTTATCGTTATATCCAACGATTGCGAGGGCTGGAAAGTGAAACCTTAGCTTCTGTCGATACAGCACGATCGGAAAGTGTGAATATCGCGAGTCCGAGCCTCCTAGTTTGATTTATCGTTATATCGAACGATTGCGAGAGCTGCAAAGTGAATCCTTAGTTTCTGTCGATGCAGAACGTGTGGAGCGGGTGCATATCGCGATTCCGAGCCTCCTAGAGTGATTTATTGATAGATTGAACGATTGCGAGGGCAGGAAAGTGAATACTTAGGTTCTGTCGATACAGAACGTGTGGAGCGGGTGCATATCGCTATTCCGAGCCTCCTAGAGTGATTTATCGATAGTCTCAACGATTGCGAGGGCTGGAAAGTGAATTCTTACGTTCTGTGGATACAGAACGTGTGGAACGGGTGAATATCGCGATTCCGAGCATCCTAGAGTGATTTATCGATAGACCGAACGTTTGCGAGGGCTGGGAAGTGAATCCTTACCTTCTGTCGATACAGACCGTGTGGAGCAGGTGAAAATGCGATTCCGAGCCTCCTAGAGTGATTTGTCGATAGAACGAACGATTGCGAGTGGTGGAAGGTGAATCCTTAGCTTCTGTCGATACGGAACGTGTGGAGCGGGTGCATATCGCGATTCCGAGCCTCCTAGAGTGATTTATTGATAGATTGAACGATTGCGACGGCAGGAAAGTGAATACATAGGTTCTGTCGATACAGAACGTGTGGAACGGGTGTGTCTCGCGATTCCGAGCCTCCTAGAGTGATTTATCGATAGTCCGATCGATTGCGTGGGCTGGAAAGTGGATGCTTACCTTCAGTCGATACAGAACGATTGGAAATGGTGAATATCGCGATTCCGAGCCCCCACGAGTGATTTATCGATGCATCGAACGATTGCGAGGGCTGGAAAGTGAATCCTTAGCATCTGTCGATACAGAACGATTGGTAAGGGTGAATATCGCAATTCCGAGCCTCCTAGAGTGATTTATCGTTATATCGAACGATTGCGAGGGCAGGAAAGTGAATCCCTTGGTTCTGTCGATACAGAACATGTGGAACGGGTGAATTTCGCGATTCCGAGCCTCCTAGATTGATTTATCGATAGACCGAACGATTGCGAGGGCTGGAAAGTGAATCCTTAGCATCTGTCGATACAGAACGATTGGGAAGGGTGAATATCGCAATTCCCAGCCTCCTTCAGTGATTTATCCTTATATCGAACGATTCCGAGGGCTGGAATGTGAATTCATACCTACCGTCGATACAGAACGTGTGGATCGGGTGAATATCGCAATTCCGAGCCTCCTAGAGTGATTTATCGTTATATCGAACAATTGCGAGAGCTGGAAACTGAATCCTTAGTTTCTGTCGATACAGAACGGGTGGAGCGGGTGCATATCGCTATTCCGAGCCTCCTAGAGTGATTTATCGATAGTCTCAACGATTGCGAGGGCTGGAAAGTGAATCCTCAGCATCTGTCGATACAGAACGATTGGGAAGGGTGAAAATCGCAATTCCGAGCCTCCTCGAGTGACTTATCGTTATATCGCACGATTGCGAGGGCTGGAAAGTGAATTCTTACCTTCTGTGGATACAGAACGTGTGGAACGGGTGAATATCGCGATTCCGATCCTCCTAGAGTGACTTATCGTTATATCAAACGATTGCGAGAGCTGGAAAGTGAATCCTTAGTTTCTGTCGATACAGAACGGGTAGAGCGGGTGCATATCGCTATTCCGAGCCTCCTAGAGTGGCTTATCGATAGTCTCAACGATTGCGAGGGCTGGAAAGTGAATCCTTAGATCCTGTCTATACAGAACGATTGGAAATGGTGAAAATCGCAATTCCGAGCCTCCTCGAGTGACTTATCGTTATATCGCACGATTGCGAGGGCTGGAAAGTGAATTCTTACCTTCTGTCGATACAGAATGTGTGGAACGGGTGAATATCGCGATTCCGAACGTCCTGGTTTGATTTATCGGTATATCGAACTTTTGCGAGGGCTGGGAAGTGAATCCTTAGGTTCTGTCGATACAGAACGGGTGGAGCGGGTGCATATCGCTATTCCGAGCCTCCTAGAGTGATTTATCGATAGTCTCAACGATTGCGAGGGCTGGAAAGTGAATCCTTAGATCCTGTCGATACAGCACGATCGGAAAGTGTGAATATCGCGAGTCCGAGCCTCCTAGTTTGATTTATCGTTATATCGAACGATTGCGAGAGCTGCAAAGTGAATCCTTAGTTTCTGTCGATGCAGAACGTGTGGAGCGGGTGCATATCGCGATTCCGAGCCTCCTAGAGTGATTTATTGATAGATTGAACGATTGCGAGGGCAGGAAAGTGAATACTTAGGTTCTGTCGATACAGAACGTGTGGAGCGGGTGCATATCGCTATTCCGAGCCTCCTAGAGTGATTTATCGATAGTCTCAACGATTGCGAGGGCTGGAAAGTGAATTCTTACGTTCTGTGGATACAGAACGTGTGGAACGGGTGAATATCGCGATTCCGAGCATCCTAGAGTGATTTATCGATAGACCGAACGTTTGCGAGGGCTGGGAAGTGAATCCTTACCTTCTGTCGATACAGACCGTGTGGAGCAGGTGAAAATGCGATTCCGAGCCTCCTAGAGTGATTTATCGATAGAACGAACGATTGCGAGTGGTGGAAGGTGAATCCTTAGCTTCTGTCGATACGGAACGTGTGGAGCGGGTGCATATCGCGATTCCGAGCCTCCTAGAGTGATTTATTGATAGATTGAACGATTGCGACGGCAGGAAAGTGAATACATAGGTTCTGTCGATACAGAACGTGTGGAACGGGTGTGTTTCGCGATTCCGAGCCTCCTAGAGTGATTTATCGATAGTCCGATCGATTGCGTGGGCTGGAAAGTGGATGCTTACCTTCAGTCGATACAGAACGATTGGAAATGGTGAATATCGCGATTCCGAGCCCCCACGAGTGATTTATCGATGCATCGAACGATTGCGAGGGCTGGAAAGTGAATCCTTAGCATCTGACGATACAGAACGATTGGTAAGGGTGAATATCGCAATTCCGAGCCTCCTAGAGTGATTTATCGTTATATCGAACGATTGCGGGGGCAGGAAAGTGAATCCCTTGGTTCTGTCGATACAGAACATGTGGAACGGGTGAATTTCGCGATTCCGAGCCTCCTAGATTGATTTATCGATAGACCGAACGATTGCGAGGGCTGGAAAGTGAATCCTTAGCATCTGTCGATACAGAACGATTGGGAAGGGTGAATATCGCAATTCCCAGCCTCCTTCAGTGATTTATCCTTATATCGAACGATTCCGAGGGCTGGAATGTGAATTCATACCTACCGTCGATACAGAACGTGTGGGTCGGGTGAATATCGCAATTCCGAGCCTCCTAGAGTGATTTATCGTTATACCGAACAATTGCGAGAGCTGGAAACTGAATCCTTAGTTTCTGTCGATACAGAACGGGTGGAGCGGGTGCATATCGCTATTCCGAGCCTCCTAGAGTGATTTATCGATAGTCTCAACGATTGCGAGGGCTGGAAAGTGAATCCTCAGCATCTGTCGATACAGAACGATTGGGAAGGGTGAAAATCGCAATTCCGAGCCTCCTCGAGTGACTTATCGTTATATCGCACGATTGCGAGGGCTGGAAAGTGAATTCTTACCTTCTGTGGATACAGAACGTGTGGAACGGGTGAATATCGCGATTCCGATCCTCCTAGAGTGACTTATCGTTATATCAAACGATTGCGAGAGCTGGAAAGTGAATCCTTAGTTTCTGTCGATACAGAACGGGTGGAGCGGGTGCATATCGCTATTCCGAGCCTCCTAGAGTGATTTATCGATAGTCTCAACGATTGCGAGGGCTGGAAAGTGAATCCTCAGCATCTGTCGATACAGAACGATTGGGAAGGGTGAAAATCGCTATTCCGAGCCTCCTAGAGTGACTTATCGATAGTCTCAACGATTGCGAGGGCTGGAAAGTGAATCCTTAGATCCTGTCTATACAGAACGATTGGAAATGGTGAAAATCGCAATTCCGAGCCTCCTCGAGTGACTTATCGTTATATCGCACGATTGCGAGGGCTGGAAAGTGAATTCTTACCTTCTGTCGATACAGAATGTGTGGAACGGGTGAATATCGCGATTCCGAACCTCCTGGTTTGATTTATCGGTATATCGAACTTTTGCGAGGGCTTGGAAGTGAATCCTTAGGTTCTGTCGATACAGAACGGGTGGAGCGGGTGCATATCGCTATTCCTCGCCTCCTAGAGTGATTTATCGATAGTCTCAACGATTGCGAGGGCTGGAAAGTGAATCCTTAGATCCTGTCTATACAGAACGATTGGAAATGGTGAAAATCGCAATTCCGAGCCTCCTCGAGTGACTTATCGTTATATCGCACGATTGCGAGGGCTGGAAAGTGAATTCTTACCTTCTGTCGATACAGAACGTGTGGAAAGGGTGAATATCGCGATTCCGACCATCCTACAGTGATTTATCGTTAGAACGAACGATTGCGAGTGGTGGAAGGTGAATCCTTAGCTTCTGTCAATACGGAACGTGTGGAGCGGGGGAATATCGCGATTCCGAGCCTCCTAGAGTGACTTATCGTTATATCGTACGATTGCGTGGGCTGGAAAGTCAATTCTTACCTCCTGTCGATACAGAACGTGTGGAACGGGTGAATATCGCGATTCCGTTCCTCCTAGAGTGACTTATCATTATATCCAACGATTGCGAGGGCTGGAAAGTGAATCCTTAGCTCGTGTCGATACAGAACGTGTGGAGCGGGTGAATATCGCCATTCCGTTCCTCCTAGAGTGACTTATCGTTATATCCAACGATTGCGAGGGCTGGAAAGTGAATCCTTAGCTCCTGTCGATACAGAACGTGTGGAACGGGTGAATTTCGCCATTCCTAGCCTCCTAGAGTGATTTATCGATAGTCCGATCGATTGCGTGGGCTGGAAAGTGGATCCTTACCTTCAGTCGATATAGAAAGATTGGAAATGGTGATTATCGCGATTCAAGCCCCCACGAGTGATTTATCGATGCATCGAACGATTGCGGGGGCTGGAAAGTGGATGCTTACCTTCAGTCGATACAGAACGATTGGAAATGGTGAATATCGCGATTCCGAGCCCCCACGAGTGATTTATCGATGCATCGAAAGATTGCGAGGGCTGGAAAGTGAATCCTTAGCATCTGTCGATACAGAACGATTGGGAAGGGTGAATATCGCAATTCCGAGCCTCCTAGAGTGACTTATCCTTATATCGAACGATGCCGAGGGCTGGAATGTGAATTCATACCTTCCGTCGATACAGAACGTGTGGAACGGGTGAATATCGCAATTCCGAGCCTCCTAGTTTGATTTATCGTTATATCGAACGATTGCGAGGGCTGGGAAGTGAATCCTTAGCATCTGTCGATACCGAACGATTGGGAAGGGTGACTATCGCAATTCCGAGCCTCCTAGAGTGACTTATCCTTATATCGAACGACGCTGAGGGCTGGAATGTGAATTCATACCTTCCGTCGATACAGAACGTGTGGAACGGGTGAATATCGCAATTCCGAGCCTCCTAGTTTGATTTATCGTTATATCGAACGATTGCGAGGGCTGGAAAGTTAATCCATAGCTCCTGTTGATACAGAACGTGTGGAGCAGGTGAATATCGCTAGTCCGAGCCTCCTAGAGTGATTTATCGATAGTCTCAACGATTGCGAGGGCTGGAAAGTGAATCTTTAGCTCCTGTCTATACAGAACGATTGGAAATGGTGAATATCGCGATTCCGAGCCCCCACGAGTGATTTATCAATGCATCGAAAGATTGCGAGGGCTGGGAAGTTAATCCTTAGCATCTGTCGATACAGAACGGGTGGAGCGGGTGCATATCGCTATTCCGAGCCTCCTAGAGTGATTTATCGATAGTCTCAACGATTGCGAGGGCTGGAAAGTGAATCTTTAGCTCCTGTCTATACAGAACGATTGGAAATGGTGAAAATCGCAATTCCGAGCCTCCTCGAGTGACTTATCGTTATATCGCACGATTGCGAGGGCTGGAAAGTGAATTCTTACCTCCTGTGGATACAGAACGTGTGGAACGGGTGAATATCGCGAGTCCGATCCTCCTAGAGTGACTTATCGTTTTATCAAACGATTGCGAGGGGTTGAACGTAAATCCTTAGCTTCTGTCGATACAGCACGATCGGAAAGTGTGAATATCGCGAGTCCGAGCCTCCTAGTTTGACTTATCGTTATATCGAACGATTGCGATGGCTGGGAAGTGAATCCTTACCTTCTGTCGATACAGAACGTGTGGAAAGGGTGAATATCGCGATTCCGACCATCCTAGAGTGATTTATCGATAGACCGAACGATTGCGAGGGCTGGGAAGTGAATCCTTAGCTTCTGTCGATACAGCACGATCGGAAAGGGTGAATATCGCGAGTCCGAGCCTCCTAGTTTGATTTATCGTTATATCGAACGATTGCGATGGCTGGACGGTGGATATTTAACTTCTGTCGGTACAAAACGATTGGAAAAAATGAATCTCGCGATTCCGAGCCTCCTAGATTGATTTATACTTTAATCGAACGATTCCGAGGGCTGGAATGTGAATTCATACCAACCGTCCATACAGAACGTGTGGAACGGGTGAATATCGCGAGTCCGGGCCTCCTAGTTTGATTTATCATTATATCGAACGATTGCGAGAGCTGGAAAGTGAATCCTTAGTTTCTGTCGATACAGACCGTGTGGAGCGGGTGCATATCGCGATTCCGAGCCTCCTAGAGTGATTTATCGATAGATTGAACGATTGCGAGGGCAGGAAAGTGAATTCATACCTACCGTCGCTACAGAACGTGTGGAACGGGCGAATATCGAGAGTCCGGGCCTCCTAGTTTGTTTTATCGTTATATCGAACGATTGCGAGAGCTGGAAACTGAACCCTTAGTTTCTGTCGATACAGAACGGGTGGAGCGGGTGCATATCGCTATTCCGAGCCTCCTAGAGTTATTTATCGATAGTCTCAACGATTGCGAGGGCTGGAAAGTGAATCCTTAGCTCCTGTCTATACAGAACGATTGGAAATGGTGAATATCGCGATTCCGAGCCCCCACGAGTGATTTATCGATGCATCGAAAGATTGCGAGGGCTGGAAAGTGAATCCTTAGCATCTGTCGATACAGAACGATTGGGAAGGGTGAATATCGCAATTCTGAGCCTCCTAGAGTGACTTATTGTTATATCCAACGATTGCGAGGGCTGGAAAGTGAATCCTTAGCTTATGTCGATACAGCACGATCGGAAAGTGTGAATATCGCGAGTCCGAGCCTCCTAGTTTGATTTATCGTTATATCGAACGATTGCGAGAGCTGCAAAGTGAATCCTTAGTTTCTGTCGATGCAGAACGTGTGGAGCGGGTGCATATCGCGATTCCGAGCCTCCTAGAGTGATTTATTGATAGATTGAACGATTGCGAGGGCAGGAAAGTGAATACTTAGGTTCTGTCGATACAGAACGTGTGGAGCGGGTGCATATCGCTATTCCGAGCCTCCTAGAGTGATTTATCGATAGTCTCAACGATTGCGAGGGCTGGAAAGTGAATTCTTACGTTCTGTGGATACAGAACGTGTGGAACGGGTGAATATCGCGATTCCGAGCATCCTAGAGTGATTTATCGATAGACCGAACGTTTGCGAGGGCTGGGAAGTGAATCCTTACCTTCTGTCGATACAGACCGTGTGGAGCAGGTGAAAATGCGATTCCGAGCCTCCTAGAGTGATTTATCGATAGAACGAACGATTGCGAGTGGTGGAAGGTGAATCCTTAGCTTCTGTCGATACGGAACGTGTGGAGCGGGTGCATATCGCGATTCCGAGCCTCCTAGAGTGATTTATTGATAGATTGAACGATTGCGACGGCAGGAAACTGAATACATAGGTTCTGTCGATACAGAACGTGTGGAACGGGTGTGTTTCGCGATTCCGAGCCTCCTAGAGTGATTTATCGATAGTCCGATCGATTGCGTGGGCTGGAAAGTGGATGCTTACCTTCAGTCGATACAGAACGATTGGAAATGGTGAATATCGCGATTCCGAGCCCCCACGAGTGATGTATCGATGCATCGAACGATTGCGAGGGCTGGAAAGTGAATCCTTAGCATCTGTCGATACAGAACGATTGGTAAGGGTGAATATCGCAATTCCGAGCCTCCTAGAGTGATTTATCGTTATATCGAACGATTGCGGGGGCAGGAAAGTGAATCCCTTGGTTCTGTCGATACAGAACATGTGGAACGGGTGAATTTCGCGATTCCGAGCCTCCTAGATTGATTTATCGATAGACCGAACGATTGCGAGGGCTGGAAAGTGAATCCTTAGCATCTGTCGATACAGAACGATTGGGAAGGGTGAATATCGCAATTCCCAGCCTCCTTCAGTGATTTATCCTTATATCGAACGATTCCGAGGGCTGGAATGTGAATTCATACCTACCGTCGATACAGAACGTGTGGATCGGGTGCATATCGCTATTCCGAGCCTCCTAGAGTGATTTATCGATAGTCTCAACGATTGCGAGGGCTGGAAAGTGAATCCTTAGCTCCTGTCTATACAGAACGATTGGAAATGGTGAATATCGCGATTCCGAGCCCCCACGAGTGATTTATCGATGCACCGAACGATTGCGTGGGCTGGAAAGTGAATCCTCAGCATCTGTCGATACAGAACGATTGGGAAGGGTGAAAATCGCAATTCCGAGCCTCCTCGAGTGATTTATCGTTATATCGCACGATTGCGAGGGCTGGAAAGTGAATTCTTACCTTCTGTGGATACAGAACGTGTGGAACGGGTGAATATCGCGATTCCGATCCTCCTAGAGTGACTTGTCGTTATATCAAACGATTGCGAGAGCTGGAAAGTGAATCCTTAGTTTCTGTCGATACAGAACGGGTGGAGCGGGTGCATATCGCTATTCCGGGCCTCCTAGAGTGATTTATCGATAGTCTCAACGATTGCGAGGGCTGGAAGGTGAATCCTTAGATCCTGTCTATACAGAACGATTGGAAATGGTGAAAATTGCAATTCCGAGCCTCCTCGAGTGACTTATCGTTATATCGCACGATTGCGTGGGCTGGAAAGTCAATTCTTACCTCCTGTCGATACAGAACGTGTGGAACGGGTGAATATCGCGATTCCGTTCCTCCTAGAGTGACTTATCGTTATATCCAACGATTGCGAGGGCTGGAAAGTGAATCCTTAGCTTCTGTCGATACAGCACGATCGGAAAGTGTGAATATCGCGAGTCCGAGCCTCCTAGTTTGATTTATCGTTATATCGAACGATTGCGAGAGCTGGAAAGTGAATCCTTAGTTTCTGTCGATACAGACCGTGTGGAGCGGGTGCATATCGCGATTCCGAGCCTCCTAGAGTGATTTATCGATAGATTGAACGATTGCGAGGGCAGGAAAGTGAATTCATACCTACCGTCGCTACAGAACGTGTAGAACGGGCGAATATCGAGAGTCCGGGCCTCCTAGTTTGTTTTATCGTTATATCGAACGATTGCGAGAGCTGGAAACTGAACCCTTAGTTTCTGTCGATACAGAACGGGTGGAGCGGGTGCATATCGCTATTCCGAGCCTCCTAGAGTTATTTATCGATAGTCTCAACGATTGCGAGGGCTGGAAAGTGAATCCTTAGCTCCTGTCTATACAGAACGATTGGAAATGGTGAATATCGCGATTCCGAGCCCCCACGAGTGATTTATCGATGCATCGAAAGATTGCGAGGGCTGGAAAGTGAATCCTTAGCATCTGTCGATACAGAACGATTGGGAAGGGTGAATATCGCAATTCCGAGCCTCCTAGAGTGACTTATTGTTATATCCAACGATTGCGAGGGCTGGAAAGTGAATCCTTACCTTCTGTCGATACAGAACGTGTGGAAAGGGTGAATATCGCGATTCCGACCATCCTAGAGTGATTTATCGATAGACCGAACGATTGCGAGGGCTGGGAAGTGAATCCTTAGCTTCTGTCGATACAGCACGATCGGAAAGGGTGAATATCGCGAGTCCGAGCCTCCTAGTTTGATTTATCGTTCTATCGAAGGATTGCGATGGCTGGACGGTGGATATTTAACTTCTGTCGGTACAAAACGATTGGAAAAAATGAATCTCGCGATTCCGAGCCTCCTAGATTGATTTATACTTTAATCGAACGATTCCGAGGGCTGGAATGTGAATTCATACCAACCGTCCATACAGAACGTGTGGAACGGGTGAATATCGCGAGTCCGGGCATCCTAGTTTGATTTATCATTATATCGAACGATTGCGAGAGCTGGAAAGTGAATCCTTAGTTTCTGTCGATACAGACCGTGTGGAGCGGGTGCATATCGCGATTCCGAGCCTCCTAGAGTGATTTATCGATAGATTGAACGATTGCGAGGGCAGGAAAGTGAATTCATACCTACCGTCGCTACAGAACGTGTGGAACGGGCGAATATCGAGAGTCCGGGCCTCCTAGTTTGTTTTATCGTTATATCGAACGATTGCGAGAGCTGGAAACTGAATCCTTAGTTTCTGTCGATACAGAACGGGTGGAGCGGGTGCATATCGCTATTCCGAGCCTCCTAGAGTGATTTATCGATAGTCTCAACGATTGCGAGGGCTGGAAAGTGAATCCTTAGCTCCTGTCTATACAGAACGATTGGAAATGGTGAATATCGCGATTCCGAGCCCCCACGAGTGATTTATCGATGCACCGAACGATTGCGTGGGCTGGAAAGTGAATCCTCAGCATCTGTCGATACAGAACGATTGGGAAGGGTGAAAATCGCAATTCCGAGCCTCCTCGAGTGATTTATCGTTATATCGCACGATTGCGAGGGCTGGAAAGTGAATTCTTACCTTCTGTGGATACAGAACGTGTGGAACGGGTGAATATCGCGATTCCGATCCTCCTAGAGTGACTTATCGTTATATCAAACGATTGCGAGAGCTGGAAAGTGAATCCTTAGTTTCTGTCGATACAGAACGGGTGGAGCGGGTGCATATCGCTATTCCGAGCCTCCTAGAGTGATTTATCGATAGTCTCAACGATTGCGAGGGCTGGAAGGTGAATCCTTAGATCCTGTCTATACAGAACGATTGGAAATGGTGAAAATTGCAATTCCGAGCCTCCTCGAGTGACTTATCGTTATATCGCACGATTGTGTGGGCTGGAAAGTCAATTCTTACCTCCTGTCGATACAGAACGTGTGGAACGGGTGAATATCGCGATTCCGTTCCTCCTAGAGTGACTTATCGTTATATCCAACGATTGCGAGGGCTGGAAAGTGAATCCTTAGCTTCTGTCGATACAGCACGATCGGAAAGTGTGAATATCGCGAGTCCGAGCCTCCTAGTTTGATTTATCGTTATATCGAACGATTGCGAGAGCTGGAAAGTGAATCCTTAGTTTCTGTCGATACAGACCGTGTGGAGCGGGTGCATATCGCGATTCCGAGCCTCCTAGAGTGATTTATCGATAGATTGAACGATTGCGAGGGCAGGAAAGTGAATTCATACCTACCGTCGCTACAGAACGTGTAGAACGGGCGAATATCGAGAGTCCGGGCCTCCTAGTTTGTTTTATCGTTATATCGAACGATTGCGAGAGCTGGAAACTGAACCCTTAGTTTCTGTCGATACAGAACGGGTGGAGCGGGTGCATATCGCTATTCCGAGCCTCCTAGAGTGATTTATCGATAGTCTCAACGATTGCGAGGGCTGGAAAGTGAATCCTTAGCTTCTGTCGATACAGCACGATCGGAAAGTGTGAATATCGCGAGTCCGAGCCTCCTAGTTTGATTTATCGTTATATCGAACGATTGCGAGAGCTGGAAACTGAATCCTTAGTTTCTGTCGATACAGAACGGGTGGAGCGGGTGCATATCGCTATTCCGAGCCTCCTAGAGTGATTTATCGATAGTCTCAACGATTGCGAGGGCTGGAAAGTGAATCCTTAGCTCCTGTCTATACAGAACGATTGGAAATGGTGAATATCGCGATTCCGAGCCCCCACGAGTGATTTATCGATGCATCGAAAGATTGCGAGGGCTGGAAAGTGAATCCTTAGCATCTGTCGATACAGAACGATTGGGAAGGGTGAATATCGCAATTCCGAGCCTCCTAGAGTGACTTATTGTTATATCCAACGATTGCGAGGGCTGGAAAGTGAATCCTTAGCTTCTGTCGATACAGCACGATCGGAAAGTGTGAATATCGCGAGTCCGAGCCTCCTAGTTTGATTTATCGTTATATCGAACGATTGCGAGAGCTGCAAAGTGAATCCTTAGTTTCTGTCGATGCAGAACGTGTGGAGCGGGTGCATATCGCGATTCCGAGCCTCCTAGAGTGATTTATTGATAGATTGAACGATTGCGATGGCAGGGAAGTGAATACTTAGGTTCTGTCGATACAGAACGTGTGGAGCGGGTGCATATCGCTATTCCGAGCCTCCTAGAGTGATTTATCGATAGTCTCAACGATTGCGAGGGCTGGAAAGTGAATTCTTACGTTCTGTGGATACAGAACGTGTGGAACGGGTGAATATCGCGATTCCGAGCATCCTAGAGTGATTTATCGATAGACCGAACGTTTGCGAGGGCTGGGAAGTGAATCCTTACCTTCTGTCGATACAGACCGTGTGGAGCAGGTGAAAATGCGATTCCGAGCCTCCTAGAGTGATTTATCGATAGAACGAACGATTGCGAGTGGTGGAAGGTGAATCCTTAGCTTCTGTCGATACGGAACGTGTGGAGCGGGTGCATATCGCGATTCCGAGCCTCCTAGAGTGATTTATTGATAGATTGAACGATTGCGACAGCAGGAAAGTGAATACATAGGTTCTGTCGATACAGAACGTGTGGAACGGGTGTGTTTCGCGATTCCGAGCCTCCTAGAGTGATTTATCGATAGTCCGATCGATTGCGTGGGCTGGAAAGTGGATGCTTACCTTCAGTCGATACAGAACGATTGGTAAGGGTGAATATCGCAATTCCGAGCCTCCTAGAGTGATTTATCGTTATATCGAACGATTGCGAGGGCAGGAAAGTGAATCCCTTGGTTCTGTCGATACAGAACATGTGGAACGGGTGAATTTCGCGATTCCGAGCCTCCTAGATTGATTTATCGATAGACCGAACGATTGCGAGGGCTGGAAAGTGAATCCTTAGCATCTGTCGATACAGAACGATTGGAAATGGTGAATATCGCGATTCCGAGCCCCCACGAGTGATTTATCGATGCATCGAAAGATTGCGAGGGCTGGAAAGTGAATCCTTAGCATCTGTCGATACAGAACGATTGGGAAGCGTGAATATCGCAATTCCGAGCCTCCTAGAGTGACTTATCCTTATATCGAACGATGCCGAGGGCTGGAATGTGAATTCATACCTTCCGTCGATACAGAACGTGTGGAACGGGTGAATATCGCAATTCCGAGCCTCCTAGTTTGATTTATCGTTATATCGAACGATTGCGAGGGCTGGGAAGTGAATCCTTAGCATCTGTCGATACCGAACGATTGGGAAGGGTGAATATCGCAATTCCGAGCCTCCTAGAGTGACTTATCCTTATATCGAACGATGCCGAGGGCTGGAACGTGAATTCATACCTTCCGTCGATACAGAACGTGTGGAACGGGTGAATATCGCAATTCCGAGCCTCCTAGTTTGATTTATCGTTATATCGAACGATTGCGAGGGCTGGAAAGTTAATCCATAGCTCCTGTTGATACAGAACGTGTGAAGCGGGTGAATATCGCTAGTCCGAGCCTCCTAGAGTGATTTATCGATAGAATCAACGATTGCGAGGCCTGGAAAGTGAATCCTTAGCTCCTGTCTATACAGAACGATTGGAAATGGTGAATATCGCGATTCCGAGCCCCCACGAGTGATTTATCGATGCACCAAACGATTGCGAGGGCTGGAAAGTGAATCCTTAGCATCTGTCGATACAGAACGATTGGGAAGGGTGAATATCGCAATTCCGAGCCTCCTAGAGTGACTTATCCTTATATCGAACGATGCCGAGGGCTGGAATGTGAATTCATACCTTCCGTCGATACAGAACGTGTGGAACGGGTGAATATCGCAATTCCGAGCCTCCTAGTTTGATTTATCGTTATATCGAACGATTGCGAGGGCTGGAAAGTTAATCCATAGCTCCTGTTGATACGGAACGTGTGGAGCGGGTGAATATCGCTAGTCCGAGCCTCCTAGAGTGATTTATCGATAGAATCAACGATTGCGAGGCCTGGAAAGTGAATCCTTAGCTCCTGTCTATACACAACGATTGGAAATGGTGAATATCGCGATTCCGAGCCCCCACGAGTGATTTATCGATGCACCGAACGATTGCGAGGGCTGGAAAGTGAATCCTTAGCATCTGTCGATACACAACGATTGGGAAGGGTGAATATCGCAATTCCGAGCCTCCTAGAGTGATTTATCGTTATATCGAACGATTGCGAGAGCTGGAAAGTGAATCCTTAGTTTCTGTCGATACAGAACGGGTGGAGCGGGTGCATATCGCTATTCCGAGCCTCCTAGAGTGATTTATCGATAGTCTCAACGATTGCGAGGGCTGGAAAGTGAATCCTTAGCTCCTGTCTATACAGAACGATTGGAAATGGTGAATATCGCGATTCCGAGCCCCCACGAGTGATTTATCGATGCACCGAACGATTGCGTGGCCTGGAAAGTGAATCCTCAGCATCTGTCGATACAGAACGATTGGGAAGGGTGAAAATCGCAATTCCGAGCCTCCTCGAGTGACTTATCGTTATATCGCACGATTGCGTGGGCTGGAAAGTCAATTCTTACCTCCTGTCGATACAGAACGTGTGGAACGGGTGAATATCGCGATTCCGTTCCTCCTAGAGTGACTTATCGTTATATCCAACGATTGCGAGGGCTGGAAAGTGAAACCTTAGCTTCTGTCGATACAGCACGATCGGAAAGTGTGAATATCGCGAGTCCGAGCCTCCTAGTTTGATTTATCGTTATATCGAACGATTGCGAGAGCTGCAAAGTGAATCCTTAGTTTCTGTCGATGCAGAACGTGTGGAGCGGGTGCATATCGCGATTCCGAGCCTCCTAGAGTGATTTATTGATAGATTGAACGATTGCGAGGGCAGGAAAGTGAATACTTAGGTTCTGTCGATACAGAACGTGTGGAGCGGGTGCATATCGCTATTCCGAGCCTCCTAGAGTGATTTATCGATAGTCTCAACGATTGCGAGGGCTGGAAAGTGAATTCTTACGTTCTGTGGATACAGAACGTGTGGAACGGGTGAATATCGCGATTCCGAGCATCCTAGAGTGATTTATCGATAGACCGAACGTTTGCGAGGGCTGGGAAGTGAATCCTTACCTTCTGTCGATACAGACCGTGTGGAGCAGGTGAAAATGCGATTCCGAGCCTCCTAGAGTGATTTGTCGATAGAACGAACGATTGCGAGTGGTGGAAGGTGAATCCTTAGCTTCTGTCGATACGGAACGTGTGGAGCGGGTGCATATCGCGATTCCGAGCCTCCTAGAGTGATTTATTGATAGATTGAACGATTGCGACGGCAGGAAAGTGAATACATAGGTTCTGTCGATACAGAACGTGTGGAACGGGTGTGTCTCGCGATTCCGAGCCTCCTAGAGTGATTTATCGATAGTCCGATCGATTGCGTGGGCTGGAAAGTGGATGCTTACCTTCAGTCGATACAGAACGATTGGAAATGGTGAATATCGCGATTCCGAGCCCCCACGAGTGATTTATCGATGCATCGAACGATTGCGAGGGCTGGAAAGTGAATCCTTAGCATCTGTCGATACAGAACGATTGGTAAGGGTGAATATCGCAATTCCGAGCCTCCTAGAGTGATTTATCGTTATATCGAACGATTGCGAGGGCAGGAAAGTGAATCCCTTGGTTCTGTCGATACAGAACATGTGGAACGGGTGAATTTCGCGATTCCGAGCCTCCTAGATTGATTTATCGATAGACCGAACGATTGCGAGGGCTGGAAAGTGAATCCTTAGCATCTGTCGATACAGAACGATTGGGAAGGGTGAATATCGCAATTCCCAGCCTCCTTCAGTGATTTATCCTTATATCGAACGATTCCGAGGGCTGGAATGTGAATTCATACCTACCGTCGATACAGAACGTGTGGATCGGGTGAATATCGCAATTCCGAGCCTCCTAGAGTGATTTATCGTTATATCGAACAATTGCGAGAGCTGGAAACTGAATCCTTAGTTTCTGTCGATACAGAACGGGTGGAGCGGGTGCATATCGCTATTCCGAGCCTCCTAGAGTGATTTATCGATAGTCTCAACGATTGCGAGGGCTGGAAAGTGAATCCTCAGCATCTGTCGATACAGAACGATTGGGAAGGGTGAAAATCGCAATTCCGAGCCTCCTCGAGTGACTTATCGTTATATCGCACGATTGCGAGGGCTGGAAAGTGAATTCTTACCTTCTGTGGATACAGAACGTGTGGAACGGGTGAATATCGCGATTCCGATCCTCCTAGAGTGACTTATCGTTATATCAAACGATTGCGAGAGCTGGAAAGTGAATCCTTAGTTTCTGTCGATACAGAACGGGTAGAGCGGGTGCATATCGCTATTCCGAGCCTCCTAGAGTGGCTTATCGATAGTCTCAACGATTGCGAGGGCTGGAAAGTGAATCCTTAGATCCTGTCTATACAGAACGATTGGAAATGGTGAAAATCGCAATTCCGAGCCTCCTCGAGTGACTTATCGTTATATCGCACGATTGCGAGGGCTGGAAAGTGAATTCTTACCTTCTGTCGATACAGAATGTGTGGAACGGGTGAATATCGCGATTCCGAACGTCCTGGTTTGATTTATCGGTATATCGAACTTTTGCGAGGGCTGGGAAGTGAATCCTTAGGTTCTGTCGATACAGAACGGGTGGAGCGGGTGCATATCGCTATTCCGAGCCTCCTAGAGTGATTTATCGATAGTCTCAACGATTGCGAGGGCTGGAAAGTGAATCCTTAGATCCTGTCTATACAGAACGATTGGAAATGGTGAAAATCGCAATTCCGAGCCTCCTCGAGTGACTTATCGTTATATCGCACGATTGCGAGGGCTGGAAAGTGAATTCTTACCTTCTGTCGATACAGAACGTGTGGAAAGGGTGAATATCGCGATTCCGACCATCCTAGAGTGATTTATCGTTAGAACGAACGATTGCGAGTGGGGGAAGGTGAATCCTTAGCTTCTGTCAATACGGAACGTGTGGAGCGGGGGAATATCGCGATTCCGAGCCTCCTAGAGTGACTTATCGTTATATCGTACGATTGCGTGGGCTGGAAAGTCAATTCTTACCTCCTGTCGATACAGAACGTGTGGAACGGGTGAATATCGCGATTCCGTTCCTCCTAGAGTGACTTATCGTTATATCCAACGATTGCGAGGGCTGGAAAGTGAATCCTTAGCTCGTGTCGATACAGAACGTGTGGAGCGGGTGAATATCGCCATTCCGTTCCTCCTAGAGTGACTTATCGTTATATCCAACGATTGCGAGGGCTGGAAAGTGAATCCTTAGCTCCTGTCGATACAGAACGTGTGGAACGGGTGAATTTCGCCATTCCTAGCCTCCTAGAGTGATTTATCGATAGTCCGATCGATTGCGTGGGCTGGAAAGTGGATCCTTACCTTCAGTCGATATAGAAAGATTGGAAATGGTGAATATCGCGATTCAAGCCCCCACGAGTGATTTATCGATGCATCGAACGATTGCGGGGGCTGGAAAGTGGATGCTTAGCATCTGTCGATACAGAACGATTGGGAAGGGTGAATATCGCAATTCCGAGCCTCCTAGAGTGACTTATCCTTATATCGAACGATGCCGAGGGCTGGAATGTGAATTCATACCTTCCGTCGATACAGAACGTGTGGAACGGGTGAATATCGCAATTCCGAGCCTCCTAGTTTGATTTATCGTTATATCGAACGATTGCGAGGGCTGGGAAGTGAATCCTTAGCATCTGTCGATACCGAACGATTGGGAAGGGTGAATATCGCAATTCCGAGCCTCCTAGAGTGACTTATCCTTATATCGAACGATGCCGAGGGCTGGAATGTGAATTCATACCTTCCGTCGATACAGAACGTGTGGAACGGGTGAATATCGCAATTCCGAGCCTCCTAGTTTGATTTATCGTTATATCGAACGATTGCGAGGGCTGGAAAGTTAATCCATAGCTCCTGTTGATACAGAACGTGTGGAGCGGGTGAATATCGCTAGTCCGAGCCTCCTAGAGTGATTTATCGATAGTCTCAACGATTGCGAGGGCTGGAAAGTGAATCTTTAGCTCCTGTCTATACAGAACGATTGGAAATGGTGAATATCGCGATTCCGAGCCCCCACGAGTGATTTATCGATGCATCGAAAGATTGCGAGGGCTGGGAAGTTAATCCTTAGCATCTGTCGATACAGAACGGGTGGAGCGGGTGCATATCGCTATTCCGAGCCTCCTAGAGTGATTTATCGATAGTCTCAACGATTGCGAGGGCTGGAAAGTGAATCTTTAGCTCCTGTCTATACAGAACGATTGGAAATGGTGAAAATCGCGATTCCGAGCCTCCTCGAGTGACTTATCGTTATATCGCACGATTGCGAGGGCTGGAAAGTGAATTCTTACCTCCTGTGGATACAGAACGTGTGGAACGGGTGAATATCGCGAGTCCGATCCTCCTAGAGTGACTTATCGTTTTATCAAACGATTGCGAGGGGTTGAACGTAAATCCTTAGCTTCTGTCGATACAGCACGATCGGAAAGTGTGAATATCGCGAGTCCGAGCCTCCTAGTTTGACTTATCGTTATATCGAACGATTGCGATGGCTGGGAAGTGAATCCTTACCTTCTGTCGATACAGAACGTGTGGAAAGGGTGAATATCGCGATTCCGACCATCCTAGAGTGATTTATCGATAGACCGAACGATTGCGAGGGCTGGGAAGTGAATCCTTAGCTTCTGTCGATACAGCACGATCGGAAAGGGTGAATATCGCGAGTCCGAGCCTCCTAGTTTGATTTATCGTTATATCGAACGATTGCGATGGCTGGACGGTGGATATTTAACTTCTGTCGGTACAAAACGATTGGAAAAAATGAATCTCGCGATTCCGAGCCTCCTAGATTGATTTATACTTTAATCGAACGATTCCGAGGGCTGGAATGTGAATTCATACCAACCGTCCATACAGAACGTGTGGAACGGGTGAATATCGCGAGTCCGGGCCTCCTAGTTTGATTTATCATTATATCGAATGATTGCGAGAGCTGGAAAGTGAATCCTTAGTTTCTGTCGATACAGACCGTGTGGAGCGGGTGCATATCGCGATTCCGAGCCTCCTAGAGTGATTTATCGATAGATTGAACGATTGCGAGGGCAGGAAAGTGAATTCATACCTACCGTCGCTACAGAACGTGTGGAACGGGCGAATATCGAGAGTCCGGGCCTCCTAGTTTGTTTTATCGTTATATCGAACGATTGCGAGAGCTGGAAACTGAACCCTTAGTTTCTGTCGATACAGAACGGGTGGAGCGGGTGCATATCGCTATTCCGAGCCTCCTAGAGTTATTTATCGATAGTCTCAACGATTGCGAGGGCTGGAAAGTGAATCCTTAGCTCCTGTCTATACAGAACGATTGGAAATGGTGAATATCGCGATTCCGAGCCCCCACGAGTGATTTATCGATGCATCGAAAGATTGCGAGGGCTGGAAAGTGAATCCTTAGCATCTGTCGATACAGAACGATTGGGAAGGGTGAATATCGCAATTCCGAGCCTCCTAGAGTGACTTATTGTTATATCCAACGATTGCGAGGGCTGGAAAGTGAATCCTTAGCTTCTGTCGATACAGCACGATCGGAAAGTGTGAATATCGCGAGTCCGAGCCTCCTAGTTTGATTTATCGTTATATCGAACGATTGCGAGAGCTGCAAAGTGAATCCTTAGTTTCTGTCGATGCAGAACGTGTGGAGCGGGTGCATATCGCGATTCCGAGCCTCCTAGAGTGATTTATTGATAGATTGAACGATTGCGAGGGCAGGAAAGTGAATACTTAGGTTCTGTCGATACAGAACGTGTGGAGCGGGTGCATATCGCCATTCCGAGCCTCCTAGAGTGATTTATCGATAGTCTCAACGATTGCGAGGGCTGGAAAGTGAATTCTTACGTTCTGTGGATACAGAACGTGTGGAACGGGTGAATATCGCGATTCCGAGCATCCTAGAGTGATTTATCGATAGACCGAACGTTTGCGAGGGCTGGGAAGTGAATCCTTACCTTCTGTCGATACAGACCGTGTGGAGCAGGTGAAAATGCGATTCCGAGCCTCCTAGAGTGATTTATCGATAGAACGAACGATTGCGAGTGGTGGAAGGTGAATCCTTAGCTTCTGTCGATACGGAACGTGTGGAGCGGGTGCATATCGCGATTCCGAGCCTCCTAGAGTGATTTATTGATAGATTGAACGATTGCGACGGCAGGAAAGTGAATACATAGGTTCTGTCGATACAGAACGTGTGGAACGGGTGTGTTTCGCGATTCCGAGCCTCCTAGAGTGATTTATCGATAGTCCGATCGATTGCGTGGGCTGGAAAGTGGATGCTTACCTTCAGTCGATACAGAACGATTGGAAATGGTGAATATCGCGATTCCGAGCCCCCACGAGTGATTTATCGATGCATCGAACGATTGCGAGGGCTGGAAAGTGAATCCTTAGCATCTGTCGATACAGAACGATTGGTAAGGGTGAATATCGCAATTCCGAGCCTCCTAGAGTGATTTATCGTTATATCGAACGATTGCGGGGGCAGGACAGTGAATCCCTTGGTTCTGTCGATACAGAACATGTGGAACGGGTGAATTTCGCGATTCCGAGCCTCCTAGATTGATTTATCGATAGACCGAACGATTGCGAGGGCTGGAAAGTGAATCCTTAGCATCTGTCGATACAGAACGATTGGGAAGGGTGAATATCGCAATTCCCAGCCTCCTTCAGTGATTTATCCTTATATCGAACGATTCCGAGGGCTGGAATGTGAATTCATACCTACCGTCGATACAGAACGTGTGGGTCGGGTGAATATCGCAATTCCGAGCCTCCTAGAGTGATTTATCGTTATATCGAACAATTGCGAGAGCTGGAAACTGAATCCTTAGTTTCTGTCGATACAGAACGGGTGGAGCGGGTGCATATCGCTATTCCGAGCCTCCTAGAGTGATTTATCGATAGTCTCAACGATTGCGAGGGCTGGAAAGTGAATCCTCAGCATCTGTCGATACAGAACGATTGGGAAGGGTGAAACTCGCAATTCCGAGCCTCCTCGAGTGACTTATCGTTATATCGCACGATTGCGAGGGCTGGAAAGTGAATTCTTACCTTCTGTGGATACAGAACGTGTGGAACGGGTGAATATCGCGATTCCGATCCTCCTAGAGTGGCTGAATCCTTAGTTTCTGTCGATACAGAACGGGTGGAGCGGGTGCATATCGCGATTCCGAGCCTCCTAGAGTGACTTATCGTTATATCGTACGATTGCGTGGGCTGGAAAGTCAATTCTTACCTCCTGTCGATACAGAACGTGTGGAACGGGTGAATATCGCGATTCCGTTCCTCCTAGAGTAACTTATCGTTATATCCAACGATTGCGAGGGCTGGAAAGTGAATCCTTAGCTCGTGTCGATACAGAACGTGTGGAGCGGGTGAATATCGCCATTCCGTTCCTCCTAGAGTGACTTATCGTTATATCCAACGATTGCGAGGGCTGGAAAGTGAATCCTTAGCTCCTGTCGATACAGAACGTGTGGAACGGGTGAATTTCGCCATTCCTAGCCTCCTAGAGTGATTTATCGATAGTCCGATCGATTGCGTGGGCTGGAAAGTGGATTCTTACCTTCAGTCGATATAGAAAGATTGGAAATGGTGAATATCGCGATTCAAGCCCCCACGAGTGATTTATCGATGCATCGAACGATTGCGGGGGCTGGAAAGTGGATGCTTAGCATCTGTCGATACAGAACGATTGGGAAGGGTGAATATCGCAATTCCGAGCCTCCTAGAGTGACTTATCCTTATATCGAACGATGCCGAGGCCTGGAATGTGAATTCATACCTTCCGTCGATACAGAACGTGTGGAACGGGTGAATATCGCAATTCCGAGCCTCCTAGTTTGATTTATCGTTATATCGAACGATTGCGAGGGCTGGGAAGTGAATCCTTAGCATCTGTCGATACCGAACGATTGGGAAGGGTGAATATCGCAATTCCGAGCCTCCTAGAGTGACTTATCCTTATATCGAACGATGCCGAGGGCTGGAATGTGAATTCATACCTTCCGTCGATACAGAACGTGTGGAACGGGTGAATATCGCAATTCCGAGCCTCCTAGTTTGATTTATCGTTATATCGAACGATTGCGAGGGCTGGAAAGTTAATCCATAGCTCCTGTTGATACAGAACGTTTGGAGCGGGTGAATATCGCTAGTCCGAGCCTCCTAGAGTGATTTATCGATAGTCTCAACGATTGCGAGGGCTGGAAAGTGAATCTTTAGCTCCTGTCTATACAGAACGATTGGAAATGGTGAATATCGCGATTCCGAGCCCCCACGAGTGATTTATCAATGCATCGAAAGATTGCGAGGGCTGGGAAGTTAATCCTTAGCATCTGTCGATACAGAACGGGTGGAGCGGGTGCATATCGCTATTCCGAGCCTCCTAGAGTGATTTATCGATAGTTTCAACGATTGCGAGGGCTGGAAAGTGAATCTTTAGCTCCTGTCTATACAGAACGATTGGAAATGGTGAAAATCGCAATTCCGAGCCTCCTCGAGTGACTTATCGTTATATCGCACGATTGCGAGGGCTGGAAAGTGAATTCTTACCTCCTGTGGATACAGAACGTGTGGAACGGGTGAATATCGCGAGTCCGATCCTCCTAGAGTGACTTATCGTTTTATCAAACGATTGCGAGGGGTTGAACGTAAGTCCTTAGCTTCTGTCGATACAGCACGATCGGAAAGTGTGAATATCGCGAGTCCGAGCCTCCTAGTTTGACTTATCGTTATATCGAACGATTGCGATGGCTGGGAAGTGAATCCTTACCTTCTGTCGATACAGAACGTGTGGAAAGGGTGAATATCGCGATTCCGACCATCCTAGAGTGATTTATCGATAGACCGAACGATTGCGAGGGCTGGGAAGTGAATCCTTAGCTTCTGTCGATACAGCACGATCGGAAAGGGTGAATATCGCGAGTCCGAGCCTCCTAGTTTGATTTATCGTTATATCGAACGATTGCGATGGCTGGACGGTGGATATTTAACTTCTGTCGGTACAAAACGATTGGAAAAAATGAATCTCGCGATTCCGAGCCTCCTAGATTGATTTATACTTTAATCGAACGATTCCGAGGGCTGGAATGTGAATTCATACCAACCGTCCATACAGAACGTGTGGAACGGGTGAATATCGCGAGTCCGGGCATCCTAGTTTGATTTATCATTATATCGAACGATTGCGAGAGCTGGAAAGTGAATCCTTAGTTTCTGTCGATACAGACCGTGTGGAGCGGGTGCATATCGCGATTCCGAGCCTCCTAGAGTGATTTATCGATAGATTGAACGATTGCGAGGGCAGGAAAGTGAATTCATACCTACCGTCGCTACAGAACGTGTGGAACGGGCGAATATCGAGAGTCCGGGCCTCCTAGTTTGTTTTATCGTTATATCGAACGATTGCGAGAGCTGGAAACTGAATCCTTAGTTTCTGTCGATACAGAACGGGTGGAGCGGGTGCATATCGCTATTCCGAGCCTCCTAGAGTGATTTATCGATAGTCTCAACGATTGCGAGGGCTGGAAAGTGAATCCTTAGCTCCTGTCTATACAGAACGATTGGAAATGGTGAATATCGCGATTCCGAGCCCCCACGAGTGATTTATCGATGCATCGAAAGATTGCGAGGGCTGGAAAGTGAATCCTTAGCATCTGTCGATACAGAACGATTGGGAAGCGTGAATATCGCAATTCCGAGCCTCCTAGAGTGTCTTATCCTTATATCGAACGATGCCGAGGGCTGGAATGTGAATTCATACCTTCCGTCGATACAGAACGTGTGGAACGGGTGAATATCGCAATTCCGAGCCTCCTAGTTTGATTTATCGTTATATCGAACGATTGCGAGGGCTGGGAAGTGAATCCTTAGCATCTGTCGATACCGAACGATTGGGAAGGGTGAATATCGCAATTCCGAGCCTCCTAGAGTGACTTATCCTTATATCGAACGATGCCGAGGGCTGGAACGTGAATTCATACCTTCCGTCGATACAGAACGTGTGGAACGGGTGAATATCGCAATTCCGAGCCTCCTAGTTTGATTTATCGTTATATCGAACGATTGCGAGGGCTGGAAAGTTAATCCATAGCTCCTGTTGATACAGAACGTGTGAAGCGGGTGAATATCGCTAGTCCGAGCCTCCTAGAGTGATTTATCGATAGAATCAACGATTGCGAGGCCTGGAAAGTGAATCCTTAGCTCCTGTCTATACAGAACGATTGGAAATGGTGAATATCGCGATTCCGAGCCCCCACGAGTGATTTATCGATGCACCAAACGATTGCGAGGGCTGGAAAGTGAATCCTTAGCATCTGTCGATACAGAACGATTGGGAAGGGGGAATATCGCAATTCCGAGCCTCCTAGAGTGACTTATCCTTATATCGAACGATGCCGAGGGCTGGAATGTGAATTCATACCTTCCGTCGATACAGAACGTGTGGAACGGGTGAATATCGCAATTCCGAGCCTCCTAGTTTGATTTATCGTTATATCGAACGATTGCGAGGGCTGGAAAGTTAATCCATAGCTCCTGTTGATACGGAACGTGTGGAGCGGGTGAATATCGCTAGTCCGAGCCTCCTAGAGTGATTTATCGATAGAATCAACGATTGCGAGGCCTGGAAAGTGAATCCTTAGCTCCTGTCTATACAGAACGATTGGAAATGGTGAATATCGCGATTCCGAGCCCCCACGAGTGATTTATCGATGCACCGAACGATTGCGAGGGCTGGAAAGTGAATCCTTAGCATCTGTCGCTACAGAACGATTGGGAAGGGTGAATATCGCAATTCCGAGCCTCCTAGAGTGATTTATCGTTATATCGAACGATTGCGAGAGCTGGAAAGTGAATCCTTAGTTTCTGTCGATACAGAACGGGTGGAGCGGGTGCATATCGCTATTCCGAGCCTCCTAGAGTGATTTATCGATAGTCTCAACGATTGCGAGGGCTGGAAAGTGAATCCTTAGCTCCTGTCTATACAGAACGATTGGAAATGGTGAATATCGCGATTCCGAGCCCCCACGAGTGATTTATCGATGCACCGAACGATTGCGTGGGCTGGAAAGTGAATCCTCAGCATCTGTCGATACAGAACGATTGGGAAGGGTGAAAATCGCAATTCCGAGCCTCCTCGAGTGACTTATCGTTATATCGCACGATTGCGAGGGCTGGAAAGTGAATTCTTACCTTCTGTGGATACAGAACGTGTGGAACGGGTGAATATCGCGATTCCGATCCTCCTAGAGTGACTTATCGTTATATCAAACGATTGCGAGAGCTGGAAAGTGAATCCTTAGTTTCTGTCGATACAGAACGGGTGGAGCGGGTGCATATCGCTATTCCGAGCCTCCTAGAGTGATTTATCGATAGTCTCAACGATTGCGAGGGCTGGAAGGTGAATCCTTAGATCCTGTTTATACAGAACGATTGGAAATGGTGAAAATTGCAATTCCGAGCCTCCTCGAGTGACTTATCGTTATATCGCACGATTGCGAGGGCTGGAAATTGAATTCTTACCTTCTGTCGATACAGAATGTGTGGAACGGGTGAATATCGCGATTCCGAACCTCCTGGTTTGATTTATCGGTATATCGAACTTTTGCGAGGGCTGGGAAGTGAATCCTTACCTTCTGTCGATACAGAACGTGTGGAATGGGTGAATATCGCGATTCCGACCATCCTAGAGTGATTTATCGATAGAACGAACGATTGCGAGTGGTGGAAGGTGAATCCTTAGCTTCTATCAATACGGAACGTGTGGAGCGGGGGAATATCGCGATTCCGAGCCTCCTAGAGTGACTTATCGTTATATCGCACGATTGCGTGGGCTGGAAAGTCAATTCTTACCTCCTGTCGATACAGAACGTGTGGAACGGGTGAATATCGCGATTCCGTTCCTCCTAGAGTGACTTATCGTTATATCCAACGATTGCGAGGGCTGGAAAGTGAAACCTTAGCTTCTGTCGATACAGCACGATCGGAAAGTGTGAATATCGCGAGTCCGAGCCTCCTAGTTTGATTTATCGTTATATCGAACGATTGCGAGAGCTGCAAAGTGAATCCTTAGTTTCTGTCGATGCAGAACGTGTGGAGCGGGTGCATATCGCGATTCCGAGCCTCCTAGAGTGATTTATTGATAGATTGAACGATTGCGAGGGCAGGAAAGTGAATACTTAGGTTCTGTCGATACAGAACGTGTGGAGCGGGTGCATATCGCTATTCCGAGCCTCCTAGAGTGATTTATCGATAGTCTCAACGATTGCGAGGGCTGGAAAGTGAATTCTTGCGTTCTGTGGATACAGAACGTGTGGAACGGGTGAATATCGCGATTCCGAGCATCCTAGAGTGATTTATCGATAGACCGAACGTTTGCGAGGGCTGGGAAGTGAATCCTTACCTTCTGTCGATACAGACCGTGTGGAGCAGGTGAAAATGCGATTCCGAGCCTCCTAGAGTGATTTGTCGATAGAACGAACGATTGCGAGTGGTGGAAGGTGAATCCTTAGCTTCTGTCGATACGGAACGTGTGGAGCGGGTGCATATCGCGATTCCGAGCCTCCTAGAGTGATTTATTGATAGATTGAACGATTGCGACGGCAGGAAAGTGAATACATAGGTTCTGTCGATACAGAACGTGTGGAACGGGTGTGTTTCGCGATTCCGAGCCTCCTAGAGTGATTTATCGATAGTCCGATCGATTGCGTGGGCTGGAAAGTGGATGCTTACCTTCAGTCGATACAGAACGATTGGAAATGGTGAATATCGCGATTCCGAGCTCCCACGAGTGATTTATCGATGCATCGAACGATTGCGAGGGCTGGAAAGTGAATCCTTAGCATCTGTCGATACAGAACGATTGGTAAGGGTGAATATCGCAATTCCGAGCCTCCTAGAGTGATTTATCGTTATATCGAACGATTGCGAGGGCAGGAAAGTGAATCCCTTGGTTCTGTCGATACAGAACACGTGGAACGGGTGAATTTCGCGATTCCGAGCCTCCTAGATTGATTTATCGATAGACCGAACGATTGCGAGGGCTGGAAAGTGAATCCTTAGCATCTGTCGATACAGAACGATTGGTGTGTTTCGCGATTCCGAGCCTCCTAGAGTGATTTATCGATAGTCCGATCGATTGCGTGGGCTGGAAAGTGGATGCTTACCTTCAGTCGATACAGAACGATTGGAAATGGTGAATATCGCGATTCCGAGCCCCCACGAGTGATTTATCGATGCATCGAACGATTGCGAGGGCTGGAAAGTGAATCCTTAGCATCTGTCGATACAGAACGATTGGTAAGGGTGAATATCGCAATTCCGAGCCTCCTAGAGTGATTTATCGTTATATCGAACGATTGCGAGGGCAGGAAAGTGAATCCCTTGGTTCTGTCGATACAGAACGTGTGGAACGGGTGAATATCGCAATTCCGAGCCTCCTAGTTTGATTTATCGTTATATCGAACGATTGCGAGGGCTGGAAAGTTAATCCATAGCTCCTGTTGATACAGAACGTGTGGAGCGGGTGAATATCGCTAGTCCGAGCCTCCTAGAGTGATTTATCGATAGTCTCAACGATTGCGAGGGCTGGAAAGTGAATCTTTAGCTCCTGTCTATACAGAACGATTGGAAATGGTGAATATCGCGATTCCGAGCCCCCACGAGTGATTTATCGATGCATCGAAAGATTGCGAGGGCTGGGAAGTTAATCCTTAGCATCTGTCGATACAGAACGGGTGGAGCGGGTGCATATCGCTATTCCGAGCCTCCTAGAGTGATTTATCGATAGTCTCAACGATTGCGAGGGCTGGAAAGTGAATCTTTAGCTCCTGTCTATACAGAACGATTGGAAATGGTGAAAATCGCCATTCCGTTCCTCCTAGAGTGACTTATCGTTATATCCAACGATTGCGAGGGCTGGAAAGTGAATCCTTAGCTCCTGTCGATACAGAACGTGTGGAACGGGTGAATTTCGCCATTCCTAGCCTCCTAGAGTGATTTATCGATAGTCCGATCGATTGCGTGGGCTGGAAAGTGGATCCTTACCTTCAGTCGATATAGAAAGATTGGAAATGGTGAATATCGCGATTCAAGCCCCCACGAGTGATTTATCGATGCATCGAACGATTGCGGGGGCTGGAAAGTGGATGCTTAGCATCTGTCGATACAGAACGATTGGGAAGGGTGAATATCGCAATTCCGAGCCTCCTAGAGTGACTTATCCTTATATCGAACGATGCCGAGGGCTGGAATGTGAATTCATACCTTCCGTCGATACAGAACGTGTGGAACGGGTGAATATCGCAATTCCGAGCCTCCTAGTTTGATTTATCGTTATATCGAACGATTGCGAGGGCTGGGAAGTGAATCCTTAGCATCTGTCGATACCGAACGATTGGGAAGGGTGAATATCGCAATTCCGAGCCTCCTAGAGTGACTTATCCTTATATCGAACGATGCCGAGGGCTGGAATGTGAATTCAAACCTTCCGTCGATACAGAACGTGTGGAACGGGTGAATATCGCAATTCCGAGCCTCCTAGTTTGATTTATCGTTATATCGAACGATTGCGAGGGCTGGAAAGTTAATCCATAGCTCCTGTTGATACAGAACGTGTGGAGCGGGTGAATATCGCTAGTCCGAGCCTCCTAGAGTGATTTATCGATAGTCTCAACGATTGCGAGGGCTGGAAAGTGAATCTTTAGCTCCTGTCTATACAGAACGATTGGAAATGGTGAATATCGCGATTCCGAGCCCCCACGAGTGATTTATCGATGCATCGAAAGATTGCGAGGGCTGGGAAGTTAATCCTTAGCATCTGTCGATACAGAACGGGTGGAGCGGGTGCATATCGCTATTCCGAGCCTCCTAGAGTGATTTATCGATAGTCTCAACGATTGCGAGGGCTGGAAAGTGAATCTTTAGCTCCTGTCTATACAGAACGATTGGAAATGGTGAAAATCGCAATTCCGAGCCTCCTCGAGTGACTTATCGTTATATCGCACGATTGCGAGGGCTGGAAAGTGAATTCTTACCTCCTGTGGATACAGAACGTGTGGAACGGGTGAATATCGCGAGTCCGATCCTCCTAGAGTGACTTATCGTTTTATCAAACGATTGCGAGGGGTTGAACGTAAATCCTTAGCTTCTGTCGATACAGCACGATCGGAAAGTGTGAATATCGCGAGTCCGAGCCTCCTAGTTTGACTTATCGTTATATCGAACGATTGCGATGGCTGGGAAGTGAATCCTTACCTTCTGTCGATACAGAACGTGTGGAAAGGGTGAATATCGCGATTCCGACCATCCTAGAGTGATTTATCGATAGACCGAACGATTGCGAGGGCTGGGAAGTGAATCCTTAGCTTCTGTCGATACAGCACGATCGGAAAGGGTGAATATCGCGAGTCCGAGCCTCCTAGTTTGATTTATCGTTATATCGAACGATTGCGATGGCTGGACGGTGGATATTTAACTTCTGTCGGTACAAAACGATTGGAAAAAATGAATCTCGCGATTCCGAGCCTCCTAGATTGATTTATACTTTAATCGAACGATTCCGAGGGCTGGAATGTGAATTCATACCAACCGTCCATACAGAACGTGTGGAACGGGTGAATATCGCGAGTCCGGGCCTCCTAGTTTGATTTATCATTATATCGAACGATTGCGAGAGCTGGAAAGTGAATCCTTAGTTTCTGTCGATACAGACCGTGTGGAGCGGGTGCATATCGCGATTCCGAGCCTCCTAGAGTGATTTATCGATAGATTGAACGATTGCGAGGGCAGGAAAGTGAATTCATACCTACCGTCGCTACAGAACGTGTGGAACGGGCGAATATCGAGAGTCCGGGCCTCCTAGTTTGTTTTATCGTTATATCGAACGATTGCGAGAGCTGGAAACTGAACCCTTAGTTTCTGTCGATACAGAACGGGTGGAGCGGGTGCATATCGCTATTCCGAGCCTCCTAGAGTTATTTATCGATAGTCTCAACGATTGCGAGGGCTGGAAAGTGAATCCTTAGCTCCTGTCTATACAGAACGATTGGAAATGGTGAATATCGCGATTCCGAGCCCCCACGAGTGATTTATCGATGCATCGAAAGATTGCGAGGGCTGGAAAGTGAATCCTTAGCATCTGTCGATACAGAACGATTGGGAAGGGTGAATATCGCAATTCCGAGCCTCCTAGAGTGACTTATTGTTATATCCAACGATTGCGAGGGCTGGAAAGTGAATCCTTAGCTTCTGTCGATACAGCACGATCGGAAAGTGTGAATATCGCGAGTCCGAGCCTCCTAGTTTGATTTATCGTTATATCGAACGATTGCGAGAGCTGCAAAGTGAATCCTTAGTTTCTGTCGATGCAGAACGTGTGGAGCGGGTGCATATCGCGATTCCGAGCCTCCTAGAGTGATTTATTGATAGATTGAACGATTGCGAGGGCAGGAAAGTGAATACTTAGGTTCTGTCGATACAGAACGTGTGGAGCGGGTGCATATCGCTATTCCGAGCCTCCTAGAGTGATTTATCGATAGTCTCAACGATTGCGAGGGCTGGAAAGTGAATTCTTACGTTCTGTGGATACAGAACGTGTGGAACGGGTGAATATCGCGATTCCGAGCATCCTAGAGTGATTTATCGATAGACCGAACGTTTGCGAGGGCTGGGAAGTGAATCCTTACCTTCTGTCGATACAGACCGTGTGGAGCAGGTGAAAATGCGATTCCGAGCCTCCTAGAGTGATTTATCGATAGAACGAACGATTGCGAGTGGTGGAAGGTGAATCCTTAGCTTCTGTCGATACGGAACGTGTGGAGCGGGTGCATATCGCGATTCCGAGCCTCCTAGAGTGATTTATTGATAGATTGAACGATTGCGACGGCAGGAAAGTGAATACATAGGTTCTGTCGATACAGAACGTGTGGAACGGGTGTGTTTCGCGATTCCGAGCCTCCTAGAGTGATTTATCGATAGTCCGATCGATTGCGTGGGCTGGAAAGTGGATGCTTACCTTCGGTCGATACAGAACGATTGGAAATGGTGAATATCGCGATTCCGAGCCCCCACGAGTGATTTATCGATGCATCGAACGATTGCGAGGGCTGGAAAGTGAATCCTTAGCATCTGTCGATACAGAACGATTGGTAAGGGTGAATATCGCAATTCCGAGCCTCCTAGAGTGATTTATCGTTATATCGAACGATTGCGGGGGCAGGAAAGTGAATCCCTTGGTTCTGTCGATACAGAACATGTGGAACGGGTGAATTTCGCGATTCCGAGCCTCCTAGATTGATTTATCGATAGACCGAACGATTGCGAGGGCTGGAAAGTGAATCCTTAGCATCTGTCGATACAGAACGATTGGGAAGGGTGAATATCGCAATTCCCAGCCTCCTTCAGTGATTTATCCTTATATCGAACGATTCCGAGGGCTGGAATGTGAATTCATACCTACCGTCGATACGGAACGTGTGGGTCGGGTGAATATCGCAATTCCGAGCCTCCTAGAGTGATTTATCGTTATATCGAACAATTGCGAGAGCTGGAAACTGAATCCTTAGTTTCTGTCGATACAGAACGGGTGGAGCGGGTGCATATCGCTATTCCGAGCCTCCTAGAGTGATTTATCGATAGTCTCAACGATTGCGAGGGCTGGAAAGTGAATCCTCAGCATCTGTCGATACAGAACGATTGGGAAGGGTGAATATCGCGATTCCGAGCCCCCTCGAGTGACTTATCGTTATATCGCACGATTGCGAGGGCTGGAAAGTGAATTCTTACCTTCTGTGGATACAGAACGTGTGGAACGGGTGAATATCGCGATTCCGATCCTCCTAGAGTGACTTATCGTTATATCAAACGATTGCGAGAGCTGGAAAGTGAATCCTTAGTTTCTGTCGATACAGAACGGGTGGAGCGGGTGCATATCGCTATTCCGAGCCTCCTAGAGTGATTTATCGATAGTCTCAACGATTGCGAGGGCTGGAAAGTGAATCCTCAGCATCTGTCGATACAGAACGATTGGGAAGGGTGAAAATCGCTATTCCGAGCCTCCTAGAGTGACTTATCGATAGTCTCAACGATTGCGAGGGCTGGAAAGTGAATCCTTAGATCCTGTCTATACAGAACGATTGGAAATGGTGAAAATCGCAATTCCGAGCCTCCTCGAGTGACTTATCGTTATATCGCACGATTGCGAGGGCTGGAAAGTGAATTCTTACCTCCTGTGGATACAGAACGTGTGGAACGGGTGAATATCGCGAGTCCGATCCTCCTAGAGTGACTTATCGTTTTATCAAACGATTGCGAGGGGTTGAACGTAAATCCTTAGCTTCTGTCGATACAGCACGATCGGAAAGTGTGAATATCGCGAGTCCGAGCCTCCTAGTTTGACTTATCGTTATATCGAACGATTGCGATGGCTGGGAAGTGAATCCTTACCTTCTGTCGATACAGAACGTGTGGAAAGGGTGAATATCGCGATTCCGACCATCCTAGAGTGATTTATCGATAGACCGAACGATTGCGAGGGCTGGGAAGTGAATCCTTAGCTTCTGTCGATACAGCACGATCGGAAAGGGTGAATATCGCGAGTCCGAGCCTCCTAGTTTGATTTATCGTTTAATCGAACGATTGCGATGGCTGGACGGTGGATATTTAACTTCTGTCGGTACAAAACGATTGGAAAAAATGAATCTCGCGATTCCGAGCCTCCTAGATTGATTTATACTTTAATCGAACGATTCCGAGGGCTGGAATGTGAATTCATACCAACCGTCCATACAGAACGTGTGGAACGGGTGAATATCGCGAGTCCGGGCCTCCTAGTTTGATTTATCATTATATCGAACGATTGCGAGAGCTGGAAAGTGAATCCTTAGTTTCTGTCGATACAGACCGTGTGGAGCGGGTGCATATCGCGATTCCGAGCCTCCTAGAGTGATTTATTGATAGATTGAACGATTGCGAGGGCAGGAAAGTGAATACTTAGGTTCTGTCGATACAGAACGTGTGGAGCGGGTGAATATCGCTAGTCCGAGCCTCCTAGAGTGATTTATCGATAGAATCAACGATTGCGAGGCCTGGAAAGTGAATCCTTAGCTCCTGTCTATACAGAACGATTGGAAATGGTGAATATCGCGATTCCGAGCCCCCACGAGTGATTTATCGATGCACCGAACGATTGCGAGGGCTGGAAAGTGAATCCTTAGCATCTGTCGCTACAGAACGATTGGGAAGGGTGAATATCGCAATTCCGAGCCTCCTAGAGTGATTTATCGTTATATCGAACGATTGCGAGAGCTGGAAAGTGAATCCTTAGTTTCTGTCGATACAGAACGGGTGGAGCGGGTGCATATCGCTATTCCGAGCCTCCTAGAGTGATTTATCGATAGTCTCAACGATTGCGAGGGCTGGAAAGTGAATCCTTAGCTCCTGTCTATACAGAACGATTGGAAATGGTGAATATCGCGATTCCGAGCCCCCACGAGTGATTTATCGATGCACCGAACGATTGCGTGGGCTGGAAAGTGAATCCTCAGCATCTGTCGATACAGAACGATTGGGAAGGGTGAAAATCGCAATTCCGAGCCTCCTCGAGTGACTTATCGTTATATCGCACGATTGCGAGGGCTGGAAAGTGAATTCTTACCTTCTGTGGATACAGAACGTGTGGAACGGGTGAATATCGCGATTCCGATCCTCCTAGAGTGACTTATCGTTATATCAAACGATTGCGAGAGCTGGAAAGTGAATCCTTAGTTTCTGTCGATACAGAACGGGTGGAGCGGGTGCATATCGCTATTCCGAGCCTCCTAGAGTGATTTATCGATAGTCTCAACGATTGCGAGGGCTGGAAGGTGAATCCTTAGATCCTGTTTATACAGAACGATTGGAAATGGTGAAAATTGCAATTCCGAGCCTCCTCGAGTGACTTATCGTTATATCGCACGATTGCGAGGGCTGGAAATTGAATTCTTACCTTCTGTCGATACAGAATGTGTGGAACGGGTGAATATCGCGATTCCGAACCTCCTGGTTTGATTTATCGGTATATCGAACTTTTGCGAGGGCTGGGAAGTGAATCCTTACCTTCTGTCGATACAGAACGTGTGGAATGGGTGAATATCGCGATTCCGACCATCCTAGAGTGATTTATCGATAGAACGAACGATTGCGAGTGGTGGAAGGTGAATCCTTAGCTTCTATCAATACGGAACGTGTGGAGCGGGGGAATATCGCGATTCCGAGCCTCCTAGAGTGACTTATCGTTATATCGCACGATTGCGTGGGCTGGAAAGTCAATTCTTACCTCCTGTCGATACAGAACGTGTGGAACGGGTGAATATCGCGATTCCGTTCCTCCTAGAGTGACTTATCGTTATATCCAACGATTGCGAGGGCTGGAAAGTGAAACCTTAGCTTCTGTCGATACAGCACGATCGGAAAGTGTGAATATCGCGAGTCCGAGCCTCCTAGTTTGATTTATCGTTATATCGAACGATTGCGAGAGCTGCAAAGTGAATCCTTAGTTTCTGTCGATGCAGAACGTGTGGAGCGGGTGCATATCGCGATTCCGAGCCTCCTAGAGTGATTTATTGATAGATTGAACGATTGCGAGGGCAGGAAAGTGAATACTTAGGTTCTGTCGATACAGAACGTGTGGAGCGGGTGCATATCGCTATTCCGAGCCTCCTAGAGTGATTTATCGATAGTCTCAACGATTGCGAGGGCTGGAAAGTGAATTCTTGCGTTCTGTGGATACAGAACGTGTGGAACGGGTGAATATCGCGATTCCGAGCATCCTAGAGTGATTTATCGATAGACCGAACGTTTGCGAGGGCTGGGAAGTGAATCCTTACCTTCTGTCGATACAGACCGTGTGGAGCAGGTGAAAATGCGATTCCGAGCCTCCTAGAGTGATTTGTCGATAGAACGAACGATTGCGAGTGGTGGAAGGTGAATCCTTAGCTTCTGTCGATACGGAACGTGTGGAGCGGGTGCATATCGCGATTCCGAGCCTCCTAGAGTGATTTATTGATAGATTGAACGATTGCGACGGCAGGAAAGTGAATACATAGGTTCTGTCGATACAGAACGTGTGGAACGGGTGTGTTTCGCGATTCCGAGCCTCCTAGAGTGATTTATCGATAGTCCGATCGATTGCGTGGGCTGGAAAGTGGATGCTTACCTTCAGTCGATACAGAACGATTGGAAATGGTGAATATCGCGATTCCGAGCTCCCACGAGTGATTTATCGATGCATCGAACGATTGCGAGGGCTGGAAAGTGAATCCTTAGCATCTGTCGATACAGAACGATTGGTAAGGGTGAATATCGCAATTCCGAGCCTCCTAGAGTGATTTATCGTTATATCGAACGATTGCGAGGGCAGGAAAGTGAATCCCTTGGTTCTGTCGATACAGAACACGTGGAACGGGTGAATTTCGCGATTCCGAGCCTCCTAGATTGATTTATCGATAGACCGAACGATTGCGAGGGCTGGAAAGTGAATCCTTAGCATCTGTCGATACAGAACGATTGGTGTGTTTCGCGATTCCGAGCCTCCTAGAGTGATTTATCGATAGTCCGATCGATTGCGTGGGCTGGAAAGTGGATGCTTACCTTCAGTCGATACAGAACGATTGGAAATGGTGAATATCGCGATTCCGAGCCCCCACGAGTGATTTATCGATGCATCGAACGATTGCGAGGGCTGGAAAGTGAATCCTTAGCATCTGTCGATACAGAACGATTGGTAAGGGTGAATATCGCAATTCCGAGCCTCCTAGAGTGATTTATCGTTATATCGAACGATTGCGAGGGCAGGAAAGTGAATCCCTTGGTTCTGTCGATACAGAACGTGTGGAACGGGTGAATATCGCAATTCCGAGCCTCCTAGTTTGATTTATCGTTATATCGAACGATTGCGAGGGCTGGAAAGTTAATCCATAGCTCCTGTTGATACAGAACGTGTGGAGCGGGTGAATATCGCTAGTCCGAGCCTCCTAGAGTGATTTATCGATAGTCTCAACGATTGCGAGGGCTGGAAAGTGAATCTTTAGCTCCTGTCTATACAGAACGATTGGAAATGGTGAATATCGCGATTCCGAGCCCCCACGAGTGATTTATCGATGCATCGAAAGATTGCGAGGGCTGGGAAGTTAATCCTTAGCATCTGTCGATACAGAACGGGTGGAGCGGGTGCATATCGCTATTCCGAGCCTCCTAGAGTGATTTATCGATAGTCTCAACGATTGCGAGGGCTGGAAAGTGAATCTTTAGCTCCTGTCTATACAGAACGATTGGAAATGGTGAAAATCGCCATTCCGTTCCTCCTAGAGTGACTTATCGTTATATCCAACGATTGCGAGGGCTGGAAAGTGAATCCTTAGCTCCTGTCGATACAGAACGTGTGGAACGGGTGAATTTCGCCATTCCTAGCCTCCTAGAGTGATTTATCGATAGTCCGATCGATTGCGTGGGCTGGAAAGTGGATCCTTACCTTCAGTCGATATAGAAAGATTGGAAATGGTGAATATCGCGATTCAAGCCCCCACGAGTGATTTATCGATGCATCGAACGATTGCGGGGGCTGGAAAGTGGATGCTTAGCATCTGTCGATACAGAACGATTGGGAAGGGTGAATATCGCAATTCCGAGCCTCCTAGAGTGACTTATCCTTATATCGAACGATGCCGAGGGCTGGAATGTGAATTCATACCTTCCGTCGATACAGAACGTGTGGAACGGGTGAATATCGCAATTCCGAGCCTCCTAGTTTGATTTATCGTTATATCGAACGATTGCGAGGGCTGGGAAGTGAATCCTTAGCATCTGTCGATACCGAACGATTGGGAAGGGTGAATATCGCAATTCCGAGCCTCCTAGAGTGACTTATCCTTATATCGAACGATGCCGAGGGCTGGAATGTGAATTCAAACCTTCCGTCGATACAGAACGTGTGGAACGGGTGAATATCGCAATTCCGAGCCTCCTAGTTTGATTTATCGTTATATCGAACGATTGCGAGGGCTGGAAAGTTAATCCATAGCTCCTGTTGATACAGAACGTGTGGAGCGGGTGAATATCGCTAGTCCGAGCCTCCTAGAGTGATTTATCGATAGTCTCAACGATTGCGAGGGCTGGAAAGTGAATCTTTAGCTCCTGTCTATACAGAACGATTGGAAATGGTGAATATCGCGATTCCGAGCCCCCACGAGTGATTTATCGATGCATCGAAAGATTGCGAGGGCTGGGAAGTTAATCCTTAGCATCTGTCGATACAGAACGGGTGGAGCGGGTGCATATCGCTATTCCGAGCCTCCTAGAGTGATTTATCGATAGTCTCAACGATTGCGAGGGCTGGAAAGTGAATCTTTAGCTCCTGTCTATACAGAACGATTGGAAATGGTGAAAATCGCAATTCCGAGCCTCCTCGAGTGACTTATCGTTATATCGCACGATTGCGAGGGCTGGAAAGTGAATTCTTACCTCCTGTGGATACAGAACGTGTGGAACGGGTGAATATCGCGAGTCCGATCCTCCTAGAGTGACTTATCGTTTTATCAAACGATTGCGAGGGGTTGAACGTAAATCCTTAGCTTCTGTCGATACAGCACGATCGGAAAGTGTGAATATCGCGAGTCCGAGCCTCCTAGTTTGACTTATCGTTATATCGAACGATTGCGATGGCTGGGAAGTGAATCCTTACCTTCTGTCGATACAGAACGTGTGGAAAGGGTGAATATCGCGATTCCGACCATCCTAGAGTGATTTATCGATAGACCGAACGATTGCGAGGGCTGGGAAGTGAATCCTTAGCTTCTGTCGATACAGCACGATCGGAAAGGGTGAATATCGCGAGTCCGAGCCTCCTAGTTTGATTTATCGTTATATCGAACGATTGCGATGGCTGGACGGTGGATATTTAACTTCTGTCGGTACAAAACGATTGGAAAAAATGAATCTCGCGATTCCGAGCCTCCTAGATTGATTTATACTTTAATCGAACGATTCCGAGGGCTGGAATGTGAATTCATACCAACCGTCCATACAGAACGTGTGGAACGGGTGAATATCGCGAGTCCGGGCCTCCTAGTTTGATTTATCATTATATCGAACGATTGCGAGAGCTGGAAAGTGAATCCTTAGTTTCTGTCGATACAGACCGTGTGGAGCGGGTGCATATCGCGATTCCGAGCCTCCTAGAGTGATTTATCGATAGATTGAACGATTGCGAGGGCAGGAAAGTGAATTCATACCTACCGTCGCTACAGAACGTGTGGAACGGGCGAATATCGAGAGTCCGGGCCTCCTAGTTTGTTTTATCGTTATATCGAACGATTGCGAGAGCTGGAAACTGAACCCTTAGTTTCTGTCGATACAGAACGGGTGGAGCGGGTGCATATCGCTATTCCGAGCCTCCTAGAGTTATTTATCGATAGTCTCAACGATTGCGAGGGCTGGAAAGTGAATCCTTAGCTCCTGTCTATACAGAACGATTGGAAATGGTGAATATCGCGATTCCGAGCCCCCACGAGTGATTTATCGATGCATCGAAAGATTGCGAGGGCTGGAAAGTGAATCCTTAGCATCTGTCGATACAGAACGATTGGGAAGGGTGAATATCGCAATTCCGAGCCTCCTAGAGTGACTTATTGTTATATCCAACGATTGCGAGGGCTGGAAAGTGAATCCTTAGCTTCTGTCGATACAGCACGATCGGAAAGTGTGAATATCGCGAGTCCGAGCCTCCTAGTTTGATTTATCGTTATATCGAACGATTGCGAGAGCTGCAAAGTGAATCCTTAGTTTCTGTCGATGCAGAACGTGTGGAGCGGGTGCATATCGCGATTCCGAGCCTCCTAGAGTGATTTATTGATAGATTGAACGATTGCGAGGGCAGGAAAGTGAATACTTAGGTTCTGTCGATACAGAACGTGTGGAGCGGGTGCATATCGCTATTCCGAGCCTCCTAGAGTGATTTATCGATAGTCTCAACGATTGCGAGGGCTGGAAAGTGAATTCTTACGTTCTGTGGATACAGAACGTGTGGAACGGGTGAATATCGCGATTCCGAGCATCCTAGAGTGATTTATCGATAGACCGAACGTTTGCGAGGGCTGGGAAGTGAATCCTTACCTTCTGTCGATACAGACCGTGTGGAGCAGGTGAAAATGCGATTCCGAGCCTCCTAGAGTGATTTATCGATAGAACGAACGATTGCGAGTGGTGGAAGGTGAATCCTTAGCTTCTGTCGATACGGAACGTGTGGAGCGGGTGCATATCGCGATTCCGAGCCTCCTAGAGTGATTTATTGATAGATTGAACGATTGCGACGGCAGGAAAGTGAATACATAGGTTCTGTCGATACAGAACGTGTGGAACGGGTGTGTTTCGCGATTCCGAGCCTCCTAGAGTGATTTATCGATAGTCCGATCGATTGCGTGGGCTGGAAAGTGGATGCTTACCTTCGGTCGATACAGAACGATTGGAAATGGTGAATATCGCGATTCCGAGCCCCCACGAGTGATTTATCGATGCATCGAACGATTGCGAGGGCTGGAAAGTGAATCCTTAGCATCTGTCGATACAGAACGATTGGTAAGGGTGAATATCGCAATTCCGAGCCTCCTAGAGTGATTTATCGTTATATCGAACGATTGCGGGGGCAGGAAAGTGAATCCCTTGGTTCTGTCGATACAGAACATGTGGAACGGGTGAATTTCGCGATTCCGAGCCTCCTAGATTGATTTATCGATAGACCGAACGATTGCGAGGGCTGGAAAGTGAATCCTTAGCATCTGTCGATACAGAACGATTGGGAAGGGTGAATATCGCAATTCCCAGCCTCCTTCAGTGATTTATCCTTATATCGAACGATTCCGAGGGCTGGAATGTGAATTCATACCTACCGTCGATACGGAACGTGTGGGTCGGGTGAATATCGCAATTCCGAGCCTCCTAGAGTGATTTATCGTTATATCGAACAATTGCGAGAGCTGGAAACTGAATCCTTAGTTTCTGTCGATACAGAACGGGTGGAGCGGGTGCATATCGCTATTCCGAGCCTCCTAGAGTGATTTATCGATAGTCTCAACGATTGCGAGGGCTGGAAAGTGAATCCTCAGCATCTGTCGATACAGAACGATTGGGAAGGGTGAATATCGCGATTCCGAGCCCCCTCGAGTGACTTATCGTTATATCGCACGATTGCGAGGGCTGGAAAGTGAATTCTTACCTTCTGTGGATACAGAACGTGTGGAACGGGTGAATATCGCGATTCCGATCCTCCTAGAGTGACTTATCGTTATATCAAACGATTGCGAGAGCTGGAAAGTGAATCCTTAGTTTCTGTCGATACAGAACGGGTGGAGCGGGTGCATATCGCTATTCCGAGCCTCCTAGAGTGATTTATCGATAGTCTCAACGATTGCGAGGGCTGGAAAGTGAATCCTCAGCATCTGTCGATACAGAACGATTGGGAAGGGTGAAAATCGCTATTCCGAGCCTCCTAGAGTGACTTATCGATAGTCTCAACGATTGCGAGGGCTGGAAAGTGAATCCTTAGATCCTGTCTATACAGAACGATTGGAAATGGTGAAAATCGCAATTCCGAGCCTCCTCGAGTGACTTATCGTTATATCGCACGATTGCGAGGGCTGGAAAGTGAATTCTTACCTCCTGTGGATACAGAACGTGTGGAACGGGTGAATATCGCGAGTCCGATCCTCCTAGAGTGACTTATCGTTTTATCAAACGATTGCGAGGGGTTGAACGTAAATCCTTAGCTTCTGTCGATACAGCACGATCGGAAAGTGTGAATATCGCGAGTCCGAGCCTCCTAGTTTGACTTATCGTTATATCGAACGATTGCGATGGCTGGGAAGTGAATCCTTACCTTCTGTCGATACAGAACGTGTGGAAAGGGTGAATATCGCGATTCCGACCATCCTAGAGTGATTTATCGATAGACCGAACGATTGCGAGGGCTGGGAAGTGAATCCTTAGCTTCTGTCGATACAGCACGATCGGAAAGGGTGAATATCGCGAGTCCGAGCCTCCTAGTTTGATTTATCGTTTAATCGAACGATTGCGATGGCTGGACGGTGGATATTTAACTTCTGTCGGTACAAAACGATTGGAAAAAATGAATCTCGCGATTCCGAGCCTCCTAGATTGATTTATACTTTAATCGAACGATTCCGAGGGCTGGAATGTGAATTCATACCAACCGTCCATACAGAACGTGTGGAACGGGTGAATATCGCGAGTCCGGGCCTCCTAGTTTGATTTATCATTATATCGAACGATTGCGAGAGCTGGAAAGTGAATCCTTAGTTTCTGTCGATACAGACCGTGTGGAGCGGGTGCATATCGCGATTCCGAGCCTCCTAGAGTGATTTATCGATAGATTGAACGATTGCGAGGGCAGGAAAGTGAATTCATACCTACCGTCGCTACAGAACGTGTGGAACGGGCGAATATCGAGAGTCCGGGCCTCCTAGTTTGTTTTATCGTTATATCGAACGATTGCGAGAGCTGGAAACTGAACCCTTAGTTTCTGTCGATACAGAACGGGTGGAGCGGGTGCATATCGCTATTCCGAGCCTCCTAGAGTTATTTATCGATAGTCTCAACGATTGCGAGGGCTGGAAAGTGAATCCTTAGCTCCTGTCTATACAGAACGATTGGAAATGGTGAATATCGCGATTCCGAGCCCCCACGAGTGATTTATCGATGCATCGAAAGATTGCGAGGGCTGGAAAGTGAATCCTTAGCATCTGTCGATACAGAACGATTGGGAAGGGTGAATATCGCAATTCCGAGCCTCCTAGAGTGACTTATCCTTATATCGAACGATGCCGAGGGCTGGAATGTGAATTCATACCTTCCGTCGATACAGAACGTGTGGAACGGGTGAATATCGCGATTCCGTTCCTCCTAGAGTGACTTATCGTTATATCCAACGATTGCGAGGGCTGGAAAGTGAATCCTTAGCTTCTGTCGATACAGCACGATCGGAAAGTGTGAATATCGCGAGTCCGAGCCTCCTAGTTTGATTTATCGTTATATCGAACGATTGCGAGAGCTGCAAAGTGAATCCTTAGTTTCTGTCGATGCAGAACGTGTGGAGCGGGTGCATATCGCGATTCCGAGCCTCCTAGAGTGATTTATTGATAGATTGAACGATTGCGAGGGCAGGAAAGTGAATACTTAGGTTCTGTCGATACAGAACGTGTGGAGCGGGTGCATATCGCTATTCCGAGCCTCCTAGAGTGATTTATCGATAGTCTCAACGATTGCGAGTGCTGGAAAGTGAATTCTTACGTTCTGTGGATACAGAACGTGTGGAACGGGTGAATATCGCGATTCCGAGCATCCTAGAGTGATTTATCGATAGACCGAACGTTTGCGAGGGCTGGGAAGTGAATCCTTACCTTCTGTCGATACAGACCGTGTGGAGCAGGTGAAAATGCGATTCCGAGCCTCCTAGAGTGATTTATCGATAGAACGAACGATTGCGAGTGGTGGAAGGTGAATCCTTAGCTTCTGTCGATACGGAACGTGTGGAGCGGGTGCATATCGCGATTCCGAGCCTCCTAGAGTGATTTATTGATAGATTGAACGATTGCGACGGCAGGAAAGTGAATACATAGGTTCTGTCGATACAGAACGTGTGGAACGGGTGAATATCGCGATTCCGAGCCCCCACGAGTGATTTATCGATGCATCGAACGATTGCGAGGGCTGGAATGTGAATCCTTAGCATCTGACGATACAGAACGATTGGTAAGGGTGAATATCGCAATTCCGAGCCTCCTAGAGTGATTTATCGTTATATCGAACGATTGCGGGGGCAGGAAAGTGAATCCCTTGGTTCTGTCGATACAGAACATGTGGAACGGGTGAATTTCGCGATTCCGAGCCTCCTAGATTGATTTATCGATAGACCGAACGATTGCGAGGGCTGGAAAGTGAATTCATACCTACCGTCGATACAGAACGTGTGGGTCGGGTGAATATCGCAATTCCGAGCCTCCTAGAGTGATTTATCGTTATATCGAACAATTGCGAGAGCTGGAAACTGAATCCTTAGTTTCTGTCGATACAGAACGGGTGGAGCGGGTGCATATCGCTATTCCGAGCCTCCTAGAGTGATTTATCGATAGTCTCAACGATTGCGAGGGCTGGAAAGTGAATCCTCAGCATCTGTCGATACAGAACGATTGGGAAGGGTGAAAATCGCAATTCCGAGCCTCCTCGAGTGACTTATCGTTATATCGCACGATTGCGAGGGCTGGAAAGTGAATTCTTACCTTCTGTGGATACAGAACGTGTGGAACGGGTGAATATCGCGATTCCGATCCTCCTAGAGTGACTTATCGTTATATCAAACGATTGCGAGTGGTGGAAGGTGAATCCTTAGCTTCTGTCAATACGGAACGTGTGGAGCGGGGGAATATCGCGATTCCGAGCCTCCTAGAGTGACTTATCGTTATATCGTACGATTGCGTGGGCTGGAAAGTCAATTCTTACCTCCTGTCGATACAGAACGATTGGGAAGGGTGAATATCGCAATTCCCAGCCTCCTTCAGTGATTTATCCTTATATCGAACGATTCCGAGGGCTGGAATGTGAATTCATACCTACCGTCGATACAGAACGTGTGGGTCGGGTGAATATCGCAATTCCGAGCCTCCTAGAGTGATTTATCGTTATATCGAACAATTGCGAGAGCTGGAAACTGAATCCTTAGTTTCTGTCGATACAGAACGGGTGGAGCGGGTGCATATCGCTATTCCGAGCCTCCTAGAGTGATTTATCGATAGTCTCAACGATTGCGAGGGCTGGAAAGTGAATCCTCAGCATCTGTCGATACAGAACGATTGGGAAGGGTGAAAATCGCAATTCCGAGCCTCCTCGAGTGACTTATCGTTATATCGCACGATTGCGAGGGCTGGAAAGTGAATTCTTACCTTCTGTGGATACAGAACGTGTGGAACGGGTGAATATCGCGATTCCGATCCTCCTAGAGTGACTTATCGTTATATCAAACGATTGCGAGAGCTGGAAAGTGAATCCTTAGTTTCTGTCGATACAGAACGGGTGGAGCGGGTGCATATCGCTATTCCGAGCCTCCTAGAGTGATTTATCGATAGTCTCAACGATTGCGAGGGCTGGAAAGTGAATCCTCAGCATCTGTCGATACAGAACGATTGGGAAGGGTGAAAATCGCTATTCCGAGCCTCCTAGAGTGACTTATCGATAGTCTCAACGATTGCGAGGGCTGGAAAGTGAATCCTTAGATCCTGTCTATACAGAACGATTGGAAATGGTGAAAATCGCAATTCCGAGCCTCCTCGAGTGACTTATCGTTATATCGCACGATTGCGAGGGCTGGAAAGTGAATTCTTACCTTCTGTCGATACAGAATGTGTGGAACGGGTGAATATCGCGATTCCGAACCTCCTGGTTTGATTTATCGGTATATCGAACTTTTGCGAGGGCTTGGAAGTGAATCCTTAGGTTCTGTCGATACAGAACGGGTGGAGCGGGTGCATATCGCTATTCCTCGCCTCCTAGAGTGATTTATCGATAGTCTCAACGATTGCGAGGGCTGGAAAGTGAATCCTTAGATCCTGTCTATACAGAACGATTGGAAATGGTGAAAATCGCAATTCCGAGCCTCCTCGAGTGACTTATCGTTATATCGCACGATTGCGAGGGCTGGAAAGTGAATTCTTACCTTCTGTCGATACAGAACGTGTGGAAAGGGTGAATATCGCGATTCCGACCATCCTACAGTGATTTATCGTTAGAACGAACGATTGCGAGTGGTGGAAGGTGAATCCTTAGCTTCTGTCAATACGGAACGTGTGGAGCGGGGGAATATCGCGATTCCGAGCCTCCTAGAGTGACTTATCGTTATATCGTACGATTGCGTGGGCTGGAAAGTCAATTCTTACCTCCTGTCGATACACTACGTGTGGAACGGGTGAATATCGCGATTCCGTTCCTCCTAGAGTGACTTATCATTATATCCAACGATTGCGAGGGCTGGAAAGTGAATCCTTAGCTCGTGTCGATACAGAACGTGTGGAGCGGGTGAATATCGCCATTCCGTTCCTCCTAGAGTGACTTATCGTTATATCCAACGATTGCGAGGGCTGGAAAGTGAATCCTTAGCTCCTGTCGATACAGAACGTGTGGAACGGGTGAATTTCGCCATTCCTAGCCTCCTAGAGTGATTTATCGATAGTCCGATCGATTGCGTGGGCTGGAAAGTGGATCCTTACCTTCAGTCGATATAGAAAGATTGGAAATGGTGATTATCGCGATTCAAGCCCCCACGAGTGATTTATCGATGCATCGAACGATTGCGGGGGCTGGAAAGTGGATGCTTACCTTCAGTCGATACAGAACGATTGGAAATGGTGAATATCGCGATTCCGAGCCCCCACGAGTGATTTATCGATGCATCGAAAGATTGCGAGGGCTGGAAAGTGAATCCTTAGCATCTGTCGATACAGAACGATTGGGAAGGGTGAATATCGCAATTCCGAGCCTCCTAGAGTGACTTATCCTTATATCGAACGATGCCGAGGGCTGGAATGTGAATTCATACCTTCCGTCGATACAGAACGTGTGGAACGGGTGAATATCGCGATTCCGTTCCTCCTAGAGTGACTTATCGTTATATCCAACGATTGCGAGGGCTGGAAAGTGAATCCTTAGCTTCTGTCGATACAGCACGATCGGAAAGTGTGAATATCGCGAGTCCGAGCCTCCTAGTTTGATTTATCGTTATATCGAACGATTGCGAGAGCTGCAAAGTGAATCCTTAGTTTCTGTCGATGCAGAACGTGTGGAGCGGGTGCATATCGCGATTCCGAGCCTCCTAGAGTGATTTATTGATAGATTGAACGATTGCGATGGCAGGAAAGTGAATACTTAGGTTCTGTCGATACAGAACGTGTGGAGCGGGTGCATATCGCTATTCCGAGCCTCCTAGAGTGATTTATCGATAGTCTCAACGATTGCGAGGGCTGGAAAGTGAATTCTTACGTTCTGTGGATACAGAACGTGTGGAACGGGTGAATATCGCGATTCCGAGCATCCTAGAGTGATTTATCGATAGACCGAACGTTTGCGAGGGCTGGGAAGTGAATCCTTACCTTCTGTCGATACAGACCGTGTGGAGCAGGTGAAAATGCGATTCCGAGCCTCCTAGAGTGATTTATCGATAGAACGAACGATTGCGAGTGGTGGAAGGTGAATCCTTAGCTTCTGTCGATACGGAACGTGTGGAGCGGGTGCATATCGCGATTCCGAGCCTCCTAGAGTGATTTATTGATAGATTGAACGATTGCGACGGCAGGAAAGTGAATACATAGGTTCTGTCGATACAGAACGTGTGGAACGGGTGTGTTTCGCGATTCCGAGCCTCCTAGAGTGATTTATCGATAGTCCGATCGATTGCGTGGGCTGGAAAGTGGATGCTTACCTTCAGTCGATACAGAACGATTGGTAAGGGTGAATATCGCAATTCCGAGCCTCCTAGAGTGATTTATCGTTATATCGAACGATTGCGAGGGCAGGAAAGTGAATCCCTTGGTTCTGTCGATACAGAACATGTGGAACGGGTGAATTTCGCGATTCCGAGCCTCCTAGATTGATTTATCGATAGACCGAACGATTGCGAGGGCTGGAAAGTGAATCCTTAGCATCTGTCGATACAGAACGATTGGAAATGGTGAATATCGCGATTCCGAGCCCCCACGAGTGATTTATCGATGCATCGAAAGATTGCGAGGGCTGGAAAGTGAATCCTTAGCATCTGTCGATACAGAACGATTGGGAAGCGTGAATATCGCAATTCCGAGCCTCCTAGAGTGACTTATCCTTATATCGAACGATGCCGAGGGCTGGAATGTGAATTCATACCTTCCGTCGATACAGAACGTGTGGAACGGGTGAATATCGCAATTCCGAGCCTCCTAGTTTGATTTATCGTTATATCGAACGATTGCGAGGGCTGGGAAGTGAATCCTTAGCATCTGTCGATACCGAACGATTGGGAAGGGTGAATATCGCAATTCCGAGCCTCCTAGAGTGACTTATCCTTATATCGAACGATGCCGAGGGCTGGAACGTGAATTCATACCTTCCGTCGATACAGAACGTGTGGAACGGGTGAATATCGCAATTCCGAGCCTCCTAGTTTGATTTATCGTTATATCGAACGATTGCGAGGGCTGGAAAGTTAATCCATAGCTCCTGTTGATACAGAACGTGTGAAGCGGGTGAATATCGCTAGTCCGAGCCTCCTAGAGTGATTTATCGATAGAATCAACGATTGCGAGGCCTGGAAAGTGAATCCTTAGCTCCTGTCTATACAGAACGATTGGAAATGGTGAATATCGCGATTCCGAGCCCCCACGAGTGATTTATCGATGCACCAAACGATTGCGAGGGCTGGAAAGTGAATCCTTAGCATCTGTCGATACAGAACGATTGGGAAGGGTGAATATCGCAATTCCGAGCCTCCTAGAGTGACTTATCCTTATATCGAACGATGCCGAGGGCTGGAATGTGAATTCATACCTTCCGTCGATACAGAACGTGTGGAACGGGTGAATATCGCAATTCCGAGCCTCCTAGTTTGATTTATCGTTATATCGAACGATTGCGAGGGCTGGAAAGTTAATCCATAGCTCCTGTTGATACGGAACGTGTGGAGCGGGTGAATATCGCTAGTCCGAGCCTCCTAGAGTGATTTATCGATAGAATCAACGATTGCGAGGCCTGGAAAGTGAATCCTTAGCTCCTGTCTATACACAACGATTGGAAATGGTGAATATCGCGATTCCGAGCCCCCACGAGTGATTTATCGATGCACCGAACGATTGCGAGGGCTGGAAAGTGAATCCTTAGCATCTGTCGATACACAACGATTGGGAAGGGTGAATATCGCAATTCCGAGCCTCCTAGAGTGATTTATCGTTATATCGAACGATTGCGAGAGCTGGAAAGTGAATCCTTAGTTTCTGTCGATACAGAACGGGTGGAGCGGGTGCATATCGCTATTCCGAGCCTCCTAGAGTGATTTATCGATAGTCTCAACGATTGCGAGGGCTGGAAAGTGAATCCTTAGCTCCTGTCTATACAGAACGATTGGAAATGGTGAATATCGCGATTCCGAGCCCCCACGAGTGATTTATCGATGCACCGAACGATTGCGTGGCCTGGAAAGTGAATCCTCAGCATCTGTCGATACAGAACGATTGGGAAGGGTGAAAATCGCAATTCCGAGCCTCCTCGAGTGACTTATCGTTATATCGCACGATTGCGTGGGCTGGAAAGTCAATTCTTACCTCCTGTCGATACAGAACGTGTGGAACGGGTGAATATCGCGATTCCGTTCCTCCTAGAGTGACTTATCGTTATATCCAACGATTGCGAGGGCTGGAAAGTGAAACCTTAGCTTCTGTCGATACAGCACGATCGGAAAGTGTGAATATCGCGAGTCCGAGCCTCCTAGTTTGATTTATCGTTATATCGAACGATTGCGAGAGCTGCAAAGTGAATCCTTAGTTTCTGTCGATGCAGAACGTGTGGAGCGGGTGCATATCGCGATTCCGAGCCTCCTAGAGTGATTTATTGATAGATTGAACGATTGCGAGGGCAGGAAAGTGAATACTTAGGTTCTGTCGATACAGAACGTGTGGAGCGGGTGCATATCGCTATTCCGAGCCTCCTAGAGTGATTTATCGATAGTCTCAACGATTGCGAGGGCTGGAAAGTGAATTCTTACGTTCTGTGGATACAGAACGTGTGGAACGGGTGAATATCGCGATTCCGAGCATCCTAGAGTGATTTATCGATAGACCGAACGTTTGCGAGGGCTGGGAAGTGAATCCTTACCTTCTGTCGATACAGACCGTGTGGAGCAGGTGAAAATGCGATTCCGAGCCTCCTAGAGTGATTTGTCGATAGAACGAACGATTGCGAGTGGTGGAAGGTGAATCCTTAGCTTCTGTCGATACGGAACGTGTGGAGCGGGTGCATATCGCGATTCCGAGCCTCCTAGAGTGATTTATTGATAGATTGAACGATTGCGACGGCAGGAAAGTGAATACATAGGTTCTGTCGATACAGAACGTGTGGAACGGGTGTGTCTCGCGATTCCGAGCCTCCTAGAGTGATTTATCGATAGTCCGATCGATTGCGTGGGCTGGAAAGTGGATGCTTACCTTCAGTCGATACAGAACGATTGGAAATGGTGAATATCGCGATTCCGAGCCCCCACGAGTGATTTATCGATGCATCGAACGATTGCGAGGGCTGGAAAGTGAATCCTTAGCATCTGTCGATACAGAACGATTGGTAAGGGTGAATATCGCAATTCCGAGCCTCCTAGAGTGATTTATCGTTATATCGAACGATTGCGAGGGCAGGAAAGTGAATCCCTTGGTTCTGTCGATACAGAACATGTGGAACGGGTGAATTTCGCGATTCCGAACCTCCTAGATTGATTTATCGATAGACCGAACGATTGCGAGGGCTGGAAAGTGAATCCTTAGCATCTGTCGATACAGAACGATTGGGAAGGGTGAATATCGCAATTCCCAGCCTCCTTCAGTGATTTATCCTTATATCGAACGATTCCGAGGGCTGGAATGTGAATTCATACCTACCGTCGATACAGAACGTGTGGATCGGGTGAATATCGCAATTCCGAGCCTCCTAGAGTGATTTATCGTTATATCGAACAATTGCGAGAGCTGGAAACTGAATCCTTAGTTTCTGTCGATACAGAACGGGTGGAGCGGGTGCATATCGCTATTCCGAGCCTCCTAGAGTGATTTATCGATAGTCTCAACGATTGCGAGGGCTGGAAAGTGAATCCTCAGCATCTGTCGATACAGAACGATTGGGAAGGGTGAAAATCGCAATTCCGAGCCTCCTCGAGTGACTTATCGTTATATCGCACGATTGCGAGGGCTGGAAAGTGAATTCTTACCTTCTGTGGATACAGAACGTGTGGAACGGGTGAATATCGCGATTCCGATCCTCCTAGAGTGACTTATCGTTATATCAAACGATTGCGAGAGCTGGAAAGTGAATCCTTAGTTTCTGTCGATACAGAACGGGTAGAGCGGGTGCATATCGCTATTCCGAGCCTCCTAGAGTGGCTTATCGATAGTCTCAACGATTGCGAGGGCTGGAAAGTGAATCCTTAGATCCTGTCTATACAGAACGATTGGAAATGGTGAAAATCGCAATTCCGAGCCTCCTCGAGTGACTTATCGTTATATCGCACGATTGCGAGGGCTGGAAAGTGAATTCTTACCTTCTGTCGATACAGAACGTGTGGAAAGGGTGAATATCGCGATTCCGACCATCCTAGAGTGATTTATCGTTAGAACGAACGATTGCGAGTGGGGGAAGGTGAATCCTTAGCTTCTGTCAATACGGAACGTGTGGAGCGGGGGAATATCGCGATTCCGAGCCTCCTAGAGTGACTTATCGTTATATCGTACGATTGCGTGGGCTGGAAAGTCAATTCTTACCTCCTGTCGATACAGAACGTGTGGAACGGGTGAATATCGCGATTCCGTTCCTCCTAGTTTGATTTATCGTTATATCGAACGATTGCGAGGGCTGGAAAGTTAATCCATAGCTCCTGTTGATACAGAACGTGTGAAGCGGGTGAATATCGCTAGTCCGAGCCTCCTAGAGTGATTTATCGATAGAATCAACGATTGCGAGGGCTGGAAAGTGAATCCTTAGCTCCTGTCGATACAGAACGTGTGGAACGGGTGAATTTCGCCATTCCTAGCCTCCTAGAGTGATTTATCGATAGTCCGATCGATTGCGTGGGCTGGAAAGTGGATTCTTACCTTCAGTCGATATAGAAAGATTGGAAATGGTGAATATCGCGATTCAAGCCCCCACGAGTGATTTATCGATGCATCGAACGATTGCGGGGGCTGGAAAGTGGATGCTTAGCATCTGTCGATACAGAACGATTGGGAAGGGTGAATATCGCAATTCCGAGCCTCCTAGAGTGACTTATCCTTATATCGAACGATGCCGAGGCCTGGAATGTGAATTCATACCTTCCGTCGATACAGAACGTGTGGAACGGGTGAATATCGCAATTCCGAGCCTCCTAGTTTGATTTATCGTTATATCGAACGATTGCGAGGGCTGGGAAGTGAATCCTTAGCATCTGTCGATACCGAACGATTGGGAAGGGTGAATATCGCAATTCCGAGCCTCCTAGAGTGACTTATCCTTATATCGAACGATGCCGAGGGCTGGAATGTGAATTCATACCTTCCGTCGATACAGAACGTGTGGAACGGGTGAATATCGCAATTCCGAGCCTCCTAGTTTGATTTATCGTTATATCGAACGATTGCGAGGGCTGGAAAGTTAATCCATAGCTCCTGTTGATACAGAACGTTTGGAGCGGGTGAATATCGCTAGTCCGAGCCTCCTAGAGTGATTTATCGATAGTCTCAACGATTGCGAGGGCTGGAAAGTGAATCTTTAGCTCCTGTCTATACAGAACGATTGGAAATGGTGAATATCGCGATTCCGAGCCCCCACGAGTGATTTATCAATGCATCGAAAGATTGCGAGGGCTGGGAAGTTAATCCTTAGCATCTGTCGATACAGAACGGGTGGAGCGGGTGCATATCGCTATTCCGAGCCTCCTAGAGTGATTTATCGATAGTTTCAACGATTGCGAGGGCTGGAAAGTGAATCTTTAGCTCCTGTCTATACAGAACGATTGGAAATGGTGAAAATCGCAATTCCGAGCCTCCTCGAGTGACTTATCGTTATATCGCACGATTGCGAGGGCTGGAAAGTGAATTCTTACCTCCTGTGGATACAGAACGTGTGGAACGGGTGAATATCGCGAGTCCGATCCTCCTAGAGTGACTTATCGTTTTATCAAACGATTGCGAGGGGTTGAACGTAAGTCCTTAGCTTCTGTCGATACAGCACGATCGGAAAGTGTGAATATCGCGAGTCCGAGCCTCCTAGTTTGACTTATCGTTATATCGAACGATTGCGATGGCTGGGAAGTGAATCCTTACCTTCTGTCGATACAGAACGTGTGGAAAGGGTGAATATCGCGATTCCGACCATCCTAGAGTGATTTATCGATAGACCGAACGATTGCGAGGGCTGGGAAGTGAATCCTTAGCTTCTGTCGATACAGCACGATCGGAAAGGGTGAATATCGCGAGTCCGAGCCTCCTAGTTTGATTTATCGTTATATCGAACGATTGCGATGGCTGGACGGTGGATATTTAACTTCTGTCGGTACAAAACGATTGGAAAAAATGAATCTCGCGATTCCGAGCCTCCTAGATTGATTTATACTTTAATCGAACGATTCCGAGGGCTGGAATGTGAATTCATACCAACCGTCCATACAGAACGTGTGGAACGGGTGAATATCGCGAGTCCGGGCATCCTAGTTTGATTTATCATTATATCGAACGATTGCGAGAGCTGGAAAGTGAATCCTTAGTTTCTGTCGATACAGACCGTGTGGAGCGGGTGCATATCGCGATTCCGAGCCTCCTAGAGTGATTTATCGATAGATTGAACGATTGCGAGGGCAGGAAAGTGAATTCATACCTACCGTCGCTACAGAACGTGTGGAACGGGCGAATATCGAGAGTCCGGGCCTCCTAGTTTGTTTTATCGTTATATCGAACGATTGCGAGAGCTGGAAACTGAATCCTTAGTTTCTGTCGATACAGAACGGGTGGAGCGGGTGCATATCGCTATTCCGAGCCTCCTAGAGTGATTTATCGATAGTCTCAACGATTGCGAGGGCTGGAAAGTGAATCCTTAGCTCCTGTCTATACAGAACGATTGGAAATGGTGAATATCGCGATTCCGAGCCTCCTAGAGTGACTTATCCTTATATCGAACGATGCCGAGGGCTGGAATGTGAATTCATACCTTCCGTCGATACAGAACGTGTGGAACGGGTGAATATCGCAATTCCGAGCCTCCTAGTTTGATTTATCGTTATATCGAACGATTGCGAGGGCTGGGAAGTGAATCCTTAGCATCTGTCGATACCGAACGATTGGGAAGGGTGAATATCGCAATTCCGAGCCTCCTAGAGTGACTTATCCTTATATCGAACGATGCCGAGGGCTGGAACGTGAATTCATTCCTTCCGTCGATACAGAACGTGTGGAACGGGTGAATATCGCAATTCCGAGCCTCCTAGTTTGATTTATCGTTATATCGAACGATTGCGAGGGCTGGAAAGTTAATCCATAGCTCCTGTTGATACAGAACGTGTGAAGCGGGTGAATATCGCTAGTCCGAGCCTCCTAGAGTGATTTATCGATAGAATCAACGATTGCGAGGCCTGGAAAGTGAATCCTTAGCTCCTGTCTATACAGAACGATTGGAAATGGTGAATATCGCGATTCCGAGCCCCCACGAGTGATTTATCGATGCACCAAACGATTGCGAGGGCTGGAAAGTGAATCCTTAGCATCTGTCGATACAGAACGATTGGGAAGGGGGAATATCGCAATTCCGAGCCTCCTAGAGTGACTTATCCTTATATCGAACGATGCCGAGGGCTGGAATGTGAATTCATACCTTCCGTCGATACAGAACGTGTGGAACGGGTGAATATCGCAATTCCGAGCCTCCTAGTTTGATTTATCGTTATATCGAACGATTGCGAGGGCTGGAAAGTTAATCCATAGCTCCTGTTGATACGGAACGTGTGGAGCGGGTGAATATCGCTAGTCCGAGCCTCCTAGAGTGATTTATCGATAGAATCAACGATTGCGAGGCCTGGAAAGTGAATCCTTAGCTCCTGTCTATACAGAACGATTGGAAATGGTGAATATCGCGATTCCGAGCCCCCACGAGTGATTTATCGATGCACCGAACGATTGCGAGGGCTGGAAAGTGAATCCTTAGCATCTGTCGCTACAGAACGATTGGGAAGGGTGAATATCGCAATTCCGAGCCTCCTAGAGTGATTTATCGTTATATCGAACGATTACGAGAGCTGGAAAGTGAATCCTTAGTTTCTGTCGATACAGAACGGGTGGAGCGGGTGCATATCGCTATTCCGAGCCTCCTAGAGTGATTTATCGATAGTCTCAACGATTGCGAGGGCTGGAAAGTGAATCCTTAGCTCCTGTCTATACAGAACGATTGGAAATGGTGAATATCGCGATTCCGAGCCCCCACGAGTGATTTATCGATGCACCGAACGATTGCGTGGGCTGGAAAGTGAATCCTCAGCATCTGTCGATACAGAACGATTGGGAAGGGTGAAAATCGCAATTCCGAGCCTCCTCGAGTGACTTATCGTTATATCGCACGATTGCGAGGGCTGGAAAGTGAATTCTTACCTTCTGTGGATACAGAACGTGTGGAACGGGTGAATATCGCGATTCCGATCCTCCTAGAGTGACTTATCGTTATATCAAACGATTGCGAGAGCTGGAAAGTGAATCCTTAGTTTCTGTCGATACAGAACGGGTGGAGCGGGTGCATATCGCTATTCCGAGCCTCCTAGAGTGATTTATCGATAGTCTCAACGATTGCGAGGGCTGGAAGGTGAATCCTTAGATCCTGTTTATACAGAACGATTGGAAATGGTGAAAATTGCAATTCCGAGCCTCCTCGAGTGACTTATCGTTATATCGCACGATTGCGAGGGCTGGAAATTGAATTCTTACCTTCTGTCGATACAGAATGTGTGGAACGGGTGAATATCGCGATTCCGAACCTCCTGGTTTGATTTATCGGTATATCGAACTTTTGCGAGGGCTGGGAAGTGAATCCTTACCTTCTGTCGATACAGAACGTGTGGAATGGGTGAATATCGCGATTCCGACCATCCTAGAGTGATTTATCGATAGAACGAACGATTGCGAGTGGTGGAAGGTGAATCCTTAGCTTCTATCAATACGGAACGTGTGGAGCGGGGGAATATCGCGATTCCGAGCCTCCTAGAGTGACTTATCGTTATATCGCACGATTGCGTGGGCTGGAAAGTCAATTCTTACCTCCTGTCGATACAGAACGTGTGGAACGGGTGAATATCGCGATTCCGTTCCTCCTAGAGTGACTTATCGTTATATCCAACGATTGCGAGGGCTGGAAAGTGAAACCTTAGCTTCTGTCGATACAGCACGATCGGAAAGTGTGAATATCGCGAGTCCGAGCCTCCTAGTTTGATTTATCGTTATATCGAACGATTGCGAGAGCTGCAAAGTGAATCCTTAGTTTCTGTCGATGCAGAACGTGTGGAGCGGGTGCATATCGCGATTCCGAGCCTCCTAGAGTGATTTATTGATAGATTGAACGATTGCGAGGGCAGGAAAGTGAATACTTAGGTTCTGTCGATACAGAACGTGTGGAGCGGGTGCATATCGCTATTCCGAGCCTCCTAGAGTGATTTATCGATAGTCTCAACGATTGCGAGGGCTGGAAAGTGAATTCTTGCGTTCTGTGGATACAGAACGTGTGGAACGGGTGAATATCGCGATTCCGAGCATCCTAGAGTGATTTATCGATAGACCGAACGTTTGCGAGGGCTGGGAAGTGAATCCTTACCTTCTGTCGATACAGACCGTGTGGAGCAGGTGAAAATGCGATTCCGAGCCTCCTAGAGTGATTTGTCGATAGAACGAACGATTGCGAGTGGTGGAAGGTGAATCCTTAGCTTCTGTCGATACGGAACGTGTGGAGCGGGTGCATATCGCGATTCCGAGCCTCCTAGAGTGATTTATTGATAGATTGAACGATTGCGACGGCAGGAAAGTGAATACATAGGTTCTGTCGATACAGAACGTGTGGAACGGGTGTGTTTCGCGATTCCGAGCCTCCTAGAGTGATTTATCGATAGTCCGATCGATTGCGTGGGCTGGAAAGTGGATGCTTACCTTCAGTCGATACAGAACGATTGGAAATGGTGAATATCGCGATTCCGAGCTCCCACGAGTGATTTATCGATGCATCGAACGATTGCGAGGGCTGGAAAGTGAATCCTTAGCATCTGTCGATACAGAACGATTGGTAAGGGTGAATATCGCAATTCCGAGCCTCCTAGAGTGATTTATCGTTATATCGAACGATTGCGAGGGCAGGAAAGTGAATCCCTTGGTTCTGTCGATACAGAACACGTGGAACGGGTGAATTTCGCGATTCCGAGCCTCCTAGATTGATTTATCGATAGACCGAACGATTGCGAGGGCTGGAAAGTGAATCCTTAGCATCTGTCGATACAGAACGATTGGTGTGTTTCGCGATTCCGAGCCTCCTAGAGTGATTTATCGATAGTCCGATCGATTGCGTGGGCTGGAAAGTGGATGCTTACCTTCAGTCGATACAGAACGATTGGAAATGGTGAATATCGCGATTCCGAGCCCCCACGAGTGATTTATCGATGCATCGAACGATTGCGAGGGCTGGAAAGTGAATCCTTAGCATCTGTCGATACAGAACGATTGGTAAGGGTGAATATCGCAATTCCGAGCCTCCTAGAGTGATTTATCGTTATATCGAACGATTGCGAGGGCAGGAAAGTGAATCCCTTGGTTCTGTCGATACAGAACGTGTGGAACGGGTGAATATCGCAATTCCGAGCCTCCTAGTTTGATTTATCGTTATATCGAACGATTGCGAGGGCTGGAAAGTTAATCCATAGCTCCTGTTGATACAGAACGTGTGGAGCGGGTGAATATCGCTAGTCCGAGCCTCCTAGAGTGATTTATCGATAGTCTCAACGATTGCGAGGGCTGGAAAGTGAATCTTTAGCTCCTGTCTATACAGAACGATTGGAAATGGTGAATATCGCGATTCCGAGCCCCCACGAGTGATTTATCGATGCATCGAAAGATTGCGAGGGCTGGGAAGTTAATCCTTAGCATCTGTCGATACAGAACGGGTGGAGCGGGTGCATATCGCTATTCCGAGCCTCCTAGAGTGATTTATCGATAGTCTCAACGATTGCGAGGGCTGGAAAGTGAATCTTTAGCTCCTGTCTATACAGAACGATTGGAAATGGTGAAAATCGCCATTCCGTTCCTCCTAGAGTGACTTATTGTTATATCCAACGATTGCGAGGGCTGGAAAGTGAATCCTTAGCTCCTGTCGATACAGAACGTGTGGAACGGGTGAATTTCGCCATTCCTAGCCTCCTAGAGTGATTTATCGATAGTCCGATCGATTGCGTGGGCTGGAAAGTGGATCCTTACCTTCAGTCGATATAGAAAGATTGGAAATGGTGAATATCGCGATTCAAGCCCCCACGAGTGATTTATCGATGCATCGAACGATTGCGGGGGCTGGAAAGTGGATGCTTAGCATCTGTCGATACAGAACGATTGGGAAGGGTGAATATCGCAATTCCGAGCCTCCTAGAGTGACTTATCCTTATATCGAACGATGCCGAGGGCTGGAATGTGAATTCATACCTTCCGTCGATACAGAACGTGTGGAACGGGTGAATATCGCAATTCCGAGCCTCCTAGTTTGATTTATCGTTATATCGAACGATTGCGAGGGCTGGGAAGTGAATCCTTAGCATCTGTCGATACCGAACGATTGGGAAGGGTGAATATCGCAATTCCGAGCCTCCTAGAGTGACTTATCCTTATATCGAACGATGCCGAGGGCTGGAATGTGAATTCAAACCTTCCGTCGATACAGAACGTGTGGAACGGGTGAATATCGCAATTCCGAGCCTCCTAGTTTGATTTATCGTTATATCGAACGATTGCGAGGGCTGGAAAGTTAATCCATAGCTCCTGTTGATACAGAACGTGTGGAGCGGGTGAATATCGCTAGTCCGAGCCTCCTAGAGTGATTTATCGATAGTCTCAACGATTGCGAGGGCTGGAAAGTGAATCTTTAGCTCCTGTCTATACAGAACGATTGGAAATGGTGAATATCGCGATTCCGAGCCCCCACGAGTGATTTATCGATGCATCGAAAGATTGCGAGGGCTGGGAAGTTAATCCTTAGCATCTGTCGATACAGAACGGGTGGAGCGGGTGCATATCGCTATTCCGAGCCTCCTAGAGTGATTTATCGATAGTCTCAACGATTGCGAGGGCTGGAAAGTGAATCTTTAGCTCCTGTCTATACAGAACGATTGGAAATGGTGAAAATCGCAATTCCGAGCCTCCTCGAGTGACTTATCGTTATATCGCACGATTGCGAGGGCTGGAAAGTGAATTCTTACCTCCTGTGGATACAGAACGTGTGGAACGGGTGAATATCGCGAGTCCGATCCTCCTAGAGTGACTTATCGTTTTATCAAACGATTGCGAGGGGTTGAACGTAAATCCTTAGCTTCTGTCGATACAGCACGATCGGAAAGTGTGAATATCGCGAGTCCGAGCCTCCTAGTTTGACTTATCGTTATATCGAACGATTGCGATGGCTGGGAAGTGAATCCTTACCTTCTGTCGATACAGAACGTGTGGAAAGGGTGAATATCGCGATTCCGACCATCCTAGAGTGATTTATCGATAGACCGAACGATTGCGAGGGCTGGGAAGTGAATCCTTAGCTTCTGTCGATACAGCACGATCGGAAAGGGTGAATATCGCGAGTCCGAGCCTCCTAGTTTGATTTATCGTTATATCGAACGATTGCGATGGCTGGACGGTGGATATTTAACTTCTGTCGGTACAAAACGATTGGAAAAAATGAATCTCGCGATTCCGAGCCTCCTAGATTGATTTATACTTTAATCGAACGATTCCGAGGGCTGGAATGTGAATTCATACCAACCGTCCATACAGAACGTGTGGAACGGGTGAATATCGCGAGTCCGGGCCTCCTAGTTTGATTTATCATTATATCGAACGATTGCGAGAGCTGGAAAGTGAATCCTTAGTTTCTGTCGATACAGACCGTGTGGAGCGGGTGCATATCGCGATTCCGAGCCTCCTAGAGTGATTTATCGATAGATTGAACGATTGCGAGGGCAGGAAAGTGAATTCATACCTACCGTCGCTACAGAACGTGTGGAACGGGCGAATATCGAGAGTCCGGGCCTCCTAGTTTGTTTTATCGTTATATCGAACGATTGCGAGAGCTGGAAACTGAACCCTTAGTTTCTGTCGATACAGAACGGGTGGAGCGGGTGCATATCGCTATTCCGAGCCTCCTAGAGTTATTTATCGATAGTCTCAACGATTGCGAGGGCTGGAAAGTGAATCCTTAGCTCCTGTCTATACAGAACGATTGGAAATGGTGAATATCGCGATTCCGAGCCCCCACGAGTGATTTATCGATGCATCGCAAGATTGCGAGGGCTGGAAAGTGAATCCTTAGCATCTGTCGATACAGAACGATTGGGAAGGGTGAATATCGCAATTCCGAGCCTCCTAGAGTGACTTATTGTTATATCCAACGATTGCGAGGGCTGGAAAGTGAATCCTTAGCTTCTGTCGATACAGCACGATCGGAAAGTGTGAATATCGCGAGTCCGAGCCTCCTAGTTTGATTTATCGTTATATCGAACGATTGCGAGAGCTGCAAAGTGAATCCTTAGTTTCTGTCGATGCAGAACGTGTGGAGCGGGTGCATATCGCGATTCCGAGCCTCCTAGAGTGATTTATTGATAGATTGAACGATTGCGAGGGCAGGAAAGTGAATACTTAGGTTCTGTCGATACAGAACGTGTGGAGCGGGTGCATATCGCTATTCCGAGCCTCCTAGAGTGATTTATCGATAGTCTCAACGATTGCGAGGGCTGGAAAGTGAATTCTTACGTTCTGTGGATACAGAACGTGTGGAACGGGTGAATATCGCGATTCCGAGCATCCTAGAGTGATTTATCGATAGACCGAACGTTTGCGAGGGCTGGGAAGTGAATCCTTACCTTCTGTCGATACAGACCGTGTGGAGCAGGTGAAAATGCGATTCCGAGCCTCCTAGAGTGATTTATCGATAGAACGAACGATTGCGAGTGGTGGAAGGTGAATCCTTAGCTTCTGTCGATACGGAACGTGTGGAGCGGGTGCATATCGCGATTCCGAGCCTCCTAGAGTGATTTATTGATAGATTGAACGATTGCGACGGCAGGAAAGTGAATACATAGGTTCTGTCGATACAGAACGTGTGGAACGGGTGTGTTTCGCGATTCCGAGCCTCCTAGAGTGATTTATCGATAGTCCGATCGATTGCGTGGGCTGGAAAGTGGATGCTTACCTTCAGTCGATACAGAACGATTGGAAATGGTGAATATCGCGATTCCGAGCCCCCACGAGTGATTTATCGATGCATCGAACGATTGCGAGGGCTGGAAAGTGAATCCTTAGCATCTGTCGATACAGAACGATTGGTAAGGGTGAATATCGCAATTCCGAGCCTCCTAGAGTGATTTATCGTTATATCGAACGATTGCGGGGGCAGGAAAGTGAATCCCTTGGTTCTGTCGATACAGAACATGTGGAACGGGTGAATTTCGCGATTCCGAGCCTCCTAGATTGATTTATCGATAGACCGAACGATTGCGAGGGCTGGAAAGTGAATCCTTAGCATCTGTCGATACAGAACGATTGGGAAGGGTGAATATCGCAATTCCCAGCCTCCTTCAGTGATTTATCCTTATATCGAACGATTCCGAGGGCTGGAATGTGAATTCATACCTACCGTCGATACGGAACGTGTGGGTCGGGTGAATATCGCAATTCCGAGCCTCCTAGAGTGATTTATCGTTATATCGAACAATTGCGAGAGCTGGAAACTGAATCCTTAGTTTCTGTCGATACAGAACGGGTGGAGCGGGTGCATATCGCTATTCCGAGCCTCCTAGAGTGATTTATCGATAGTCTCAACGATTGCGAGGGCTGGAAAGTGAATCCTCAGCATCTGTCGATACAGAACGATTGGGAAGGGTGAAAATCGCAATTCCGAGCCTCCTCGAGTGACTTATCGTTATATCGCACGATTGCGAGGGCTGGAAAGTGAATTCTTACCTTCTGTGGATACAGAACGTGTGGAACGGGTGAATATCGCGATTCCGATCCTCCTAGAGTGACTTATCGTTATATCAAACGATTGCGAGAGCTGGAAAGTGAATCCTTAGTTTCTGTCGATACAGAACGGGTGGAGCGGGTGCATATCGCTATTCCGAGCCTCCTAGAGTGATTTATCGATAGTCTCAACGATTGCGAGGGCTGGAAAGTGAATCCTCAGCATCTGTCGATACAGAACGATTGGGAAGGGTGAAAATCGCTATTCCGAGCCTCCTAGAGTGACTTATCGATAGTCTCAACGATTGCGAGGGCTGGAAAGTGAATCCTTAGATCCTGTCTATACAGAACGATTGGAAATGGTGAAAATCGCAATTCCGAGCCTCCTCGAGTGACTTATCGTTATATCGCACGATTGCGAGGGCTGGAAAGTGAATTCTTACCTCCTGTGGATACAGAACGTGTGGAACGGGTGAATATCGCGAGTCCGATCCTCCTAGAGTGACTTATCGTTTTATCAAACGATTGCGAGGGGTTGAACGTAAATCCTTAGCTTCTGTCGATACAGCACGATCGGAAAGTGTGAATATCGCGAGTCCGAGCCTCCTAGTTTGACTTATCGTTATATCGAACGATTGCGATGGCTGGGAAGTGAATCCTTACCTTCTGTCGATACAGAACGTGTGGAAAGGGTGAATATCGCGATTCCGACCATCCTAGAGTGATTTATCGATAGACCGAACGATTGCGAGGGCTGGGAAGTGAATCCTTAGCTTCTGTCGATACAGCACGATCGGAAAGGGTGAATATCGCGAGTCCGAGCCTCCTAGTTTGATTTATCGTTTAATCGAACGATTGCGATGGCTGGACGGTGGATATTTAACTTCTGTCGGTACAAAACGATTGGAAAAAATGAATCTCGCGATTCCGAGCCTCCTAGATTGATTTATACTTTAATCGAACGATTCCGAGGGCTGGAATGTGAATTCATACCAACCGTCCATACAGAACGTGTGGAACGGGTGAATATCGCGAGTCCGGGCCTCCTAGTTTGATTTATCATTATATCGAACGATTGCGAGAGCTGGAAAGTGAATCCTTAGTTTCTGTCGATACAGACCGTGTGGAGCGGGTGCATATCGCGATTCCGAGCCTCCTAGAGTGATTTATCGATAGATTGAACGATTGCGAGGGCAGGAAAGTGAATTCATACCTACCGTCGCTACAGAACGTGTGGAACGGGCGAATATCGAGAGTCCGGGCCTCCTAGTTTGTTTTATCGTTATATCGAACGATTGCGAGAGCTGGAAACTGAACCCTTAGTTTCTGTCGATACAGAACGGGTGGAGCGGGTGCATATCGCTATTCCGAGCCTCCTAGAGTTATTTATCGATAGTCTCAACGATTGCGAGGGCTGGAAAGTGAATCCTTAGCTCCTGTCTATACAGAACGATTGGAAATGGTGAATATCGCGATTCCGAGCCCCCACGAGTGATTTATCGATGCATCGAAAGATTGCGAGGGCTGGAAAGTGAATCCTTAGCATCTGTCGATACAGAACGATTGGGAAGGGTGAATATCGCAATTCCGAGCCTCCTAGAGTGACTTATTGTTATATCCAACGATTGCGAGGGCTGGAAAGTGAATCCTTAGCTTCTGTCGATACAGCACGATCGGAAAGTGTGAATATCGCGAGTCCGAGCCTCCTAGTTTGATTTATCGTTATATCGAACGATTGCGAGAGCTGCAAAGTGAATCCTTAGTTTCTGTCGATGCAGAACGTGTGGAGCGGGTGCATATCGCGATTCCGAGCCTCCTAGAGTGATTTATTGATAGATTGAACGATTGCGAGGGCAGGAAAGTGAATACTTAGGTTCTGTCGATACAGAACGTGTGGAGCGGGTGCATATCGCTATTCCGAGCCTCCTAGAGTGATTTATCGATAGTCTCAACGATTGCGAGGGCTGGAAAGTGAATTCTTACGTTCTGTGGATACAGAACGTGTGGAACGGGTGAATATCGCGATTCCGAGCATCCTAGAGTGATTTATCGATAGACCGAACGTTTGCGAGGGCTGGGAAGTGAATCCTTACCTTCTGTCGATACAGACCGTGTGGAGCAGGTGAAAATGCGATTCCGAGCCTCCTAGAGTGATTTATCGATAGAACGAACGATTGCGAGTGGTGGAAGGTGAATCCTTAGCTTCTGTCGATACGGAACGTGTGGAGCGGGTGCATATCGCGATTCCGAGCCTCCTAGAGTGATTTATTGATAGATTGAACGATTGCGACGGCAGGAAAGTGAATACATAGGTTCTGTCGATACAGAACGTGTGGAACGGGTGTGTTTCGCGATTCCGAGCCTCCTAGAGTGATTTATCGATAGTCCGATCGATTGCGTGGGCTGGAAAGTGGATGCTTACCTTCAGTCGATACAGAACGATTGGAAATGGTGAATATCGCGATTCCGAGCCCCCACGAGTGATTTATCGATGCATCGAACGATTGCGAGGGCTGGAATGTGAATCCTTAGCATCTGACGATACAGAACGATTGGTAAGGGTGAATATCGCAATTCCGAGCCTCCTAGAGTGATTTATCGTTATATCGAACGATTGCGGGGGCAGGAAAGTGAATCCCTTGGTTCTGTCGATACAGAACATGTGGAACGGGTGAATTTCGCGATTCCGAGCCTCCTAGATTGATTTATCGATAGACCGAACGATTGCGAGGGCTGGAAAGTGAATCCTTAGCATCTGTCGATACAGAACGATTGGGAAGGGTGAATATCGCAATTCCCAGCCTCCTTCAGTGATTTATCCTTATATCGAACGATTCCGAGGGCTGGAATGTGAATTCATACCTACCGTCGATACAGAACGTGTGGGTCGGGTGAATATCGCAATTCCGAGCCTCCTAGAGTGATTTATCGTTATATCGAACAATTGCGAGAGCTGGAAACTGAATCCTTAGTTTCTGTCGATACAGAACGGGTGGAGCGGGTGCATATCGCTATTCCGAGCCTCCTAGAGTGATTTATCGATAGTCTCAACGATTGCGAGGGCTGGAAAGTGAATCCTCAGCATCTGTCGATACAGAACGATTGGGAAGGGTGAAAATCGCAATTCCGAGCCTCCTCGAGTGACTTATCGTTATATCGCACGATTGCGAGGGCTGGAAAGTGAATTCTTACCTTCTGTGGATACAGAACGTGTGGAACGGGTGAATATCGCGATTCCGATCCTCCTAGAGTGACTTATCGTTATATCAAACGATTGCGAGAGCTGGAAAGTGAATCCTTAGTTTCTGTCGATACAGAACGGGTGGAGCGGGTGCATATCGCTATTCCGAGCCTCCTAGAGTGATTTATCGATAGTCTCAACGATTGCGAGGGCTGGAAAGTGAATCCTCAGCATCTGTCGATACAGAACGATTGGGAAGGGTGAAAATCGCTATTCCGAGCCTCCTAGAGTGACTTATCGATAGTCTCAACGATTGCGAGGGCTGGAAAGTGAATCCTTAGATCCTGTCTATACAGAACGATTGGAAATGGTGAAAATCGCAATTCCGAGCCTCCTCGAGTGACTTATCGTTATATCGCACGATTGCGAGGGCTGGAAAGTGAATTCTTACCTTCTGTCGATACAGAATGTGTGGAACGGGTGAATATCGCGATTCCGAACCTCCTGGTTTGATTTATCGGTATATCGAACTTTTGCGAGGGCTTGGAAGTGAATCCTTAGGTTCTGTCGATACAGAACGGGTGGAGCGGGTGCATATCGCTATTCCTCGCCTCCTAGAGTGATTTATCGATAGTCTCAACGATTGCGAGGGCTGGAAAGTGAATCCTTAGATCCTGTCTATACAGAACGATTGGAAATGGTGAAAATCGCAATTCCGAGCCTCCTCGAGTGACTTATCGTTATATCGCACGATTGCGAGGGCTGGAAAGTGAATTCTTACCTTCTGTCGATACAGAACGTGTGGAAAGGGTGAATATCGCGATTCCGACCATCCTACAGTGATTTATCGTTAGAACGAACGATTGCGAGTGGTGGAAGGTGAATCCTTAGCTTCTGTCAATACGGAACGTGTGGAGCGGGGGAATATCGCGATTCCCAGCCTCCTAGAGTGACTTATCGTTATATCGTACGATTGCGTGGGCTGGAAAGTCAATTCTTACCTCCTGTCGATACAGAACGTGTGGAACGGGTGAATATCGCGATTCCGTTCCTCCTAGAGTGACTTATCATTATATCCAACGATTGCGAGGGCTGGAAAGTGAATCCTTAGCTCGTGTCGATACAGAACGTGTGGAGCGGGTGAATATCGCCATTCCGTTCCTCCTAGAGTGACTTATCGTTATATCCAACGATTGCGAGGGCTGGAAAGTGAATCCTTAGCTCCTGTCGATACAGAACGTGTGGAACGGGTGAATTTCGCCATTCCTAGCCTCCTAGAGTGATTTATCGATAGTCCGATCGATTGCGTGGGCTGGAAAGTGGATCCTTACCTTCAGTCGATATAGAAAGATTGGAAATGGTGATTATCGCGATTCAAGCCCCCACGAGTGATTTATCGATGCATCGAACGATTGCGGGGGCTGGAAAGTGGATGCTTACCTTCAGTCGATACAGAACGATTGGAAATGGTGAATATCGCGATTCCGAGCCCCCACGAGTGATTTATCGATGCATCGAAAGATTGCGAGGGCTGGAAAGTGAATCCTTAGCATCTGTCGATACAGAACGATTGGGAAGGGTGAATATCGCAATTCCGAGCCTCCTAGAGTGACTTATCCTTATATCGAACGATGCCGAGGGCTGGAATGTGAATTCATACCTTCCGTCGATACAGAACGTGTGGAACGGGTGAATATCGCAATTCCGAGCCTCCTAGTTTGATTTATCGTTATATCGAACGATTGCGAGGGCTGGGAAGTGAATCTATAGCATCTGTCGATACCGAACGATTGGGAAGGGTGAATATCGCAATTCCGAGCCTCCTAGAGTGACTTATCCTTATATCGAACGACGCCGAGGGCTGGAATGTGAATTCATACCTTCCGTCGATACAGAACGTGTGGAACGGGTGAATATCGCAATTCCGAGCCTCCTAGTTTGATTTATCGTTATATCGAACGATTGCGAGGGCTGGAAAGTTAATCCATAGCTCCTGTTGATACAGAACGTGTGGAGCAGGTGAATATCGCTAGTCCGAGCCTCCTAGAGTGATTTATCGATAGTCTCAACGATTGCGAGGGCTGGAAAGTGAATCTTTAGCTCCTGTCTATACAGAACGATTGGAAATGGTGAATATCGCGATTCCGAGCCCCCACGAGTGATTTATCAATGCATCGAAAGATTGCGAGGGCTGGGAAGTTAATCCTTAGCATCTGTCGATACAGAACGGGTGGAGCGGGTGCATATCGCTATTCCGAGCCTCCTAGAGTGATTTATCGATAGTCTCAACGATTGCGAGGGCTGGAAAGTGAATCCTTAGATCCTGTCTATACAGAACGATTGGAAATGGTGAAAATCGCAATTCCGAGCCTCCTCGAGTGACTTATCGTTATATCGCACGATTGCGAGGGCTGGAAAGTGAATTCTTACCTTCTGTCGATACAGAACGTGTGGAAAGGGTGAATATCGCGATTCCGACCATCCTACAGTGATTTATCGTTAGAACGAACGATTGCGAGTGGTGGAAGGTGAATCCTTAGCTTCTGTCAATACGGAACGTGTGGAGCGGGGGAATATCGCGATTCCGAGCCTCCTAGAGTGACTTATCGTTATATCGTACGATTGCGTGGGCTGGAAAGTCAATTCTTACCTCCTGTCGATACAGAACGTGTGGAACGGGTGAATATCGCGATTCCGTTCCTCCTAGAGTGACTTATCATTATATCCAACGATTGCGAGGGCTGGAAAGTGAATCCTTAGCTCGTGTCGATACAGAACGTGTGGAGCGGGTGAATATCGCCATTCCGTTCCTCCTAGAGTGACTTATCGTTATATCCAACGATTGCGAGGGCTGGAAAGTGAATCCTTAGCTCCTGTCGATACAGAACGTGTGGAACGGGTGAATTTCGCCATTCCTAGCCTCCTAGAGTGATTTATCGATAGTCCGATCGATTGCGTGGGCTGGAAAGTGGATCCTTACCTTCAGTCGATATAGAAAGATTGGAAATGGTGATTATCGCGATTCAAGCCCCCACGAGTGATTTATCGATGCATCGAACGATTGCGGGGGCTGGAAAGTGGATGCTTACCTTCAGTCGATACAGAACGATTGGAAATGGTGAATATCGCGATTCCGAGCCCCCACGAGTGATTTATCGATGCATCGAAAGATTGCGAGGGCTGGAAAGTGAATCCTTAGCATCTGTCGATACAGAACGATTGGGAAGGGTGAATATCGCAATTCCGAGCCTCCTAGAGTGACTTATCCTTATATCGAACGATGCCGAGGGCTGGAATGTGAATTCATACCTTCCGTCGATACAGAACGTGTGGAACGGGTGAATATCGCAATTCCGAGCCTCCTAGTTTGATTTATCGTTATATCGAACGATTGCGAGGGCTGGGAAGTGAATCTATAGCATCTGTCGATACCGAACGATTGGGAAGGGTGAATATCGCAATTCCGAGCCTCCTAGAGTGACTTATCCTTATATCGAACGACGCCGAGGGCTGGAATGTGAATTCATACCTTCCGTCGATACAGAACGTGTGGAACGGGTGAATATCGCAATTCCGAGCCTCCTAGTTTGATTTATCGTTATATCGAACGATTGCGAGGGCTGGAAAGTTAATCCATAGCTCCTGTTGATACAGAACGTGTGGAGCAGGTGAATATCGCTAGTCCGAGCCTCCTAGAGTGATTTATCGATAGTCTCAACGATTGCGAGGGCTGGAAAGTGAATCTTTAGCTCCTGTCTATACAGAACGATTGGAAATGGTGAATATCGCGATTCCGAGCCCCCACGAGTGATTTATCAATGCATCGAAAGATTGCGAGGGCTGGGAAGTTAATCCTTAGCATCTGTCGATACAGAACGGGTGGAGCGGGTGCATATCGCTATTCCGAGCCTCCTAGAGTGATTTATCGATAGTCTCAACGATTGCGAGGGCTGGAAAGTGAATCTTTAGCTCCTGTCTATACAGAACGATTGGAAATGGTGAAAATCGCAATTCCGAGCCTCCTCGAGTGACTTATCGTTATATCGCACGATTGCGAGGGCTGGAAAGTGAATTCTTACCTCCTGTGGATACAGAACGTGTGGAACGGGTGAATATCGCGAGTCCGATCCTCCTAGAGTGACTTATCGTTTTATCAAACGATTGCGAGGGGTTGAACGTAAATCCTTAGCTTCTGTCGATACAGCACGATCGGAAAGTGTGAATATCGCGAGTCCGAGCCTCCTAGTTTGACTTATCGTTATATCGAACGATTGCGATGGCTGGGAAGTGAATCCTTACCTTCTGTCGATACAGAACGTGTGGAAAGGGTGAATATCGCGATTCCGACCATCCTAGAGTGATTTATCGATAGACCGAACGATTGCGAGGGCTGGGAAGTGAATCCTTAGCTTCTGTCGATACAGCACGATCGGAAAGGGTGAATATCGCGAGTCCGAGCCTCCTAGTTTGATTTATCGTTATATCGAACGATTGCGATGGCTGGACGGTGGATATTTAACTTCTGTCGGTACAAAACGATTGGAAAAAATGAATCTCGCGATTCCGAGCCTCCTAGATTGATTTATACTTTAATCGAACGATTCCGAGGGCTGGAATGTGAATTCATACCAACCGTCCATACAGAACGTGTGGAACGGGTGAATATCGCGAGTCCGGGCCTCCTAGTTTGATTTATCATTATATCGAACGATTGCGAGAGCTGGAAAGTGAATCCTTAGTTTCTGTCGATACAGACCGTGTGGAGCGGGTGCATATCGCGATTCCGAGCCTCCTAGAGTGATTTATCGATAGATTGAACGATTGCGAGGGCAGGAAAGTGAATTCATACCTACCGTCGCTACAGAACGTGTGGAACGGGCGAATATCGAGAGTCCGGGCCTCCTAGTTTGTTTTATCGTTATATCGAACGATTGCGAGAGCTGGAAACTGAACCCTTAGTTTCTGTCGATACAGAACGGGTGGAGCGGGTGCATATCGCTATTCCGAGCCTCCTAGAGTTATTTATCGATAGTCTCAACGATTGCGAGGGCTGGAAAGTGAATCCTTAGCTCCTGTCTATACAGAACGATTGGAAATGGTGAATATCGCGATTCCGAGCCCCCACGAGTGATTTATCGATGCATCGAAAGATTGCGAGGGCTGGAAAGTGAATCCTTAGCATCTGTCGATACAGAACGATTGGGAAGGGTGAATATCGCAATTCCGAGCCTCCTAGAGTGACTTATTCTTATATCCAACGATTGCGAGGGCTGGAAAGTGAATCCTTAGCTTCTGTCGATACAGCACGATCGGAAAGTGTGAATATCGCGAGTCCGAGCCTCCTAGTTTGATTTATCGTTATATCGAACGATTGCGAGAGCTGCAAAGTGAATCCTTAGTTTCTGTCGATGCAGAACGTGTGGAGCGGGTGCATATCGCGATTCCGAGCCTCCTAGAGTGATTTATTGATAGATTGAACGATTGCGAGGGCAGGAAAGTGAATACTTAGGTTCTGTCGATACAGAACGTGTGGAGCGGGTGCATATCGCTATTCCGAGCCTCCTAGAGTGATTTATCGATAGTCTCAACGATTGCGAGGGCTGGAAAGTGAATTCTTACGTTCTGTGGATACAGAACGTGTGGAACGGGTGAATATCGCGATTCCGAGCATCCTAGAGTGATTTATCGATAGACCGAACGTTTGCGAGGGCTGGGAAGTGAATCCTTACCTTCTGTCGATACAGACCGTGTGGAGCAGGTGAAAATGCGATTCCGAGCCTCCTAGAGTGATTTATCGATAGAACGAACGATTGCGAGTGGTGGAAGGTGAATCCTTAGCTTCTGTCGATACGGAACGTGTGGAGCGGGTGCATATCGCGATTCCGAGCCTCCTAGAGTGATTTATTGATAGATTGAACGATTGCGACGGCAGGAAAGTGAATACATAGGTTCTGTCGATACAGAACGTGTGGAACGGGTGTGTTTCGCGATTCCGAGCCTCCTAGAGTGATTTATCGATAGTCCGATCGATTGCGTGGGCTGGAAAGTGGATGCTTACCTTCAGTCGATACAGAACGATTGGAAATGGTGAATATCGCGATTCCGAGCCCCCACGAGTGATTTATCGATGCATCGAACGATTGCGAGGGCTGGAAAGTGAATCCTTAGCATCTGTCGATACAGAACGATTGGTAAGGGTGAATATCGCAATTCCGAGCCTCCTAGAGTGATTTATCGTTATATCGAACGATTGCGGGGGCAGGAAAGTGAATCCCTTGGTTCTGTCGATACAGAACATGTGGAACGGGTGAATTTCGCGATTCCGAGCCTCCTAGATTGATTTATCGATAGACCGAACGATTGCGAGGGCTGGAAAGTGAATCCTTAGCATCTGTCGATACAGAACGATTGGGAAGGGTGAATATCGCAATTCCCAGCCTCCTTCAGTGATTTATCCTTATATCGAACGATTCCGAGGGCTGGAATGTGAATTCATACCTACCGTCGATACGGAACGTGTGGGTCGGGTGAATATCGCAATTCCGAGCCTCCTAGAGTGATTTATCGTTATATCGAACAATTGCGAGAGCTGGAAACTGAATCCTTAGTTTCTGTCGATACAGAACGGGTGGAGCGGGTGCATATCGCTATTCCGAGCCTCCTAGAGTGATTTATCGATAGTCTCAACGATTGCGAGGGCTGGAAAGTGAATCCTCAGCATCTGTCGATACAGAACGATTGGGAAGGGTGAAAATCGCAATTCCGAGCCTCCTCGAGTGACTTATCGTTATATCGCACGATTGCGAGGGCTGGAAAGTGAATTCTTACCTTCTGTGGATACAGAACGTGTGGAACGGGTGAATATCGCGATTCCGATCCTCCTAGAGTGACTTATCGTTATATCAAACGATTGCGAGAGCTGGAAAGTGAATCCTTAGTTTCTGTCGATACAGAACGGGTGGAGCGGGTGCATATCGCTATTCCGAGCCTCCTAGAGTGATTTATCGATAGTCTCAACGATTGCGAGGGCTGGAAAGTGAATCCTCAGCATCTGTCGATACAGAACGATTGGGAAGGGTGAAAATCGCTATTCCGAGCCTCCTAGAGTGATTTATCGATAGTCTCAACGATTGCGAGGGCTGGAAAGTGAATCCTCAGCATCTGTCGATACAGAACGATTGGGAAGGGTGAAAATCGCAATTCCGAGCCTCCTCGAGTGACTTATCGTTATATCGCACGATTGCGAGGGCTGGAAAGTGAATTCTTACCTTCTGTGGATACAGAACGTGCGGAACGGGTGAATATCGCGAGTCCGATCCTCCTAGAGTGACTTATCGTTTTATCAAACGATTGCGAGGGGTTGAACGTAAATCCTTAGCTTCTGTCGATACAGCACGATCGGAAAGTGTGAATATCGCGAGTCCGAGCCTCCTAGTTTGACTTATCGTTATATCGAACGATTGCGATGGCTGGGAAGTGAATCCTTACCTTCTGTCGATACAGAACGTGTGGAAAGGGTGAATATCGCGATTCCGACCATCCTAGAGTGATTTATCGATAGACCGAACGATTGCGAGGGCTGGGAAGTGAATCCTTAGCTTCTGTCGATACAGCACGATCGGAAAGGGTGAATATCGCGAGTCCGAGCCTCCTAGTTTGATTTATCGTTATATCGAACGATTGCGATGGCTGGACGGTGGATATTTAACTTCTGTCGGTACAAAACGATTGGAAAAAATGAATCTCGCGATTCCGAGCCTCCTAGATTGATTTATACTTTAATCGAACGATTCCGAGGGCTGGAATGTGAATTCATACCAACCGTCCATACAGAACGTGTGGAACGGGTGAATATCGCGAGTCCGGGCCTCCTAGTTTGATTTATCATTATATCGAACGATTGCGAGAGCTGGAAAGTGAATCCTTAGTTTCTGTCGATACAGACCGTGTGGAGCGGGTGCATATCGCGATTCCGAGCCTCCTAGAGTGATTTATCGATAGATTGAACGATTGCGAGGGCAGGAAAGTGAATTCATACCTACCGTCGCTACAGAACGTGTGGAACGGGCGAATATCGAGAGTCCGGGCCTCCTAGTTTGTTTTATCGTTATATCGAACGATTGCGAGAGCTGGAAACTGAACCCTTAGTTTCTGTCGATACAGAACGGGTGGAGCGGGTGCATATCGCTATTCCGAGCCTCCTAGAGTTATTTATCGATAGTCTCAACGATTGCGAGGGCTGGAAAGTGAATCCTTAGCTCCTGTCTATACAGAACGATTGGAAATGGTGAATATCGCGATTCCGAGCCCCCACGAGTGATTTATCGATGCATCGAAAGATTGCGAGGGCTGGAAAGTGAATCCTTAGCATCTGTCGATACAGAACGATTGGGAAGGGTGAATATCGCAATTCCGAGCCTCCTAGAGTGACTTATTGTTATATCCAACGATTGCGAGGGCTGGAAAGTGAATCCTTAGCTTCTGTCGATACAGCACGATCGGAAAGTGTGAATATCGCGAGTCCGAGCCTCCTAGTTTGATTTATCGTTATATCGAACGATTGCGAGAGCTGCAAAGTGAATCCTTAGTTTCTGTCGATGCAGAACGTGTGGAGCGGGTGCATATCGCGATTCCGAGCCTCCTAGAGTGATTTATTGATAGATTGAACGATTGCGAGGGCAGGAAAGTGAATACTTAGGTTCTGTCGATACAGAACGTGTGGAGCGGGTGCATATCGCTATTCCGAGCCTCCTAGAGTGATTTATCGATAGTCTCAACGATTGCGAGGGCTGGAAAGTGAATTCTTACGTTCTGTGGATACAGAACGTGTGGAACGGGTGAATATCGCGATTCCGAGCATCCTAGAGTGATTTATCGATAGACCGAACGTTTGCGAGGGCTGGGAAGTGAATCCTTACCTTCTGTCGATACAGACCGTGTGGAGCAGGTGAAAATGCGATTCCGAGCCTCCTAGAGTGATTTATCGATAGAACGAACGATTGCGAGTGGTGGAAGGTGAATCCTTAGCTTCTGTCGATACGGAACGTGTGGAGCGGGTGCATATCGCGATTCCGAGCCTCCTAGAGTGATTTATTGATAGATTGAACGATTGCGACGGCAGGAAAGTGAATACATAGGTTCTGTCGATACAGAACGTGTGGAACGGGTGTGTTTCGCGATTCCGAGCCTCCTAGAGTGATTTATCGATAGTCCGATCGATTGCGTGGGCTGGAAAGTGGATGCTTACCTTCAGTCGATACAGAACGATTGGAAATGGTGAATATCGCGATTCCGAGCCCCCACGAGTGATTTATCGATGCATCGAACGATTGCGAGGGCTGGAAAGTGAATCCTTAGCATCTGACGATACAGAACGATTGGTAAGGGTGAATATCGCAATTCCGAGCCTCCTAGAGTGATTTATCGTTATATCGAACGATTGCGGGGGCAGGAAAGTGAATCCCTTGGTTCTGTCGATACAGAACATGTGGAACGGGTGAATTTCGCGATTCCGAGCCTCCTAGATTGATTTATCGATAGACCGAACGATTGCGAGGGCTGGAAAGTGAATCCTTAGCATCTGTCGATACAGAACGATTGGGAAGGGTGAATATCGCAATTCCCAGCCTCCTTCAGTGATTTATCCTTATATCGAACGATTCCGAGGGCTGGAATGTGAATTCATACCTACCGTCGATACAGAACGTGTGGGTCGGGTGAATCTCGCAATTCCGAGCCTCCTAGAGTGATTTATCGTTATATCGAACAATTGCGAGAGCTGGAAACTGAATCCTTAGTTTCTGTCGATACAGAACGGGTGGAGCGGGTGCATATCGCTATTCCGAGCCTCCTAGAGTGATTTATCGATAGTCTCAACGATTGCGAGGGCTGGAAAGTGAATCCTCAGCATCTGTCGATACAGAACGATTGGGAAGGGTGAAAATCGCAATTCCGAGCCTCCTCGAGTGACTTATCGTTATATCGCACGATTGCGAGGGCTGGAAAGTGAATTCTTACCTTCTGTGGATACAGAACGTGTGGAACGGGTGAATATCGCGATTCCGATCCTCCTAGAGTGACTTATCGTTATATCAAACGATTGCGAGAGCTGGAAAGTGAATCCTTAGTTTCTGTCGATACAGAACGGGTGGAGCGGGTGCATATCGCTATTCCGAGCCTCCTAGAGTGATTTATCGATAGTCTCAACGATTGCGAGGGCTGGAAAGTGAATCCTCAGCATCTGTCGATACAGAACGATTGGGAAGGGTGAAAATCGCTATTCCGAGCCTCCTAGAGTGACTTATCGATAGTCTCAACGATTGCGAGGGCTGGAAAGTGAATCCTTAGATCCTGTCTATACAGAACGATTGGAAATGGTGAAAATCGCAATTCCGAGCCTCCTCGAGTGACTTATCGTTATATCGCACGATTGCGAGGGCTGGAAAGTGAATTCTTACCTTCTGTCGATACAGAATGTGTGGAACGGGTGAATATCGCGATTCCGAACCTCCTGGTTTGATTTATCGGTATATCGAACTTTTGCGAGGGCTTGGAAGTGAATCCTTAGGTTCTGTCGATACAGAACGGGTGGAACGGGTGCATATCGCTATTCCTCGCCTCCTAGAGTGATTTATCGATAGTCTCAACGATTGCGAGGGCTGGAAAGTGAATCCTTAGATCCTGTCTATACAGAACGATTGGAAATGGTGAAAATCGCAATTCCGAGCCTCCTCGAGTAACTTATCGTTATATCGCACGATTGCGAGGGCTGGAAAGTGAATTCTTACCTTCTGTCGATACAGAACGTGTGGAAAGGGTGAATATCGCGATTCCGACCATCCTACAGTGATTTATCGTTAGAACGAACGATTGCGAGTGGTGGAAGGTGAATCCTTAGCTTCTGTCAATACGGAACGTGTGGAGCGGGGGAATATCGCGATTCCGAGCCTCCTAGAGTGACTTATCGTTATATCGTACGATTGCGTGGGCTGGAAAGTCAATTCTTACCTCCTGTCGATACAGAACGTGTGGAACGGGTGAATATCGCGATTCCGTTCCTCCTAGAGTGACTTATCATTATATCCAACGATTGCGAGGGCTGGAAAGTGAATCCTTAGCTCGTGTCGATACAGAACGTGTGGAGCAGGTGAATATCGCCATTCCGTTCCTCCTAGAGTGACTTATCGTTATATCCAACGATTGCGAGGGCTGGAAAGTGAATCCTTAGCTCCTGTCGATACAGAACGTGTGGAACGGGTGAATTTCGCCATTCCTAGCCTCCTAGAGTGATTTATCGATAGTCCGATCGATTGCGTGGGCTGGAAAGTGGATCCTTACCTTCAGTCGATATAGAAAGATTGGAAATTGTGATTATCGCGATTCAAGCCCCCACGAGTGATTTATCGATGCATCGAACGATTGCGGGGGCTGGAAAGTGGATGCTTACCTTCAGTCGATACAGAACGATTGGAAATGGTGAATATCGCGATTCCGAGGCCCCACGAGTGATTTATCGATGCATCGAAAGATTGCGAGGGCTGGAAAGTGAATCCTTAGCATCTGTCGATACAGAACGATTGGGAAGGGTGAATATCGCAATTCCGAGCCTCCTAGAGTGACTTATCCTTATATCGAACGATGCCGAGGGCTGGAATGTGAATTCATACCTTCCGTCGATACAGAACGTGTGGAACGGGTGAATATCGCAATTCCGAGCCTCCTAGTTTGATTTATCGTTATATCGAACGATTGCGAGGGCTGTGAAGTGAATCCTTAGCATCTGTCGATACCGAACGATTGGGAAGGGTGAATATCGCAATTCCGAGCCTCCTAGAGTGACTTATCCTTATATCGAACGACGCCGAGGGCTGGAATGTGAATTCATACCTTCCGTCGATACAGAACGTGTGGAACGGGTGAATATCGCAATTCCGAGCCTCCTAGTTTGATTTATCGTTATATCGAACGATTGCGAGGGCTGGAAAGTTAATCCATAGCTCCTGTTGATACAGAACGTGTGGAGCAGGTGAATATCGCTAGTCCGAGCCTCCTAGAGTGATTTATCGATAGTCTCAACGATTGCGAGGGCTGGAAAGTGAATCTTTAGCTCCTGTCTATACAGAACGATTGGAAATGGTGAATATCGCGATTCCGAGCCCCCACGAGTGATTTATCAATGCATCGAAAGATTGCGAGGGCTGGGAAGTTAATCCTTAGCATCTGTCGATACAGAACGGGTGGAGCGGGTGCATATCGCTATTCCGAGCCTCCTAGAGTGATTTATCGATAGTCTCAACGATTGCGAGGGCTGGAAAGTGAATCTTTAGCTCCTGTCTATACAGAACGATTGGAAATGGTGAAAATCGCAATTCCGAGCCTCCTCGAGTGACTTATCGTTATATCGCACGATTGCGAGGGCTGGAAAGTGAATTCTTACCTCCTGTGGATACAGAACGTGTGGAACGGGTGAATATCGCGAGTCCGATCCTCCTAGAGTGACTTATCGTTTTATCAAACGATTGCGAGGGGTTGAACGTAAATCCTTAGCTTCTGTCGATACAGCACGATCGGAAAGTGTGAATATCGCGAGTCCGAGCCTCCTAGTTTGACTTATCGTTATATCGAACGATTGCGATGGCTGGGAAGTGAATCCTTACCTTCTGTCGATACAGAACGTGTGGAAAGGGTGAATATCGCGATTCCGACCATCCTAGAGTGATTTATCGATAGACCGAACGATTGCGAGGGCTGGGAAGTGAATCCTTAGCTTCTGTCGATACAGCACGATCGGAAAGGGTGAATATCGCGAGTCCGAGCCTCCTAGTTTGATTTATCGTTATATCGAACGATTGCGATGGCTGGACGGTGGATATTTAACTTCTGTCGGTACAAAACGATTGGAAAAAATGAATCTCGCGATTCCGAGCCTCCTAGATTGATTTATACTTTAATCGAACGATTCCGAGGGCTGGAATGTGAATTCATACCAACCGTCCATACAGAACGTGTGGAACGGGTGAATATCGCGAGTCCGGGCCTCCTAGTTTGATTTATCATTATATCGAACGATTGCGAGAGCTGGAAAGTGAATCCTTAGTTTCTGTCGATACAGACCGTGTGGAGCGGGTGCATATCGCGATTCCGAGCCTCCTAGAGTGATTTATCGATAGATTGAACGATTGCGAGGGCAGGAAAGTGAATTCATACCTACCGTCGCCACAGAACGTGTGGAACGGGCGAATATCGAGAGTCCGGGCCTCCTAGTTTGTTTTATCGTTATATCGAACGATTGCGAGAGCTGGAAACTGAATCCTTAGTTTCTGTCGATACAGAACGGGTGGAGCGGGTGCATATCGCTATTCCGAGCCTCCTAGATTGATTTATCGATAGTCTCAACGATTGCGAGGGCTGGAAAGTGAATCCTTAGCTCCTGTCTATACAGAACGATTGGAAATGGTGAATATCGCGATTCCGAGCCCCCACGAGTGATTTATCGATGCACTGAACGATTGCGTGGGCTGGAAAGTGAATCCTCAGCATCTGTCGATACAGAACGATTGGGAAGGGTGAAAATCGCAATTCCGAGCCTCCTCGAGTGACTTATCGTTATATCGCACGATTGCGAGGGCTGGAAAGTGAATTCTTACCTTCTGTGGATACAGAACGTGTGGAACGGGTGAATATCGCGATTCCGATCCTCCTAGAGTGACTTATCGTTATATCAAACGATTGCGAGAGCTGGAAAGTGAATCCTTAGTTTCTGTCGATACAGAACGGGTGGAGCGGGTGCATATCGCTATTCCGAGCCTCCTAGAGTGATTTATCGATAGTCTCAACGATTGCGAGGGCTGGAAGGTTAATCCTTAGATCCTGTCTATACAGAACGATTGGAAATGGTGAAAATCGCAATTCCGAGCCCCCACGAGTGATTTATCGATGCATCGAAAGATTGCGAGGGCTGGGAAGTTAATCCTTAGCATCTGTCGATACAGAACGGGTGGAGCGGGTGCATATCGCTATTCCGAGCCTCCTAGAGTGATTTATCGATAGTCTCAACGATTGCGAGGGCTGGAAAGTGAATCTTTAGCTCCTGCCTATACAGAACGATTGGAAATGGTGAAAATCGCAATTCCGAGCCTCCTCGAGTGACTTATCGTTATATCGCACGATTGCGAGGGCTGGAAAGTGAATTCTTACCTCCTGTGGATACAGAACGTGTGGAACGGGTGAATATCACGAGTCCGATCCTCCTAGAGTGACTTATCGTTTTATCAAACGATTGCGAGGGGTTGAACGTAAATCCTTAGCTTCTGTCGATACAGCACGATCGGAAAGTGTGAATATCGCGAGTCCGAGCCTCCTAGTTTGACTTATCGTTATATCGAACGATTGCGATGGCTGGGAAGTGAATCCTTACCTTCTGTCGATACAGAACGTGTGGAAAGGGTGAATATCGCGATTCCGACCATCCTAGAGTGATTTATCGAGAGACCGAATGATTGCGAGGGCTGGGAAGTGAATCCTTAGCTTCTGTCGATACAGCACGATCGGAAAGGGTGAATATCGCGAGTCCGAGCCTCCTAGTTTGATTTATCGTTATATCGAACGATTGCGATGGCTGGACGGTGGATATTTAACTTCTGTCGGTACAAAACGATTGGAAAAAATGAATCTCGCGATTCCGAGCCTCCTAGATTGATTTATACTTGAATCGAACGATTCCGAGGGCTGGAATGTGAATTCATACCAACCGTCCATACAGAACGTGTGGAACGGGTGAATATCGCGAGTCCGGGCCTCCTAGTTTGATTTATCATTATATCGAACGATTGCGAGAGCTGGAAAGTGAATCCTTAGTTTCTGTCGATACAGACCGTGTGGAGCGGGTGCATATCGCGATTCCGAGCCTCCTAGAGTGATTTATCGATAGATTGAACGATTGCGAGGGCAGGAAAGTGAATTCATACCTACCGTCGCTACAGAACGTGTGGAACGGGCGAATATCGAGAGTCCGGCCCTCCTAGTTTGTTTTATCGTTATATCGAACGATTGCGAGAGCTGGAAACTGAATCCTTAGTTTCTGTCGATACAGAACGGGTGGAGCGGGTGCATATCGCTATTCCGAGCCTCCTAGAGTGATTTATCGATAGTCTCAACGATTGCGAGGGCTGGAAAGTGAATCCTTAGCTCCTGTCTATACAGAACGATTGGAAATGGTGAATATCGCGATTCCGAGCCCCCACGAGTGATTTATCGATGCACCGAACGATTGCGTGGGCTGGAAAGTGAATCCTCAGCATCTGTCGATAGAGAACGATTGGGAAGGGTGAAAATCGCAATTCCGAGCCTCCTCGAGTGACTTATCGTTATATCGCACGATTGCGAGGGCTGGAAAGTGAATTCTTACCTTCTGTGGATACAGAACGTGTGGAACGGGTGAATATCGCGATTCCGATCCTCCTAGAGTGACTTATCGTTATATCAAACGATTGCGAGAGCTGGAAAGTGAATCCTTAGTTTCTGTCGATACAGAACGGGTGGAGCGGGTGCATATCGCTATTCCGAGCCTCCTAGAGTGACTTATCGATAGTCTCAACGATTGCGAGGGCTGGAAAGTGAATCCTTAGATCCTGTCTATACAGAACGATTGGAAATGGTGAAAATCGCAATTCCGAGCCTCCTCGAGTGACTTATCGTTATATCGCACGATTGCGAGGGCTGGAAAGTGAATTCTTACCTTCTGTCGATACAGAATGTGTGGAACGGGTGAATATCGCGATTCCGAACCTCCTGGTTTGATTTATCGGTATATCGAACTTTTGCGAGGGCTGGGAAGTGAATCCTTAGGTTCTGTCGATACAGAACGGGTGGAGCGGGTGCATATCGCTATTCCGAGCCTCCTAGAGTGATTTATCGATAGTCTCAACGATTGCGAGGGCTGGAAAGTGAATCCTTAGATCCTGTCTATACAGAACGATTGGAAATGGTGAAAATCGCAATTCCGAGCCTCCTCGAGTGACTTATCGTTATATCGCACGATTGCGAGGGCTGGAAAGTGAATTCTTACCTTCTGTGGATACAGAACGTGTGGAACGGGTGAATATCGCGATTCCGATCCTCCTAGAGTGACTAATCGTTATATCAAACGATTGCGAGAGCTGGAAAGTGAATCCTTAGTTTCTGTCGATACAGAACGGGTGGAGCGGGTGCATATCGCTATTCCGAGCCTCCTAGAGTGATTTATCGATAGTCTCAACGATTGCGAGGGCTGGAAAGTGAATCCTCAGCATCTGTCGATACAGAACGATTGGGAAGGGTGAAAATCGCAATTCCGAGCCTCCTCGAGTGACTTATCGTTATATCGCACGATTGCGAGGGCTGGAAAGTGAATTCTTACCTTCTGTGGATACAGAACGTGTGGAACGGGTGAATATCGCGATTCCGATCCTCCTAGAGTGACTTATCGTTATATCAAACGATTGCGAGAGCTGGAAAGTGAATCCTTAGTTTCTGTTGATACAGAACGGGTGGAGCGGGTGCATATCGCTATTCCGAGCCTCCTAGAGTGACTTATCGATAGTCTCAACGATTGCGAGGGCTGGAAAGTGAATCCTTAGATCCTGTCTATACAGAACGATTGGAAATGGTGAAAATCGCAATTCCGAGCCTCCTCGAGTGACTTATCGTTATATCGCACGATTGCGAGGGCTGGAAAGTGAATTCTTACCTTCTGTCGATACAGAATGTGTGGAACGGGTGAATATCGCGATTCCGAACCTCCTGGTTTGATTTATCGGTATATCGAACTTTTGCGAGGGCTGGGAAGTGAATTCTTACCTTCTGTCGATACAGAACGTGTGGAAAGGGTGAATATCGCGATTCCGACCATCCTAGAGTGATTTATCGTTAGAACGAACGATTGCGAGTGGTGGAAGGTGAATCCTTAGCTTCTGTCAATACGGAACGTGTGGAGCGGGGGAATATCGCGATTCCGAGCCTCCTAGAGTGACTTATCGTTATATCGTACGATTGCGTGGGCTGGAAAGTCAATTCTTACCTCGTGTCGATACAGAACGTGTGGAACGGGTGAATATCGCGATTCCGTTCCTCCTAGAGTGACTTATCGTTATATCCAACGATTGCGAGGGCTGGAAAGTGAATCCTTAGCTCGTGTCGATACAGAACGTGTGGAGCGGGTGAATATCGCCATTCCGTTCCTCCTAGAGTGTCTTATCGTTATATCCAACGATTGCGAGGGCTGGAAAGTGAATCCTTAGCTCCTGTCGATACAGAACGTGTGGAACGGGTGAATTTCGCCATTCCTAGCCTCCTAGAGTGATTTATCGATAGTCCGATCGATTGCGTGGGCTGGAAAGTGGATCCTTACCTTCAGTCGATATAGAAAGATTGGAAATGGTGAATATCGCGATTCAAGCCCCCACGAGTGATTTATCGATGCATGGAACGATTGCGGGGGCTGGAAAGTGGATGCTTACCTTCAGTCGATACAGAACGATTGGAAATGGTGAATATCGCGATTCCGAGCCCCCACGAGTGATTTATCGATGCATCGAAAGATTGCGAGGGCTGGAAAGTGAATCCTTAGCATCTGTCGATACAGAACGATTGGGAAGGGTGAATATTGCAATTCCGAGCCTCCTAGAGTGACTTATCCTTATATCGAACGATGCCGAGGGCTGGAATGTGAATTCATACCTTCCGTCGATACAGAACGTGTGGAACGGGTGAATATCGCAATTCCGAGCCTCCTAGTTTGTTTTATCGTTATATCGAACGATTGCGAGGGCTGGGAAGTGAATCCTTAGCATCTGTCGATACCGAACGATTGGGAAGGGTGAATATCGCAATTCCGAGCCTCCTAGAGTGACTTATCCTTATATCGAACGATGCCGAGGGCTGGAATGTGAATTCATACCTTCCGTCGATACAGAACGTGTGGAACGGGTGAATATCGCAATTCCGAGCCTCCTAGTTTGATTTATCGTTATATCGAACGATTGCGAGGGCTGGAAAGTTAATCCATAGCTCCTGTTGATACAGAACGTGTGGAGCGGGTGAATATCGCTAGTCCGAGCCTCCTAGAGTGATTTATCGATAGTCTCAACGATTGCGAGGGCTGGAAAGTGAATCTTTAGCTCCTGTCTATACAGAACGATTGGAAATGGTGAATATCGCGAGTCCGGGCCTCCTAGTTTGATTTATCATTATATCGAACGATTGCGAGAGCTGGAAAGTGAATCCTTAGTTTCTGTCGATACAGACCGTGTGGAGCGGGTGCATATCGCGATTCCGAGCCTCCTAGAGTGATTTATCGATAGATTGAACGATTGCGAGGGCAGGAAAGTGAATTCATACCTAGCGTCGCTACAGAACGTGTGGAACGGGCGAATATCGAGAGTCCGGGCCTCCTAGTTTGTTTTATCGTTATATCGAACGATAGCGAGAGCTGGAAACTGAACCCTTAGTTTCTGTCGATACAGAACGGGTGGAGCGGGTGCATATCGCTATTCCGAGCCTCCTAGAGTTATTTATCGATAGTCTCAACGATTGCGAGGGCTGGAAAGTGAATCCTTAGCTCCTGTCTATACAGAACGATTGGAAATGGTGAATATCGCGATTCCGAGCCCCCGCGAGTGATTTATCGATGCATCGAAAGATTGCGAGGGCTGGAAAGTGAATCCTTAGCATCTGTCGATACAGAACGATTGGGAAGGGTGAATATCGCAATTCCGAGCCTCCTAGAGTGACTTATTGTTATATCCAACGATTGCGAGGGCTGGAAAGTGAATCCTTAGCATCTGTCGATACAGCACGATCGGAAAGTGTGAATATCGCGAGTCCGAGCCTCCTAGTCTGATTTATCGTTATATCGAACGATTGCGAGAGCTGCAAAGTGAATCCTTAGTTTCTGTCGATGCAGAACGTGTGGAGCGGGTGCATATCGCTATTCCGAGCCTCCTAGAGTGATTTATCGATAGTCTCAACGATTGCGAGGGCTGGAAAGTGAATTCTTACGTTCTGTGGATACAGACCGTGTGGAGCAGGTGAAAATGCGATTCCGAGCCTCCTAGAGTGATTTATCGATAGAACGAACGATTGCGAGTGGTGGAAGGTGAATCCTTAGCTTCTGTCGATACGGAACGTGTGGAGCGGGTGCATATCGCGATTCCGAGCCTCCTAGAGTGATTTATTGATAGATTGAACGATTGCGACGGCAGGAAAGTGAATACATAGGTTCTGTCGATACAGAACGTGTGGAGCGGGTGCATATCGCTATTCCGAGCCTCCTAGAGTGATTTATCGATAGTCTCAACGATTGCGAGGGCTGGAAAGTGAATTCTTACGTTCTGTGGATACAGAACGTGTGGAACGGGTGAATATCGCGATTCCGAGCATCCTAGAGTGATTTATCGATAGACCGAACGTTTGCGAGGGCTGGGAAGTGAATCCTTACCTTCTGTCGATACAGACCGTGTGGAGCAGGTGAAAATGCGATTCCGAGCCTCCTAGAGTGAGTTATCGATAGTCCGATCGATTGCGTGGGCTGGAAAGTGGATGCTTACCTTCAGTCGATACAGAACGATTGGAAATGGTGAATATCGCGATTCCGAGCCCCCACGAGTGATTTATCGATGCATCGAACGATTGCGAGGGCTGGAAAGTGAATCCTTAGGTCCTGTCTATACAGAACGATTGGAAATGGTGAAAATCGCAATTCCGAGCCTCCTCGAGTGACTTATCGTTATATCGCACGATTGCGAGGTCTGGAAAGTGAATTCTTACCTTCTGTCAATACGGAACGTGTGGAGCGGGGGAATATCGCGATTCCGAGCCTCCTAGAGTGACTTATCGTTATATCGTACGATTGCGTGGGCTGGAAAGTCAATTCTTACCTCCTGTCGATACAGAACGTGTGGAACGGGTGAATATCGCGATTCCGTTCCTCCTAGAGTGACTTATCGTTATATCCAACGATTGCGAGGGCTGGAAAGTGAATCCTTAGCTCGTGTCGATACAGAACGTGTGGAGCGGGTGAATATCGCCATTCCGTTCCTCCTAGAGTGACTTATCGTTATATCCAACGATTGCGAGGGCTGGAAAGTGAATCCTTAGCTCCTGTCGATACAGAACGTGTGGAACGGGTGAATTTCGCCATTCCTAGCCTCCTAGAGTGATTTATCGATAGTCCGATCGATTGCGTGGGCTGGAAAGTGGATCCTTACCTTCAGTCGATATAGAAAGATTGGAAATGGTGAATATCGCGATTCAAGCCCCCACGAGTGATTTATCGATGCATCGAACGATTGCGGGGGCTGGAAAGTGGATGCTTACCTTCAGTCGATACAGAACGATTGGAAATGGTGAATATCGCGATTCCGAGCCCCCACGAGTGATTTATCGATGCATCGAAAGATTGCGAGGGCTGGAAAGTGAATCCTTAGCATCTGTCGATACAGAACGATTGGGAAGGGTGAATATCGCAATTCCGAGCCTCCTAGAGTGACTTATCCTTATATCGAACGATGCCGAGGGCTGGAATGTGAATTCATACCTTCCGTCGATACAGAACGTGTGGAACGGGTGAATATCGCAATTCCGAGCCTCCTAGTTTGATTTATCGTTATATCGAACGATTGCGAGGGCTGGGAAGTGAATCCTTAGCATCTGTCGATACCGAACGATTGGGAAGGGTGAATATCGCAATTCCGAGCCTCCTAGAGTGACTTATCCTTATATCGAACGATGCCGAGGGCTGGAATGTGAATTCATACCTTCCGTCGATACAGAACGTGTGGAACGGGTGAATATCGCAATTCCGAGCCTCCTAGAGTGATTTATCGTTATATCGAACAATTGCGAGAGCTGGAAACTGAATCCTTAGTTTCTGTCGATACAGAACGGGTGGAGCGGGTGCATATCGCTATTCCGAGCCTCCTAGAGTGATTTATCGATAGTCTCAACGATTGCGAGGGCTGGAAAGTGAATCCTTAGATCCTGTCTATACCGAACGATTGGAAATGGTGAAAATCGCAATTCCGAGCCTCCTCGAGTGACTTATCGTTATATCGCACGATTGCGAGGGCTGGAAAGTGAATTCTTACCTTCTGTCGATACAGAATGTGTGGAACGGGTGAATATCGCGATTCCGAACCTCCTGGTTTGATTTATCGGTATATCGAACTTTTGCGAGGGCTGGGAAGTGAATCCTTAGGTTCTGTCGATACAGAACGGGTGGAGCGGGTGCATATCGCTATTCCGAGCCTCCTAGAGTGATTTATCGATAGTCTCAACGATTGCGAGGGCTGGAAAGTGAATCCTTAGATCCTGTCTGTACAGAACGATTGGAAATGGTGAAAATCGCAATTCCGAGCCTCCTCGAGTGACTTATCGTTATATCGCACGATTACGAGGGCTGGAAAGTGAATTCTTACCTTCTGTCGATACAGAACGTGTGGAAAGGGTGAATATCGCGATTCCGACCATCCTAGAGTGATTTATCGTTAGAACGAACGATTGCGAGTGGTGGAAGGTGAATCCTTAGCTTCTGACGATACAGAGCGTGTGGAACGGGTGAATTTCGCCATTCCGTTCCTCCTAGAGTGACTTATCGTTATATCCAACGATTGCGAGGGCTGGAAAGTGAATCCTTAGCTCCTGTCGATACAGAGCGTGTGGAACGGGTGAATTTCGCCATTCCTAGCCTCCTAGAGTGATTTATCGATAGTCCGATCGATTGCGTGGGCTGGAAAGTGGATCCTTACCTTCAGTCGATATAGAAAGATTGGAAATGGTGAATGTCGCGATTCAAGCCCCCACGAGTGATTTATCGATGCATCGAACGATTGCGCGGGCTGGAAAGTGGATGCTTACCTTCAGTCGATACAGAACGATTGGAAATGGTGAATATCGCGATTCCGAGACCCCACGAGTGATTTATCGATGCATCGTAAGATTCCGAGGGCTGGAAAGTGAATCCTTAGCATCTGTCGATACAGAACGATTGGGAAGGGTGAATATCGCAATTCCGAGCATCCTAGAGTGACTTATCCTTATATCGAACGATGCCGAGGGCTGGAATGTGAATTCATACCTTCCGTCGATACAGAACGTGTGGAACGGGTGAATATCGCAATTCCGAGCCTCCTAGTTTGATTTATCGTTATATCGAACGATTGCGAGGGCTGGAAAGTTAATCCATAGCTCCTGTTGATACAGAACGTGTGGAACGGGTGAATATCGCAATTCCGAGCCTCCTAGTTTGATTTATCGTTATATCGAACGATTGCGAGGCCTGGAAAGTGAATCCTTAGCTCCTGTCTATACAGAACGATTGGAAATGGTGAATATCGCGATTCCGAGCCCCCACGTGTGATTTATCGATGCACCAAACGATTGCGAGGGCTGGAAAGTGAATCCTTAGCATCTGTCGATACAGAACGATTGGGAAGGGTGAATATCGCAATTCCGAGCCTCCTAGAGTGATTTATCGTTATATCGAACGATTGCGAGAGCTGGAAAGTGAATCCTTACCTTCTGTCGATACAGAACGTGTGGAGCGGGTGCATATCGCTATTCCGAGCCTCCTAGAGTGATTTATCGATAGTCTCAACGATTGCGAGGGCTGGAAAGTGAATCTTTAGCTCCTGTCTATACAGAACGATTGGAAATGGTGAATATCGTGATTCCGAGCCCCCACGAGTGATTTATCGATGCATCGAAAGATTGCGAGGGCTGGGAAGTTAATCCTTAGCTTCTGTCGATACAGAACGGGTGGAGCGGGTGCATATCGCTATTCCGAGCCTCCTAGAGTGATTTATCAATAGTCTCAACGATTGCGAGGGCTGGAAAGTGAATCTTTAGCTCCTGTCTATACAGAACGATTGGAAATGGTGAAAATCGCAATTCCGAGCCTCCTCGAGTGACTTATCGTTATATCGCACGATTGCGAGGGCTGGAAAGTGAATTCTTACCTCCTGTGGATACAGAACGTGTGGAACGGGTGAATATCGCGAGTCCGATCCTCCTAGAGTGACTTATCGTTTTATCAAACGATTGCGAGGGGTTGAACGTAAATCCTTAGCTTCTGTCGATACAGCACGATCGGAAAGTGTGAATATCGCGAGTCCGAGCCTCCTAGTTTGACTTATCGTTATATCGAACGATTGCGATGGCTGGGAAGTGAATCCTTACCTTCTGTCGATACAGAACGTGTGGGAAGGGTGAATATCGCGATTCCGACCATCCTAGAGTGATTTATCGATAGACCGAACGATTGCGAGGGCTGGGAAGTGAATCCTTAGCTTCTGTCGATACAGCACGATCGGAAATGGTGAAAATCGCAATTCCGAGCCTCCTCGAGTGACTTATCGTTATATCGCACGATTGCGAGGGCTGGAAAGTGAATTCTTACCTCCTGTGGATACAGAATGTGTGGAACGGGTGAATATCGCGATTCCGAACCTCCTGGTTTGATTTATCGGTATATCGAACTTTTGCGAGGGCTGGGAAGTGAATCCTTAGGTTCTGTCGATACAGAACGGGTGGAGCGGGTGCATATCGCTATTCCGAGCCTCCTAGAGTGATTTATCGATAGTCTCAACGATTGCGAGGGCTGGAAAGTGAATCCTTAGATCCTGTCTGTACAGAACGATTGGAAATGGTGAAAATCGCAATTCCGAGCCTCCTCGAGTGACTTATCGTTATATCGCACGATTACGAGGGCTGGAAAGTGAATTCTTACCTTCTGTCGATACAGAACGTGTGGAAAGGGTGAATATCGCGATTCCGACCATCCTAGAGTGATTTATCGTTAGAACGAACGATTGCGAGTGGTGGAAGGTGAATCCTTAGCTTCTGACGATACAGAGCGTGTGGAACGGGTGAATTTCGCCATTCCGTTCCTCCTAGAGTGACTTATCGTTATATCCAACGATTGCGAGGGCTGGAAAGTGAATCCTTAGCTCCTGTCGATACAGAGCGTGTGGAACGGGTGAATTTCGCCATTCCTAGCCTCCTAGAGTGATTTATCGATAGTCCGATCGATTGCGTGGGCTGGAAAGTGGATCCTTACCTTCAGTCGATATAGAAAGATTGGAAATGGTGAATGTCGCGATTCAAGCCCCCACGAGTGATTTATCGATGCATCGAACGATTGCGCGGGCTGGAAAGTGGATGCTTACCTTCAGTCGATACAGAACGATTGGAAATGGTGAATATCGCGATTCCGAGACCCCACGAGTGATTTATCGATGCATCGTAAGATTCCGAGGGCTGGAAAGTGAATCCTTAGCATCTGTCGATACAGAACGATTGGGAAGGGTGAATATCGCAATTCCGAGCATCCTAGAGTGACTTATCCTTATATCGAACGATGCCGAGGGCTGGAATGTGAATTCATACCTTCCGTCGATACAGAACGTGTGGAACGGGTGAATATCGCAATTCCGAGCCTCCTAGTTTGATTTATCGTTATATCGAACGATTGCGAGGGCTGGAAAGTTAATCCATAGCTCCTGTTGATACAGAACGTGTGGAACGGGTGAATATCGCAATTCCGAGCCTCCTAGTTTGATTTATCGTTATATCGAACGATTGCGAGGCCTGGAAAGTGAATCCTTAGCTCCTGTCTATACAGAACGATTGGAAATGGTGAATATCGCGATTCCGAGCCCCCACGTGTGATTTATCGATGCACCAAACGATTGCGAGGGCTGGAAAGTGAATCCTTAGCATCTGTCGATACAGAACGATTGGGAAGGGTGAATATCGCAATTCCGAGCCTCCTAGAGTGATTTATCGTTATATCGAACGATTGCGAGAGCTGGAAAGTGAATCCTTACCTTCTGTCGATACAGAACGTGTGGAGCGGGTGCATATCGCTATTCCGAGCCTCCTAGAGTGATTTATCGATAGTCTCAACGATTGCGAGGGCTGGAAAGTGAATCTTTAGCTCCTGTCTATACAGAACGATTGGAAATGGTGAATATCGTGATTCCGAGCCCCCACGAGTGATTTATCGATGCATCGAAAGATTGCGAGGGCTGGGAAGTTAATCCTTAGCTTCTGTCGATACAGAACGGGTGGAGCGGGTGCATATCGCTATTCCGAGCCTCCTAGAGTGATTTATCAATAGTCTCAACGATTGCGAGGGCTGGAAAGTGAATCTTTAGCTCCTGTCTATACAGAACGATTGGAAATGGTGAAAATCGCAATTCCGAGCCTCCTCGAGTGACTTATCGTTATATCGCACGATTGCGAGGGCTGGAAAGTGAATTCTTACCTCCTGTGGATACAGAACGTGTGGAACGGGTGAATATCGCGAGTCCGATCCTCCTAGAGTGACTTATCGTTTTATCAAACGATTGCGAGGGGTTGAACGTAAATCCTTAGCTTCTGTCGATACAGCACGATCGGAAAGTGTGAATATCGCGAGTCCGAGCCTCCTAGTTTGACTTATCGTTATATCGAACGATTGCGATGGCTGGGAAGTGAATCCTTACCTTCTGTCGATACAGAACGTGTGGGAAGGGTGAATATCGCGATTCCGACCATCCTAGAGTGATTTATCGATAGACCGAACGATTGCGAGGGCTGGGAAGTGAATCCTTAGCTTCTGTCGATACAGCACGATCGGAAAGGGTGAATATCGCGAGTCCGAGCCTCCTAGTTTGATTTATCGTTATATCGAACGATTGCGATGGCTGGACGGTGGATATTTAACTTCTGTCGGTACAAAACGATTGGAAAAAATGAATCTCGCGATTCCGAGCCTCCTAGATTGATTTATACTTTAATCGAACGATTCCGAGGGCTGGAATGTGAATTCATACCAACCGTCCATACAGAACGTGTGGAACGGGTGAATATCGCGAGTCCGGGCCTCCTAGTTTGATTTATCATTATATCGAACGATTGCGAGAGCTGGAAAGTGAATCCTTAGTTTCTGTCGATACAGACCGTGTGGAGCGGGTGCATATCGCGATTCCGAGCCTCCTAGAGTGATTTATCGATAGATTGAACGATTGCGAGGGCAGGAAAGTGAATTCATACCTACCGTCGCTACAGAACGTGTGGAACGGGTGAATATCGCGATTCCGATCCTCCTAGAGTGACTTATCGTTATATCAAACGATTGCGAGAGCTGGAAAGTGAATCCTTAGTTTCTGTCGATACAGAACGATTGGGAAGGGTGAAAATCGCAATTCCGAGCCTCCTCGAGTGACTTATCGTTATATCGCACGATTGCGAGGGCTGGAAAGTGAATTCTTACCTTCTGTGGATACAGAACGTGTGGAACGGGTGAATATCGCGATTCCGATCCTCCTAGAGTGACTTATCGTTATATCAAACGATTGCGAGAGCTGGAAAGTGAATCCTTAGTTTCTGTCGATACAGAACGGGTGGAGCGGGTGCATATCGCTATTCCGAGCCTCCTAGAGTGACTTATCGATAGTCTCAACGATTGCGAGGGCTGGAAGGTGAATCCTTAGATCCTGTCTATACAGAACGATTGGAAATGGTGAATATCGCGATTCCGACCATCCTAGAGTGATTTATCGATAGAACGAACGATTGCGAGTGGTGGAAGGTGAATCCTTAGCTTCTGTCAATACGGAACGTGTGGAGCGGGGGAATATCACGATTCCGAGCCTCCTAGAGTGACTTATCGTTATATCGCACGATTGCGTGGGCTGGAAAGTCAATTCTTACCTCCTGTCGATACAGAACGTGTGGAACGGGTGAATATCGCGATTCCGTTCCTCCTAGAGTGACTTATCGTTATATCCAACGATTGCGAGGGCTGGAAAGTGAATCCTTAGCTTCTGTCGATACAGCACGATCGGAAAGTGTGAATATCGCGAGTCCGAGCCTCCTAGTTTGATTTATCGTTATATCGAACGATTGCGAGGGCTGGGAAGTGAATCCCTACCTTCTGTCGATACAGAACGTGTGGAAAGGGTGAATATCGCGATTCCGACCATCCTAGAGTGATTTATCGATAGAACGAACGATTGCGAGTGGTGGAAGGTGAATCCTTAACTTCTGTCGATACGGAACGTGTGGAGCGGGTGCATATCGCGATTCCGAGCCTCCTAGAGTGATTTATTGATAGATTGAACGATTGCGACGGCAGGAAAGTGAATACATAGGTTCTGTCGATACAGAACGTGTGGAACGGGTGTGTTTCGCGATTCCGAGCCTCCTAGAGTGATTTATCGATAGTCCGATCGATTGCGTGGGCTGGAAAGTGGATGCTTACCTTCAGTCGATACAGAACGATTGGAAATGGTGAATATCGCGATTCCGAGCCCCCACGAGTGATTTATCGATGCATCGAACGATTGCGAGGGCTGGAAAGTGAATCCTTAGCATCTGTCGATACAGAACGATTGGTAAGGGTGAATATCGCAATTCCGAGCCTCCTAGAGTGATTTATCGTTATATCGAACGATTGCGAGGGCAGGAAAGTGAATACATAGGTTCTGTCGATACAGAACGTGTGGAACGGGTGTGTTTCGCGATTCCGAGCCTCCTAGATTGATTTATCGATAGACCGAACGATTGCGAGGGCTGGAAAGTGAATCCTTAGCATCTGTCGATACAGAACGATTGGGAAGGGTGAATATCGCAATTCCCAGCCTCCTTCAGTGATTTATCCTTATATCGAACGATTCCGAGGGCTGGAATGTGAATTCATACCTACCGTCGATACAGAACGTGTGGATCGGGTGAATATCGCAATTCCGAGCCTCCTAGAGTGATTTATCGTTATATCGAACAATTGCGAGAGCTGGAAACTGAATCCTTAGTTTCTGTCGATACAGAACGGGTGGAGCGGGTGCATATCGCTATTCCGAGCCTCCTAGAGTGATTTATCGATAGTCTCGACGATTGCGAGGGCTGGAAAGTGAATCCTCAGCATCTGTCGATACAGAACGATTGGGAAGGGTGAAAATCGCAATTCCGAGCCTCCTCGAGTGACTTATCGTTATATCGCACGATTGCGAGGGCTGGAAAGTGAATTCTTACCTTCTGTGGATACAGAACGTGTGGAACGGGTGAATATCGCGATTCCGATCCTCCTAGAGTGACTTATCGTTATATCGAACGATTGCGAGGGCTGGGAAGTGAATCCTTAGCATCTGTCGATACCGAACGATTGGGAAGGGTGAATATCGCAATTCCGAGCCTCCTAGAGTGACTTATCCTTATATCGAACGATGCCGAGGGCTGGAATGTGAATTCATACCTTCCGTCGATACAGAACGTGTGGAACGGGTGAATATCGCAATTCCGAGCCTCCTAGTTTGATTTATCGTTATATCGAACGATTGCGAGGGCTGGAAAGTTAATCCATAGCTCCTGTTGATACAGAACGTGTGGAGCGGGTGAATATCGCTAGTCCGAGCCTCCTAGAGTGATTTATCGATAGAATCAACGATTGCGAGGCCTGGAAAGTGAATCCTTAGCTCCTGTCTATACAGAACGATTGGAAATGGTGAATATCGCGATTCCGAGCCCCCACGAGTGATTTATCGATGCACCAAACGATTGCGAGGGCTGGAAAGTGAATCCTTAGCATCTGTCGATACAGAACGATTGGGAAGGGTGAATATCGCAATTCCGAGCCTCCTAGTTTGATTTATCGTTATATCGAACGCTTGCGAGGGCTGGAAAGTTAATCCATAGCTCCTGTTGATACGGAACGTGTGGAGCGGGTGAATATCGCTAGTCCGAGCCTCCTAGAGTGATTTATCGATAGAATCAACGATTGCGAGGCCTGGAAAGTGAATCCTTAGCTCCTGTCTATACAGAACTATTGGAAATGGTGAATATCGCGATTCCGAGCCCCCACGAGTGATTTATCGATGCACCGAACGATTGCGAGGGCTGGAAAGTGAATCCTTAGCATCTGTCGATACAGAACGATTGGGAAGGGTGAATATCGCAATTCCGAGCCTCCTAGAGTGATTTATCGTTATATCGAACGATTGCGAGAGCTGGAAAGTGAATCCTTACCTTCTGTCGATACAGAACGTGTGGAGCGGGTGCATATCGCTATTCCGAGCCTCCTAGAGTGATTTATCGATAGTCTCAACGATTGCGAGGGCTGGAAAGTGAATCTTTAGCTCCTGTCTATACAGAACGATTGGAAATGGTGAATATCGCGATTCCGAGCCCCCACGAGTGATTTATCGATGCATCGAAAGATTGCGAGGGCTGGGAAGTTAATCCTTAGCATCTGTCGATACAGAACGGGTGGAGCGGGTGCATATCGCTATTCCGAGCCTCCTAGAGTGATTTATCGATAGTCTCAACGATTGCGAGGGCTGGAAAGTGAATCTTTAGCTCCTGTCTATACAGAACGATTGGAAATGGTGAAAATCGCAATTCCGAGCCTCCTCGAGTGACTTATCGTTATATCGCACGATTGCGAGGGCTGGAAAGTGAATTCTTACCTCCTGTGGATACAGAACGTGTGGAACGGGTGAATATCGCGATTCCGATCCTCCTAGAGTGACTTATCGTTTTATCAAACGATTGCGAGGGGTTGAACGTAAATCCTTAGCTTCTGTCGATACAGCACGATCGGAAAGTGTGAATATCGCGAGTCCGAGCCTCCAAGTTTGATTTATCGTTATATCGAACGATTGCGATGGCTGGACGGTGGATCTTTAACTTCTGTCGGTACAAAACGATTGGAAAAAATGAATCTCGCGATTCCGAGCCTCCTAGATTGATTTATACTTTAATCGAACGATTCCGAGGGCTGGAATGTGAATTCATACCAACCGTCCATACAGAACGTGTGGAACGGGTGAATATCGCGAGTCCGGGCCTCCTAGTTTGATTTATCATTATATCGAACGATTGCGAGAGCTGGAAAGTGAATCCTTAGTTTCTGTCGATACAGACCTTGTGGAGCGGGTGCATATCGCGATTCCGAGCCTCCTAGAGTGATTTATCGATAGATTGAACGATTGCGAGGGCAGGAAAGTGAATTCATACCTACCGTCGCTACAGAACGTGTGGAACGGGCGAATATCGAGAGTCCGGGCCTCCTAGTTTGTTTTATCGTTATATCGAACGATTGCGAGAGCTGGAAACTGAATCCTTAGTTTCTGTCGATACAGAACGGGTGGAGCGGGTGCATATCGCTATTCCGAGCCTCCTAGAGTGATTTATCGATAGTCTCAACGATTGCGAGGGCTGGAAAGTGAATCCTTAGCTCCTGTCTATACAGAACGATTGGAAATGGTGAATATCGCGATTCCGAGCCCCCACGAGTGATTTATCGATGCACCGAACGATTGCGTGGGCTGGAAAGTGAATCCTTAGCATCTGTCGATACAGAACGATTGGGAAGGGTGAAAATCGCAATTCCGAGCCTCCTCGAGTGACTTATCGTTATATCGCACGATTGCGAGGGCTGGAAAGTGAATTCTTACCTTCTGTGGATACAGAACGTGTGGAACGGGTGAATATCGCGATTCCGATCCTCCTAGAGTGACTTATCGTTATATCAAACGATTGCGAGAGCTGGAAAGTGAATCCTTAGTTTCTGTCGATACAGAACGGGTGGAGCGGGTGCATATCGCTATTCCGAGCCTCCTAGAGTGATTTATCGATAGTCTCAACGATTGCGAGGGCTGGAAGGTGAATCCTTAGATCCTGTCTATACAGAACGATTGGAAATGGTGAAAATTGCAATTCCGAGCCTCCTCGAGTGACTTATCGTTATATCGCACGATTGCGAGGGCTGGAAAGTGAATTCTTACCTTCTGTCGATACAGAATGTGTGGAACGGGTGAATATCGCGATTCCGAACCTCCTGGTTTGATTTATCGGTATATCGAACTTTTTCGAGGGCTGGAAAGTGAATTCTTACCTTCTGTCGATACAGAACGTGTGGAAAGGGTGAATATCGCGATTCCGACCATCCTAGAGTGATTTATCGTTAGAACGAACGATTGCGAGTGGTGGAAGGTGAATCCTTAGCTCGTGTCGATACAGAACGTGTGGAGCGGGTGAATATCGCCATTCCGTTCCTCCTAGAGTGACTTATCGTTATATCCAACGATTGCGAGGGCTGGAAAGTGAATCCTTAGCTCCTGTCGATACAGAAAGTGTGGAACGGGTGAATTTCGCCATTCCTAGCCTCCTAGAGTGATTTATCGATAGTCCGATCGATTGCGTGGGCTGGAAAGTGGATCCTTACCTTCAGTCGATATAGAAAGATTGGAAATGGTGAATATCGCGATTCAAGCCCCCACGAGTGATTTATCGATGCATCGAACGATTGCGCGGGCTGGAAAGTGGATTCTTACCTTCAGTCGATACAGAACGATTGGAAATGGTGAATATCGCGATTCCGAGCCCCCACGAGTGATTTATCGATGCATCGAAAGATTGCGAGGGCTGGAAAGTGAATCCTTAGCATCTGTCGATACAGAACGATTGGGAAGGGTGAATATCGCAATTCCGAGCCTCCTAGAGTGACTTATCCTAATATCGAACGATGCCGAGGGCTGGAATGTGAATTCATACCTTCCGTCGATACAGAACGTGTGGAACGGGTGAATATCGCAATTCCGAGCCTCCTAGTTTGATTTATCGTTATATCGAACGATTGCGAGGGCTGGAAAGTTAATCCATAGCTCCTGTTGATACGGAACGTGTGGAGCGGGTGAATATCGCTAGTCCGAGCCTCCTAGAGTGATTTATCGATAGAATCAACGATTGCGAGGCCTGGAAAGTGAATCCGTAGCTCCTGTCTATACAGAACGATTGGAAATGGTGAATATCGCGATTCCGAGCCCCCACGAGTGATTTATCGATGCATCGAAAGATTGCGAGGGCTGGGAAGTTATTCCTTAGCATCTGTCGATACAGAACGGGTGGAGCGGGTGCATATCGCTATTCCGAGCCTCCTAGAGTGATTTATCGATAGTCTCAACGATTGCGAGGGCTGGAAAGTGAATCTTTAGCTCCTGTCTATACAGAACGATTGGAAATGGTGAAAATCGCAATTCCGAGCCTCCTCGAGTGACTTATCGTTATATCGCACGATTGCGAGGGCTGGAAAGTGAATTCTTACCTCCTGTGGATACAGAACGTGTGGAACGGGTGAATATCGCGAGTCCGACCATCCTAGAGTGATTTATCGATAGACCGAACGATTGCGAGGGCTGGGAAGTGAATCCTTAGCTTCTGTCGATACAGCACGATCGGAAAGGGTGAATATCGCGAGTCCGAGCCTCCTAGTTTGATTTATCGTTATATCGAACAATTGCGATGGCTGGACGGTGGATCTTTAACTTCTGTCGGTACAAAACGATTGGAAAAAATGAATCTCGCGATTCCGAGCCTCCTAGATTGATTTATACTTTAATCGAACGATTCCGAGGGCTGGAATGTGAATTCATACCAACCGTCCATACAGAACGTGTGGAACGGGTGAATATCGCGAGTCCGGGCCTCCTAGTTTGATTTATCATTATATCGAACGATTGCGAGAGCTGGAAAGTGAATCCTTAGTTTCTGTCGATACAGAACGATTGGAAATGGTGAAAATCGCAATTCCGAGCCTCCTCGAGTGACTTATCGTTATATCGCACGATTGCGAGGGCAGGAAAGTGAATTCATACCTACCGTCGCTACAGAACGTGTGGAACGGGCGAATATCGAGAGTCCGGGCCTCCTAGTTTGTTTTATCGTTATATCGAACGATTGCGAGAGCTGTAAACTGAATCCTTAGTTTCTGTCGATACAGAACGGGTGGAGCGGGTGAATATCGCGATTCCGACCATCCTAGAGTGATTTATCGTTAGAACGAACGATTGCGAGTGGTGGAAGGTGAATCCTTAGCTTCTGTCAATACGGAACGTGTGGAGCGGGGGAATATCGCGATTCCGAGCCTCCTAGAGTGACTTATCGTTATATCGCACGATTGCGTGGGCTGGAAAGTCAATTCTTACCTCCTGTCGATACAGAACGTGTGGAACGGGTGAATATCGCGATTCCGTTCCTCCTAGAGTGACTTATCTTTATATCCAACGATTGCGAGGGCTGGAAAGTGAATCCTTAGCTTCTGTCGATACAGCACGATCGGAAAGTGTGAATATCGCGAGTCCGAGCCTCCTAGTTTGATTTATCGTTATATCGAACGATTGCGAGGGCTCGGAAGTGAATCCCTACCTTCTGTCGATACAGAACGTGTGGAAAGGGTGAATATCGCGATTCCGACCATCCTAGAGTGATTTATCGATAGAACGAACGATTGCGAGTGGTGGAAGGTGAATCCTTAGCTTCTGTCGATACGGAACGTGTGGAGCGGGTGCATATCGCGATTCCGAGCCTCCTAGAGTGATTTATTGATAGATTGAACGATTGCGACGGCAGGAAAGTGAACACATAGGTTCTGTCGATACAGAACGTGTGGAACGGGTGTGTTTCGCGATTCCGAGCCTCCTAGAGTGATTTATCGATAGTCCGATCGATTGCGTGGGCTGGAAAGTGGATGCTTACCTTCAGTCGATACAGAACGATTGGAAATGGTGAATATCGCGATTCCGAGCCCCCACGAGTGATTTATCGATGCATCGAACGATTGCGAGGGCTGGAAAGTGAATCCTTAGCATCTGTCGATACAGAACGATTGGTAAGGGTGAATATCGCAATTCCGAGCCTCCTAGAGTGATTTATCGTTATATCGAACGATTGCGAGGGCAGGAAAGTGAATACATAGGTTCTGTCGATACAGAACGTGTGGAACGGGTGTGTTTCGCGATTCCGAGCCTCCTAGATTGATTTATCGATAGACCGAACGATTGCGAGGGCTGGAAAGTGAATCCTTAGCATCTGTCGATACAGAACGATTGGGAAGGGTGAATATCGCAATTCCCAGCCTCCTTCAGTGATTTATCCTTATATCGAACGATTCCGAGGGCTGGAATGTTAATTCATACCTACCGTCGATACAGAACGTGTGGATCGGGTGAATATCGCAATTCCGAGCCTCCTAGAGTGATTTATCGTTATATCGAACAATTGCGAGAGCTGGAAACTGAATCCTTAGTTTCTGTCGATACAGAACGGGTGGAGCGGGTGCATATCGCTATTCCGAGCCTCCTAGAGTGATTTATCGATAGTCTCGACGATTGCGAGGGCTGGAAAGTGAATCCTCAGCATCTGTCGATACAGAACGATTGGGAAGGGTGAAAATCGCAATTCCGAGCCTCCTCGAGTGACTTATCGTTATATCGCACGATTGCGAGGGCTGGAAAGTGAATTCTTACCTTCTGTGGATACAGAACGTGTGGAACGGGTGAATATCGCGATTCCGATCCTCCTAGAGTGACTTATCGTTATATCGAACGATTGCGAGGGCTGGGAAGTGAATCCTTAGCATCTGTCGATACCGAACGATTGGGAAGGGTGAATATCGCAATTCCGAGCCTCCTAGAGTGACTTATCCTTATATCGAACGATGCCGAGGGCTGGAATGTGAATTCATACCTTCCGTCGATACAGAACGTGTGGAACGGGTGAATATCGCAATTCCGAGCCTCCTAGTTTGATTTATCGTTATATCGAACGATTGCGAGGGCTGGAAAGTTAATCCATAGCTCCTGTTGATACAGAACGTGTGGAGCGGGTGAATATCGCTAGTCCGAGCCTCCTAGAGTGATTTATCGATAGAATCAACGATTGCGAGGCCTGGAAAGTGAATCCTTAGCTCCTGTCTATACAGAACGATTGGAAATGGTGAATATCGCGATTCCGAGCCCCCACGAGTGATTTATCGATGCACCAAACGATTGCGAGGGCTGGAAAGTGAATCCTTAGCATCTGTCGATACAGAACGATTGGGAAGGGTGAATATCGCAATTCCGAGCCTCCTAGTTTGATTTATCGTTATATCGAACGCTTGCGAGGGCTGGAAAGTTAATCCATAGCTCCTGTTGATACGGAACGTGTGGAGCGGGTGAATATCGCTAGTCCGAGCCTCCTAGAGTGATTTATCGATAGAATCAACGATTGCGAGGCCTGGAAAGTGAATCCTTAGCTCCTGTCTATACAGAACGATTGGAAATGGTGAATATCGCGATTCCGAGCCCCCACGAGTGATTTATCGATGCACCGAACGATTGCGAGGGCTGGAAAGTGAATCCTTAGCATCTGTCGATACAGAACGATTGGGAAGGGTGAATATCGCAATTCCGAGCCTCCTAGAGTGATTTATCGTTATATCGAACGATTGCGAGAGCTGGAAAGTGAATCCTTACCTTCTGTCGATACAGAACGTGTGGAGCGGGTGCATATCGCTATTCCGAGCCTCCTAGAGTGATTTATCGATAGTCTCAACGATTGCGAGGGCTGGAAAGTGAATCTTTAGCTCCTGTCTATACAGAACGATTGGAAATGGTGAATATCGCGATTCCGAGCCCCCACGAGTGATTTATCGATGCATCGAAAGATTGCGAGGGCTGGGAAGTTAATCCTTAGCATCTGTCGATACAGAACGGGTGGAGCGGGTGCATATCGCTATTCCGAGCCTCCTAGAGTGATTTATCGATAGTCTCAACGATTGCGAGGGCTGGAAAGTGAATCTTTAGCTCCTGTCTATACAGAACGATTGGAAATGGTGAAAATCGCAATTCCGAGCCTCCTCGAGTGACTTATCGTTATATCGCACGATTGCGAGGGCTGGAAAGTGAATTCTTACCTCCTGTGGATACAGAACGTGTGGAACGGGTGAATATCGCGATTCCGATCCTCCTAGAGTGACTTATCGTTTTATCAAACGATTGCGAGGGGTTGAACGTAAATCCTTAGCTTCTGTCGATACAGCACGATCGGAAAGTGTGAATATCGCGAGTCCGAGCCTCCAAGTTTGATTTATCGTTATATCGAACGATTGCGATGGCTGGACGGTGGATCTTTAACTTCTGTCGGTACAAAACGATTGGAAAAAATGAATCTCGCGATTCCGAGCCTCCTAGATTGATTTATACTTTAATCGAACGATTCCGAGGGCTGGAATGTGAATTCATACCAACCGTCCATACAGAACGTGTGGAACGGGTGAATATCGCGAGTCCGGGCCTCCTAGTTTGATTTATCATTATATCGAACGATTGCGAGAGCTGGAAAGTGAATCCTTAGTTTCTGTCGATACAGACCTTGTGGAGCGGGTGCATATCGCGATTCCGAGCCTCCTAGAGTGATTTATCGATAGATTGAACGATTGCGAGGGCAGGAAAGTGAATTCATACCTACCGTCGCTACAGAACGTGTGGAACGGGCGAATATCGAGAGTCCGGGCCTCCTAGTTTGTTTTATCGTTATATCGAACGATTGCGAGAGCTGGAAACTGAATCCTTAGTTTCTGTCGATACAGAACGGGTGGAGCGGGTGCATATCGCTATTCCGAGCCTCCTAGAGTGATTTATCGATAGTCTCAACGATTGCGAGGGCTGGAAAGTGAATCCTTAGCTCCTGTCTATACAGAACGATTGGAAATGGTGAATATCGCGATTCCGAGCCCCCACGAGTGATTTATCGATGCACCGAACGATTGCGTGGGCTGGAAAGTGAATCCTTAGCATCTGTCGATACAGAACGATTGGGAAGGGTGAAAATCGCAATTCCGAGCCTCCTCGAGTGACTTATCGTTATATCGCACGATTGCGAGGGCTGGAAAGTGAATTCTTACCTTCTGTGGATACAGAACGTGTGGAACGGGTGAATATCGCGATTCCGATCCTCCTAGAGTGACTTATCGTTATATCAAACGATTGCGAGAGCTGGAAAGTGAATCCTTAGTTTCTGTCGATACAGAACGGGTGGAGCGGGTGCATATCGCTATTCCGAGCCTCCTAGAGTGATTTATCGATAGTCTCAACGATTGCGAGGGCTGGAAGGTGAATCCTTTGATCCTGTCTATACAGAACGATTGGAAATGGTGAAAATTGCAATTCCGAGCCTCCTCGAGTGACTTATCGTTATATCGCACGATTGCGAGGGCTGGAAAGTGAATTCTTACCTTCTGTCGATACAGAATGTGTGGAACGGGTGAATATCGCGATTCCGAACCTCCTGGTTTGATTTATCGGTATATCGAACTTTTTCGAGGGCTGGAAAGTGAATTCTTACCTTCTGTCGATACAGAACGTGTGGAAAGGGTGAATATCGCGATTCCGACCATCCTAGAGTGATTTATCGTTAGAACGAACGATTGCGAGTGGTGGAAGGTGAATCCTTAGCTCGTGTCGATACAGAACGTGTGGAGCGGGTGAATATCGCCATTCCGTTCCTCCTAGAGTGACTTATCGTTATATCCAACGATTGCGAGGGCTGGAAAGTGAATCCTTAGCTCCTGTCGATACAGAAAGTGTGGAACGGGTGAATTTCGCCATTCCTAGCCTCCTAGAGTGATTTATCGATAGTCTCAACGATTGCGAGGGCTGGAAAGTGAATCTTTAGCTCCTGTCTATACAGAACGATTGGAAATGGTGAAAATCGCAATTCCGAGCCTCCTCGAGTGACTTATCGTTATATCGCACGATTGCGAGGGCTGGAAAGTGAATTCTTACCTCCTGTGGATACAGAACGTGTGGAACGGGTGAATATCGCGAGTCCGACCATCCTAGAGTGATTTATCGATAGACCGAACGATTGCGAGGGCTGGGAAGTGAATCCTTAGCTTCTGTCGATACAGCACGATCGGAAAGGGTGAATATCGCGAGTCCGAGCCTCCTAGTTTGATTTATCGTTATATCGAACAATTGCGATGGCTGGACGGTGGATCTTTAACTTCTGTCGGTACAAAACGATTGGAAAAAATGAATCTCGCGATTCCGAGCCTCCTAGATTGATTTATACTTTAATCGAACGATTCCGAGGGCTGGAATGTGAATTCATACCAACCGTCCATACAGAACGTGTGGAACGGGTGAATATCGCGAGTCCGGGCCTCCTAGTTTGATTTATCATTATATCGAACGATTGCGAGAGCTGGAAAGTGAATCCTTAGTTTCTGTCGATACAGAACGATTGGAAATGGTGAAAATCGCAATTCCGAGCCTCCTAGTTTGATTTATCGTTATATCGAACGATTGCGAGAGCTGGAAACTGAATCCTTAGTTTCTGTCGATACAGAACGGGTGGAGCGGGTGAATATCGCGATTCCGACCATCCTAGAGTGATTTATCGTTAGAACGAACGATTGCGAGTGGTGGAAGGTGAATCCTTAGCTTCTGTCAATACGGAACGTGTGGAGCGGGGGAATATCGCGATTCCGAGCCTCCTAGAGTGACTTATCGTTATATCGCACGATTGCGTGGGCTGGAAAGTCAATTCTTACCTCCTGTCGATACAGAACGTGTGGAACGGGTGAATATCGCGATTCCGTTCCTCCTAGAGTGACTTATCTTTATATCCAACGATTGCGAGGGCTGGAAAGTGAATCCTTAGCTTCTGTCGATACAGCACGATCGGAAAGTGTGAATATCGCGAGTCCGAGCCTCCTAGTTTGATTTATCGTTATATCGAACGATTGCGAGGGCTGGGAAGTGAATCCCTACCTTCTGTCGATACAGAACGTGTGGAAAGGGTGAATATCGCGATTCCGACCATCCTAGAGTGATTTATCGATAGAACGAACGATTGCGAGTGGTGGAAGGTGAATCCTTAGCTTCTGTCGATACGGAACGTGTGGAGCGGGTGCATATCGCGATTCCGAGCCTCCTAGAGTGATTTATTGATAGATTGAACGATTGCGACGGCAGGAAAGTGAACACATAGGTTCTGTCGATACAGAACGTGTGGAACGGGTGTGTTTCGCGATTCCGAGCCTCCTAGAGTGATTTATCGATAGTCCGATCGATTGCGTGGGCTGGAAAGTGGATGCTTACCTTCAGTCGATACAGAACGATTGGAAATGGTGAATATCGCGATTCCGAGCCCCCACGAGTGATTTATCGATGCATCGAACGATTGCGAGGGCTGGAAAGTGAATCCTTAGCATCTGTCGATACAGAACGATTGGTAAGGGTGAATATCGCAATTCCGAGCCTCCTAGAGTGATTTATCGTTATATCGAACGATTGCGAGGGCAGGAAAGTGAATACATAGGTTCTGTCGATACAGAACGTGTGGAACGGGTGTGTTTCGCGATTCCGAGCCTCCTAGATTGATTTATCGTTATATCGAACAATTGCGAGAGCTGGAAACTGAATCCTTAGTTTCTGTCGATACAGAACGGGTGGAGCGGGTGCATATCGCTATTCCGATCCTCCTAGAGTGACTTATCGTTATATCGAACGATTGCGAGGGCTGGGAAGTGAATCCTTAGCATCTGTCGATACCGAACGATTGGGAATGGTGAATATCGCAATTCCGAGCCTCCTAGAGTGACTTATCCTTATATCGAACGATGCCGAGGGCTGGAATGTGAATTCATACCTTCCGTCGATACAGAACGTGTGGAACGGGTGAATATCGCAATTCCGAGCCTCCTAGTTTGATTTATCGTTATATCGAACGATTGCGAGGGCTGGAAAGTTAATCCATAGCTCCTGTTGATACAGAACGTGTGGAGCGGGTGAATATCGCTAGTCCGAGCCTCCTAGAGTGATTTATCGATAGAATCAACGATTGCGAGGCCTGGAAAGTGAATCCTTAGCTCCTGTCTATACAGAACGATTGGAAATGGTGAATATCGCGATTCCGAGCCCCCACGAGTGATTTATCGATGCACCAAACGATTGCGAGGGCTGGAAAGTGAATCCTTAGCATCTGTCGATACAGAACGATTGGGAAGGGTGAATATCGCAATTCCGAGCCTCCTAGTTTGATTTATCGTTATATCGAACGATTGCGAGGGCTGGAAAGTTAATCCATAGCTCCTGTTGATACGGAACGTGTGGAGCGGGTGAATATCGCTAGTCCGAGCCTCCTAGAGTGATTTATCGATAGAATCAACGATTGCGAGGCCTGGAAAGTGAATCCTTAGCTCCTGTCTATACAGAACGATTGGAAATGGTGAATATCGCGATTCCGAGCCCCCACGAGTGATTTATCGATGCACCGAACGATTGCGAGGGCTGGAAAGTCAATCCTTAGCATCTGTCGATACAGAACGATTGGGAAGGGTGAATATCGCAATTCCGAGCCTCCTAGAGTGATTTATCGTTATATCGAACGATTGCGAGAGCTGGAAAGTGAATCCTTACCTTCTGTCGATACAGAACGTGTGGAGCGGGTGCATATCGCTATTCCGAGCCTCCTAGAGTGATTTATCGATAGTCTCAACGATTGCGAGGGCTGGAAAGTGAATCTTTAGCTCCTGTCTATACAGAACGATTGGAAATGGTGAATATCGCGATTCCGAGCCCCCACGAGTGATTTATCGATGCATCGAAAGATTGCGAGGGCTGGGAAGTTAATCCTTAGCATCTGTCGATACAGAACGGGTGGAGCGGGTGCATATCGCTATTCCGAGCCTCCTAGAGTGATTTATCGATAGTCTCAACGATTGCGAGGGCTGGAAAGTGAATCTTTAGCTCCTGTCTATACAGAACGATTGGAAATGGTGAAAATCGCAATTCCGAGCCTCCTCGAGTGACTTATCGTTATATCGCACGATTGCGAGGGCTGGAAAGTGAATTCTTACCTCCTGTGGATACAGAACGTGTGGAACGGGTGAATATCGCGATTCCGATCCTCCTAGAGTGACTTATCGTTTTATCAAACGATTGCGAGGGGTTGAACGTAAATCCTTAGCTTCTGTCGATACAGCACGATCGGAAAGTGTGAATATCGCGAGTCCGAGCCTCCAAGTTTGATTTATCGTTATATCGAACGATTGCGATGGCTGGACGGTGGATCTTTAACTTCTGTCGGTACAAAACGATTGGAAAAAATGAATCTCGCGATTCCGAGCCTCCTAGATTGATTTATACTTTAATCGAACGATTCCGAGGGCTGGAATGTGAATTCATACCAACCGTCCATACAGAACGTGTGGAACGGGTGAATATCGCGAGTCCGGGCCTCCTAGTTTGATTTATCATTATATCGAACGATTGCGAGAGCTGGAAAGTGAATCCTTAGTTTCTGTCGATACAGACCTTGTGGAGCGGGTGCATATCGCGATTCCGAGCCTCCTAGAGTGATTTATCGATAGATTGAACGATTGCGAGGGCAGGAAAGTGAATTCATACCTACCGTCGCTACAGAACGTGTGGAACGGGCGAATATCGAGAGTCCGGGCCTCCTAGTTTGTTTTATCGTTATATCGAACGATTGCGAGAGCTGGAAACTGAATCCTTAGTTTCTGTCGATACAGAACGGGTGGAGCGGGTGCATATCGCTATTCCGAGCCTCCTAGAGTGATTTATCGATAGTCTCAACGATTGCGAGGGCTGGAAAGTGAATCCTTAGCTCCTGTCTATACAGAACGATTGGAAATGGTGAATATCGCGATTCCGAGCCCCCACGAGTGATTTATCGATGCACCGAACGATTGCGTGGGCTGGAAAGTGAATCCTTAGCATCTGTCGATACAGAACGATTGGGAAGGGTGAAAATCGCAATTCCGAGCCTCCTCGAGTGACTTATCGTTATATCGCACGATTGCGAGGGCTGGAAAGTGAATTCTTACCTTCTGTGGATACAGAACGTGTGGAACAGGTGAATATCGCGATTCCGATCCTCCTAGAGTGACTTATCGTTATATCAAACGATTGCGAGAGCTGGAAAGTGAATCCTTAGTTTCTGTCGATACAGAACGGGTGGAGCGGGTGCATATCGCTATTCCGAGCCTCCTAGAGTGATTTATCGATAGTCTCAACGATTGCGAGGCCTGGAAGGTGAATCCTTAGATCCTGTCTATACAGAACGATTGGAAATGGTGAAAATTGCAATTCCGAGCCTCCTCGAGTGACTTATCGTTATATCGCACGATTGCGAGGGCTGGAAAGTGAATTCTTACCTTCTGTCGATACAGAATGTGTGGAACGGGTGAATATCGCGATTCCGAACCTCCTGGTTTGATTTATCGGTATATCGAACTTTTTCGAGGGCTGGAAAGTGAATTCTTACCTTCTGTCGATACAGAACGTGCGGAAAGGGTGAATATCGCGATTCCGACCATCCTAGAGTGATTTATCGTTAGAACGAACGATTGCGAGTGGTGGAAGGTGAATCCTTAGCTCGAGTCGATACAGAACGTGTGGAGCGGGTGAACATCGCCATTCCGTTCCTACTAGAGTGACTTATCGTTATATCCAACGATTGCGAGGGCTGGAAAGTGAATCCTTAGCTCCTGTCGATACAGAACGTGTGGAACGGGTGAATTTCGCCATTCCTAGCCTCCTAGAGTGATTTATCGATAGTCCGATCGATTGCGTGGGCTGGAAAGTGGATCCTTACCTTCAGTCGATATAGAAAGATTGGAAATGGTGAATATCGCGATTCAAGCCCCCACGAGTGATTTATCGATGCATCGAACGATTGCGCGGGCTGGAAAGTGGATTCTTACCTTCAGTCGATACAGAACGATTGGAAATGGTGAATATCGCGATTCCGAGCCCCCACGAGTGATTTATCGATGCATCGAAAGATTGCGAGGGCTGGAAAGTGAATCCTTAGCATCTGTCGATACAGAACGATTGGGAAGGGTGAATATCGCAATTCCGAGCCTCCTAGAGTGACTTATCCTTATATCGAACGATGCCGAGGGCTGGAATGTGAATTCATACCTTCCGTCGATACAGAACGTGTGGAACGGGTGAATATCGCAATTCCGAGCCTCCTAGTTTGATTTATCGTTATATCGAACGATTGCGAGGGCTGGGAAGTGAATCCTTAGCATCTGTCGATACCGAACGATTGCGAGGGCTGGGAAGTGAATCCTTAGCATCTGTCGATACCGAACGATTGGGAAGGGTGAATATCGCAATTCCGAGCCTCCTAGAGTGACGTATCCTAATATCGAACGATGCCGAGGGCTGGAATGTGAATTCATACCTTCCGTCGATACAGAACGTGTGGAACGGGTGAATATCGCAATTCCGAGCCTCCTAGTTTGATTTATCGTTATATCGAACGATTGCGAGGGCTGGAAAGTTAATCCATAGCTCCTGTTGATACGGAACGTGTGGAGCGGGTGAATATCGCTAGTCCGAGCCTCCTAGAGTGATTTATCGATAGAATCAACGATTGCGAGGCCTGGAAAGTGAATCCGTAGCTCCTGTCTATACAGAACGATTGGAAATGGTGAATATCGCGATTCCGAGCCCCCACGAGTGATTTATCGATGCATCGAAAGATTGCGAGGGCTGGGAAGTTAATCCTTAGCATCTGTCGATACAGAACGGGTGGAGCGGGTGTATATCGCTATTCCGAGCCTCCTAGATTGATTTATCGATAGTCTCAACGATTGCGAGGGCTGGAAAGTGAATCTTTAGCTCCTGTCTATACAGAACGATTGGAAATGGTGAAAATCGCAATTCCGAGCCTCCTCGAGTGACTTATCGTTATATCGCACGATTGCGAGGGCTGGAAAGTGAATTCTTACCTCCTGTGGATACAGAACGTGTGGAACGGGTGAATATCGCGAGTCCGATCCTCCTAGAGTGACTTATCGTTTTATCAAACGATTGCGAGGGGTTGAACGTAAATCCTTAGCTTCTGTCGATACAGCACGATCGGAAAGTGTGAATATCGCGAGTCCGAGCCTCCTAGTTTGACTTATCGTTATATCGAACGATTGCGATGGCTGGGAAGTGAATCCTTACCTTCTGTCGATACAGAACGTGTGGAAAGGGTGAATATCGCGATTCCGACCATCCTAGAGTGATTTATCGATAGACCGAACGATTGCGAGGGCTGGGAAGTGAATCCTTAGCTTCTGTCGATACAGCACGATCGGAAAGGGTGAATATCGCGAGTCCGAGCCTCCTAGAGTGATTTATCGATAGTCTCAACGATTGCGAGGGCTGGAAAGTGAATCTTTAGCTCCTGTCTATACAGAACGATTGGAAATGGTGAATATCGCGATTCCGAGCCCCCACGAGTGATTTATCGATGCATCGAAAGATTGCGAGGGCTGGGAAGTTAATCCTTAGCATCTGTCGATACAGAACGGGTGGAGCGGGTGCATATCGCTATTCCGAGCCTCCTAGAGTGATTTATCGATAGTCTCAACGATTGCGAGGGCTGGAAAGTGAATCTTTAGCTCCTGTCTATACAGAACGATTGGAAATGGTGAAAATCGCAATTCCGAGCCTCCTCGAGTGACTTATCGTTATATCGCACGATTGCGAGGGCTGGAAAGTGAATTCTTACCTCCTGTGGATACAGAACGTGTGGAACGGGTGAATATCGCGATTCCGATCCTCCTAGAGTGACTTATCGTTTTATCAAACGATTGCGAGGGGTTGAACGTAAATCCTTAGCTTCTGTCGATACAGCACGATCGGAAAGTGTGAATATCGCGAGTCCGAGCCTCCAAGTTTGATTTATCGTTATATCGAACGATTGCGATGGCTGGACGGTGGATCTTTAACTTCTGTCGGTACAAAACGATTGGAAAAAATGAATCTCGCGATTCCGAGCCTCCTAGATTGATTTATACTTTAATCGAACGATTCCGAGGGCTGGAATGTGAATTCATACCAACCGTCCATACAGAACGTGTGGAACGGGTGAATATCGCGAGTCCGGGCCTCCTAGTTTGATTTATCATTATATCGAACGATTGCGAGAGCTGGAAAGTGAATCCTTAGTTTCTGTCGATACAGACCTTGTGGAGCGGGTGCATATCGCGATTCCGAGCCTCCTAGAGTGATTTATCGATAGATTGAACGATTGCGAGGGCAGGAAAGTGAATTCATACCTACCGTCGCTACAGAACGTGTGGAACGGGCGAATATCGAGAGTCCGGGCCTCCTAGTTTGTTTTATCGTTATATCGAACGATTGCGAGAGCTGGAAACTGAATCCTTAGTTTCTGTCGATACAGAACGGGTGGAGCGGGTGCATATCGCTATTCCGAGCCTCCTAGAGTGATTTATCGATAGTCTCAACGATTGCGAGGGCTGGAAAGTGAATCCTTAGCTCCTGTCTATACAGAACGATTGGAAATGGTGAATATCGCGATTCCGAGCCCCCACGAGTGATTTATCGATGCACCGAACGATTGCGTGGGCTGGAAAGTGAATCCTTAGCATCTGTCGATACAGAACGATTGGGAAGGGTGAAAATCGCAATTCCGAGCCTCCTCGAGTGACTTATCGTTATATCGCACGATTGCGAGGGCTGGAAAGTGAATTCTTACCTTCTGTGGATACAGAACGTGTGGAACAGGTGAATATCGCGATTCCGATCCTCCTAGAGTGACTTATCGTTATATCAAACGATTGCGAGAGCTGGAAAGTGAATCCTTAGTTTCTGTCGATACAGAACGGGTGGAGCGGGTGCATATCGCTATTCCGAGCCTCCTAGAGTGATTTATCGATAGTCTCAACGATTGCGAGGCCTGGAAGGTGAATCCTTAGATCCTGTCTATACAGAACGATTGGAAATGGTGAAAATTGCAATTCCGAGCCTCCTCGAGTGACTTATCGTTATATCGCACGATTGCGAGGGCTGGAAAGTGAATTCTTACCTTCTGTCGATACAGAATGTGTGGAACGGGTGAATATCGCGATTCCGAACCTCCTGGTTTGATTTATCGGTATATCGAACTTTTTCGAGGGCTGGAAAGTGAATTCTTACCTTCTGTCGATACAGAACGTGTGGAAAGGGTGAATATCGCGATTCCGACCATCCTAGAGTGATTTATCGTTAGAACGAACGATTGCGAGTGGTGGAAGGTGAATCCTTAGCTCGAGTCGATACAGAACGTGTGGAGCGGGTGAACATCGCCATTCCGTTCCTCCTAGAGTGACTTATCGTTATATCCAACGATTGCGAGGGCTGGAAAGTGAATCCTTAGCTCCTGTCGATACAGAACGTGTGGAACGGGTGAATTTCGCCATTCCTAGCCTCCTAGAGTGATTTATCGATAGTCCGATCGATTGCGTGGGCTGGAAAGTGGATCCTTACCTTCAGTCGATATAGAAAGATTGGAAATGGTGAATATCGCGATTCAAGCCCCCACGAGTGATTTATCGATGCATCGAACGATTGCGCGGGCTGGAAAGTGGATTCTTACCTTCAGTCGATACAGAACGATTGGAAATGGTGAATATCGCGATTCCGAGCCCCCACGAGTGATTTATCGATGCATCGAAAGATTGCGAGGGCTGGAAAGTGAATCCTTAGCATCTGTCGATACAGAACGATTGGGAAGGGTGAATATCGCAATTCCGAGCCTCCTAGAGTGACTTATCCTTATATCGAACGATGCCGAGGGCTGGAATGTGAATTCATACCTTCCGTCGATACAGAACGTGTGGAACGGGTGAATATCGCAATTCCGAGCCTCCTAGTTTGATTTATCGTTATATCGAACGATTGCGAGGGCTGGGAAGTGAATCCTTAGCATCTGTCGATACCGAACGATTGCGAGGGCTGGGAAGTGAATCCTTAGCATCTGTCGATACCGAACGATTGGGAAGGGTGAATATCGCAATTCCGAGCCTCCTAGAGTGACGTATCCTAATATCGAACGATGCCGAGGGCTGGAATGTGAATTCATACCTTCCGTCGATACAGAACGTGTGGAACGGGTGAATATCGCAATTCCGAGCCTCCTAGTTTGATTTATCGTTATATCGAACGATTGCGAGGGCTGGAAAGTTAATCCATAGCTCCTGTTGATACGGAACGTGTGGAGCGGGTGAATATCGCTAGTCCGAGCCTCCTAGAGTGATTTATCGATAGAATCAACGATTGCGAGGCCTGGAAAGTGAATCCGTAGCTCCTGTCTATACAGAACGATTGGAAATGGTGAATATCGCGATTCCGAGCCCCCACGAGTGATTTATCGATGCATCGAAAGATTGCGAGGGCTGGGAAGTTAATCCTTAGCATCTGTCGATACAGAACGGGTGGAGCGGGTGCATATCGCTATTCCGAGCCTCCTAGATTGATTTATCGATAGTCTCAACGATTGCGAGGGCTGGAAAGTGAATCTTTAGCTCCTGTCTATACAGAACGATTGGAAATGGTGAAAATCGCAATTCCGAGCCTCCTCGAGTGACTTATCGTTATATCGCACGATTGCGAGGGCTGGAAAGTGAATTCTTACCTCCTGTGGATACAGAACGTGTGGAACGGGTGAATATCGCGAGTCCGATCCTCCTAGAGTGACTTATCGTTTTATCAAACGATTGCGAGGGGTTGAACGTAAATCCTTAGCTTCTGTCGATACAGCACGATCGGAAAGTGTGAATATCGCGAGTCCGAGCCTCCTAGTTTGACTTATCGTTATATCGAACGATTGCGATGGCTGGGAAGTGAATCCTTACCTTCTGTCGATACAGAACGTGTGGAAAGGGTGAATATCGCGATTCCGACCATCCTAGAGTGATTTATCGATAGACCGAACGATTGCGAGGGCTGGGAAGTGAATCCTTAGCTTCTGTCGATACAGCACGATCGGAAAGGGTGAATATCGCGAGTCCGAGCCTCCTAGAGGGATTTATCGATAGTCTCAACGATTGCGAGGGCTGGAAAGTGAATCTTTAGCTCCTGTCTATACAGAACGATTGGAAATGGTGAAAATCGCAATTCCGAGCCTCCTCGAGTGACTTATCGTTATATCGCACGATTGCGAGGGCTGGAAAGTGAATTCTTACCTCCTGTGGATACAGAACGTGTGGAACGGGTGAATATCGCGAGTCCGACCATCCTAGAGTGATTTATCGATAGACCGAACGATTGCGAGGGCTGGGAAGTGAATCCTTAGCTTCTGTCGCTACAGCACGATCGGAAAGGGTGAATATCGCGAGTCCGAGCCTCCTAGTTTGATTTATCGTTATATCGAACGATTGCGATGGCTGGACGGTGGATCTTTAACTTCTGTCGGTACAAAACGATTGGAAAAAATGAATCTCGCGATTCCGAGCCTCCTAGATTGATTTATACTTGAATCGAACGATTCCGAGGGCTGGAATGTGAATTCATACCAACCGTCCATACAGAACGTGTGGAACGGGTGAATATCGCGAGTCCGGGCCTCCTAGTTTGATTTATCATTATATCGAACGATTGCGAGAGCTGGAAAGTGAATCCTTAGTTTCTGTCGATACAGACCGTGTGGAGCGGGTGCATATCGCGATTCCGAGCCTCCTAGAGTGATTTATCGATAGATTGAACGATTGCGAGGGCAGGAAAGTGAATTCATACCTACCGTCGCTACAGAACGTGTGGAACGGGCGAATATCGAGAGTCCGGGCCTCCTAGTTTGTTTTATCGTTATATCGAACGATTGCGAGAGCTGGAAACTGAATCCTTAGTTTCTGTCGATACAGAACGGGTGGAGCGGGTGCATATCGCTATTCCGAGCCTCCTAGAGTGATTTATCGATAGTCTCAACGATTGCGAGGGCTGGAAAGTGAATCCTTAGCTCCTGTCTATACAGAACGATTGGAAATGGTGAATATCGCGATTCCGAGCCCCCACGAGTGATTTATCGATGCACCGAACGATTGCGTGGGCTGGAAAGTGAATCCTCAGCATCTGTCGATACAGAACGATTGGGAAGGGTGAAAATCGCAATTCCGAGCCTCCTCGAGTGACTTATCGTTATATCGCACGATTGCGAGGGCTGGAAAGTGAATTCTTACCTTCTGTGGATACAGAACGTGTGGAACGGGTGAATATCGCGATTCCGATCCTCCTAGAGTGACTAATCGTTATATCAAACGATTGCGAGGGCTGGAAAGTGAATCCTTAGTTTCTGTCGATACAGAACGGGTGGAGCGGGTGCATATCGCTATTCCGAGCCTCCTAGAGTGATTTATCGATAGTCTCAACGATTGCGAGGGCTGGAAAGTGAATCCTCAGCATCTGTCGATACAGAACGATTGGGAAGGGTGAAAATCGCAATTCCGAGCCTCCTCGAGTGACTTATCGTTATATCGCACGATTGTCGGGCTGGAAAGTGAATTCTTACCTTCTGTGGATACAGAACGTGTGGAACGGGTGAATATCGCGATTCCGATCCTCCTAGAGTGACTTATCGTTATATCAAACGATTGCGAGAGCTGGAAAGTGAATCCTTAGTTTCTGTCGATACAGAACGGGTGGAGCGGGTGCATATCGCTATTCCGAGCCTCCTAGAGTGACTTATCGATAGTCTCAACGATTGCGAGGGCTGGAAAGTGAATCCTTAGATCCTGTCTATACAGAACGATTGGAAATGGTGAAAATCGCAATTCCGAGCCTCCTCGAGTGACTTATCGTTATATCGCACGATTGCGAGGGCTGGAAAGTGAATTCTTACCTTCTGTCGATACAGAATGTGTGGAACGGGTGAATATCGCGATTCCGAACCTCCTGGTTTGATTTATCGGTATATCGAACTTTTGCGAGGGCTGGGAAGTGAATCCTTAGGTTCTGTCGATACAGAACGGGTGGAGCGGGTGCATATCGCTATTCCTCGCCTCCTAGAGTGATTTATCGATAGTCTCAACGATTGCGAGGGCTGGAAAGTGAATCCTTAGATCCTGTCTATACAGAACGATTGGAAATGGTGAAAATCGCAATTCCGAGCCTCCTCGAGTGACTTATCGTTATATCGCACGATTGCGAGGGCTGGAAAGTGAATTCTTACCTTCTGTCGATACAGAACGTGTGGAAAGGGTGAATATCGCGATTCCGACCATCCTAGAGTGATTTATCGTTAGAACGAACGATTGCGAGTGGTGGAAGGTGAATCCTTAGCTTCTGTCAATACGGAACGTGTGGAGCGGGGGAATATCGCGATTCCGAGCCTCCTAGAGTGACTTATCGTTATATCGTACGATTGCGTGGGCTGGAAAGTCAATTCTTACCTCGTGTCGATACAGAACGTGTGGAACGGGTGAATATCGCGATTCCGTTCCTCCTAGAGTGACTTATCGTTATATCCAACGATTGCGAGGGCTGGAAAGTGAATCCTTAGCTCGTGTCGATACAGAACGTGTGGAGCGGGTGAATATCGCCATTCCGTTCCTCCTAGAGTGTCTTATCGTTATATCCAACGATTGCGAGGGCTGGAAAGTGAATCCTTAGCTCCTGTCGATACAGAACGTGTGGAACGGGTGAATTTCGCCATTCCTAGCCTCCTAGAGTGATTTATCGATAGTCCGATCGATTGCGTGGGCTGGAAAGTGGATCCTTACCTTCAGTCGATATAGAAAGATTGGAAATGGTGAATATCGCGATTCCGAGCCCCCACGAGTGATTTATCGATGCACTGAACGATTGCGTGGGCTGGAAAGTGAATCCTCAGCATCTGTCGATACAGAACGATTGGGAAGGGTGAAAATCGCAATTCCGAGCCTCCTCGAGTGACTTATCGTTATATCGCACGATTGCGAGGGCTGGAAAGTGAATTCTTACCTTCTGTGGAAACAGAACGTGTGGAACGGGTGAATATCGCGATTCCGATCCTCCTAGAGTGACTTATCGTTATATCAAACGATTGCGAGAGCTGGAAAGTGAATCCTTAGTTTCTGTCGATACAGAACGGGTGGAGCGGGTGCATATCGCTATTCCGAGCCTCCTAGAGTGATTTATCGATAGTCTCAACGATTGCGAGGGCTGGAAGGTGAATCCTTAGATCCTGTCTATACAGAACGATTGGAAATGGTGAAAATCGCAATTCCGAGCCCCCACGAGTGATTTATCGATGCATCGAAAGATTGCGAGGGCTGGGAAGTTAATCCTTAGCATCTGTCGATACAGAACGGGTGGAGCGGGTGCATATCGCTATTCCGAGCCTCCTAGAGTGATTTATCGATAGTCTCAACGATTGCGAGGGCTGGAAAGTGAATCTTTAGCTCCTGCCTATACAGAACGATTGGAAATGGTGAAAATCGCAATTCCGAGCCTCCTCGAGTGGCTTATCGTTATATCGCACGATTGCGAGGGCTGGAAAGTGAATTCTTACCTCCTGTGGATACAGAACGTGTGGAACGGGTGAATATCACGAGTCCGATCCTCCTAGAGTGACTTATCGTTTTATCAAACGATTGCGAGGGGTTGAACGTAAATCCTTAGCTTCTGTCGATACAGCACGATCGGAAAGTGTGAATATCGCGAGTCCGAGCCTCCTAGTTTGACTTATCGTTATATCGAACGATTGCGATGGCTGGGAAGTGAATCCTTACCTTCTGTCGATACAGAACGTGTGGAAACGGTGAATATCGCGATTCCGACCATCCTAGAGTGATTTATCGAGAGACCGAATGATTGCGAGGGCTGGGAAGTGAATCCTTAGCTTCTGTCGATACAGCACGATCGGAAAGGGTGAATATCGCGAGTCCGAGCCTCCTAGTTTGATTTATCGTTATATCGAACGATTGCGATGGCTGGACGGTGGATATTTAACTTCTGTCGGTACAAAACGATTGGAAAAAATGAATCTCGCGATTCCGAGCCTCCTAGATTGATTTATACTTGAATCGAACGATTCCGAGGGCTGGAATGTGAATTCATACCAACCGTCCATACAGAACGTGTGGAACGGGTGAATATCGCGAGTCCGGGCCTCCTAGTTTGATTTATCATTATATCGAACGATTGCGAGAGCTGGAAAGTGAATCCTTAGTTTCTGTCGATACAGACCGTGTGGAGCGGGTGCATATCGCGATTCCGAGCCTCCTAGAGTGATTTATCGATAGATTGAACGATTGCGAGGGCAGGAAAGTGAATTCATACCTACCGTCGCTACAGAACGTGTGGAACGGGCGAATATCGAGAGTCCGGCCCTCCTAGTTTGTTTTATCGTTATATCGAACGATTGCGAGAGCTGGAAACTGAATCCTTAGTTTCTGTCGATACAGAACGGGTGGAGCGGGTGCATATCGCTATTCCGAGCCTCCTAGAGTGATTTATCGATAGTCTCAACGATTGCGAGGGCTGGAAAGTGAATCCTTAGCTCCTGTCTATACAGAACGATAGGAAATGGTGAATATCGCGATTCCGAGCCCCCACGAGTGATTTATCGATGCACCGAACGATTGCGTGGGCTGGAAAGTGAATCCTCAGCATCTGTCGATACAGAACGATTGGGAAGGGTGAAAATCGCAATTCCGAGCCTCCTCGAGTGACTTATCGTTATATCGCACGATTGCGAGGGCTGGAAAGTGAATTCTTACCTTCTGTGGATACAGAACGTGTGGAACGGGTGAATATCGCGATTCCGATCCTCCTAGAGTGACTTATCGTTATATCAAACGATTGCGAGAGCTGGAAAGTGAATCCTTAGTTTCTGTCGATACAGAACGGGTGGAGCGGGTGCATATCGCTATTCCGAGCCTCCTAGAGTGATTTATCGATAGTCTCAACGATTGCGAGGCCTGGAAGGTGAATCCTTAGATCCTGTCTATACAGAACGATTGGAAATGGTGAAAATTGCAATTCCGAGCCTCCTCGAGTGACTTATCGTTATATCGCACGATTGCGAGGGCTGGAAAGTGAATCCTTAGATCCTGTCTGTACAGAACGATTGGAAATGGTGAAAATCGCAATTCCGAGCCTCCTCGAGTGACTTATCGTTATATCGCACGATTACGAGGGCTGGAAAGTGAATTCTTACCTTCTGTCGATACAGAACGTGTGGAAAGGGTGAATATCGCGATTCCGACCATCCTAGAGTGATTTATCGTTAGAACGAACGATTGCGAGTGGTGGAAGGTGAATCCTTAGCTTCTGACGATACAGAGCGTGTGGAACGGGTGAATTTCGCCATTCCGTTCCTCCTAGAGTGACTTATCGTTATATCCAACGATTGCGAGGGCTGGAAAGTGAATCCTTAGCTCCTGTCGATACAGAGCGTGTGGAACGGGTGAATTTCGCCATTCCTAGCCTCCTAGAGTGATTTATCGATAGTCCGATCGATTGCGTGGGCTGGAAAGTGGATCCTTACCTTCAGTCGATATAGAAAGATTGGAAATGGTGAATGTCGCGATTCAAGCCCCCACGAGTGATTTATCGATGCATCGAACGATTGCGCGGGCTGGAAAGTGGATGCTTACCTTCAGTCGATACAGAACGATTGGAAATGGTGAATATCGCGATTCCGAGACCCCACGAGTGATTTATCGATGCATCGTAAGATTCCGAGGGCTGGAAAGTGAATCCTTAGCATCTGTCGATACAGAACGATTGGGAAGGGTGAATATCGCAATTCCGAGCATCCTAGAGTGACTTATCCTTATATCGAACGATGCCGAGGGCTGGAATGTGAATTCATACCTTCCGTCGATACAGAACGTGTGGAACGGGTGAATATCGCAATTCCGAGCCTCCTAGTTTGATTTATCGTTATATCGAACGATTGCGAGGGCTGGAAAGTTAATCCATAGCTCCTGTTGATACAGAACGTGTGGAACGGGTGAATATCGCAATTCCGAGCCTCCTAGTTTGATTTATCGTTATATCGAACGATTGCGAGGCCTGGAAAGTGAATCCTTAGCTCCTGTCTATACAGAACGATTGGAAATGGTGAATATCGCGATTCCGAGCCCCCACGTGTGATTTATCGATGCACCAAACGATTGCGAGGGCTGGAAAGTGAATCCTTAGCATCTGTCGATACAGAACGATTGGGAAGGGTGAATATCGCAATTCCGAGCCTCCTAGAGTGATTTATCGTTATATCGAACGATTGCGAGAGCTGGAAAGTGAATCCTTACCTTCTGTCGATACAGAACGTGTGGAGCGGGTGCATATCGCTATTCCGAGCCTCCTAGAGTGATTTATCGATAGTCTCAACGATTGCGAGGGCTGGAAAGTGAATCTTTAGCTCCTGTCTATACAGAACGATTGGAAATGGTGAATATCGCGATTCCGAGCCCCCACGAGTGATTTATCGATGCATCGAAAGATTGCGAGGGCTGGGAAGTTAATCCTTAGCTTCTGTCGATACAGAACGGGTGGAGCGGGTGCATATCGCTATTCCGAGCCTCCTAGAGTGATTTATCAATAGTCTCAACGATTGCGAGGGCTGGAAAGTGAATCTTTAGCTCCTGTCTATACAGAACGATTGGAAATGGTGAAAATCGCAATTCCGAGCCTCCTCGAGTGACTTATCGTTATATCGCACGATTGCGAGGGCTGGAAAGTGAATTCTTACCTCCTGTGGATACAGAACGTGTGGAACGGGTGAATATCGCGAGTCCGATCCTCCTAGAGTGACTTATCGTTTTATCAAACGATTGCGAGGGGTTGAACGTAAATCCTTAGCTTCTGTCGATACAGCACGATCGGAAAGTGTGAATATCGCGAGTCCGAGCCTCCTAGTTTGACTTATCGTTATATCGAACGATTGCGATGGCTGGGAAGTGAATCCTTACCTTCTGTCGATACAGAACGTGTGGGAAGGGTGAATATCGCGATTCCGACCATCCTAGAGTGATTTATCGATAGACCGAACGATTGCGAGGGCTGGGAAGTGAATCCTTAGCTTCTGTCGATACAGCACGATCGGAAAGGGTGAATATCGCGAGTCCGAGCCTCCTAGTTTGATTTATCGTTATATCGAACGATTGCGATGGCTGGACGGTGGATATTTAACTTCTGTCGGTACAAAACGATTGGAAAAAATGAATCTCGCGATTCCGAGCCTCCTAGATTGATTTATACTTTAATCGAACGATTCCGAGGGCTGGAATGTGAATTCATACCAACCGTCCATACAGAACGTGTGGAACGGGTGAATATCGCGAGTCCGGGCCTCCTAGTTTGATTTATCATTATATCGAACGATTGCGAGAGCTGGAAAGTGAATCCTTAGTTTCTGTCGATACAGACCGTGTGGAGCGGGTGCATATCGCGATTCCGAGCCTCCTAGAGTGATTTATCGATAGATTGAACGATTGCGAGGGCAGGAAAGTGAATTCATACCTACCGTCGCTACAGAACGTGTGGAACGGGTGAATATCGCGATTCCGATCCTCCTAGAGTGACTTATCGTTATATCAAACGATTGCGAGAGCTGGAAAGTGAATCCTTAGTTTCTGTCGATACAGAACGATTGGGAAGGGTGAAAATCGCAATTCCGAGCCTCCTCGAGTGACTTATCGTTATATCGCACGATTGCGAGGGCTGGAAAGTGAATTCTTACCTTCTGTGGATACAGAACGTGTGGAACGGGTGAATATCGCGATTCCGATCCTCCTAGAGTGACTTATCGTTATATCAAACGATTGCGAGAGCTGGAAAGTGAATCCTTAGTTTCTGTCGATACAGAACGGGTGGAGCGGGTGCATATCGCTATTCCGAGCCTCCTAGAGTGACTTATCGATAGTCTCAACGATTGCGAGGGCTGGAAGGTGAATCCTTAGATCCTGTCTATACAGAACGATTGGAAATGGTGAATATCGCGATTCCGACCATCCTAGAGTGATTTATCGATAGAACGAACGATTGCGAGTGGTGGAAGGTGAATCCTTAGCTTCTGTCAATACGGAACGTGTGGAGCGGGGGAATATCACGATTCCGAGCCTCCTAGAGTGACTTATCGTTATATCGCACGATTGCGTGGGCTGGAAAGTCAATTCTTACCTCCTGTCGATACAGAACGTGTGGAACGGGTGAATATCGCGATTCCGTTCCTCCTAGAGTGACTTATCGTTATATCCAACGATTGCGAGGGCTGGAAAGTGAATCCTTAGCTTCTGTCGATACAGCACGATCGGAAAGTGTGAATATCGCGAGTCCGAGCCTCCTAGTTTGATTTATCGTTATATCGAACGATTGCGAGGGCTGGGAAGTGAATCCCTACCTTCTGTCGATACAGAACGTGTGGAAAGGGTGAATATCGCGATTCCGACCATCCTAGAGTGATTTATCGATAGAACGAACGATTGCGAGTGGTGGAAGGTGAATCCTTAGCTTCTGTCGATACGGAACGTGTGGAGCGGGTGCATATCGCGATTCCGAGCCTCCTAGAGTGATTTATTGATAGATTGAACGATTGCGACGGCAGGAAAGTGAATACATAGGTTCTGTCGATACAGAACGTGTGGAACGGGTGTGTTTCGCGATTCCGAGCCTCCTAGAGTGATTTATCGATAGTCCGATCGATTGCGTGGGCTGGAAAGTGGATGCTTACCTTCAGTCGATACAGAACGATTGGAAATGGTGAATATCGCGATTCCGAGCCCCCACGAGTGATTTATCGATGCATCGAACGATTGCGAGGGCTGGAAAGTGAATCCTTAGCATCTGTCGATACAGAACGATTGGTAAGGGTGAATATCGCAATTCCGAGCCTCCTAGAGTGATTTATCGTTATATCGAACGATTGCGAGGGCAGGAAAGTGAATACATAGGTTCTGTCGATACAGAACGTGTGGAACGGGTGTGTTTCGCGATTCCGAGCCTCCTAGATTGATTTATCGATAGACCGAACGATTGCGAGGGCTGGAAAGTGAATCCTTAGCATCTGTCGATACAGAACGATTGGGAAGGGTGAATATCGCAATTCCCAGCCTCCTTCAGTGATTTATCCTTATATCGAACGATTCCGAGGGCTGGAATGTGAATTCATACCTACCGTCGATACAGAACGTGTGGATCGGGTGAATATCGCAATTCCGAGCCTCCTAGAGTGATTTATCGTTATATCGAACAATTGCGAGAGCTGGAAACTGAATCCTTAGTTTCTGTCGATACAGAACGGGTGGAGCGGGTGCATATCGCTATTCCGAGCCTCCTAGAGTGATTTATCGATAGTCTCGACGATTGCGAGGGCTGGAAAGTGAATCCTCAGCATCTGTCGATACAGAACGATTGGGAAGGGTGAAAATCGCAATTCCGAGCCTCCTCGAGTGACTTATCGTTATATCGCACGATTGCGAGGGCTGGAAAGTGAATTCTTACCTTCTGTGGATACAGAACGTGTGGAACGGGTGAATATCGCGATTCCGATCCTCCTAGAGTGACTTATCGTTATATCGAACGATTGCGAGGGCTGGGAAGTGAATCCTTAGCATCTGTCGATACCGAACGATTGGGAAGGGTGAATATCGCAATTCCGAGCCTCCTAGAGTGACTTATCCTTATATCGAACGATGCCGAGGGCTGGAATGTGAATTCATACCTTCCGTCGATACAGAACGTGTGGAACGGGTGAATATCGCAATTCCGAGCCTCCTAGTTTGATTTATCGTTATATCGAACGATTGCGAGGGCTGGAAAGTTAATCCATAGCTCCTGTTGATACAGAACGTGTGGAGCGGGTGAATATCGCTAGTCCGAGCCTCCTAGAGTGATTTATCGATAGAATCAACGATTGCGAGGCCTGGAAAGTGAATCCTTAGCTCCTGTCTATACAGAACGATTGGAAATGGTGAATATCGCGATTCCGAGCCCCCACGAGTGATTTATCGATGCACCAAACGATTGCGAGGGCTGGAAAGTGAATCCTTAGCATCTGTCGATACAGAACGATTGGGAAGGGTGAATATCGCAATTCCGAGCCTCCTAGTTTGATTTATCGTTATATCGAACGCTTGCGAGGGCTGGAAAGTTAATCCATAGCTCCTGTTGATACGGAACGTGTGGAGCGGGTGAATATCGCTAGTCCGAGCCTCCTAGAGTGATTTATCGATAGAATCAACGATTGCGAGGCCTGGAAAGTGAATCCTTAGCTCCTGTCTATACAGAACGATTGGAAATGGTGAATATCGCGATTCCGAGCCCCCACGAGTGATTTATCGATGCACCGAACGATTGCGAGGGCTGGAAAGTGAATCCTTAGCATCTGTCGATACAGAACGATTGGGAAGGGTGAATATCGCAATTCCGAGCCTCCTAGAGTGATTTATCGTTATATCGAACGATTGCGAGAGCTGGAAAGTGAATCCTTACCTTCTGTCGATACAGAACGTGTGGAGCGGGTGCATATCGCTATTCCGAGCCTCCTAGAGTGATTTATCGATAGTCTCAACGATTGCGAGGGCTGGAAAGTGAATCTTTAGCTCCTGTCTATACAGAACGATTGGAAATGGTGAATATCGCGATTCCGAGCCCCCACGAGTGATTTATCGATGCATCGAAAGATTGCGAGGGCTGGGAAGTTAATCCTTAGCATCTGTCGATACAGAACGGGTGGAGCGGGTGCATATCGCTATTCCGAGCCTCCTAGAGTGATTTATCGATAGTCTCAACGATTGCGAGGGCTGGAAAGTGAATCTTTAGCTCCTGTCTATACAGAACGATTGGAAATGGTGAAAATCGCAATTCCGAGCCTCCTCGAGTGACTTATCGTTATATCGCACGATTGCGAGGGCTGGAAAGTGAATTCTTACCTCCTGTGGATACAGAACGTGTGGAACGGGTGAATATCGCGATTCCGATCCTCCTAGAGTGACTTATCGTTTTATCAAACGATTGCGAGGGGTTGAACGTAAATCCTTAGCTTCTGTCGATACAGCACGATCGGAAAGTGTGAATATCGCGAGTCCGAGCCTCCAAGTTTGATTTATCGTTATATCGAACGATTGCGATGGCTGGACGGTGGATCTTTAACTTCTGTCGGTACAAAACGATTGGAAAAAATGAATCTCGCGATTCCGAGCCTCCTAGATTGATTTATACTTTAATCGAACGATTCCGAGGGCTGGAATGTGAATTCATACCAACCGTCCATACAGAACGTGTGGAACGGGTGAATATCGCGAGTCCGGGCCTCCTAGTTTGATTTATCATTATATCGAACGATTGCGAGAGCTGGAAAGTGAATCCTTAGTTTCTGTCGATACAGACCTTGTGGAGCGGGTGCATATCGCGATTCCGAGCCTCCTAGAGTGATTTATCGATAGATTGAACGATTGCGAGGGCAGGAAAGTGAATTCATACCTACCGTCGCTACAGAACGTGTGGAACGGGCGAATATCGAGAGTCCGGGCCTCCTAGTTTGTTTTATCGTTATATCGAACGATTGCGAGAGCTGGAAACTGAATCCTTAGTTTCTGTCGATACAGAACGGGTGGAGCGGGTGCATATCGCTATTCCGAGCCTCCTAGAGTGATTTATCGATAGTCTCAACGATTGCGAGGGCTGGAAAGTGAATCCTTAGCTCCTGTCTATACAGAACGATTGGAAATGGTGAATATCGCGATTCCGAGCCCCCACGAGTGATTTATCGATGCACCGAACGATTGCGTGGGCTGGAAAGTGAATCCTTAGCATCTGTCGATACAGAACGATTGGGAAGGGTGAAAATCGCAATTCCGAGCCTCCTCGAGTGACTTATCGTTATATCGCACGATTGCGAGGGCTGGAAAGTGAATTCTTACCTTCTGTGGATACAGAACGTGTGGAACGGGTGAATATCGCGATTCCGATCCTCCTAGAGTGACTTATCGTTATATCAAACGATTGCGAGAGCTGGAAAGTGAATCCTTAGTTTCTGTCGATACAGAACGGGTGGAGCGGGTGCATATCGCTATTCCGAGCCTCCTAGAGTGATTTATCGATAGTCTCAACGATTGCGAGGGCTGGAAGGTGAATCCTTAGATCCTGTCTATACAGAACGATTGGAAATGGTGAAAATTGCAATTCCGAGCCTCCTCGAGTGACTTATCGTTATATCGCACGATTGCGAGGGCTGGAAAGTGAATTCTTACCTTCTGTCGATACAGAATGTGTGGAACGGGTGAATATCGCGATTCCGAACCTCCTGGTTTGATTTATCGGTATATCGAACTTTTTCGAGGGCTGGAAAGTGAATTCTTACCTTCTGTCGATACAGAACGTGTGGAAAGGGTGAATATCGCGATTCCGACCATCCTAGAGTGATTTATCGTTAGAACGAACGATTGCGAGTGGTGGAAGGTGAATCCTTAGCTCGTGTCGATACAGAACGTGTGGAGCGGGTGAATATCGCCATTCCGTTCCTCCTAGAGTGACTTATCGTTATATCCAACGATTGCGAGGGCTGGAAAGTGAATCCTTAGCTCCTGTCGATACAGAAAGTGTGGAACGGGTGAATTTCGCCATTCCTAGCCTCCTAGAGTGATTTATCGATAGTCCGATCGATTGCGTGGGCTGGAAAGTGGATCCTTACCTTCAGTCGATATAGAAAGATTGGAAATGGTGAATATCGCGATTCAAGCCCCCACGAGTGATTTATCGATGCATCGAACGATTGCGCGGGCTGGAAAGTGGATTCTTACCTTCAGTCGATACAGAACGATTGGAAATGGTGAATATCGCGATTCCGAGCCCCCACGAGTGATTTATCGATGCATCGAAAGATTGCGAGGGCTGGAAAGTGAATCCTTAGCATCTGTCGATACAGAACGATTGGGAAGGGTGAATATCGCAATTCCGAGCCTCCTAGAGTGACTTATCCTAATATCGAACGATGCCGAGGGCTGGAATGTGAATTCATACCTTCCGTCGATACAGAACGTGTGGAACGGGTGAATATCGCAATTCCGAGCCTCCTAGTTTGATTTATCGTTATATCGAACGATTGCGAGGGCTGGAAAGTTAATCCATAGCTCCTGTTGATACGGAACGTGTGGAGCGGGTGAATATCGCTAGTCCGAGCCTCCTAGAGTGATTTATCGATAGAATCAACGATTGCGAGGCCTGGAAAGTGAATCCGTAGCTCCTGTCTATACAGAACGATTGGAAATGGTGAATATCGCGATTCCGAGCCCCCACGAGTGATTTATCGATGCATCGAAAGATTGCGAGGGCTGGGAAGTTATTCCTTAGCATCTGTCGATACAGAACGGGTGGAGCGGGTGCATATCGCTATTCCGAGCCTCCTAGAGTGATTTATCGATAGTCTCAACGATTGCGAGGGCTGGAAAGTGAATCTTTAGCTCCTGTCTATACAGAACGATTGGAAATGGTGAAAATCGCAATTCCGAGCCTCCTCGAGTGACTTATCGTTATATCGCACGATTGCGAGGGCTGGAAAGTGAATTCTTACCTCCTGTGGATACAGAACGTGTGGAACGGGTGAATATCGCGAGTCCGACCATCCTAGAGTGATTTATCGATAGACCGAACGATTGCGAGGGCTGGGAAGTGAATCCTTAGCTTCTGTCGATACAGCACGATCGGAAAGGGTGAATATCGCGAGTCCGAGCCTCCTAGTTTGATTTATCGTTATATCGAACAATTGCGATGGCTGGACGGTGGATCTTTAACTTCTGTCGGTACAAAACGATTGGAAAAAATGAATCTCGCGATTCCGAGCCTCCTAGATTGATTTATACTTTAATCGAACGATTCCGAGGGCTGGAATGTGAATTCATACCAACCGTCCATACAGAACGTGTGGAACGGGTGAATATCGCGAGTCCGGGCCTCCTAGTTTGATTTATCATTATATCGAACGATTGCGAGAGCTGGAAAGTGAATCCTTAGTTTCTGTCGATACAGAACGATTGGAAATGGTGAAAATCGCAATTCCGAGCCTCCTCGAGTGACTTATCGTTATATCGCACGATTGCGAGGGCAGGAAAGTGAATTCATACCTACCGTCGCTACAGAACGTGTGGAACGGGCGAATATCGAGAGTCCGGGCCTCCTAGTTTGTTTTATCGTTATATCGAACGATTGCGAGAGCTGGAAACTGAATCCTTAGTTTCTGTCGATACAGAACGGGTGGAGCGGGTGAATATCGCGATTCCGACCATCCTAGAGTGATTTATCGTTAGAACGAACGATTGCGAGTGGTGGAAGGTGAATCCTTAGCTTCTGTCAATACGGAACGTGTGGAGCGGGGGAATATCGCGATTCCGAGCCTCCTAGAGTGACTTATCGTTATATCGCACGATTGCGTGGGCTGGAAAGTCAATTCTTACCTCCTGTCGATACAGAACGTGTGGAACGGGTGAATATCGCGATTCCGTTCCTCCTAGAGTGACTTATCTTTATATCCAACGATTGCGAGGGCTGGAAAGTGAATCCTTAGCTTCTGTCGATACAGCACGATCGGAAAGTGTGAATATCGCGAGTCCGAGCCTCCTAGTTTGATTTATCGTTATATCGAACGATTGCGAGGGCTCGGAAGTGAATCCCTACCTTCTGTCGATACAGAACGTGTGGAAAGGGTGAATATCGCGATTCCGACCATCCTAGAGTGATTTATCGATAGAACGAACGATTGCGAGTGGTGGAAGGTGAATCCTTAGCTTCTGTCGATACGGAACGTGTGGAGCGGGTGCATATCGCGATTCCGAGCCTCCTAGAGTGATTTATTGATAGATTGAACGATTGCGACGGCAGGAAAGTGAACACATAGGTTCTGTCGATACAGAACGTGTGGAACGGGTGTGTTTCGCGATTCCGAGCCTCCTAGAGTGATTTATCGATAGTCCGATCGATTGCGTGGGCTGGAAAGTGGATGCTTACCTTCAGTCGATACAGAACGATTGGAAATGGTGAATATCGCGATTCCGAGCCCCCACGAGTGATTTATCGATGCATCGAACGATTGCGAGGGCTGGAAAGTGAATCCTTAGCATCTGTCGATACAGAACGATTGGTAAGGGTGAATATCGCAATTCCGAGCCTCCTAGAGTGATTTATCGTTATATCGAACGATTGCGAGGGCAGGAAAGTGAATACATAGGTTCTGTCGATACAGAACGTGTGGAACGGGTGTGTTTCGCGATTCCGAGCCTCCTAGATTGATTTATCGATAGACCGAACGATTGCGAGGGCTGGAAAGTGAATCCTTAGCATCTGTCGATACAGAACGATTGGGAAGGGTGAATATCGCAATTCCCAGCCTCCTTCAGTGATTTATCCTTATATCGAACGATTCCGAGGGCTGGAATGTGAATTCATACCTACCGTCGATACAGAACGTGTGGATCGGGTGAATATCGCAATTCCGAGCCTCCTAGAGTGATTTATCGTTATATCGAACAATTGCGAGAGCTGGAAACAGAATCCTTAGTTTCTGTCGATACAGAACGGGTGGAGCGGGTGCATATCGCTATTCCGAGCCTCCTAGAGTGATTTATCGATAGTCTCGACGATTGCGAGGGCTGGAAAGTGAATCCTCAGCATCTGTCGATACAGAACGATTGGGAAGGGTGAAAATCGCAATTCCGAGCCTCCTCGAGTGACTTATCGTTATATCGCACGATTGCGAGGGCTGGAAAGTGAATTCTTACCTTCTGTGGATACAGAACGTGTGGAACGGGTGAATATCGCGATTCCGATCCTCCTAGAGTGACTTATCGTTATATCGAACGATTGCGAGGGCTGGGAAGTGAATCCTTAGCATCTGTCGATACCGAACGATTGGGAAGGGTGAATATCGCAATTCCGAGCCTCCTAGAGTGACTTATCCTTATATCGAACGATGCCGAGGGCTGGAATGTGAATTCATACCTTCCGTCGATACAGAACGTGTGGAACGGGTGAATATCGCAATTCCGAGCCTCCTAGTTTGATTTATCGTTATATCGAACGATTGCGAGGGCTGGAAAGTTAATCCATAGCTCCTGTTGATACAGAACGTGTGGAGCGGGTGAATATCGCTAGTCCGAGCCTCCTAGAGTGATTTATCGATCGAATCAACGATTGCGAGGCCTGGAAAGTGAATCCTTAGCTCCTGTCTATACAGAACGATTGGAAATGGTGAATATCGCGATTCCGAGCCCCCACGAGTGATTTATCGATGCACCAAACGATTGCGAGGGCTGGAAAGTGAATCCTTAGCATCTGTCGATACAGAACGATTGGGAAGGGTGAATATCGCAATTCCGAGCCTCCTAGTTTGATTTATCGTTATATCGAACGCTTGCGAGGGCTGGAAAGTTAATCCATAGCTCCTGTTGATACGGAACGTGTGGAGCGGGTGAATATCGCTAGTCCGAGCCTCCTAGAGTGATTTATCGATAGAATCAACGATTGCGAGGCCTGGAAAGTGAATCCTTAGCTCCTGTCTATACAGAACGATTGGAAATGGTGAATATCGCGATTCCGAGCCCCCACGAGTGATTTATCGATGCACCGAACGATTGCGAGGGCTGGAAAGTGAATCCTTAGCATCTGTCGATACAGAACGATTGGGAAGGGTGAATATCGCAATTCCGAGCCTCCTAGAGTGATTTATCGTTATATCGAACGATTGCGAGAGCTGGAAAGTGAATCCTTACCTTCTGTCGATACAGAACGTGTGGAGCGGGTGCATATCGCTATTCCGAGCCTCCTAGAGTGATTTATCGATAGTCTCAACGATTGCGAGGGCTGGAAAGTGAATCTTTAGCTCCTGTCTATACAGAACGATTGGAAATGGTGAATATCGCGATTCCGAGCCCCCACGAGTGATTTATCGATGCATCGAAAGATTGCGAGGGCTGGGAAGTTAATCCTTAGCATCTGTCGATACAGAACGGGTGGAGCGGGTGCATATCGCTATTCCGAGCCTCCTAGAGTGATTTATCGATAGTCTCAACGATTGCGAGGGCTGGAAAGTGAATCTTTAGCTCCTGTCTATACAGAACGATTGGAAATGGTGAAAATCGCAATTCCGAGCCTCCTCGAGTGACTTATCGTTATATCGCACGATTGCGAGGGCTGGAAAGTGAATTCTTACCTCCTGTGGATACAGAACGTGTGGAACGGGTGAATATCGCGATTCCGATCCTCCTAGAGTGACTTATCGTTTTATCAAACGATTGCGAGGGGTTGAACGTAAATCCTTAGCTTCTGTCGATACAGCACGATCGGAAAGTGTGAATATCGCGAGTCCGAGCCTCCAAGTTTGATTTATCGTTATATCGAACGATTGCGATGGCTGGACGGTGGATCTTTAACTTCTGTCGGTACAAAACGATTGGAAAAAATGAATCTCGCGATTCCGAGCCTCCTAGATTGATTTATACTTTAATCGAACGATTCCGAGGGCTGGAATGTGAATTCATACCAACCGTCCATACAGAACGTGTGGAACGGGTGAATATCGCGAGTCCGGGCCTCCTAGTTTGATTTATCATTATATCGAACGATTGCGAGAGCTGGAAAGTGAATCCTTAGTTTCTGTCGATACAGACCTTGTGGAGCGGGTGCATATCGCGATTCCGAGCCTCCTAGAGTGATTTATCGATAGATTGAACGATTGCGAGGGCAGGAAAGTGAATTCATACCTACCGTCGCTACAGAACGTGTGGAACGGGCGAATATCGAGAGTCCGGGCCTCCTAGTTTGTTTTATCGTTATATCGAACGATTGCGAGAGCTGGAAACTGAATCCTTAGTTTCTGTCGATACAGAACGGGTGGAGCGGGTGCATATCGCTATTCCGAGCCTCCTAGAGTGATTTATCGATAGTCTCAACGATTGCGAGGGCTGGAAAGTGAATCCTTAGCTCCTGTCTATACAGAACGATTGGAAATGGTGAATATCGCGATTCCGAGCCCCCACGAGTGATTTATCGATGCACCGAACGATTGCGTGGGCTGGAAAGTGAATCCTTAGCATCTGTCGATACAGAACGATTGGGAAGGGTGAAAATCGCAATTCCGAGCCTCCTCGAGTGACTTATCGTTATATCGCACGATTGCGAGGGCTGGAAAGTGAATTCTTACCTTCTGTGGATACAGAACGTGTGGAACGGGTGAATATCGCGATTCCGATCCTCCTAGAGTGACTTATCGTTATATCAAACGATTGCGAGAGCTGGAAAGTGAATCCTTAGTTTCTGTCGATACAGAACGGGTGGAGCGGGTGCATATCGCTATTCCGAGCCTCCTAGAGTGATTTATCGATAGTCTCAACGATTGCGAGGGCTGGAAGGTGAATCCTTTGATCCTGTCTATACAGAACGATTGGAAATGGTGAAAATTGCAATTCCGAGCCTCCTCGAGTGACTTATCGTTATATCGCACGATTGCGAGGGCTGGAAAGTGAATTCTTACCTTCTGTCGATACAGAATGTGTGGAACGGGTGAATATCGCGATTCCGAACCTCCTGGTTTGATTTATCGGTATATCGAACTTTTTCGAGGGCTGGAAAGTGAATTCTTACCTTCTGTCGATACAGAACGTGTGGAAAGGGTGAATATCGCGATTCCGACCATCCTAGAGTGATTTATCGTTAAAACGAACGATTGCGAGTGGTGGAAGGTGAATCCTTAGCTCGTGTCGATACAGAACGTGTGGAGCGGGTGAATATCGCCATTCCGTTCCTCCTAGAGTGACTTATCGTTATATCCAACGATTGCGAGGGCTGGAAAGTGAATCCTTAGCTCCTGTCGATACAGAAAGTGTGGAACGGGTGAATTTCGCCATTCCTAGCCTCCTAGAGTGATTTATCGATAGTCTCAACGATTGCGAGGGCTGGAAAGTGAATCTTTAGCTCCTGTCTATACAGAACGATTGGAAATGGTGAAAATCGCAATTCCGAGCCTCCTCGAGTGACTTATCGTTATATCGCACGATTGCGAGGGCTGGAAAGTGAATTCTTACCTCCTGTGGATACAGAACGTGTGGAACGGGTGAATATCGCGAGTCCGACCATCCTAGAGTGATTTATCGATAGACCGAACGATTGCGAGGGCTGGGAAGTGAATCCTTAGCTTCTGTCGATACAGCACGATCGGAAAGGGTGAATATCGCGAGTCCGAGCCTCCTAGTTTGATTTATCGTTATATCGAACAATTGCGATGGCTGGACGGTGGATCTTTAACTTCTGTCGGTACAAAACGATTGGAAAAAATGAATCTCGCGATTCCGAGCCTCCTAGATTGATTTATACTTTAATCGAACGATTCCGAGGGCTGGAATGTGAATTCATACCAACCGTCCATACAGAACGTGTGGAACGGGTGAATATCGCGAGTCCGGGCCTCCTAGTTTGATTTATCATTATATCGAACGATTGCGAGAGCTGGAAAGTGAATCCTTAGTTTCTGTCGATACAGAACGATTGGAAATGGTGAAAATCGCAATTCCGAGCCTCCTAGTTTGATTTATCGTTATATCGAACGATTGCGAGAGCTGGAAACTGAATCCTTAGTTTCTGTCGATACAGAACGGGTGGAGCGGGTGAATATCGCGATTCCGACCATCCTAGAGTGATTTATCGTTAGAACGAACGATTGCGAGTGGTGGAAGGTGAATCCTTAGCTTCTGTCAATACGGAACGTGTGGAGCGGGGGAATATCGCGATTCCGAGCCTCCTAGAGTGACTTATCGTTATATCGCACGATTGCGTGGGCTGGAAAGTCAATTCTTACCTCCTGTCGATACAGAACGTGTGGAACGGGTGAATATCGCGATTCCGTTCCTCCTAGAGTGACTTATCTTTATATCCAACGATTGCGAGGGCTGGAAAGTGAATCCTTAGCTTCTGTCGATACAGCACGATCGGAAAGTGTGAATATCGCGAGTCCGAGCCTCCTAGTTTGATTTATCGTTATATCGAACGATTGCGAGGGCTGGGAAGTGAATCCCTACCTTCTGTCGATACAGAACGTGTGGAAAGGGTGAATATCGCGATTCCGACCATCCTAGAGTGATTTATCGATAGAACGAACGATTGCGAGTGGTGGAAGGTGAATCCTTAGCTTCTGTCGATACGGAACGTGTGGAGCGGGTGCATATCGCGATTCCGAGCCTCCTAGAGTGATTTATTGATAGATTGAACGATTGCGACGGCAGGAAAGTGAACACATAGGTTCTGTCGATACAGAACGTGTGGAACGGGTGTGTTTCGCGATTCCGAGCCTCCTAGAGTGATTTATCGATAGTCCGATCGATTGCGTGGGCTGGAAAGTGGATGCTTACCTTCAGTCGATACAGAACGATTGGAAATGGTGAATATCGCGATTCCGAGCCCCCACGAGTGATTTATCGATGCATCGAACGATTGCGAGGGCTGGAAAGTGAATCCTTAGCATCTGTCGATACAGAACGATTGGTAAGGGTGAATATCGCAATTCCGAGCCTCCTAGAGTGATTTATCGTTATATCGAACGATTGCGAGGGCAGGAAAGTGAATACATAGGTTCTGTCGATACAGAACGTGTGGAACGGGTGTGTTTCGCGATTCCGAGCCTCCTAGATTGATTTATCGTTATATCGAACAATTGCGAGAGCTGGAAACTGAATCCTTAGTTTCTGTCGATACAGAACGGGTGGAGCGGGTGCATATCGCTATTCCGATCCTCCTAGAGTGACTTATCGTTATATCGAACGATTGCGAGGGCTGGGAAGTGAATCCTTAGCATCTGTCGATACCGAACGATTGGGAATGGTGAATATCGCAATTCCGAGCCTCCTAGAGTGACTTATCCTTATATCGAACGATGCCGAGGGCTGGAATGTGAATTCATACCTTCCGTCGATACAGAACGTGTGGAACGGGTGAATATCGCAATTCCGAGCCTCCTAGTTTGATTTATCGTTATATCGAACGATTGCGAGGGCTGGAAAGTTAATCCATAGCTCCTGTTGATACAGAACGTGTGGAGCGGGTGAATATCGCTAGTCCGAGCCTCCTAGAGTGATTTATCGATAGAATCAACGATTGCGAGGCCTGGAAAGTGAATCCTTAGCTCCTGTCTATACAGAACGATTGGAAATGGTGAATATCGCGATTCCGAGCCCCCACGAGTGATTTATCGATGCACCAAACGATTGCGAGGGCTGGAAAGTGAATCCTTAGCATCTGTCGATACAGAACGATTGGGAAGGGTGAATATCGCAATTCCGAGCCTCCTAGTTTGATTTATCGTTATATCGAACGATTGCGAGGGCTGGAAAGTTAATCCATAGCTCCTGTTGATACGGAACGTGTGGAGCGGGTGAATATCGCTAGTCCGAGCCTCCTAGAGTGATTTATCGATAGAATCAACGATTGCGAGGCCTGGAAAGTGAATCCTTAGCTCCTGTCTATACAGAACGATTGGAAATGGTGAATATCGCGATTCCGAGCCCCCACGAGTGATTTATCGATGCACCGAACGATTGCGAGGGCTGGAAAGTCAATCCTTAGCATCTGTCGATACAGAACGATTGGGAAGGGTGAATATCGCAATTCCGAGCCTCCTAGAGTGATTTATCGTTATATCGAACGATTGCGAGAGCTGGAAAGTGAATCCTTACCTTCTGTCGATACAGAACGTGTGGAGCGGGTGCATATCGCTATTCCGAGCCTCCTAGAGTGATTTATCGATAGTCTCAACGATTGCGAGGGCTGGAAAGTGAATCTTTAGCTCCTGTCTATACAGAACGATTGGAAATGGTGAATATCGCGATTCCGAGCCCCCACGAGTGATTTATCGATGCATCGAAAGATTGCGAGGGCTGGGAAGTTAATCCTTAGCATCTGTCGATACAGAACGGGTGGAGCGGGTGCATATCGCTATTCCGAGCCTCCTAGAGTGATTTATCGATAGTCTCAACGATTGCGAGGGCTGGAAAGTGAATCTTTAGCTCCTGTCTATACAGAACGATTGGAAATGGTGAAAATCGCAATTCCGAGCCTCCTCGAGTGACTTATCGTTATATCGCACGATTGCGAGGGCTGGAAAGTGAATTCTTACCTCCTGTGGATACAGAACGTGTGGAACGGGTGAATATCGCGATTCCGATCCTCCTAGAGTGACTTATCGTTTTATCAAACGATTGCGAGGGGTTGAACGTAAATCCTTAGCTTCTGTCGATACAGCACGATCGGAAAGTGTGAATATCGCGAGTCCGAGCCTCCAAGTTTGATTTATCGTTATATCGAACGATTGCGATGGCTGGACGGTGGATCTTTAACTTCTGTCGGTACAAAACGATTGGAAAAAATGAATCTCGCGATTCCGAGCCTCCTAGATTGATTTATACTTTAATCGAACGATTCCGAGGGCTGGAATGTGAATTCATACCAACCGTCCATACAGAACGTGTGGAACGGGTGAATATCGCGAGTCCGGGCCTCCTAGTTTGATTTATCATTATATCGAACGATTGCGAGAGCTGGAAAGTGAATCCTTAGTTTCTGTCGATACAGACCTTGTGGAGCGGGTGCATATCGCGATTCCGAGCCTCCTAGAGTGATTTATCGATAGATTGAACGATTGCGAGGGCAGGAAAGTGAATTCATACCTACCGTCGCTACAGAACGTGTGGAACGGGCGAATATCGAGAGTCCGGGCCTCCTAGTTTGTTTTATCGTTATATCGAACGATTGCGAGAGCTGGAAACTGAATCCTTAGTTTCTGTCGATACAGAACGGGTGGAGCGGGTGCATATCGCTATTCCGAGCCTCCTAGAGTGATTTATCGATAGTCTCAACGATTGCGAGGGCTGGAAAGTGAATCCTTAGCTCCTGTCTATACAGAACGATTGGAAATGGTGAATATCGCGATTCCGAGCCCCCACGAGTGATTTATCGATGCACCGAACGATTGCGTGGGCTGGAAAGTGAATCCTTAGCATCTGTCGATACAGAACGATTGGGAAGGGTGAAAATCGCAATTCCGAGCCTCCTCGAGTGACTTATCGTTATATCGCACGATTGCGAGGGCTGGAAAGTGAATTCTTACCTTCTGTGGATACAGAACGTGTGGAACAGGTGAATATCGCGATTCCGATCCTCCTAGAGTGACTTATCGTTATATCAAACGATTGCGAGAGCTGGAAAGTGAATCCTTAGTTTCTGTCGATACAGAACGGGTGGAGCGGGTGCATATCGCTATTCCGAGCCTCCTAGAGTGATTTATCGATAGTCTCAACGATTGCGAGGCCTGGAAGGTGAATCCTTAGATCCTGTCTATACAGAACGATTGGAAATGGTGAAAATTGCAATTCCGAGCCTCCTCGAGTGACTTATCGTTATATCGCACGATTGCGAGGGCTGGAAAGTGAATTCTTACCTTCTGTCGATACAGAATGTGTGGAACGGGTGAATATCGCGATTCCGAACCTCCTGGTTTGATTTATCGGTATATCGAACTTTTTCGAGGGCTGGAAAGTGAATTCTTACCTTCTGTCGATACAGAACGTGTGGAACGGGTGAATATCGCGAGTCCGATCCTCCTAGAGTGACTTATCGTTTTATCAAACGATTGCGAGGGGTTGAACGTAAATCCTTAGCTTCTGTCGATACAGCACGATCGGAAAGTGTGAATATCGCGAGTCCGAACCTCCTAGTTTGACTTATCGTTATATCGAACGATTGCGATGGCTGGGAAGTGAATCCTTACCTTCTGTCCATACAGAACGTGTGGAAAGGGTGAATATCGCGATTCCGACCATCCTAGAGTGATTTATCGATAGACCGAACGATTGCGAGGGCTGGGAAGTGAATCCTTAGCTTCTGTCGATACAGCACGATCGGAAAGGGTGAATATCGCGAGTCCGAGCCTCCTAGAGGGATTTATCGATAGTCTCAACGATTGCGAGGGCTGGAAAGTGAATCTTTAGCTCCTGTCTATACAGAACGATTGGAAATGGTGAAAATCGCAATTCCGAGCCTCCTCGAGTGACTTATCGTTATATCGCACGATTGCGAGGGCTGGAAAGTGAATTCTTACCTCCTGTGGATACAGAACGTGTGGAACGGGTGAATATCGCGAGTCCGACCATCCTAGAGTGATTTATCGATAGACCGAACGATTGCGAGGGCTGGGAAGTGAATCCTTAGCTTCTGTCGCTACAGCACGATCGGAAAGGGTGAATATCGCGAGTCCGAGCCTCCTAGTTTGATTTATCGTTATATCGAACGATTGCGATGGCTGGACGGTGGATCTTTAACTTCTGTCGGTACAAAACGATTGGAAAAAATGAATCTCGCGATTCCGAGCCTCCTAGATTGATTTATACTTGAATCGAACGATTCCGAGGGCTGGAATGTGAATTCATACCAACCGTCCATACAGAACGTGTGGAACGGGTGAATATCGCGAGTCCGGGCCTCCTAGTTTGATTTATCATTATATCGAACGATTGCGAGAGCTGGAAAGTGAATCCTTAGTTTCTGTCGATACAGACCGTGTGGAGCGGGTGCATATCGCGATTCCGAGCCTCCTAGAGTGATTTATCGATAGATTGAACGATTGCGAGGGCAGGAAAGTGAATTCATACCTACCGTCGCTACAGAACGTGTGGAACGGGCGAATATCGAGAGTCCGGGCCTCCTAGTTTGTTTTATCGTTATATCGAACGATTGCGAGAGCTGGAAACTGAATCCTTAGTTTCTGTCGATACAGAACGGGTGGAGCGGGTGCATATCGCTATTCCGAGCCTCCTAGAGTGATTTATCGATAGTCTCAACGATTGCGAGGGCTGGAAAGTGAATCCTTAGCTCCTGTCTATACAGAACGATTGGAAATGGTGAATATCGCGATTCCGAGCCCCCACGAGTGATTTATCGATGCACCGAACGATTGCGTGGGCTGGAAAGTGAATCCTCAGCATCTGTCGATACAGAACGATTGGGAAGGGTGAAAATCGCAATTCCGAGCCTCCTCGAGTGACTTATCGTTATATCGCACGATTGCGAGGGCTGGAAAGTGAATTCTTACCTTCTGTGGATACAGAACGTGTGGAACGGGTGAATATCGCGATTCCGATCCTCCTAGAGTGACTAATCGTTATATCAAACGATTGCGAGGGCTGGAAAGTGAATCCTTAGTTTCTGTCGATACAGAACGGGTGGAGCGGGTGCATATCGCTATTCCGAGCCTCCTAGAGTGATTTATCGATAGTCTCAACGATTGCGAGGGCTGGAAAGTGAATCCTCAGCATCTGTCGATACAGAACGATTGGGAAGGGTGAAAATCGCAATTCCGAGCCTCCTCGAGTGACTTATCGTTATATCGCACGATTGTCGGGCTGGAAAGTGAATTCTTACCTTCTGTGGATACAGAACGTGTGGAACGGGTGAATATCGCGATTCCGATCCTCCTAGAGTGACTTATCGTTATATCAAACGATTGCGAGAGCTGGAAAGTGAATCCTTAGTTTCTGTCGATACAGAACGGGTGGAGCGGGTGCATATCGCTATTCCGAGCCTCCTAGAGTGACTTATCGATAGTCTCAACGATTGCGAGGGCTGGAAAGTGAATTCTTACCTTCTGTCGATACAGAATGTGTGGAACGGGTGAATATCGCGATTCCGAACCTCCTGGTTTGATTTATCGGTATATCGAACTTTTGCGAGGGCTGGGAAGTGAATCCTTAGGTTCTGTCGATACAGAACGGGTGGAGCGGGTGCATATCGCTATTCCTCGCCTCCTAGAGTGATTTATCGATAGTCTCAACGATTGCGAGGGCTGGAAAGTGAATCCTTAGATCCTGTCTATACAGAACGATTGGAAATGGTGAAAATCGCAATTCCGAGCCTCCTCGAGTGACTTATCGTTATATCGCACGATTGCGAGGGCTGGAAAGTGAATTCTTACCTTCTGTCGATACAGAACGTGTGGAAAGGGTGAATATCGCGATTCCGACCATCCTAGAGTGATTTATCGTTAGAACGAACGATTGCGAGTGGTGGAAGGTGAATCCTTAGCTTCTGTCAATACGGAACGTGTGGAGCGGGGGAATATCGCGATTCCGAGCCTCCTAGAGTGACTTATCGTTATATCGTACGATTGCGTGGGCTGGAAAGTCAATTCTTACCTCGTGTCGATACAGAACGTGTGGAACGGGTGAATATCGCGATTCCGTTCCTCCTAGAGTGACTTATCGTTATATCCAACGATTGCGAGGGCTGGAAAGTGAATCCTTAGCTCGTGTCGATACAGAACGTGTGGAGCGGGTGAATATCGCCATTCCGTTCCTCCTAGAGTGTCTTATCGTTATATCCAACGATTGCGAGGGCTGGAAAGTGAATCCTTAGCTCCTGTCGATACAGAACGTGTGGAACGGGTGAATTTCGCCATTCCTAGCCTCCTAGAGTGATTTATCGATAGTCCGATCGATTGCGTGGGCTGGAAAGTGGATCCTTACCTTCAGTCGATATAGAAAGATTGGAAATGGTGAATATCGCGATTCCGAGCCCCCACGAGTGATTTATCGATGCACTGAACGATTGCGTGGGCTGGAAAGTGAATCCTCAGCATCTGTCGATACAGAACGATTGGGAAGGGTGAAAATCGCAATTCCGAGCCTCCTCGAGTGACTTATCGTTATATCGCACGATTGCGAGGGCTGGAAAGTGAATTCTTACCTTCTGTGGAAACAGAACGTGTGGAACGGGTGAATATCGCGATTCCGATCCTCCTAGAGTGACTTATCGTTATATCAAACGATTGCGAGAGCTGGAAAGTGAATCCTTAGTTTCTGTCGATACAGAACGGGTGGAGCGGGTGCATATCGCTATTCCGAGCCTCCTAGAGTGATTTATCGATAGTCTCAACGATTGCGAGGGCTGGAAGGTGAATCCTTAGATCCTGTCTATACAGAACGATTGGAAATGGTGAAAATCGCAATTCCGAGCCCCCACGAGTGATTTATCGATGCATCGAAAGATTGCGAGGGCTGGGAAGTTAATCCTTAGCATCTGTCGATACAGAACGGGTGGAGCGGGTGCATATCGCTATTCCGAGCCTCCTAGAGTGATTTATCGATAGTCTCAACGATTGCGAGGGCTGGAAAGTGAATCTTTAGCTCCTGCCTATACAGAACGATTGGAAATGGTGAAAATCGCAATTCCGAGCCTCCTCGAGTGGCTTATCGTTATATCGCACGATTGCGAGGGCTGGAAAGTGAATTCTTACCTCCTGTGGATACAGAACGTGTGGAACGGGTGAATATCACGAGTCCGATCCTCCTAGAGTGACTTATCGTTTTATCAAACGATTGCGAGGGGTTGAACGTAAATCCTTAGCTTCTGTCGATACAGCACGATCGGAAAGTGTGAATATCGCGAGTCCGAGCCTCCTAGTTTGACTTATCGTTATATCGAACGATTGCGATGGCTGGACGGTGGATATTTAACTTCTGTCGGTACAAAACGATTGGAAAAAATGAATCTCGCGATTCCGAGCCTCCTAGATTGATTTATACTTGAATCGAACGATTCCGAGGGCTGGAATGTGAATTCATACCAACCGTCCATACAGAACGTGTGGAACGGGTGAATATCGCGAGTCCGGGCCTCCTAGTTTGATTTATCATTATATCGAACGATTGCGAGAGCTGGAAAGTGAATCCTTAGTTTCTGTCGATACAGACCGTGTGGAGCGGGTGCATATCGCGATTCCGAGCCTCCTAGAGTGATTTATCGATAGATTGAACGATTGCGAGGGCAGGAACGTGAATTCATACCTACCGTCGCTACAGAACGTGTGGAACGGGCGAATATCGAGAGTCCGGCCCTCCTAGTTTGTTTTATCGTTATATCGAACGATTGCGAGAGCTGGAAACTGAATCCTTAGTTTCTGTCGATACAGAACGGGTGGAGCGGGTGCATATCGCTATTCCGAGCCTCCTAGAGTGATTTATCGATAGTCTCAACGATTGCGAGGGCTGGAAAGTGAATCCTTAGCTCCTGTCTATACAGAACGATAGGAAATGGTGAATATCGCGATTCCGAGCCCCCACGAGTGATTTATCGATGCACCGAACGATTGCGTGGGCTGGAAAGTGAATCCTCAGCATCTGTCGATACAGAACGATTGGGAAGGGTGAAAATCGCAATTCCGAGCCTCCTCGAGTGACTTATCGTTATATCGCACGATTGCGAGGGCTGGAAAGTGAATTCTTACCTTCTGTGGATACAGAACGTGTGGAACGGGTGAATATCGCGATTCCGATCCTCCTAGAGTGACTTATCGTTATATCAAACGATTGCGAGAGCTGGAAAGTGAATCCTTAGTTTCTGTCGATACAGAACGGGTGGAGCGGGTGCATATCGCTATTCCGAGCCTCCTAGAGTGATTTATCGATAGTCTCAACGATTGCGAGGCCTGGAAGGTGAATCCTTAGATCCTGTCTATACAGAACGATTGGATATGGTGAAAATTGCAATTCCGAGCCTCCTCGAGTGACTTATCGTTATATCGCACGATTGCGAGGGCTGGAAAGTGAATTCTTACCTTCTGTCGATACAGAATGTGTGGAACGGGTGAATATCGCGATTCCGAACCTCCTGGTTTGATTTATCGGTATATCGAACTTTTTCGAGGGCTGGAAAGTGAATTCTTACCTTCTGTCGATACAGAACGTGTGGAAAGGGTGAATATCGCGATTCCGACCATCCTAGAGTGATTTATCGTTAGAACGAACGATTGCGAGTGGTGGAAGGTGAATCCTTAGCTCGAGTCGATACAGAACGTGTGGAGCGGGTGAACATCGCCATTCCGTTCCTCCTAGAGTGACTTATCGTTATATCCAACGATTGCGAGGGCTGGAAAGTGAATCCTTAGCTCCTGTCGATACAGAACGTGTGGAACGGGTGAATTTCGCCATTCCTAGCCTCCTAGAGTGATTTATCGATAGTCCGATCGATTGCGTGGGCTGGAAAGTGGATCCTTACCTTCAGTCGATATAGAAAGATTGGAAATGGTGAATATCGCGATTCAAGCCCCCACGAGTGATTTATCGATGCATCGAACGATTGCGCGGGCTGGAAAGTGGATTCTTACCTTCAGTCGATACAGAACGATTGGAAATGGTGAATATCGCGATTCCGAGCCCCCACGAGTGATTTATCGATGCATCGAAAGATTGCGAGGGCTGGAAAGTGAATCCTTAGCATCTGTCGATACAGAACGATTGGGAAGGGTGAATATCGCAATTCCGAGCCTCCTAGAGTGACTTATCCTTATATCGAACGATGCCGAGGGCTGGAATGTGAATTCATACCTTCCGTCGATACAGAACGTGTGGAACGGGTGAATATCGCAATTCCGAGCCTCCTAGTTTGATTTATCGTTATATCGAACGATTGCGAGGGCTGGGAAGTGAATCCTTAGCATCTGTCGATACCGAACGATTGCGAGGGCTGGGAAGTGAATCCTTAGCATCTGTCGATACCGAACGATTGGGAAGGGTGAATATCGCAATTCCGAGCCTCCTAGAGTGACGTATCCTAATATCGAACGATGCCGAGGGCTGGAATGTGAATTCATACCTTCCGTCGATACAGAACGTGTGGAACGGGTGAATATCGCAATTCCGAGCCTCCTAGTTTGATTTATCGTTATATCGAACGATTGCGAGGGCTGGAAAGTTAATCCATAACTCCTGTTGATACGGAACGTGTGGAGCGGGTGAATATCGCTAGTCCGAGCCTCCTAGAGTGATTTATCGATAGAATCAACGATTGCGAGGCCTGGAAAGTGAATCCGTAGCTCCTGTCTATACAGAACGATTGGAAATGGTGAATATCGCGATTCCGAGCCCCCACGAGTGATTTATCGATGCATCGAAAGATTGCGAGGGCTGGGAAGTTAATCCTTAGCATCTGTCGATACAGAACGGGTGGAGCGGGTGCATATCGCTATTCCGAGCCTCCTAGATTGATTTATCGATAGTCTCAACGATTGCGAGGGCTGGAAAGTGAATCTTTAGCTCCTGTCTATACAGAACGATTGGAAATGGTGAAAATCGCAATTCCGAGCCTCCTCGAGTGACTTATCGTTATATCGCACGATTGCGAGGGCTGGAAAGTGAATTCTTACCTCCTGTGGATACAGAACGTGTGGAACGGGTGAATATCGCGAGTCCGATCCTCCTAGAGTGACTTATCGTTTTATCAAACGATTGCGAGGGGTTGAACGTAAATCCTTAGCTTCTGTCGATACAGCACGATCGGAAAGTGTGAATATCGCGAGTCCGAGCCTCCTAGTTTGACTTATCGTTATATCGAACGATTGCGATGGCTGGGAAGTGAATCCTTACCTTCTGTCGATACAGAACGTGTGGAAAGGGTGAATATCGCGATTCCGACCATCCTAGAGTGATTTATCGATAGACCGAACGATTGCGAGGGCTGGGAAGTGAATCCTTAGCTTCTGTCGATACAGCACGATCGGAAAGGGTGAATATCGCGAGTCCGAGCCTCCTAGAGTGATTTATCGATAGTCTCAACGATTGCGAGGGCTGGAAAGTGAATCTTTAGCTCCTGTCTATACAGAACGTGTGGAACGGGTGAATATCGCGAGTCCGACCATCCTAGAGTGATTTATCGATAGACCGAACGATTGCGAGGGCTGGGAAGTGAATCCTTAGCTTCTGTCGCTACAGCACGATCGGAAAGGGTGAATATCGCGAGTCCGAGCCTCCTAGTTTGATTTATCGTTATATCGAACGATTGCGATGGCTGGACGGTGGATCTTTAACTTCTGTCGGTACAAAACGATTGGAAAAAATGAATCTCGCGATTCCGAGCCTCCTAGATTGATTTATACTTGAATCGAACGATTCCGAGGGCTGGAATGTGAATTCATACCAACCGTCCATACAGAACGTGTGGAACGGGTGAATATCGCGAGTCCGGGCCTCCTAGTTTGATTTATCATTATATCGAACGATTGGGAGAGCTGGAAAGTGAATCCTTAGTTTCTGTCGATACAGACCGTGTGGAGCGGGTGCATATCGCGATTCCGAGCCTCCTAGAGTGATTTATCGATAGATTGAACGATTGCGAGGGCAGGAAAGTGAATTCATACCTACCGTCGCTACAGAACGTGTGGAACGGGCGAATATCGAGAGTCCGGGCCTCCTAGTTTGTTTTATCGTTATATCGAACGATTGCGAGAGCTGGAAACTGAATCCTTAGTTTCTGTCGATACAGAACGGGTGGAGCGGGTGCATATCGCTATTCCGAGCCTCCTAGAGTGATTTATCGATAGTCTCAACGATTGCGAGGGCTGGAAAGTGAATCCTTAGCTCCTGTCTATACAGAACGATTGGAAATGGTGAATATCGCGATTCCGAGCCCCCACGAGTGATTTATCGATGCACCGAACGATTGCGTGGGCTGGAAAGTGAATCCTCAGCATCTGTCGATACAGAACGATTGGGAAGGGTGAAAATCGCAATTCCGAGCCTCCTCGAGTGACTTATCGTTATATCGCACGATTGCGAGGGCTGGAAAGTGAATTCTTACCTTCTGTGGATACAGAACGTGTGGAACGGGTGAATATCGCGATTCCGATCCTCCTAGAGTGACTAATCGTTATATCAAACGATTGCGAGGGCTGGAAAGTGAATCCTTAGTTTCTGTCGATACAGAACGGGTGGAGCGGGTGCATATCGCTATTCCGAGCCTCCTAGAGTGATTTATCGATAGTCTCAACGATTGCGAGGGCTGGAAAGTGAAATCTCAGCATCTGTCGATACAGAACGATTGGGAAGGGTGAAAATCGCAATTCCGAGCCTCCTCGAGTGACTTATCGTTATATCGCACGATTGCGAGGGCTGGAAAGTGAATTCTTACCTTCTGTGGATACAGAACGTGTGGAACGGGTGAATATCGCGATTCCGATCCTCCTAGAGTGACTTATCGTTATATCAAACGATTGCGAGAGCTGGAAAGTGAATCCTTAGTTTCTGTCGATACAGAACGGGTGGAGCGGGTGCATATCGCTATTCCGAGCCTCCTAGAGTGACTTATCGATAGTCTCAACGATTGCGAGGGCTGGAAAGTGAATCCTTAGATCCTGTCTATACAGAACGATTGGAAATGGTGAAAATCGCAATTCCGAGCCTCCTCGAGTGACTTATCGTTATATCGCACGATTGCGAGGGCTGGAAAGTGAATTCTTACCTTCTGTCGATACAGAATGTGTGGAACGGGTGAATATCGCGATTCCGAACCTCCTGGTTTGATTTATCGGTATATCGAACTTTTGCGAGGGCTGGGAAGTGAATCCTTAGGTTCTGTCGATACAGAACGGGTGGAGCGGGTGCATATCGCTATTCCTCGCCTCCTAGAGTGATTTATCGATAGTCTCAACGATTGCGAGGGCTGGAAAGTGAATCCTTAGATCCTGTCTATACAGAACGATTGGAAATGGTGAAAATCGCAATTCCGAGCCTCCTCGAGTGACTTATCGTTATATCGCACGATTGCGAGGGCTGGAAAGTGAATTCTTACCTTCTGTCGATACAGAACGTGTGGAAAGGGTGAATATCGCGATTCCGACCATCCTAGAGTGATTTATCGTTAGAACGAACGATTGCGAGTGGTGGAAGGTGAATCCTTAGCTTCTGTCAATACGGAACGTGTGGAGCGGGGGAATATCGCGATTCCGAGCCTCCTAGAGTGACTTATCGTTATATCGTACGATTGCGTGGGCTGGAAAGTCAATTCTTACCTCGTGTCGATACAGAACGTGTGGAACGGGTGAATATCGCGATTCCGTTCCTCCTAGAGTGACTTATCGTTATATCCAACGATTGCGAGGGCTGGAAAGTGAATCCTTAGCTCGTGTCGATACAGAACGTGTGGAGCGGGTGAATATCGCCATTCCGTTCCTCCTAGAGTGTCTTATCGTTATATCCAACGATTGCGAGGGCTGGAAAGTGAATCCTTAGCTCCTGTCGATACAGAACGTGTGGAACGGGTGAATTTCGCCATTCCTAGCCTCCTAGAGTGATTTATCGATAGTCCGATCGATTGCGTGGGCTGGAAAGTGGATCCTTACCTTCAGTCGATATAGAAAGATTGGAAATGGTGAATATCGCGATTCAAGCCCCCACGAGTGATTTATCGATGCATGGAACGATTGCGGGGGCTGGAAAGTGGATGCTTACCTTCAGTCGATACAGAACGATTGGAAATGGTGAATATCGCGATTCCGAGCCCCCACGAGTGATTTATCGATGCACTGAACGATTGCGTGGGCTGGAAAGTGAATCCTCAGCATCTGTCGATACAGAACGATTGGGAAGGGTGAAAATCGCAATTCCGAGCCTCCTCGAGTGACTTATCGTTATATCGCACGATTGCGAGGGCTGGAAAGTGAATTCTTACCTTCTGTGGATACAGAACGTGTGGAACGGGTGAATATCGCGATTCCGATCCTCCTAGAGTGACTTATCGTTATATCAAACGATTGCGAGAGCTGGAAAGTGAATCCTTAGTTTCTGTCGATACAGAACGGGTGGAGCGGGTGCATATCGCTATTCCGAGCCTCCTAGAGTGATTTATCGATAGTCTCAACGATTGCGAGGGCTGGAAGGTGAATCCTTAGATCCTGTCTATACAGAACGATTGGAAATGGTGAAAATCGCAATTCCGAGCCCCCACGAGTGATTTATCGATGCATCGAAAGATTGCGAGGGCTGGGAAGTTAATCCTTAGCATCTGTCGATACAGAACGGGTGGAGCGGGTGCATATCGCTATTCCGAGCCTCCTAGAGTGATTTATCGATAGTCTCAACGATTGCGAGGGCTGGAAAGTGAATCTTTAGCTCCTGCCTATACAGAACGATTGGAAATGGTGAAAATCGCAATTCCGAGCCTCCTCGAGTGACTTATCGTTATATCGCACGATTGCGAGGGCTGGAAAGTGAATTCTTACCTCCTGTGGATACAGAACGTGTGGAACGGGTGAATATCACGAGTCCGATCCTCCTAGAGTGACTTATCGTTTTATCAAACGATTGCGAGGGGTTGAACGTAAATCCTTAGCTTCTGTCGATACAGCACGATCGGAAAGTGTGAATATCGCGAGTCCGAGCCTCCTAGTTTGACTTATCGTTATATCGAACGATTGCGATGGCTGGGAAGTGAATCCTTACCTTCTGTCGATACAGAACGTGTGGAAAGGGTGAATATCGCGATTCCGACCATCCTAGAGTGATTTATCGAGAGACCGAATGATTGCGAGGGCTGGGAAGTGAATCCTTAGCTTCTGTCGATAGAGCACGATCGGAAAGGGTGAATATCGCGAGTCCGAGCCTCCTAGTTTGATTTATCGTTATATCGAACGATTGCGATGGCTGGACGGTGGATATTTAACTTCTGTCGGTACAAAACGATTGGAAAAAATGAATCTCGCGATTCCGAGCCTCCTAGATTGATTTATACTTGAATCGAACGATTCCGAGGGCTGGAATGTGAATTCATACCAACCGTCCATACAGAACGTGTGGAACGGGTGAATATCGCGAGTCCGGGCCTCCTAGTTTGATTTATCATTATATCGAACGATTGCGAGAGCTGGAAAGTGAATCCTTAGTTTCTGTCGATACAGACCGTGTGGAGCGGGTGCACATCGCGATTCCGAGCCTCCTAGAGTGATTTATCGATAGATTGAACGATTGCGAGGGCAGGAAAGTGAATTCATACCTACCGTCGCTACAGAACGTGTGGAACGGGCGAATATCGAGAGTCCGGCCCTCCTAGTTTGTTTTATCGTTATATCGAACGATTGCGAGAGCTGGAAACTGAATCCTTAGTTTCTGTCGATACAGAACGGGTGGAGCGGGTGCATATCGCTATTCCGAGCCTCCTAGAGTGATTTATCGATAGTCTCAACGATTGCGAGGGCTGGAAAGTGAATCCTTAGCTCCTGTCTATACAGAACGATTGGAAATGGTGAATATCGCGATTCCGAGCCCCCACGAGTGATTTATCGATGCACCGAACGATTGCGTGGGCTGGAAAGTGAATCCTCAGCATCTGTCGATACAGAACGATTGGGAAGGGTGAAAATCGCAATTCCGAGCCTCCTCGAGTGACTTATCGTTATATCGCACGATTGCGAGGGCTGGAAAGTGAATTCTTACCTTCTGTGGATACAGAACGTGTGGAACGGGTGAATATCGCGATTCCGATCCTCCTAGAGTGACTTATCGTTATATCAAACGATTGCGAGAGCTGGAAAGTGAATCCTTAGTTTCTGTCGATACAGAACGGGTGGAGCGGGTGCATATCGCTATTCCGAGCCTCCTAGAGTGACTTATCGATAGTCTCAACGATTGCGAGGGCTGGAAAGTGAATCCTTAGATCCTGTCTATACAGAACGATTGGAAATGGTGAAAATCGCAATTCCGAGCCTCCTCGAGTGACTTATCGTTATATCGCACGATTGCGAGGGCTGGAAAGTGAATTCTTACCTTCTGTCGATACAGAATGTGTGGAACGGGTGAATATCGCGATTCCGAACCTCCTGGTTTGATTTATCGGTATATCGAACTTTTGCGAGGGCTGGGAAGTGAATCCTTAGGTTCTGTCGATACAGAACGGGTGGAGCGGGTGCATATCGCTATTCCGAGCCTCCTAGAGTGATTTATCGATAGTCTCAACGATTGCGAGGGCTGGAAAGTGAATCCTTAGATCCTGTCTATACAGAACGATTGGAAATGGTGAAAATCGCAATTCCGAGCCTCCTCGAGTGACTTATCGTTATATCGCACGATTGCGAGGGCTGGAAAGTGAATTCTTACCTTCTGTGGATACAGAACGTGTGGAACGGGTGAATATCGCGATTCCGATCCTCCTAGAGTGACTAATCGTTATATCAAACGATTGCGAGAGCTGGAAAGTGAATCCTTAGTTTCTGTCGATACAGAACGGGTGGAGCGGGTGCATATCGCTATTCCGAGCCTCCTAGAGTGATTTATCGATAGTCTCAACGATTGCGAGGGCTGGAAAGTGAATCTTTAGCTCCTGCCTATACAGAACGATTGGAAATGGTGAAAATCGCAATTCCGAGCCTCCTCGAGTGACTTATCGTTATATCGCACGATTGCGAGGGCTGGAAAGTGAATTCTTACCTTCTGTGGATACAGAACGTGTGGAACGGGTGAATATCGCGATTCCGATCCTCCTAGAGTGACTTATCGTTATATCAAACGATTGCGAGAGCTGGAAAGTGAATCCTTAGTTTCTGTCGATACAGAACGGGTGGAGCGGGTGCATATCGCTATTCCGAGCCTCCTAGAGTGATTCATCGATAGTCTCAACGATTGCGAGGGCTGGAAGGTGAATCCTTAGATCCTGTCTATACAGAACGATTGGAAATGGTGAAAATCGCAATTCCGAGCCCCCACGAGTGATTTATCGATGCATCGAAAGATTGCGAGGGCTGGGAAGTTAATCCTTAGCATCTGTCGATACAGAACGGGTGGAGCGGGTGCATATCGCTATTCCGAGCCTCCTAGAGTGATTTATCGATAGTCTCAACGATTGCGAGGGCTGGAAAGTGAATCTTTAGCTCCTGCCTATACAGAACGATTGGAAATGGTGAAAATCGCAATTCCGAGCCTCCTCGAGTGACTTATCGTTATATCGCACGATTGCGAGGGCTGGAAAGTGAATTCTTACCTCCTGTGGATACAGAACGTGTGGAACGGGTGAATATCACGAGTCCGATCCTCCTAGAGTGACTTATCGTTTTATCAAACGATTGCGAGGGGTTGAACGTAAATCCTTAGCTTCTGTCGATACAGCACGATCGGAAAGTGTGAATATCGCGAGTCCGAGCCTCCTAGTTTGACTTATCGTTATATCGAACGATTGCGATGGCTGGGAAGTGAATCCTTACCTTCTGTCGATACAGAACGTGTGGAAAGGGTGAATATCGCGATTCCGACCATCCTAGAGTGATTTATCGAGAGACCGAATGATTGCGAGGGCTGGGAAGTGAATCCTTAGCTTCTGTCGATACAGCACGATCGGAAAGGGTGAATATCGCGAGTCCGAGCCTCCTAGTTTGATTTATCGTTATATCGAACGATTGCGATGGCTGGACGGTGGATATTTAACTTCTGTCGGTACAAAACGATTGGAAAAAATGAATCTCGCGATTCCGAGCCTCCTAGATTGATTTATACTTGAATCGAACGATTCCGAGGGCTGGAATGTGAATTCATACCAACCGTCCATACAGAACGTGTGGAACGGGTGAATATCGCGAGTCCGGGCCTCCTAGTTTGATTTATCATTATATCGAACGATTGCGAGAGCTGGAAAGTGAATCCTTAGTTTCTGTCGATACAGACCGTGTGGAGCGGGTGCATATCGCGATTCCGAGCCTCCTAGAGTGATTTATCGATAGATTGAACGATTGCGAGGGCAGGAAAGTGAATTCATACCTACCGTCGCTACAGAACGTGTGGAACGGGCGAATATCGAGAGTCCGGCCCTCCTAGTTTGTTTTATCGTTATATCGAACGATTGCGAGAGCTGGAAACTGAATCCTTAGTTTCTGTCGATACAGAACGGGTGGAGCGGGTGCATATCGCTATTCCGAGCCTCCTAGAGTGATTTATCGATAGTCTCAACGATTGCGAGGGCTGGAAAGTGAATCCTTAGCTCCTGTCTATACAGAACGATTGGAAATGGTGAATATCGCGATTCCGAGCCCCCACGAGTGATTTATCGATGCACCGAACGATTGCGTGGGCTGGAAAGTGAATCCTCAGCATCTGTCGATACAGAACGATTGGGAAGGGTGAAAATCGCAATTCCGAGCCTCCTCGAGTGACTTATCGTTATATCGCACGATTGCGAGGGCTGGAAAGTGAATTCTTACCTTCTGTGGATACAGAACGTGTGGAACGGGTGAATATCGCGATTCCGATCCTCCTAGAGTGACTTATCGTTATATCAAACGATTGCGAGAGCTGGAAAGTGAATCCTTAGTTTCTGTCGATACAGAACGGGTGGAGCGGGTGCATATCGCTATTCCGAGCCTCCTAGAGTGACTTATCGATAGTCTCAACGATTGCGAGGGCTGGAAAGTGAATCCTTAGATCCTGTCTATACAGAACGATTGGAAATGGTGAAAATCGCAATTCCGAGCCTCCTCGAGTGACTTATCGTTATATCGCACGATTGCGAGGGCTGGAAAGTGAATTCTTACCTTCTGTCGATACAGAATGTGTGGAACGGGTGAATATCGCGATTCCGAACCTCCTGGTTTGATTTATCGGTATATCGAACTTTTGCGAGGGCTGGGAAGTGAATCCTTAGGTTCTGTCGATACAGAACGGGTGGAGCGGGTGCATATCGCTATTCCGAGCCTCCTAGAGTGATTTATCGATAGTCTCAACGATTGCGAGGGCTGGAAAGTGAATCCTTAGATCCTGTCTATACAGAACGATTGGAAATGGTGAAAATCGCAATTCCGAGCCTCCTCGAGTGACTTATCGTTATATCGCACGATTGCGAGGGCTGGAAAGTGAATTCTTACCTTCTGTGGATACAGAACGTGTGGAACGGGTGAATATCGCGATTCCGATCCTCCTAGAGTGACTAATCGTCATATCAAACGATTGCGAGAGCTGGAAAGTGAATCCTTAGTTTCTGTCGATACAGAACGGGTGGAGCGGGTGCATATCGCTATTCCGAGCCTCCTAGAGTGATTTATCGATAGTCTCAACGATTGCGAGGGCTGGAAAGTGAATCCTCAGCATCTGTCGATACAGAACGATTGGGAAGGGTGAAAATCGCAATTCCGAGCCTCCTCGAGTGACTTATCGTTATATCGCACGATTGCGAGGGCTGGAAAGTGAATTCTTACCTTCTGTGGATACAGAACGTGTGGAACGGGTGAATATCGCGATTCCGATCCTCCTAGAGTGACTTATCGTTATATCAAACGATTGCGAGAGCTGGAAAGTGAATCCTTAGTTTCTGTCGATACAGAACGGGTGGAGCGGGTGCATATCGCTATTCCGAGCCTCCTAGAGTGACTTATCGATAGTCTCAACGATTGCGAGGGCTGGAAAGTGAATCCTTAGATCCTGTCTATACAGAACGATTGGAAATGGTGAAAATCGCAATTCCGAGCCTCCTCGAGTGACTTATCGTTATATCGCACGATTGCGAGGGCTGGAAAGTGAATTCTTACCTTCTGTCGATACAGAATGTGTGGAACGGGTGAATATCGCGATTCCGAACCTCCTGGTTTGATTTATCGGTATATCGAACTTTTGCGAGGGCTGGGAAGTGAATCCTTAGGTTCTGTCGATACAGAACGGGTGGAGCGGGTGCATATCGCTATTCCTCGCCTCCTAGAGTGATTTATCGATAGTCTCAACGATTGCGAGGGCTGGAAAGTGAATCCTTAGATCCTGTCTATACAGAACGATTGGAAATGGTGAAAATCGCAATTCCGAGCCTCCTCGAGTGACTTATCGTTATATCGCACGATTGCGAGGGCTGGAAAGTGAATTCTTACCTTCTGTCGATACAGAACGTGTGGAAAGGGTGAATATCGCGATTCCGACCATCCTAGAGTGATTTATCGTTAGAACGAACGATTGCGAGTGGTGGAAGGTGAATCCTTAGCTTCTGTCAATACGGAACGTGTGGAGCGGGGGAATATCGCGATTCCGAGCCTCCTAGAGTGACTTATCGTTATATCGTACGATTGCGTGGGCTGGAAAGTCAATTCTTACCTCGTGTCGATACAGAACGTGTGGAACGGGTGAATATCGCGATTCCGTTCCTCCTAGAGTGACTTATCGTTATATCCAACGATTGCGAGGGCTGGAAAGTGAATCCTTAGCTCGTGTCGATACAGAACGTGTGGAGCGGGTGAATATCGCCATTCCGTTCCTCCTAGAGTGTCTTATCGTTATATCCAACGATTGCGAGGGCTGGAAAGTGAATCCTTAGCTCCTGTCGATACAGAACGTGTGGAACGGGTGAATTTCGCCATTCCTAGCCTCCTAGAGTGATTTATCGATAGTCCGATCGATTGCGTGGGCTGGAAAGTGGATCCTTACCTTCAGTCGATATAGAAAGATTGGAAATGGTGAATATCGCGATTCAAGCCCCCACGAGTGATTTATCGATGCATGGAACGATTGCGGGGGCTGGAAAGTGGATGCTTACCTTCAGTCGATACAGAACGATTGGAAATGGTGAATATCGCGATTCCGAGCCCCCACGAGTGATTTATCGATGCATCGAAAGATTGCGAGGGCTGGAAAGTGAATCCTTAGCATCTGTCGATACAGAACGATTGGGAAGGGTGAATATCGCAATTCCGAGCCTCCTAGAGTGACTTATCCTTATATCGAACGATGCCGAGGGCTGGAATGTGAATTCATACCTTCCGTCGATACAGAACGTGTGGAACGGGTGAATATCGCAATTCCGAGCCTCCTAGTTTGTTTTATCGTTATATCGAACGATTGCGAGGGCTGGGAAGTGAATCCTTAGCATCTGTCGATACCGAACGATTGGGAAGGGTGAATATCGCAATTCCGAGCCTCCTAGAGTGACTTATCCTTATATCGAACGATGCCGAGGGCTGGAATGTGAATTCATACCTTCCGTCGATACAGAACGTGTGGAACGGGTGAATATCGCAATTCCGAGCCTCCTAGTTTGATTTATCGTTATATCGAACGATTGCGAGGGCTGGAAAGTTAATCCATAGCTCCTGTTGATACAGAACGTGTGGAGCGGGTGAATATCGCTAGTCCGAGCCTCCTAGAGTGATTTATCGATAGTCTCAACGATTGCGAGGGCTGGAAAGTGAATCTTTAGCTCCTGTCTATACAGAACGATTGGAAATGGTGAATATCGCGAGTCCGGGCCTCCTAGTTTGATTTATCATTATATCGAACGATTGCGAGAGCTGGAAAGTGAATCCTTAGTTTCTGTCGATACAGACCGTGTGGAGCGGGTGCATATCGCGATTCCGAGCCTCCTAGAGTGATTTATCGATAGATTGAACGATTGCGAGGGCAGGAAAGTGAATTCATACCTACCGTCGCTACAGAACGTGTGGAACGGGCGAATATCGAGAGTCCGGGCCTCCCAGTTTGTTTTATCGTTATATCGAACGATTGCGAGAGCTGGAAACTGAACCCTTAGTTTCTGTCGATACAGAACGGGTGGAGCGGGTGCATATCGCTATTCCGAGCCTCCTAGAGTTATTTATCGATAGTCTCAACGATTGCGAGGGCTGGAAAGTGAATCCTTAGCTCCTGTCTATACAGAACGATTGGAAATGGTGAATATCGCGATTCCGAGCCCCCACGAGTGATTTATCGATGCATCGAAAGATTGCGAGGGCTGGAAAGTGAATCCTTAGCATCTGTCGATACAGAACGATTGGGAAGGGTGAATATCGCAATTCCGAGCCTCCTAGAGTGACTTATTGTTATATCCAACGATTGCGAGGGCTGGAAAGTGAATCCTTAGCTTCTGTCGATACAGCACGATCGGAAAGTGTGAATATCGCGAGTCCGAGCCTCCTAGTTTGATTTATCGTTATATCGAACGATTGCGAGAGCTGCAAAGTGAATCCTTAGTTTCTGTCGATGCAGAACGTGTGGAGCGGGTGCATATCGCTATTCCGAGCCTCCTAGAGTGATTTATCGATAGTCTCAACGATTGCGAGGGCTGGAAAGTGAGTTCTTACGTTCTGCGGATACAGAACGTGTGGAACGGGTGAATATCGCGATTCCGAGCATCCTAGAGTGATTTATCGATAGACCGAACGTTTGCGAGGGCTGGGAAGTGAATCCTTACCTTCTGTCGATACAGACCGTGTGGAGCAGGTGAAAATGCGATTCCGAGCCTCCTAGAGTGATTTATCGATAGAACGAACGATTGCGAGTGGTGGAAGGTGAATCCTTAGCTTCTGTCGATACGGAACGTGTGGAGCGGGTGCATATCGCGATTCCGAGCCTCCTAGAGTGATTTATTGATAGATTGAACGATTGCGACGGCAGGAAAGTGAATACATAGGTTCTGTCGATACAGAACGTGTGGAGCGGGTGCATATCGCTATTCCGAGCCTCCTAGAGTGATTTATCGATAGTCTCAACGATTGCGAGGGCTGGAAAGTGAATTCTTACGTTCTGTGGATACAGAACGTGTGGAACGGGTGAATATCGCGATTCCGAGCATCCTAGAGTGATTTATCGATAGACCGAACGTTTGCGAGGGCTGGCAAGTGAATCCTTACCTTCTGTCGATACAGACCGTGTGGAGCAGGTGAAAATGCGATTCCGAGCCTCCTAGAGTGAGTTATCGATAGTCCGATCGATTGCGTGGGCTGGAAAGTGGATGCTTACCTTCAGTCGATACAGAACGATTGGAAATGGTGAATATCGCGATTCCGAGCCCCCACGAGTGATTTATCGATGCATCGAACGATTGCGAGGGCTGGAAAGTGAATCCTTAGCATCTGTCGATACAGAACGATTGGTAAAGGTGAATATCGCAATTCCGAGCCTCCTAGAGTGATTTATCGTTATATCGAACGATTGCGGGGGCAGGAAAGTGAATCCCTTGGTTCTGTCGATACAGAACATGTGGAACGGGTGAATTTCGCGATTCCGAGCCTCCTAGATTGATTTATCGATAGACCGAACGATTGCGAGGGCTGGAAAGTGAATCCTTAGCATCTGTCGATACAGAACGATTGGGAAGGGTGAATATCGCAATTCCCAGCCTCCTTCAGTGATTTATCCTTATATCGAACGATTCCGAGGGCTGGAATGTGAATTCATACCTACCGTCGATACAGAACGTGTGGGTCGGGTGAATATCGCAATTCCGAGCCTCCTAGAGTGATTTATCGTTATATCGAACAATTGCGAGAGCTGGAAACTGAATCCTTAGTTTCTGTCGATACAGAACGGGTGGAGCGGGTGCATATCGCTATTCCGAGCCTCCTAGAGTGATTTATCGATAGTCTCAACGATTGCGAGGGCTGGAAAGTGAATTCTTACGTTCTGTGGATACAGAACGTGTGGAACGGGTGAATATCGCGATTCCGAGCATCCTAGAGTGATTTATCGATAGACCGAACGTTTGCGAGGGCTGGGAAGTGAATCCTTACCTTCTGTCGATACAGAACGTGTGGAACGGGTGAATATCACGAGTCCGATCCTCCTAGAGTGACTTATCGTTTTATCAAACGATTGCGAGGGGTTGAACGTAAATCCTTAGCTTCTGTCGATACAGCACGATCGGAAAGTGTGAATATCGCGAGTCCGAGCCTCCTAGTTTGACTTATCGTTATATCGAACGATTGCGATGGCTGGGAAGTGAATCCTTACCTTCTGTCGATACAGAACGTGTGGAAAGGGTGAATATCGCGATTCCGACCATCCTAGAGTGATTTATCGAGAGACCGAATGATTGCGAGGGCTGGGAAGTGAATCCTTAGCTTCTGTCGATACAGCACGATCGGAAAGGGTGAATATCGCGAGTCCGAGCCTCCTAGTTTGATTTATCGTTATATCGAACGATTGCGATGGCTGGACGGTGGATATTTAACTTCTGTCGGTACAAAACGATTGGAAAAAATGAATCTCGCGATTCCGAGCCTCCTAGATTGATTTATACTTGAATCGAACGATTCCGAGGGCTGGAATGTGAATTCATACCAACCGTCCATACAGAACGTGTGGAACGGGTGAATATCGCGAGTCCGGGCCTCCTAGTTTGATTTATCATTATATCGAACGATTGCGAGAGCTGGAAAGTGAATCCTTAGTTTCTGTCGATACAGACCGTGTGGAGCGGGTGCATATCGCGATTCCGAGCCTCCTAGAGTGATTTATCGATAGATTGAACGATTGCGAGGGCAGGAAAGTGAATTCATACCTACCGTCGCTACAGAACGTGTGGAACGGGCGAATATCGAGAGTCCGGCCCTCCTAGTTTGTTTTATCGTTATATCGAACGATTGCGAGAGCTGGAAACTGAATCCTTAGTTTCTGTCGATACAGAACGGGTGGAGCGGGTGCATATCGCTATTCCGAGCCTCCTAGAGTGATTTATCGATAGTCTCAACGATTGCGAGGGCTGGAAAGTGAATCCTTAGCTCCTGTCTATACAGAACGATTGGAAATGGTGAATATCGCGATTCCGAGCCCCCACGAGTGATTTATCGATGCACCGAACGATTGCGTGGGCTGGAAAGTGAATCCTCAGCATCTGTCGATACAGAACGATTGGGAAGGGTGAAAATCGCAATTCCGAGCCTCCTCGAGTGACTTATCGTTATATCGCACGATTGCGAGGGCTGGAAAGTGAATTCTTACCTTCTGTGGATACAGAACGTGTGGAACGGGTGAATATCGCGATTCCGATCCTCCTAGAGTGACTTATCGTTATATCAAACGATTGCGAGAGCTGGAAAGTGAATCCTTAGTTTCTGTCGATACAGAACGGGTGGAGCGGGTGCATATCGCTATTCCGAGCCTCCTAGAGTGACTTATCGATAGTCTCAACGATTGCGAGGGCTGGAAAGTGAATCCTTAGATCCTGTCTATACAGAACGATTGGAAATGGTGAAAATCGCAATTCCGAGCCTCCTCGAGTGACTTATCGTTATATCGCACGATTGCGAGGGCTGGAAAGTGAATTCTTACCTTCTGTCGATACAGAATGTGTGGAACGGGTGAATATCGCGATTCCGAACCTCCTGGTTTGATTTATCGGTATATCGAACTTTTGCGAGGGCTGGGAAGTGAATCCTTAGGTTCTGTCGATACAGAACGGGTGGAGCGGGTGCATATCGCTATTCCGAGCCTCCTAGAGTGATTTATCGATAGTCTCAACGATTGCGAGGGCTGGAAAGTGAATCCTTAGATCCTGTCTATACAGAACGATTGGAAATGGTGAAAATCGCAATTCCGAGCCTCCTCGAGTGACTTATCGTTATATCGCACGATTGCGAGGGCTGGAAAGTGAATTCTTACCTTCTGTGGATACAGAACGTGTGGAACGGGTGAATATCGCGATTCCGATCCTCCTAGAGTGACTAATCGTCATATCAAACGATTGCGAGAGCTGGAAAGTGAATCCTTAGTTTCTGTCGATACAGAACGGGTGGAGCGGGTGCATATCGCTATTCCGAGCCTCCTAGAGTGATTTATCGATAGTCTCAACGATTGCGAGGGCTGGAAAGTGAATCCTCAGCATCTGTCGATACAGAACGATTGGGAAGGGTGAAAATCGCAATTCCGAGCCTCCTCGAGTGACTTATCGTTATATCGCACGATTGCGAGGGCTGGAAAGTGAATTCTTACCTTCTGTGGATACAGAACGTGTGGAACGGGTGAATATCGCGATTCCGATCCTCCTAGAGTGACTTATCGTTATATCAAACGATTGCGAGAGCTGGAAAGTGAATCCTTAGTTTCTGTCGATACAGAACGGGTGGAGCGGGTGCATATCGCTATTCCGAGCCTCCTAGAGTGACTTATCGATAGTCTCAACGATTGCGAGGGCTGGAAAGTGAATCCTTAGATCCTGTCTATACAGAACGATTGGAAATGGTGAAAATCGCAATTCCGAGCCTCCTCGAGTGACTTATCGTTATATCGCACGATTGCGAGGGCTGGAAAGTGAATTCTTACCTTCTGTCGATACAGAATGTGTGGAACGGGTGAATATCGCGATTCCGAACCTCCTGGTTTGATTTATCGGTATATCGAACTTTTGCGAGGGCTGGGAAGTGAATCCTTAGGTTCTGTCGATACAGAACGGGTGGAGCGGGTGCATATCGCTATTCCTCGCCTCCTAGAGTGATTTATCGATAGTCTCAACGATTGCGAGGGCTGGAAAGTGAATCCTTAGATCCTGTCTATACAGAACGATTGGAAATGGTGAAAATCGCAATTCCGAGCCTCCTCGAGTGACTTATCGTTATATCGCACGATTGCGAGGGCTGGAAAGTGAATTCTTACCTTCTGTCGATACAGAACGTGTGGAAAGGGTGAATATCGCGATTCCGACCATCCTAGAGTGATTTATCGTTAGAACGAACGATTGCGAGTGGTGGAAGGTGAATCCTTAGCTTCTGTCAATACGGAACGTGTGGAGCGGGGGAATATCGCGATTCCGAGCCTCCTAGAGTGACTTATCGTTATATCGTACGATTGCGTGGGCTGGAAAGTCAATTCTTACCTCGTGTCGATACAGAACGTGTGGAACGGGTGAATATCGCGATTCCGTTCCTCCTAGAGTGACTTATCGTTATATCCAACGATTGCGAGGGCTGGAAAGTGAATCCTTAGCTCGTGTCGATACAGAACGTGTGGAGCGGGTGAATATCGCCATTCCGTTCCTCCTAGAGTGTCTTATCGTTATATCCAACGATTGCGAGGGCTGGAAAGTGAATCCTTAGCTCCTGTCGATACAGAACGTGTGGAACGGGTGAATTTCGCCATTCCTAGCCTCCTAGAGTGATTTATCGATAGTCCGATCGATTGCGTGGGCTGGAAAGTGGATCCTTACCTTCAGTCGATATAGAAAGATTGGAAATGGTGAATATCGCGATTCAAGCCCCCACGAGTGATTTATCGATGCATGGAACGATTGCGGGGGCTGGAAAGTGGATGCTTACCTTCAGTCGATACAGAACGATTGGAAATGGTGAATATCGCGATTCCGAGCCCCCACGAGTGATTTATCGATGCATCGAAAGATTGCGAGGGCTGGAAAGTGAATCCTTAGCATCTGTCGATACAGAACGATTGGGAAGGGTGAATATCGCAATTCCGAGCCTCCTAGAGTGACTTATCCTTATATCGAACGATGCCGAGGGCTGGAATGTGAATTCATACCTTCCGTCGATACAGAACGTGTGGAACGGGTGAATATCGCAATTCCGAGCCTCCTAGTTTGTTTTATCGTTATATCGAACGATTGCGAGGGCTGGGAAGTGAATCCTTAGCATCTGTCGATACCGAACGATTGGGAAGGGTGAATATCGCAATTCCGAGCCTCCTAGAGTGACTTATCCTTATATCGAACGATGCCGAGGGCTGGAATGTGAATTCATACCTTCCGTCGATACAGAACGTGTGGAACGGGTGAATATCGCAATTCCGAGCCTCCTAGTTTGATTTATCGTTATATCGAACGATTGCGAGGGCTGGAAAGTTAATCCATAGCTCCTGTTGATACAGAACGTGTGGAGCGGGTGAATATCGCTAGTCCGAGCCTCCTAGAGTGATTTATCGATAGTCTCAACGATTGCGAGGGCTGGAAAGTGAATCTTTAGCTCCTGTCTATACAGAACGATTGGAAATGGTGAATATCGCGAGTCCGGGCCTCCTAGTTTGATTTATCATTATATCGAACGATTGCGAGAGCTGGAAAGTGAATCCTTAGTTTCTGTCGATACAGACCGTGTGGAGCGGGTGCATATCGCGATTCCGAGCCTCCTAGAGTGATTTATCGATAGATTGAACGATTGCGAGGGCAGGAAAGTGAATTCATACCTACCGTCGCTACAGAACGTGTGGAACGGGCGAATATCGAGAGTCCGGGCCTCCCAGTTTGTTTTATCGTTATATCGAACGATTGCGAGAGCTGGAAACTGAACCCTTAGTTTCTGTCGATACAGAACGGGTGGAGCGGGTGCATATCGCTATTCCGAGCCTCCTAGAGTTATTTATCGATAGTCTCAACGATTGCGAGGGCTGGAAAGTGAATCCTTAGCTCCTGTCTATACAGAACGATTGGAAATGGTGAATATCGCGATTCCGAGCCCCCACGAGTGATTTATCGATGCATCGAAAGATTGCGAGGGCTGGAAAGTGAATCCTTAGCATCTGTCGATACAGAACGATTGGGAAGGGTGAATATCGCAATTCCGAGCCTCCTAGAGTGACTTATTGTTATATCCAACGATTGCGAGGGCTGGAAAGTGAATCCTTAGCTTCTGTCGATACAGCACGATCGGAAAGTGTGAATATCGCGAGTCCGAGCCTCCTAGTTTGATTTATCGTTATATCGAACGATTGCGAGAGCTGCAAAGTGAATCCTTAGTTTCTGTCGATGCAGAACGTGTGGAGCGGGTGCATATCGCTATTCCGAGCCTCCTAGAGTGATTTATCGATAGTCTCAACGATTGCGAGGGCTGGAAAGTGAGTTCTTACGTTCTGCGGATACAGAACGTGTGGAACGGGTGAATATCGCGATTCCGAGCATCCTAGAGTGATTTATCGATAGACCGAACGTTTGCGAGGGCTGGGAAGTGAATCCTTACCTTCTGTCGATACAGACCGTGTGGAGCAGGTGAAAATGCGATTCCGAGCCTCCTAGAGTGATTTATCGATAGAACGAACGATTGCGAGTGGTGGAAGGTGAATCCTTAGCTTCTGTCGATACGGAACGTGTGGAGCGGGTGCATATCGCGATTCCGAGCCTCCTAGAGTGATTTATTGATAGATTGAACGATTGCGACGGCAGGAAAGTGAATACATAGGTTCTGTCGATACAGAACGTGTGGAGCGGGTGCATATCGCTATTCCGAGCCTCCTAGAGTGATTTATCGATAGTCTCAACGATTGCGAGGGCTGGAAAGTGAATTCTTACGTTCTGTGGATACAGAACGTGTGGAACGGGTGAATATCGCGATTCCGAGCATCCTAGAGTGATTTATCGATAGACCGAACGTTTGCGAGGGCTGGCAAGTGAATCCTTACCTTCTGTCGATACAGACCGTGTGGAGCAGGTGAAAATGCGATTCCGAGCCTCCTAGAGTGAGTTATCGATAGTCCGATCGATTGCGTGGGCTGGAAAGTGGATGCTTACCTTCAGTCGATACAGAACGATTGGAAATGGTGAATATCGCGATTCCGAGCCCCCACGAGTGATTTATCGATGCATCGAACGATTGCGAGGGCTGGAAAGTGAATCCTTAGCATCTGTCGATACAGAACGATTGGTAAAGGTGAATATCGCAATTCCGAGCCTCCTAGAGTGATTTATCGTTATATCGAACGATTGCGGGGGCAGGAAAGTGAATCCCTTGGTTCTGTCGATACAGAACATGTGGAACGGGTGAATTTCGCGATTCCGAGCCTCCTAGATTGATTTATCGATAGACCGAACGATTGCGAGGGCTGGAAAGTGAATCCTTAGCATCTGTCGATACAGAACGATTGGGAAGGGTGAATATCGCAATTCCCAGCCTCCTTCAGTGATTTATCCTTATATCGAACGATTCCGAGGGCTGGAATGTGAATTCATACCTACCGTCGATACAGAACGTGTGGGTCGGGTGAATATCGCAATTCCGAGCCTCCTAGAGTGATTTATCGTTATATCGAACAATTGCGAGAGCTGGAAACTGAATCCTTAGTTTCTGTCGATACAGAACGGGTGGAGCGGGTGCATATCGCTATTCCGAGCCTCCTAGAGTGATTTATCGATAGTCTCAACGATTGCGAGGGCTGGAAAGTGAATTCTTACGTTCTGTGGATACAGAACGTGTGGAACGGGTGAATATCGCGATTCCGAGCATCCTAGAGTGATTTATCGATAGACCGAACGTTTGCGAGGGCTGGGAAGTGAATCCTTACCTTCTGTCGATACAGACCGTGTGGAGCAGGTGAAAATGCGATTCCGAGCCTCCTAGAGTGAGTTATCGATAGTCCGATCGATTGCGTGGGCTGGAAAGTGGATGCTTACCTTCAGTCGATACAGAACGATTGGAAATGGTGAATATCGCGATTCCGAGCCCCCACGAGTGATTTATCGATGCATCGAACGATTGCGAGGGCTGGAAAGTGAATCCTTAGCATCTGTCGATACAGAACGATTGGTAAAGGTGAATATCGCAATTCCGAGCCTCCTAGAGTGATTTATCGTTATATCGAACGATTGCGGGGGCAGGAAAGTGAATCCCTTGGTTCTGTCGATACAGAACATGTGGAACGGGTGAATTTCGCGATTCCGAGCCTCCTAGAGTGATTTATCGATAGTCTCAACGATTGCGAGGGCTGGAAAGTGAATCCTCAGCATCTGTCGATACAGAACGATTGGGAAGGGTGAAAATCGCAATTCCGAGCCTCCTCGAGTGACTTATCGTTATATCGCACGATTGCGAGGGCTGGAAAGTGAATTCTTACCTTCTGTGGATACAGAACGTGTGGAACGGGTGAATATCGCGATTCCGATCCTCCTAGAGTGACTTATCGTTATATCAAACGATTGCGAGAGCTGGAAAGTGAATCCTTAGTTTCTGTCGATACAGAACGGGTGGAGCGGGTGCATATCGCTATTCCGAGCCTCCTAGAGTGACTTATCGTTATATCGCACGATTGCGAGGGCTGGAAAGTGAATTCTTACCTTCTGTCGATACAGAATGTGTGGAACGGGTGAATATCGCGATTCCGAACCTCCTGGTTTGATTTATCGGTATATCGAACTTTTGCGAGGGCTGGGAAGTGAATCCTTAGGTTCTGTCGATACAGAACGGGTGGAGCGGGTGCATATCGCTATTCCTCGCCTCCTAGAGTGATTTATCGATAGTCTCAACGATTGCGAGGGCTGGAAAGTGAATCCTTAGATCCTGTCTATACAGAACGATTGGAAATGGTGAAAATCGCAATTCCGAGGCTCCTCGAGTGACTTATCGTTATATCGCACGATTGCGAGGGCTGGAAAGTGAATTCTTACCTTCTGTCGATACAGAACGTGTGGAAAGGGTGAATATCGCGATTCCGACCACCCTAGAGTGATTTATCGTTAGAACGAACGATTGCGAGTGGTGGAAGGTGAATCCTTAGCTTCTGTCAATACGGAACGTGTGGAGCGGGGGAATATCGCGATTCCGAGCCTCCTAGAGTGACTTATCGTTATATCGTACGATTGCGTGGGCTGGAAAGTCAATTCTTACCTCCTGTCGATACAGAACGTGTGGAACGGGTGAATATCGCGATTCCGTTCCTCCTAGAGTGACTTATCGTTATATCCAACGATTGCGAGGGCTGGAAAGTGAATCCTTAGCTCGTGTCGATACAGAACGTGTGGAGCGGGTGAATATCGCCATTCCGTTCCTCCTAGAGTGACTTATCGTTATATCCAACGATTGCGAGGGCTGGAAAGTGAATCCTTAGCTCCTGTCGATACAGAACGTGTGGAACGGGTGAATTTCACCATTCCTAGCCTCCTAGAGTGATTTATCGATAGTCCGATCGATTGCGTGGGCTGGAAAGTGGATCCTTACCTTCAGTCGATATAGAAAGATTGGAAATGGTGAATATCGCGATTCAAGCCCCCACGAGTGATTTATCGATGCATCGAACGATTGCGGGGGCTGGAAAGTGGATGCTTACCTTCAGTCGATACAGAACGATTGGAAATGGTGAATATCGCGATTCCGAGCCCCCACGAGTGATTTATCGATGCATCGAAAGATTGCGAGGGCTGGAAAGTGAATCCTTAGCATCTGTCGATACAGAACGATTGGGAAGGGTGAATATCGCAATTCCGAGCCTCCTAGAGTGACTTATCCTTATATCGAACGATGCCGAGGGCTGGAATGTGAATTCATACCTTCCGTCGATACAGAACGTGTGGAACGGGTGAATATCGCAATTCCGAGCCTCCTAGTTTGTTTTATCGTTATATCGAACGATTGCGAGGGCTGGGAAGTGAATCCTTAGCTTCTGTCGATACAGCACGATCGGAAAGGGTGAATATCGCGAGTCCGAGCCTCCTAGTTTGATTTATCGTTATATCGAACGATTGCGAGGGCTGGAAAGTGAATTCTTACCTTCTGTGGATACAGAACGTGTGAAACGGGTGAATATCGCGATTCCGATCCTCCTAGAGTGACTAATCGTTATATCAAACGATTGCGAGAGCTGGAAAGTGAATCCTTAGTTTCTGTCGATACAGAACGGGTGGAGCGGGTGCATATCGCTATTCCGAGCCTCCTAGAGTGATTTATCGATAGTCTCAACGATTGCGAGGGCTGGAAAGTGAATCCTCAGCATCTGTCGATACAGAACGATTGGGAAGGGTGATAATCGCAATTCCGAGCCTCCTCGAGTGACTTATCGTTATATCGCACGATTGCGAGGGCTGGAAAGTAAATTCTTACCTTCTGTGGATACAGAACGTGTGGAACGGGTGAATATCGCGATTCCGATCCTCCTAGAGTGACTTATCGTTATATCAAACGATTGCGAGAGCTGGAAAGTGAATCCTTAGTTTCTGTCGATACAGAACGGGTGGAGCGGGTGCATATCGCTATTCCGAGCCTCCTAGAGTTATTTATCGATAGTCTCAACGATTGCGAGGGCTGGAAAGTGAATCCTTAGCTCCTGTCTATACAGAACGATTGGAAATGGTGAATATCGCGATTCCGAGCCCCCACGAGTGATTTATCGATGCATCGAAAGATTGCGAGGGCTGGAAAGTGAATCCTTAGCATCTGTCGATACAGAACGATTGGGAAGGGTGAATATCGCAATTCCGAGCCTCCTAGAGTGACTTATTGTTATATCCAACGATTGCGAGGGCTGGAAAGTGAATCCTTAGCTTCTGTCGATACAGCACGATCGGAAAGTGTGAATATCGCGAGTCCGAGCCTCCTAGTTTGATTTATCGTTATATCGAACGATTGCGAGAGCTGCAAAGTGAATCCTTAGTTTCTGTCGATGCAGAACGTGTGGAGCGGGTGCATATCGCTATTCCGAGCCTCCTAGAGTGATTTATCGATAGTCTCAACGATTGCGAGGGCTGGAAAGTGAGTTCTTACGTTCTGCGGATACAGAACGTGTGGAACGGGTGAATATCGCGATTCCGAGCATCCTAGAGTGATTTATCGATAGACCGAACGTTTGCGAGGGCTGGGAAGTGAATCCTTACCTTCTGTCGATACAGACCGTGTGGAGCAGGTGAAAATGCGATTCCGAGCCTCCTAGAGTGATTTATCGATAGAACGAACGATTGCGAGTGGTGGAAGGTGAATCCTTAGCTTCTGTCGATACGGAACGTGTGGAGCGGGTGCATATCGCGATTCCGAGCCTCCTAGAGTGATTTATTGATAGATTGAACGATTGCGACGGCAGGAAAGTGAATACATAGGTTCTGTCGATACAGAACGTGTGGAGCGGGTGCATATCGCTATTCCGAGCCTCCTAGAGTGATTTATCGATAGTCTCAACGATTGCGAGGGCTGGAAAGTGAATTCTTACGTTCTGTGGATACAGAACGTGTGGAACGGGTGAATATCGCGATTCCGAGCATCCTAGAGTGATTTATCGATAGACCGAACGTTTGCGAGGGCTGGCAAGTGAATCCTTACCTTCTGTCGATACAGACCGTGTGGAGCAGGTGAAAATGCGATTCCGAGCCTCCTAGAGTGAGTTATCGATAGTCCGATCGATTGCGTGGGCTGGAAAGTGGATGCTTACCTTCAGTCGATACAGAACGATTGGAAATGGTGAATATCGCGATTCCGAGCCCCCACGAGTGATTTATCGATGCATCGAACGATTGCGAGGGCTGGAAAGTGAATCCTTAGCATCTGTCGATACAGAACGATTGGTAAAGGTGAATATCGCAATTCCGAGCCTCCTAGAGTGATTTATCGTTATATCGAACGATTGCGGGGGCAGGAAAGTGAATCCCTTGGTTCTGTCGATACAGAACATGTGGAACGGGTGAATTTCGCGATTCCGAGCCTCCTAGATTGATTTATCGATAGACCGAACGATTGCGAGGGCTGGAAAGTGAATCCTTAGCATCTGTCGATACAGAACGATTGGGAAGGGTGAATATCGCAATTCCCAGCCTCCTTCAGTGATTTATCCTTATATCGAACGATTCCGAGGGCTGGAATGTGAATTCATACCTACCGTCGATACAGAACGTGTGGGTCGGGTGAATATCGCAATTCCGAGCCTCCTAGAGTGATTTATCGTTATATCGAACAATTGCGAGAGCTGGAAACTGAATCCTTAGTTTCTGTCGATACAGAACGGGTGGAGCGGGTGCATATCGCTATTCCGAGCCTCCTAGAGTGATTTATCGATAGTCTCAACGATTGCGAGGGCTGGAAAGTGAATTCTTACGTTCTGTGGATACAGAACGTGTGGAACGGGTGAATATCGCGATTCCGAGCATCCTAGAGTGATTTATCGATAGACCGAACGTTTGCGAGGGCTGGGAAGTGAATCCTTACCTTCTGTCGATACAGACCGTGTGGAGCAGGTGAAAATGCGATTCCGAGCCTCCTAGAGTGAGTTATCGATAGTCCGATCGATTGCGTGGGCTGGAAAGTGGATGCTTACCTTCAGTCGATACAGAACGATTGGAAATGGTGAATATCGCGATTCCGAGCCCCCACGAGTGATTTATCGATGCATCGAACGATTGCGAGGGCTGGAAAGTGAATCCTTAGCATCTGTCGATACAGAACGATTGGTAAAGGTGAATATCGCAATTCCGAGCCTCCTAGAGTGATTTATCGTTATATCGAACGATTGCGGGGGCAGGAAAGTGAATCCCTTGGTTCTGTCGATACAGAACATGTGGAACGGGTGAATTTCGCGATTCCGAGCCTCCTAGAGTGATTTATCGATAGTCTCAACGATTGCGAGGGCTGGAAAGTGAATCCTCAGCATCTGTCGATACAGAACGATTGGGAAGGGTGAAAATCGCAATTCCGAGCCTCCTCGAGTGACTTATCGTTATATCGCACGATTGCGAGGGCTGGAAAGTGAATTCTTACCTTCTGTGGATACAGAACGTGTGGAACGGGTGAATATCGCGATTCCGATCCTCCTAGAGTGACTTATCGTTATATCAAACGATTGCGAGAGCTGGAAAGTGAATCCTTAGTTTCTGTCGATACAGAACGGGTGGAGCGGGTGCATATCGCTATTCCGAGCCTCCTAGAGTGACTTATCGTTATATCGCACGATTGCGAGGGCTGGAAAGTGAATTCTTACCTTCTGTCGATACAGAATGTGTGGAACGGGTGAATATCGCGATTCCGAACCTCCTGGTTTGATTTATCGGTATATCGAACTTTTGCGAGGGCTGGGAAGTGAATCCTTAGGTTCTGTCGATACAGAACGGGTGGAGCGGGTGCATATCGCTATTCCTCGCCTCCTAGAGTGATTTATCGATAGTCTCAACGATTGCGAGGGCTGGAAAGTGAATCCTTAGATCCTGTCTATACAGAACGATTGGAAATGGTGAAAATCGCAATTCCGAGGCTCCTCGAGTGACTTATCGTTATATCGCACGATTGCGAGGGCTGGAAAGTGAATTCTTACCTTCTGTCGATACAGAACGTGTGGAAAGGGTGAATATCGCGATTCCGACCACCCTAGAGTGATTTATCGTTAGAACGAACGATTGCGAGTGGTGGAAGGTGAATCCTTAGCTTCTGTCAATACGGAACGTGTGGAGCGGGGGAATATCGCGATTCCGAGCCTCCTAGAGTGACTTATCGTTATATCGTACGATTGCGTGGGCTGGAAAGTCAATTCTTACCTCCTGTCGATACAGAACGTGTGGAACGGGTGAATATCGCGATTCCGTTCCTCCTAGAGTGACTTATCGTTATATCCAACGATTGCGAGGGCTGGAAAGTGAATCCTTAGCTCGTGTCGATACAGAACGTGTGGAGCGGGTGAATATCGCCATTCCGTTCCTCCTAGAGTGACTTATCGTTATATCCAACGATTGCGAGGGCTGGAAAGTGAATCCTTAGCTCCTGTCGATACAGAACGTGTGGAACGGGTGAATTTCACCATTCCTAGCCTCCTAGAGTGATTTATCGATAGTCCGATCGATTGCGTGGGCTGGAAAGTGGATCCTTACCTTCAGTCGATATAGAAAGATTGGAAATGGTGAATATCGCGATTCAAGCCCCCACGAGTGATTTATCGATGCATCGAACGATTGCGGGGGCTGGAAAGTGGATGCTTACCTTCAGTCGATACAGAACGATTGGAAATGGTGAATATCGCGATTCCGAGCCCCCACGAGTGATTTATCGATGCATCGAAAGATTGCGAGGGCTGGAAAGTGAATCCTTAGCATCTGTCGATACAGAACGATTGGGAAGGGTGAATATCGCAATTCCGAGCCACCTAGAGTGACTTATCCTTATATCGAACGATGCCGAGGGCTGGAATGTGAATTCATACCTTCCGTCGATACAGAACGTGTGGAACGGGTGAATATCGCAATTCCGAGCCTCCTAGTTTGATTTATCGTTATATCGAACGATTGCGAGGGCTGGGAAGTGAATCCTTAGCATCTGTCGATACCGAACGATTGGGAAGGGTGAATATCGCAATTCCGAGCCTCCTAGAGTGACTTATCCTTATATCGAACGATGCCGAGGGCTGGAATGTGAATTCATACCTTCCGTCGATACAGAACGTGTGGAACGGGTGAATATCGCAATTCCGAGCCTCCTAGTTTGATTTATCGTTATATCGAACGATTGCGAGGGCTGGAAAGTTAATCCATAGCTCCTGTTGATACAGAACGTGTGGAGCGGGTGAATATCGCTAGTCCGAGCTTCCTAGAGTGATTTATCGATAGTCTCAACGATTGCGAGGGCTGGAAAGTGAATCTTTAGCTCCTGTCTATACAGAACGATTGGAAATGGTGAATATCGCGATTCCGAGCCCCCACGAGTGATTTATCAATGCATCGAAAGATTGCGAGGGCTGGGAAGTGAATCCTTACCTTCTGTCGATACAGAACGTGTGGAAAGGGTGAATATCGCGATTCCGACCATCCTAGAGTGATTTATCGATAGACCGAACGATTGCGAGGGCTGGGAAGTGAATCCTTAGCTTCTGTCGATACAGCACGGGTGGAGCGGGTGCATATCGCTATTCCGAGCCTCCTAGAGTGATTTATCGATAGTCTCAACGATTGCGAGGGCTGGAAAGTGAATCCTCAGCATCTGTCGATACAGAACGATTGGGAAGGGTGAAAATCGCAATTCCGAGCCTCCTCGAGTGACTTATCGTTATATCGCACGATTGCGAGGGCTGGAAAGTAAATTCTTACCTTCTGTGGATACAGAACGTGTGGAACGGGTGAATATCGCGATTCCGATCCTCCTAGAGTGACTTATCGTTATATCAAACGATTGCGAGAGCTGGAAAGTGAATCCTTAGTTTCTGTCGATACAGAACGGGTGGAGCGGGTGCATATCGCTATTCCGAACCTCCTAGAGTGACTTATCGTTATATCAAACGATTGCGAGAGCTGGAAAGTGAATCCTTAGTTTCTGTCGATACAGAATGTGTGGAGCGGGTGAATATCGCGATTCCGAACCTCCTGGTTTGATTTATCGGTATATCGAACTTTTGCGAGGGCTGGGAAGTGAATCCTTAGGTTCTGTCCATACAGAACGGGTGGAGCGGGTGCATATCGCTATTCCTCGCCTCCTAGAGTGATTTATCGATAGTCTCAACGATTGCGAGGGCTGGAAAGTGAATCCTTAGGTCCTGTCTATACAGAACGATTGGAAATGGTGAAAATCGCAATTCCGAGCCTCCTCGAGTGACTTATCGTTATATCGCACGATTGCGAGGTCTGGAAAGTGAATTCTTACCTTCTGTCGATACAGAACGTGTGGAAAGGGGGAATATCGCGATTCCGAGCCTCCTAGAGTGACTTATCGTTATATCGCACGATTGCGAGTGGTGGAAGGTGAATCCTTAGCTTCTGTCAATACGGAACGTGTGGAGCGGGGGAATATCGCGATTCCGAGCCTCCTAGAGTGACTTATCGTTATATCGTACGATTGCGTGGGCTGGAAAGTCAATTCTTACCTCCTGTCGATACAGAACGTGTGGAACGGGTGAATATCGCGATTCCGTTCCTCCTAGAGTGACTTATCGTTATATCCAACGATTGCGAGGGCTGGAAAGTGAATCCTTAGCTCGTGTCGATACAGAACGTGTGGAGCGGGTGAATATCGCCATTCCGTTCCTCCTAGAGTGACTTATCGTTATATCCAACGATTGCGAGGGCTGGAAAGTGAATCCTTAGCTCCTGTCGATACAGAACGCGTGGAACGGGTGAATTTCGCCATTCCTAGCCTCCTAGAGTGATTTATCGATAGTCCGATCGATTGCGTGGGCTGGAAAGTGAATCCTCAGCATCTGTCGATACAGAACGTGTGGAAAGGGGGAATATCGCGATTCCGAGCCTCCTAGAGTGACTTATCGTTATATCGCACGATTGCGAGTGGTGGAAGGTGAATCCTTAGCTTCTGTCAATACGGAACGTGTGGAGCGGGGGAATATCGCGATTCCGAGCCTCCTAGAGTGACTTATCGTTATATCGTACGATTGCGTGGGCTGGAAAGTCAATTCTTACCTCCTGTCGATACAGAACGTGTGGAACGGGTGAATATCGCGATTCCGTTCCTCCTAGAGTGACTTATCGTTATATCCAACGATTGCGAGGGCTGGAAAGTGAATCCTTAGCTCGTGTCGATACAGAACGTGTGGAGCGGGTGAATATCGCCATTCCGTTCCTCCTAGAGTGACTTATCGTTATATCCAACGATTGCGAGGGCTGGAAAGTGAATCCTTAGCTCCTGTCGATACAGAACGCGTGGAACGGGTGAATTTCGCCATTCCTAGCCTCCTAGAGTGATTTATCGATAGTCCGATCGATTGCGTGGGCTGGAAAGTGAATCCTCAGCATCTGTCGATACAGAACGATTGGGAAGGGTGAAAATCGCAATTCCGAGCCTCCTCGAGTGACTTATCGTTATATCGCACGATTGCGAGGGCTGGAAAGTGAATTCTTACCTTCTGTCGATACAGAATGTGTGGAACGGGTGAATATCGCGATTCCGAACCTCCTGGTTTGATTTATCGGTATATCGAACTTTTGCGAGGGCTGGGAAGTGAATCCTTAGGTTCTGTCGATACAGAACGGGTGGAGCGGGTGCATATCGCTATTCCTCGCCTCCTAGAGTGATTTATCGATAGTCTCAACGATTGCGAGGGCTGGAAAGTGAATCCTTGGGTCCTGTCTATACAGAACGATTGGAAATGGTGAAAATCGCAATTCCGAGCCTCCTCGAGTGACTTATCGTTATATCGCACGATTGCGAGGTCTGGAAAGTGAATTCTTACCTTCTGTCGATACAGAACGTGTGGAAAGGGTGAATATCGCGATTCCGACCATCCTAGAGTGATTTATCGTTAGAACGAACGATTGCGAGTGGTGGAAGGTGAATCCTTAGCTTCTGTCAATACGGAACGTGTGGAGCGGGGGAATATCGCGAATCCGAGCCTCCTAGAGTGACTTATCGTTATATCGTACGATTGCGTGGGCTGGAAAGTCAATTCTTACCTCCTGTCGATACAGAACGTGTGGAACGGGTGAATATCGAGATTCCGTTCCTCCTAGAGTGACTTATCGTTATATCCAACGATTGCGAGGGCTGGAAAGTGAATCCTTAGCTCGTGTCGATACAGAACGTGTGGAGCGGGTGAATATCGCCATTCCGTTCCTCCTAGAGTGACTTATCGTTATATCCAACGATTGCGAGGGCTGGAAAGTGAATCCTTAGCTCCTGTCGATACAGAACGTGTGGAACGGGTGAATTTCGCCATTCCTAGCCTCCTAGAGTGATTTATCGATAGTCCGATCGATTGCGTGGGCTGGAAAGTGGATCCTTACCTTCAGTCGATATAGAAAGATTGGAAATGGTGAATATCGCGATTCAAGCCCCCACGAGTGATTTATCGATGCATCGCACGATTGCGAGGGCTGGAAAGTGAATTCTTACCTTCTGTGGATACAGAACGTGTGGAACGGGTGAATATCGCGATTCCGATCCTCCTAGGGTGACTTATCGTTATATCAAACGATTGCGAGAGCTGGAAAGTGAATCCTTAGTTTCTGTCGATACAGAACGGGTGGAGCGGGTGCATATCGCTATTCCGAGCCTCCTAGAGTGATTTATCGATAGTCTCAACGATTGCGAGGGCTGGAAGGTGAATCCTTAGATCCTGTCTATACAGAACGATTGGAAATGGTGAAAATCGCAATTCCGAGCCCCCACGAGTGATTTATCGATGCATCGAAAGATTGCGAGGGCTGGGAAGTTAATCCTTAGCATCTGTCGATACAGAACGGGTGGAGCGGGTGCATATCGCTATTCCGAGCCTCCTAGAGTGATTTATCGATAGTCTCAACGATTGCGAGGGCTGGAAAGTGAATCTTTAGCTCCTGCCTATACAGAACGATTGGAAATGGTGAAAATCGCAATTCCGAGCCTCCTCGAGTGACTTATCGTTATATCGCACGATTGCGAGGGCTGGAAAGTGAATTCTTACCTCCTGTGGATACAGAACGTGTGGAACGGGTGAATATCACGAGTCCGATCCTCCTAGAGTGACTTATCGTTTTATCAAACGATTGCGAGGGGTTGAACGTAAATCCTTAGCTTCTGTCGATACAGCACGATCGGAAAGTGTGAATATCGCGAGTCCGAGCCTCCTAGTTTGACTTATCGTTATATCGAACGATTGCGATGGCTGGGAAGTGAATCCTTACCTTCTGTCGATACAGAACGTGTGGAAAGGGTGAATATCGCGATTCCGACCATCCTAGAGTGATTTATCGATAGACCGAATGATTGCGAGGGCTGGGAAGTGAATCCTTAGCTTCTGTCGATACAGCACGATCGGAAAGGGTGAATATCGCGAGTCCGAGCCTCCTAGTTTGATTTATCGTTATATCGAACGATTGCGATGGCTGGACGGTGGATATTTAACTTCTGTCGGTACAAAACGATTGGAAAAAATGAATCTCGCGATTCCGAGCCTCCTAGATTGATTTATACTTGAATCGAACGATTCCGAGGGCTGGAATGTGAATTCATACCAACCGTCCATACAGAACGTGTGGAACGGGTGAATATCGCGAGTCCGGGCCTCCTAGTTTGATTTATCATTATATCGAACGATTGCGAGAGCTGGAAAGTGAATCCTTAGTTTCTGTCGATACAGACCGTGTGGAGCGGGTGCATATCGCGATTCCGAGCCTCCTAGAGTGATTTATCGATAGATTGAACGATTGCGAGGGCAGGAAAGTGAATTCATACCTACCGTCGCTACAGAACGTGTGGAACGGGCGAATATCGAGAGTCCAGGCCTCCTAGTTTGTTTTATCGTTATATCGAACGATTGCGAGAGCTGGAAACTGAATCCTTAGTTTCTGTCGATACAGAACGGGTGGAGCGGGTGCATATCGCTATTCCGAGCCTCCTAGAGTGATTTATCGATAGTCTCAACGATTGCGAGGGCTGGAAAGTGAATCCTTAGCTCCTGTCTATACAGAACGATTGGAAATGGTGAATATCGCGATTCCGAGCCCCCACGAGTGATTTATCGATGCACCGAACGATTGCGTGGGCTGGAAAGTGAATCCTCAGCATCTGTCGATACAGAACGATTGGGAAGGGTGAAAATCGCAATTCCGAGCCTCCTCGAGTGACTTATCGTTATATCGCACGATTGCGAGGGCTGGAAAGTGAATTCTTACCTTCTGTGGATACAGAACGTGTGGAACGGGTGAATATCGCGATTCCGATCCTCCTAGAGTGACTAATCGTTATATCAAACGATTGCGAGAGCTGGAAAGTGAATCCTTAGTTTCTGTCGATACAGAACGGGTGGAGCGGGTGCATATCGCTATTCCGAGCCTCCTAGAGTGATTTATCGATAGTCTCAACGATTGCGAGGGCTGGAAAGTGAATCCTCAGCATCTGTCGATACAGAACGATTGGGAAGGGTGAAAATCGCAATTCCGAGCCTCCTCGAGTGACTTATCGTTATATCGCACGATTGCGAGGGCTGGAAAGTGAATTCTTACCTTCTGTGGATACAGAACGTGTGGAACGGGTGAATATCGCGATTCCGATCCTCCTAGAGTGACTTATCGTTATATCAAACGATTGCGAGAGCTGGAAAGTGAATCCTTAGTTTCTGTCGATACAGAACGGGTGGAGCGGGTGCATATCGCTATTCCGAGCCTCCTAGAGTGACTTATCGATAGTCTCAACGATTGCGAGGGCTGGAAAGTGAATCCTTAGATCCTGTCTATACAGAACGATTGGAAATGGTGAAAATCGCAATTCCGAGCCTCCTCGAGTGACTTATCGTTATATCGCACGATTGCGAGGGCTGGAAAGTGAATTCTTACCTTCTGTCGATACAGAATGTGTGGAACGGGTGAATATCGCGATTCCGAACCTCCTGGTTTGATTTATCGGTATATCGAACTTTTGCGAGGGCTGGGAAGTGAATCCTTAGGTTCTGTCGATACAGAACGGGTGGAGCGGGTGCATATCGCTATTCCTCGCCTCCTAGAGTGATTTATCGATAGTCTCAACGATTGCGAGGGCTGGAAAGTGAATCCTTAGATCCTGTCTATACAGAACGATTGGAAATGGCGAAAATCGCAATTCCGAGCCTCCTCGAGTGACTTATCGTTATATCGCACGATTGCGAGGGCTGGAAAGTGAATTCTTACCTTCTGTGGATACAGAACGTGTGGAACGGGTGAATATCGCGATTCCGATCCTCCTAGAGTGACTAATCGTTATATCAAACGATTGCGAGAGCTGGAAAGTGAATCCTTAGTTTCTGTCGATACAGAACGGGTGGAGCGGGTGCATATCGCTATTCCGAGCCTCCTAGAGTGATTTATCGATAGTCTCAACGATTGCGAGGGCTGGAAAGTGAATCCTCAGCATCTGTCGATACAGAACGATTGGGAAGGGTGAAAATCGCAATTCCGAGCCTCCTCGAGTGACTTATCGCTATATCGCACGATTGCGAGGGCTGGAAAGTGAATTCTTACCTTCTGTGGATACAGAACGTGTGGAACGGGTGAATATCGCGATTCCGATCCTCCTAGAGTGACTTATCGTTATATCAAACGATTGCGAGAGCTGGAAAGTGAATCCTTAGTTTCTGTCGATACAGAACGGGTGGAGCGGGTGCATATCGCTATTCCGAGCCTCCTAGAGTGACTTATCGATAGTCTCAACGATTGCGAGGGCTGGAAAGTGAATCCTTAGATCCTGTCTATACAGAACGATTGGAAATGGTGAAAATCGCAATTCCGAGCCTCCTCGAGTGACTTATCGTTATATCGCACGATTGCGAGGGCTGGAAAGTGAATTCTTACCTTCTGTCGATACAGAATGTGTGGAACGGGTGAATATCGCGATTCCGAACCTCCTGGTTTGATTTATCGGTATATCGAACTTTTGCGAGGGCTGGGAAGTGAATCCTTAGGTTCTGTCGATACAGAACGGGTGGAGCGGGTGCATATCGCTATTCCTCGCCTCCTAGAGTGATTTATCGATAGTCTCAACGATTGCGAGGGCTGGAAAGTGAATCCTTAGATCCTGTCTATACAGAACGATTGGAAATGGTGAAAATCGCAATTCCGACCCTCCTCGAGTGACTTATCGTTATATCGCACGATTGCGAGGGCTGGAAAGTGAATTCTTACCTTCTGTCGATACAGAACGTGTGGAAAGGGTGAATATCGCGATTCCGACCATCCTAGAGTGATTTATCGTTAGAACGAACGATTGCGAGTGGTGGAAGGTGAATCCTTAGCTTCTGTCAATACGGAACGTGTGGAGCGGGGGAATATCGCGATTCCGAGCCTCCTAGAGTGACTTATCGTTATATCGTACGATTGCGTGGGCTGGAAAGTCAATTCTTACCTCGTGTCGATACAGAACGTGTGGAACGGGTGAATATCGCGATTCCGTTCCTCCTAGAGTGACTTATCGTTATATCCAACGATTGCGAGGGCTGGAAAGTGAATCCTTAGCTCGTGTCGATACAGAACGTGTGGAGCGGGTGAATATCGCCATTCCGTTCCTCCTAGAGTGTCTTATCGTTATATCCAACGATTGCGAGGGCTGGAAAGTGAATCCTTAGCTCCTGTCGATACAGAACGTGTGGAACGGGTGAATTTCGCCATTCCTAGCCTCCTAGAGTGATTTATCGATAGTCCGATCGATTGCGTGGGCTGGAAAGTGGATCCTTACCTTCAGTCGATATAGAAAGATTGGAAATGGTGAATATCGCGATTCAAGCCCCCACGAGTGATTTATCGATGCATGGAACGATTGCGGGGGCTGGAAAGTGGATGCTTACCTTCAGTCGATACAGAACGATTGGAAATGGTGAATATCGCGATTCCGAGCCCCCACGAGTGATTTATCGATGCATCGAAAGATTGCGAGGGCTGGAAAGTGAATCCTTAGCATCTGTCGATACAGAACGATTGGGAAGGGTGAATATTGCAATTCCGAGCCTCCTAGAGTGACTTATCCTTATATCGAACGATGCCGAGGGCTGGAATGTGAATTCATACCTTCCGTCGATACAGAACGTGTGGAACGGGTGAATATCGCAATTCCGAGCCTCCTAGTTTGTTTTATCGTTATATCGAACGATTGCGAGGGCTGGGAAGTGAATCCTTAGCATCTGTCGATACCGAACGATTGGGAAGGGTGAATATCGCAATTCCGAGCCTCCTAGAGTGACTTATCCTTATATCGAACGATGCCGAGGGCTGGAATGTGAATTCATACCTTCCGTCGATACAGAACGTGTGGAACGGGTGAATATCGCAATTCCGAGCCTCCTAGTTTGATTTATCGTTATATCGAACGATTGCGAGGGCTGGAAAGTTAATCCATAGCTCCTGTTGATACAGAACGTGTGGAGCGGGTGAATATCGCTAGTCCGAGCCTCCTAGAGTGATTTATCGATAGTCTCAACGATTGCGAGGGCTGGAAAGTGAATCTTTAGCTCCTGTCTATACAGAACGATTGGAAATGGTGAATATCGCGAGTCCGGGCCTCCTAGTTTGATTTATCATTATATCGAACGATTGCGAGAGCTGGAAAGTGAATCCTTAGTTTCTGTCGATACAGACCGTGTGGAGCGGGTGCATATCGCGATTCCGAGCCTCCTAGAGTGATTTATCGATAGATTGAACGATTGCGAGGGCAGGAAAGTGAATTCATACCTAGCGTCGCTACAGAACGTGTGGAACGGGCGAATATCGAGAGTCCGGGCCTCCTAGTTTGTTTTATCGTTATATCGAACGATAGCGAGAGCTGGAAACTGAACCCTTAGTTTCTGTCGATACAGAACGGGTGGAGCGGGTGCATATCGCTATTCCGAGCCTCCTAGAGTTATTTATCGATAGTCTCAACGATTGCGAGGGCTGGAAAGTGAATCCTTAGCTCCTGTCTATACAGAACGATTGGAAATGGTGAATATCGCGATTCCGAGCCCCCACGAGTGATTTATCGATGCATCGAAAGATTGCGAGGGCTGGAAAGTGAATCCTTAGCATCTGTCGATACAGAACGATTGGGAAGGGTGAATATCGCAATTCCGAGCCTCCTAGAGTGACTTATTGTTATATCCAACGATTGCGAGGGCTGGAAAGTGAATCCTTAGCTTCTGTCGATACAGCACGATCGGAAAGTGTGAATATCGCGAGTCCGAGCCTCCTAGTTTGATTTATCGTTATATCGAACGATTGCGGGAGCTGCAAAGTGAATCCTTAGTTTCTGTCGATGCAGAACGTGTGGAGCGGGTGCATATCGCTATTCCGAGCCTCCTAGAGTGATTTATCGATAGTCTCAACGATTGCGAGGGCTGGAAAGTGAATTCTTACGTTCTGTGGATACAGACCGTGTGGAGCAGGTGAAAATGCGATTCCGAGCCTCCTAGAGTGATTTATCGATAGAACGAACGATTGCGAGTGGTGGAAGGTGAATCCTTAGCTTCTGTCGATACGGAACGTGTGGAGCGGGTGCATATCGCGATTCCGAGCCTCCTAGAGTGATTTATTGATAGATTGAACGATTGCGACGGCAGGAAAGTGAATACATAGGTTCTGTCGATACAGAACGTGTGGAGCGGGTGCATATCGCTATTCCGAGCCTCCTAGAGTGATTTATCGATAGTCTCAACGATTGCGAGGGCTGGAAAGTGAATTCTTACGTTCTGTGGATACAGAACGTGTGGAACGGGTGAATATCGCGATTCCGAGCATCCTAGAGTGATTTATCGATAGACCGAACGTTTGCGAGGGCTGGGAAGTGAATCCTTACCTTCTGTCGATACAGACCGTGTGGAGCAGGTGAAAATGCGATTCCGAGCCTCCTAGAGTGAGTTATCGATAGTCCGATCGATTGCGTGGGCTGGAAAGTGGATGCTTACCTTCAGTCGATACAGAACGATTGGAAATGGTGAATATCGCGATTCCGAGCCCCCACGAGTGATTTATCGATGCATCGAACGATTGCGAGGGCTGGAAAGTGAATCCTTAGGTCCTGTCTATACAGAACGATTGGAAATGGTGAAAATCGCAATTCCGAGCCTCCTCGAGTGACTTATCGTTATATCGCACGATTGCGAGGTCTGGAAAGTGAATTCTTACCTTCTGTCAATACGGAACGTGTGGAGCGGGGGAATATCGCGATTCCGAGCCTCCTAGAGTGACTTATCGTTATATCGTACGATTGCGTGGGCTGGAAAGTCAATTCTTACCTCCTGTCGATACAGAACGTGTGGAACGGGTGAATATCGCGATTCCGTTCCTCCTAGAGTGACTTATCGTTATATCCAACGATTGCGAGGGCTGGAAAGTGAATCCTTAGCTCGTGTCGATACAGAACGTGTGGAGCGGGTGAATATCGCCATTCCGTTCCTCCTAGAGTGACTTATCGTTATATCCAACGATTGCGAGGGCTGGAAAGTGAATCCTTAGCTCCTGTCGATACAGAACGTGTGGAACGGGTGAATTTCGCCATTCCTAGCCTCCTAGAGTGATTTATCGATAGTCCGATCGATTGCGTGGGCTGGAAAGTGGATCCTTACCTTCAGTCGATATAGAAAGATTGGAAATGGTGAATATCGCGATTCAAGCCCCCACGAGTGATTTATCGATGCATCGAACGATTGCGGGGGCTGGAAAGTGGATGCTTACCTTCAGTCGATACAGAACGATTGGAAATGGTGAATATCGCGATTCCGAGCCCCCACGAGTGATTTATCGATGCATCGAAAGATTGCGAGGGCTGGAAAGTGAATCCTTAGCATCTGTCGATACAGAACGATTGGGAAGGGTGAATATCGCAATTCCGAGCCTCCTAGAGTGACTTATCCTTATATCGAACGATGCCGAGGGCTGGAATGTGAATTCATACCTTCCGTCGATACAGAACGTGTGGAACGGGTGAATATCGCAATTCCGAGCCTCCTAGTTTGATTTATCGTTATATCGAACGATTGCGAGGGCTGGGAAGTGAATCCTTAGCATCTGTCGATACCGAACGATTGGGAAGGGTGAATATCGCAATTCCGAGCCTCCTAGAGTGACTTATCCTTATATCGAACGATGCCGAGGGCTGGAATGTGAATTCATACCTTCCGTCGATACAGAACGTGTGGAACGGGTGAATATCGCAATTCCGAGCCTCCTAGTTTGATTTATCGTTATATCGAACGATTGCGAGGGCTGGAAAGTTAATCCATAGCTCCTGTTGATACAGAACGTTTGGAGCGGGTGAATATCGCTAGTCCGAGCCTCCTAGAGTGATTTATCGATAGTCTCAACGATTGCGAGGGCTGGAAAGTGAATCTTTAGCTCCTGTCTATACAGAACGATTGGAAATGGTGAATATCGCGATTCCGAGCCCCCACGAGTGATTTATCAATGCATCGAAAGATTGCGAGGGCTGGGAAGTTAATCCTTAGCATCTGTCGATACAGAACGGGTGGAGCGGGTGCATATCGCTATTCCGAGCCTCCTAGAGTGATTTATCGATAGTCTCAACGATTGCGAGGGCTGGAAAGTGAATCTTTAGCTCCTGTCTATACAGAACGATTGGAAATGGTGAAAATCGCAATTCCGAGCCTCCTCGAGTGACTTATCGTTATATCGCACGATTGCGAGGGCTGGAAAGTGAATTCTTACCTCCTGTGGATACAGAACGTGTGGAACGGGTGAATATCGCGAGTCCGATCCTCCTAGAGTGACTTATCGTTTTATCAAACGATTGCGAGGGGTTGAACGTAAATCCTTAGCTTCTGTCGATACAGCACGATCGGAAAGTGTGAATATCGCGATTCCGACCATCCTAGAGTGATTTATCGATAGACCGAACGATTGCGAGGGCTGGAAAGTGAATCTTTAGCTCCTGTCTATACAGAACGATTGGAAATGGTGAAAATCGCAATTCCGAGCCTCCTCGAGTGACTTATCGTTATATCGCACGATTGCGAGGGCTGGAAAGTGAATTCTTACCTCCTGTGGATACAGAACGTGTGGAAAGGGTGAATATCGCGATTCCGACCATCCTAGAGTGATTTATCGATAGAACGAACGATTGCGAGTGGTGGAAGGTGAATCCTTAGCTTCTGTCGATACGGAACGTGTGGAGCGGGTGCATATCGCGATTCCGAGCCTCCTAGAGTGATTTATTGATAGATTGAACGATTGCGACGGCAGGAAAGTGAATACATAGGTTCTGTCGATACAGAACGTGTGGAACGGGTGTGTTTCGCGATTCCGAGCCTCCTAGAGTGATTTATCGATAGTCCGATCGATTGCGTGGGCTGGAAAGTGGATGCTTACCTTCAGTCGATACAGAACGATTGGAAATGGTGAATATCGCGATTCCGAGCCCCCACGAGTGATTTATCGATGCATCGAACGATTGCGAGGGCTGGAAAGTGAATCCTTAGCATCTGTCGATACAGAACGATTGGTAAGGGTGAATATCGCAATTCCGAGCCTCCTAGAGTGATTTATCGTTATATCGAACGATTGCGAGGGCAGGAAAGTGAATACATAGGTTCTGTCGATACAGAACGTGTGGAACGGGTGTGTTTCGCGATTCCGAGCCTCCTAGATTGATTTATCGATAGACCGAACGATTGCGAGGGCTGGAAAGTGAATCCTTAGCATCTGTCGATACAGAACGATTGGGAAGGGTGAATATCGCAATTCCCAGCCTCCTTCAGTGATTTATCCTTATATCGAACGATTCCGAGGGCTGGAATGTGAATTCATACCTACCGTCGATACAGAACGTGTGGATCGGGTGAATATCGCAATTCCGAGCCTCCTAGAGTGATTTATCGTTATATCGAACAATTGCGAGAGCTGGAAACTGAATCCTTAGTTTCTGTCGATACAGAACGGGTGGAGCGGGTGCATATCGCTATTCCGAGCCTCCTAGAGTGATTTATCGATAGTCTCAACGATTGCGAGGGCTGGAAAGTGAATCCTTAGCTCCTGTCTATACAGAACGATTGGAAATGGTGAATATCGCGATTCCGAGCCCCCACGAGTGATTTATCGATGCACCGAACGATTGCGTGGGCTGGAAAGTGAATCCTCAGCATCTGTCGATACAGAACGATTGGGAAGGGTGAATATCGCAATTCCCAGCCTCCTTCAGTGATTTATCCTTATATCGAACGATTCCGAGGGCTGGAATGTGAATTCATACATACCGTCGATACAGAACGTGTGGATCGGGTGAATATCGCAATTCCGAGCCTCCTAGAGTGATTTATCGTTATATCGAACAATTGCGAGAGCTGGAAACTGAATCCTTAGTTTCTGTCGATACAGAACGGGTGGAGCGGGTGCATATCGCTATTCCGAGCCTCCTAGAGTGATTTATCGATAGTCTCAACGATTGCGAGGGCTGGAAAGTGAATCCTTAGATCCTGTCTATACCGAACGATTGGAAATGGTGAAAATCGCAATTCCGAGCCTCCTCGAGTGACTTATCGTTATATCGCACGATTGCGAGGGCTGGAAAGTGAATTCTTACCTTCTGTCGATACAGAATGTGTGGAACGGGTGAATATCGCGATTCCGAACCTCCTGGTTTGATTTATCGGTATATCGAACTTTTGCGAGGGCTGGGAAGTGAATCCTTAGGTTCTGTCGATACAGAACGGGTGGAGCGGGTGCATATCGCTATTCCGAGCCTCCTAGAGTGATTTATCGATAGTCTCAACGATTGCGAGGGCTGGAAAGTGAATCCTTAGATCCTGTCTATACAGAACGATTGGAAATGGTGAAAATCGCAATTCCGAGCCTCCTCGAGTGACTTATCGTTATATCGCACGATTACGAGGGCTGGAAAGTGAATTCTTACCTTCTGTCGATACAGAACGTGTGGAAAGGGTGAATATCGCGATTCCGACCATCCTAGAGTGATTTATCGTTAGAACGAACGATTGCGAGTGGTGGAAGGTGAATCCTTAGCTTCTGTCGATACAGAGCGTGTGGAACGGGTGAATTTCGCCATTCCGTTCCTCCTAGAGTGACTTATCGTTATATCCAACGATTGCGAGGGCTGGAAAGTGAATCCTTAGCTCCTGTCGATACAGAGCGTGTGGAACGGGTGAATTTCGCCATTCATAGCCTCCTAGAGTGATTTATCGATAGTCCGATCGATTGCGTGGGCTGGAAAGTGGATCCTTACCTTCAGTCGATATAGAAAGATTGGAAATGGTGAATGTCGCGATTCAAGCCCCCACGAGTGATTTATCGATGCATCGAACGATTGCGCGGGCTGGAAAGTGGATGCTTACCTTCCGTCGATACAGAACGATTGGAAATGGTGAATATCGCGATTCCGAGACCCCACGAGTGATTTATCGATGCATCGTAAGATTCCGAGGGCTGGAAAGTGAATCCTTAGCATCTGTCGATACAGAACGATTGGGAAGGGTGAATATCGCAATTCCGAGCATCCTAGAGTGACTTATCCTTATATCGAACGATGCCGAGGGCTGGAATGTGAATTCATACCTTCCGTCGATACAGAACGTGTGGAACGGGTGAATATCGCAATTCCGAGCCTCCTAGTTTGATTTATCGTTATATCGAACGATTGCGAGGGCTGGAAAGTTAATCCATAGCTCCTGTTGATACAGAACGTGTGGAACGGGTGAATATCGCAATTCCGAGCCTCCTAGTTTGATTTATCGTTATATCGAACGATTGCGAGGCCTGGAAAGTGAATCCTTAGCTCCTGTCTATACAGAACGATTGGAAATGGTGAATATCGCGATTCCGAGCCCCCACGTGTGATTTATCGATGCACCAAACGATTGCGAGGGCTGGAAAGTGAATCCTTAGCATCTGTCGATACAGAACGATTGGGAAGGGTGAATATCGCAATTCCGAGCCTCCTAGAGTGATTTATCGTTATATCGAACGATTGCGAGAGCTGGAAAGTGAATCCTTAGCTTCTGTCGATACAGAACGGGTGGAGCGGGTGCATATCGCTATTCCGAGCCTCCTAGAGTGATTTATCGATAGTCTCAACGATTGCGAGGGCTGGAAAGTGAATCTTTAGCTCCTGTCTATACAGAACGATTGGAAATGGTGAAAATCGCAATTCCGAGCCTCCTCGAGTGACTTATCGTTATATCGCACGATTGCGAGGGCTGGAAAGTGAATTCTTACCTCCTGTGGATACAGAACGTGTGGAACGGGTGAATATCGCGAGTCCGATCCTCCTAGAGTGACTTATCGTTTTATCAAACGATTGCGAGGGGTTGAACGTAAATCCTTAGCTTCTGTCGATACAGCACGATCGGAAAGTGTGAATATCGCGAGTCCGAGCCTCCTAGTTTGACTTATCGTTATATCGAACGATTGCGATGGCTGGGAAGTGAATCCTTACCTTCTGTCGATACAGAACGTGTGGAAAGGGTGAATATCGCGATTCCGACCATCCTAGAGTGATTTATCGATAGACCGAACGATTGCGAGGGCTGGGAAGTGAATCCTTAGCTTCTGTCGATACAGCACGATCGGAAAGGGTGAATATCGCGAGTCCGAGCCTCCTAGTTTGATTTATCGTTATATCGAACGATTGCGATGGCTGGACGGTGGATATTTAACTTCTGTCGGTACAAAACGATTGGAAAAAATGAATCTCGCGATTCCGAGCCTCCTAGATTGATTTATACTTTAATCGAACGATTCCGAGGGCTGGAATGTGAATTCATACCAACCGTCCATACAGAACGTGTGGAACGGGTGAATATCGCGAGTCCGGGCCTCCTAGTTTGATTTATCATTATATCGAACGATTGCGAGAGCTGGAAAGTGAATCCTTAGTTTCTGTCGATACAGACCGTGTGGAGCGGGTGCATATCGCGATTCCGAGCCTCCTAGAGTGATTTATCGATAGATTGAACGATTGCGAGGGCAGGAAAGTGAATTCATACCTACCGTCGCTACAGAACGTGTGGAACGGGTGAATATCGCGATTCCGATCCTCCTAGAGTGACTTATCGTTATATCAAACGATTGCGAGAGCTGGAAAGTGAATCCTTAGTTTCTGTCTATACAGAACGATTGGGAAGGGTGAAAATCGCAATTCCGAGCCTCCTCGAGTGACTTATCGTTATATCGCACGATTGCGAGGGCTGGAAAGTGAATTCTTACCTTCTGTGGATACAGAACGTGTGGAACGGGTGAATATCGCGATTCCGATCCTCCTAGAGTGACTTATCGTTATATCAAACGATTGCGAGAGCTGGAAAGTGAATCCTTAGTTTCTGTCGATACAGAACGGGTGGAGCGGGTGCATATCGCTATTCCGAGCCTCCTAGAGTGACTTATCGATAGTCTCAACGATTGCGAGGGCTGGAAGGTGAATCCTTAGATCCTGTCTATACAGAACGATTGGAAATGGTGAATATCGCGATTCCGACCATCCTAGAGTGATTTATCGATAGAACGAACGATTGCGAGTGGAGGAAGGTGAATCCTTAGCTTCTGTCAATACGGAACGTGTGGAGCGGGGGAATATCACGATTCCGAGCCTCCTAGAGTGACTTATCGTTATATCGCACGATTGCGTGGGCTGGAAAGTCAATTCTTACCTCCTGTCGATACAGAACGTGTGGAACGGGTGAATATCGCGATTCCGTTCCTCCTAGAGTGACTTATCGTTATATCCAACGATTGCGAGGGCTGGAAAGTGAATCCTTAGCTTCTGTCGATACAGCACGATCGGAAAGTGTGAATATCGCGAGTCCGAGCCTCCTAGTTTGATTTATCGTTATATCGAACGATTGCGAGGGCTGGGAAGTGAATCCCTACCTTCTGTCGCTACAGAACGTGTGGAACGGGTGAATATCGCGATTCCGATCCTCCTAGAGTGACTTATCGTTATATCAAACGATTGCGAGAGCTGGAAAGTGAATCCTTAGTTTCTGTCGATACAGAACGATTGGGAAGGGTGAAAATCGCAATTCCGAGCCTCCTCGAGTGACTTATCGTTATATCGCACGATTGCGAGGGCTGGAAAGTGAATTCATACCTACCGTCGCTACAGAACGTGTGGAACGGGTGAATATCGCGATTCCGATCCTCCTAGAGTGACTTATCGTTATATCAAACGATTGCGAGAGCTGGAAAGTGAATCCTTAGTTTCTGTCGATACAGAACGATTGGGAAGGGTGAAAATCGCAATTCCGAGCCTCCTCGAGTGACTTATCGTTATATCGCACGATTGCGAGGGCTGGAAAGTGAATTCTTACCTTCTGTGGATACAGAACGTGTGGAACGGGTGAATATCGCGATTCCGATCCTCCTAGAGTGACTTATCGTTATATCAAACGATTGCGAGAGCTGGAAAGTGAATCCTTAGTTTCTGTCGATACAGAACGGGTGGAGCGGGTGCATATCGCTATTCCGAGCCTCCTAGAGTGACTTATCGATAGTCTCAACGATTGCGAGGGCTGGAAGGTGAATCCTTAGATCCTGTCTATACAGAACGATTGGAAATGGTGAATATCGCGATTCCGACCATCCTAGAGTGATTTATCGATAGAACGAACGATTGCGAGTGGTGGAAGGTGAATCCTTAGCTTCTGTCAATACGGAACGTGTGGAGCGGGGGAATATCACGATTCCGAGCCTCCTAGAGTGACTTATCGTTATATCGCACGATTGCGTGGGCTGGAAAGTCAATTCTTACCTCCTGTCGATACAGAACGTGTGGAACGGGTGAATATCGCGATTCCGATCCTCCTAGAGTGACTTATCGTTATATCAAACGATTGCGAGAGCTGGAAAGTGAATCCTTAGTTTCTGTCGATACAGAACGGGTGGAGCGGGTGCATATCGCTATTCCGAGCCTCCTAGAGTGACTTATCGATAGTCTCAACGATTGCGAGGGCTGGAAGGTGAATCCTTAGATCCTGTCTATACAGAACGATTGGAAATGGTGAATATCGCGATTCCGACCATCCTAGAGTGATTTATCGATAGAACGAACGATTGCGAGTGGTGGAAGGTGAATCCTTAGCTTCTGTCGATACGGAACGTGTGGAGCGGGTGCATATCGCGATTCCGAGCCTCCTAGAGTGATTTATTGATAGATTGAACGATTGCGACGGCAGGAAAGTGAATACATAGGTTCTGTCGATACAGAACGTGTGGAACGGGTGTGTTTCGCGATTCCGAGCCTCCTAGAGTGATTTATCAATAGTCCGATCGATTGCGTGGGCTGGAAAGTGGATGCTTACCTTCAGTCGATACAGAACGATTGGAAATGGTGAATATCGCGATTCCGAGCCCCCACGAGTGATTTATCGATGCATCGAACGATTGCGAGGGCTGGAAAGTGAATCCTTAGCATCTGTCGATACAGAACGATTGGTAAGGGTGAATATCGCAATTCCGAGCCTCCTAGAGTGATTTATCGTTATATCGAACGATTGCGAGGGCAGGAAAGTGAATACATAGGTTCTGTCGATACAGAACGTGTGGAACGGGTGTGTTTCGCGATTCCGAGCCTCCTAGATTGATTTATCGATAGACCGAACGATTGCGAGGGCTGGAAAGTGAATCCTTAGCATCTGTCGATACAGAACGATTGGGAAGGGTGAATATCGCAATTCCCAGCCTCCTTCAGTGATTTATCCTTATATCGAACGATTCCGAGGGCTGGAATGTGAATTCATACCTACCGTCGATACAGAACGTGTGGATCGGGTGAATATCGCAATTCCGAGCCTCCTAGAGTGATTTATCGTTATATCGAACAATTGCGAGAGCTGGAAACTGAATCCTTAGTTTCTGTCGATACAGAACGGGTGGAGCGGGTGCATATCGCTATTCCGAGCCTCCTAGAGTGATTTATCGATAGTCTCGACGATTGCGATGGCTGGAAAGTGAATCCTCAGCATCTGTCGATACAGAACGATTGGGAAGGGTGAAAATCGCAATTCCGAGCCTCCTCGAGTGACTTATCGTTATATCGCACGATTGCGAGGGCTGGAAAGTGAATTCTTACCTTCTGTGGATACAGAACGTGTGGAACGGGTGAATATCGCGATTCCGATCCTCCTAGAGTGACTTATCGTTATATCGAACGATTGCGAGGGCTGGGAAGTGAATCCTTAGCATCTGTCGATACCGAACGATTGGGAAGGGTGAATATCGCAATTCCGAGCCTCCTAGAGTGACTTATCCTTATATCGAACGATGCCGAGGGCTGGAATGTGAATTCATACCTTCCGTCGATACAGAACGTGTGGAACGGGTGAATATCGCAATTCCGAGCCTCCTAGTTTGATTTATCGTTATATCGAACGATTGCGAGGGCTGGAAAGTTAATCCATAGCTCCTGTTGATACAGAACGTGTGGAGCGGGTGAATATCGCTAGTCCGAGCCTCCTAGAGTGATTTATCGATAGAATCAACGATTGCGAGGCCTGGAAAGTGAATCCTTAGCTCCTGTCTATACAGAACGATTGGAAATGGTGAATATCGCGATTCCGAGCCCCCACGAGTGATTTATCGATGCACCAAACGATTGCGAGGGCTGGAAAGTGAATCCTTAGCATCTGTCGATACAGAACGATTGGGAAGGGTGAATATCGCAATTCCGAGCCTCCTAGTTTGATTTATCGTTATATCGAACGCTTGCGAGGGCTGGAAAGTTAATCCATAGCTCCTGTTGATACGGAACGTGTGGAGCGGGTGAATATCGCTAGTCCGAGCCTCCTAGAGTGATTTATCGATAGAATCAACGATTGCGAGGCCTGGAAAGTGAATCCTTAGCTCCTGTCTATACAGAACGATTGGAAATGGTGAATATCGCGATTCCGAGCCCCCACGAGTGATTTATCGATGCACCGAACGATTGCGAGGGCTGGAAAGTGAATCCTTAGCATCTGTCGATACAGAACGATTGGGAAGGGTGAATATCGCAATTCCGAGCCTCCTAGAGTGATTTATCGTTATATCGAACGATTGCGAGAGCTGGAAAGTGAATCCTTACCTTCTGTCGATACAGAACGTGTGGAGCGGGTGCATATCGCTATTCCGAGCCTCCTAGAGTGATTTATCGATAGTCTCAACGATTGCGAGGGCTGGAAAGTGAATCTTTAGCTCCTGTCTATACAGAACGATTGGAAATGGTGAATATCGCGATTCCGAGCCCCCACGAGTGATTTATCGATGCATCGAAAGATTGCGAGGGCTGGGAAGTTAATCCTTAGCATCTGTCGATACAGAACGGGTGGAGCGGGTGCATATCGCTATTCCGAGCCTCCTAGAGTGATTTATCGATAGTCTCAACGATTGCGAGGGCTGGAAAGTGAATCTTTAGCTCCTGTCTATACAGAACGATTGGAAATGGTGAAAATCGCAATTCCGAGCCTCCTCGAGTGACTTATCGTTATATCGCACGATTGCGAGGGCTGGAAAGTGAATTCTTACCTCCTGTGGATACAGAACGTGTGGAACGGGTGAATATCGCGATTCCGATCCTCCTAGAGTGACTTATCGTTTTATCAAACGATTGCGAGGGGTTGAACGTAAATCCTTAGCTTCTGTCGATACAGCACGATCGGAAAGTGTGAATATCGCGAGTCCGAGCCTCCAAGTTTGATTTATCGTTATATCGAACGATTGCGATGGCTGGACGGTGGATCTTTAACTTCTGTCGGTACAAAACGATTGGAAAAAATGAATCTCGCGATTCCGAGCCTCCTAGATTGATTTATACTTTAATCGAACGATTCCGAGGGCTGGAATGTGAATTCATACCAACCGTCCATACAGAACGTGTGGAACGGGTGAATATCGCGAGTCCGGGCCTCCTAGTTTGATTTATCATTATATCGAACGATTGCGAGAGCTGGAAAGTGAATCCTTAGTTTCTGTCGATACAGACCGTGTGGAGCGGGTGCATATCGCGATTCCGAGCCTCCTAGAGTGATTTATCGATAGATTGAACGATTGCGAGGGCAGGAAAGTGAATTCATACCTACCGTCGCTACAGAACGTGTGGAACGGGCGAATATCGAGAGTCCAGGCCTCCTAGTTTGTTTTATCGTTATATCGAACGATTGCGAGAGCTGGAAACTGAATCCTTAGTTTCTGTCGATACAGAACGGGTGGAGCGGGTGCATATCGCTATTCCGAGCCTCCTAGAGTGATTTATCGATAGTCTCAACGATTGCGAGGGCTGGAAAGTGAATCCTTAGCTCCTGTCTATACAGAACGATTGGAAATGGTGAATATCGCGATTCCGAGCCCCCACGAGTGATTTATCGATGCACCGAACGATTGCGTGGGCTGGAAAGTGAATCCTCAGCATCTGTCGATACAGAACGATTGGGAAGGGTGAAAATCGCAATTCCGAGCCTCCTCGAGTGACTTATCGTTATATCGCACGATTGCGAGGGCTGGAAAGTGAATTCTTACCTTCTGTGGATACAGAACGTGTGGAACGGGTGAATATCGCGATTCCGATCCTCCTAGAGTGACTAATCGTTATATCAAACGATTGCGAGAGCTGGAAAGTGAATCCTTAGTTTCTGTCGATACAGAACGGGTGGAGCGGGTGCATATCGCTATTCCGAGCCTCCTAGAGTGATTTATCGATAGTCTCAACGATTGCGAGGGCTGGAAAGTGAATCCTCAGCATCTGTCGATACAGAACGATTGGGAAGGGTGAAAATCGCAATTCCGAGCCTCCTCGAGTGACTTATCGTTATATCGCACGATTGCGAGGGCTGGAAAGTGAATTCTTACCTTCTGTGGATACAGAACGTGTGGAACGGGTGAATATCGCGATTCCGATCCTCCTAGAGTGACTTATCGTTATATCAAACGATTGCGAGAGCTGGAAAGTGAATCCTTAGTTTCTGTCGATACAGAACGGGTGGAGCGGGTGCATATCGCTATTCCGAGCCTCCTAGAGTGACTTATCGATAGTCTCAACGATTGCGAGGGCTGGAAAGTGAATCCTTAGATCCTGTCTATACAGAACGATTGGAAATGGTGAAAATCGCAATTCCGAGCCTCCTCGAGTGACTTATCGTTATATCGCACGATTGCGAGGGCTGGAAAGTGAATTCTTACCTTCTGTCGATACAGAATGTGTGGAACGGGTGAATATCGCGATTCCGAACCTCCTGGTTTGATTTATCGGTATATCGAACTTTTGCGAGGGCTGGGAAGTGAATCCTTAGGTTCTGTCGATACAGAACGGGTGGAGCGGGTGCATATCGCTATTCCTCGCCTCCTAGAGTGATTTATCGATAGTCTCAACGATTGCGAGGGCTGGAAAGTGAATCCTTAGATCCTGTCTATACAGAACGATTGGAAATGGTGAAAATCGCAATTCCGAGCCTCCTCGAGTGACTTATCGTTATATCGCACGATTGCGAGGGCTGGAAAGTGAATTCTTACCTTCTGTGGATACAGAACGTGTGGAACGGGTGAATATCGCGATTCCGATCCTCCTAGAGTGACTAATCGTTATATCAAACGATTGCGAGAGCTGGAAAGTGAATCCTTAGTTTCTGTCGATACAGAACGGGTGGAGCGGGTGCATATCGCTATTCCGAGCCTCCTAGAGTGATTTATCGATAGTCTCAACGATTGCGAGGGCTGGAAAGTGAATCCTCAGCATCTGTCGATACAGAACGATTGGGAAGGGTGAAAATCGCAATTCCGAGCCTCCTCGAGTGACTTATCGCTATATCGCACGATTGCGAGGGCTGGAAAGTGAATTCTTACCTTCTGTGGATACAGAACGTGTGGAACGGGTGAATATCGCGATTCCGATCCTCCTAGAGTGACTTATCGTTATATCAAACGATTGCGAGAGCTGGAAAGTGAATCCTTAGTTTCTGTCGATACAGAACGGGTGGAGCGGGTGCATATCGCTATTCCGAGCCTCCTAGAGTGACTTATCGATAGTCTCAACGATTGCGAGGGCTGGAAAGTGAATCCTTAGATCCTGTCTATACAGAACGATTGGAAATGGTGAAAATCGCAATTCCGAGCCTCCTCGAGTGACTTATCGTTATATCGCACGATTGCGAGGGCTGGAAAGTGAATTCTTACCTTCTGTCGATACAGAATGTGTGGAACGGGTGAATATCGCGATTCCGAACCTCCTGGTTTGATTTATCGGTATATCGAACTTTTGCGAGGGCTGGGAAGTGAATCCTTAGGTTCTGTCGATACAGAACGGGTGGAGCGGGTGCATATCGCTATTCCTCGCCTCCTAGAGTGATTTATCGATAGTCTCAACGATTGCGAGGGCTGGAAAGTGAATCCTTAGATCCTGTCTATACAGAACGATTGGAAATGGTGAAAATCGCAATTCCGACCCTCCTCGAGTGACTTATCGTTATATCGCACGATTGCGAGGGCTGGAAAGTGAATTCTTACCTTCTGTCGATACAGAACGTGTGGAAAGGGTGAATATCGCGATTCCGACCATCCTAGAGTGATTTATCGTTAGAACGAACGATTGCGAGTGGTGGAAGGTGAATCCTTAGCTTCTGTCAATACGGAACGTGTGGAGCGGGGGAATATCGCGATTCCGAGCCTCCTAGAGTGACTTATCGTTATATCGTACGATTGCGTGGGCTGGAAAGTCAATTCTTACCTCGTGTCGATACAGAACGTGTGGAACGGGTGAATATCGCGATTCCGTTCCTCCTAGAGTGACTTATCGTTATATCCAACGATTGCGAGGGCTGGAAAGTGAATCCTTAGCTCGTGTCGATACAGAACGTGTGGAGCGGGTGAATATCGCCATTCCGTTCCTCCTAGAGTGTCTTATCGTTATATCCAACGATTGCGAGGGCTGGAAAGTGAATCCTTAGCTCCTGTCGATACAGAACGTGTGGAACGGGTGAATTTCGCCATTCCTAGCCTCCTAGAGTGATTTATCGATAGTCCGATCGATTGCGTGGGCTGGAAAGTGGATCCTTACCTTCAGTCGATATAGAAAGATTGGAAATGGTGAATATCGCGATTCAAGCCCCCACGAGTGATTTATCGATGCATGGAACGATTGCGGGGGCTGGAAAGTGGATGCTTACCTTCAGTCGATACAGAACGATTGGAAATGGTGAATATCGCGATTCCGAGCCCCCACGAGTGATTTATCGATGCATCGAAAGATTGCGAGGGCTGGAAAGTGAATCCTTAGCATCTGTCGATACAGAACGATTGGGAAGGGTGAATATTGCAATTCCGAGCCTCCTAGAGTGACTTATCCTTATATCGAACGATGCCGAGGGCTGGAATGTGAATTCATACCTTCCGTCGATACAGAACGTGTGGAACGGGTGAATATCGCAATTCCGAGCCTCCTAGTTTGTTTTATCGTTATATCGAACGATTGCGAGGGCTGGGAAGTGAATCCTTAGCATCTGTCGATACCGAACGATTGGGAAGGGTGAATATCGCAATTCCGAGCCTCCTAGAGTGACTTATCCTTATATCGAACGATGCCGAGGGCTGGAATGTGAATTCATACCTTCCGTCGATACAGAACGTGTGGAACGGGTGAATATCGCAATTCCGAGCCTCCTAGTTTGATTTATCGTTATATCGAACGATTGCGAGGGCTGGAAAGTTAATCCATAGCTCCTGTTGATACAGAACGTGTGGAGCGGGTGAATATCGCTAGTCCGAGCCTCCTAGAGTGATTTATCGATAGTCTCAACGATTGCGAGGGCTGGAAAGTGAATCTTTAGCTCCTGTCTATACAGAACGATTGGAAATGGTGAATATCGCGAGTCCGGGCCTCCTAGTTTGATTTATCATTATATCGAACGATTGCGAGAGCTGGAAAGTGAATCCTTAGTTTCTGTCGATACAGACCGTGTGGAGCGGGTGCATATCGCGATTCCGAGCCTCCTAGAGTGATTTATCGATAGATTGAACGATTGCGAGGGCAGGAAAGTGAATTCATACCTAGCGTCGCTACAGAACGTGTGGAACGGGCGAATATCGAGAGTCCGGGCCTCCTAGTTTGTTTTATCGTTATATCGAACGATAGCGAGAGCTGGAAACTGAACCCTTAGTTTCTGTCGATACAGAACGGGTGGAGCGGGTGCATATCGCTATTCCGAGCCTCCTAGAGTTATTTATCGATAGTCTCAACGATTGCGAGGGCTGGAAAGTGAATCCTTAGCTCCTGTCTATACAGAACGATTGGAAATGGTGAATATCGCGATTCCGAGCCCCCACGAGTGATTTATCGATGCATCGAAAGATTGCGAGGGCTGGAAAGTGAATCCTTAGCATCTGTCGATACAGAACGATTGGGAAGGGTGAATATCGCAATTCCGAGCCTCCTAGAGTGACTTATTGTTATATCCAACGATTGCGAGGGCTGGAAAGTGAATCCTTAGCTTCTGTCGATACAGCACGATCGGAAAGTGTGAATATCGCGAGTCCGAGCCTCCTAGTTTGATTTATCGTTATATCGAACGATTGCGAGAGCTGCAAAGTGAATCCTTAGTTTCTGTCGATGCAGAACGTGTGGAGCGGGTGCATATCGCTATTCCGAGCCTCCTAGAGTGATTTATCGATAGTCTCAACGATTGCGAGGGCTGGAAAGTGAATTCTTACGTTCTGTGGATACAGACCGTGTGGAGCAGGTGAAAATGCGATTCCGAGCCTCCTAGAGTGATTTATCGATAGAACGAACGATTGCGAGTGGTGGAAGGTGAATCCTTAGCTTCTGTCGATACGGAACGTGTGGAGCGGGTGCATATCGCGATTCCGAGCCTCCTAGAGTGATTTATTGATAGATTGAACGATTGCGACGGCAGGAAAGTGAATACATAGGTTCTGTCGATACAGAACGTGTGGAGCGGGTGCATATCGCTATTCCGAGCCTCCTAGAGTGATTTATCGATAGTCTCAACGATTGCGAGGGCTGGAAAGTGAATTCTTACGTTCTGTGGATACAGAACGTGTGGAACGGGTGAATATCGCGATTCCGAGCATCCTAGAGTGATTTATCGATAGACCGAACGTTTGCGAGGACTGGGAAGTGAATCCTTACCTTCTGTCGATACAGACCGTGTGGAGCAGGTGAAAATGCGATTCCGAGCCTCCTAGAGTGAGTTATCGATAGTCCGATCGATTGCGTGGGCTGGAAAGTGGATGCTTACCTTCAGTCGATACAGAACGATTGGAAATGGTGAATATCGCGATTCCGAGCCCCCACGAGTGATTTATCGATGCATCGAACGATTGCGAGGGCTGGAAAGTGAATCCTTAGGTCCTGTCTATACAGAACGATTGGAAATGGTGAAAATCGCAATTCCGAGCCTCCTCGAGTGACTTATCGTTATATCGCACGATTGCGAGGTCTGGAAAGTGAATTCTTACCTTCTGTCAATACGGAACGTGTGGAGCGGGGGAATATCGCGATTCCGAGCCTCCTAGAGTGACTTATCGTTATATCGTACGATTGCGTGGGCTGGAAAGTCAATTCTTACCTCCTGTCGATACAGAACGTGTGGAACGGGTGAATATCGCGATTCCGTTCCTCCTAGAGTGACTTATCGTTATATCCAACGATTGCGAGGGCTGGAAAGTGAATCCTTAGCTCGTGTCGATACAGAACGTGTGGAGCGGGTGAATATCGCCATTCCGTTCCTCCTAGAGTGACTTATCGTTATATCCAACGATTGCGAGGGCTGGAAAGTGAATCCTTAGCTCCTGTCGATACAGAACGTGTGGAACGGGTGAATTTCGCCATTCCTAGCCTCCTAGAGTGATTTATCGATAGTCCGATCGATTGCGTGGGCTGGAAAGTGGATCCTTACCTTCAGTCGATATAGAAAGATTGGAAATGGTGAATATCGCGATTCAAGCCCCCACGAGTGATTTATCGATGCATCGAACGATTGCGGGGGCTGGAAAGTGGATGCTTACCTTCAGTCGATACAGAACGATTGGAAATGGTGAATATCGCGATTCCGAGCCCCCACGAGTGATTTATCGATGCATCGAAAGATTGCGAGGGCTGGAAAGTGAATCCTTAGCATCTGTCGATACAGAACGATTGGGAAGGGTGAATATCGCAATTCCGAGCCTCCTAGAGTGACTTATCCTTATATCGAACGATGCCGAGGGCTGGAATGTGAATTCATACCTTCCGTCGATACAGAACGTGTGGAACGGGTGAATATCGCAATTCCGAGCCTCCTAGTTTGATTTATCGTTATATCGAACGATTGCGAGGGCTGGGAAGTGAATCCTTAGCATCTGTCGATACCGAACGATTGGGAAGGGTGAATATCGCAATTCCGAGCCTCCTAGAGTGACTTATCCTTATATCGAACGATGCCGAGGGCTGGAATGTGAATTCATACCTTCCGTCGATACAGAACGTGTGGAACGGGTGAATATCGCAATTCCGAGCCTCCTAGTTTGATTTATCGTTATATCGAACGATTGCGAGGGCTGGAAAGTTAATCCATAGCTCCTGTTGATACAGAACGTTTGGAGCGGGTGAATATCGCTAGTCCGAGCCTCCTAGAGTGATTTATCGATAGTCTCAACGATTGCGAGGGCTGGAAAGTGAATCTTTAGCTCCTGTCTATACAGAACGATTGGAAATGGTGAATATCGCGATTCCGAGCCCCCACGAGTGATTTATCAATGCATCGAAAGATTGCGAGGGCTGGGAAGTTAATCCTTAGCATCTGTCGATACAGAACGGGTGGAGCGGGTGCATATCGCTATTCCGAGCCTCCTAGAGTGATTTATCGATAGTCTCAACGATTGCGAGGGCTGGAAAGTGAATCTTTAGCTCCTGTCTATACAGAACGATTGGAAATGGTGAAAATCGCAATTCCGAGCCTCCTCGAGTGACTTATCGTTATATCGCACGATTGCGAGGGCTGGAAAGTGAATTCTTACCTCCTGTGGATACAGAACGTGTGGAACGGGTGAATATCGCGAGTCCGATCCTCCTAGAGTGACTTATCGTTTTATCAAACGATTGCGAGGGGTTGAACGTAAATCCTTAGCTTCTGTCGATACAGCACGATCGGAAAGTGTGAATATCGCGATTCCGACCATCCTAGAGTGATTTATCGATAGACCGAACGATTGCGAGGGCTGGAAAGTGAATCTTTAGCTCCTGTCTATACAGAACGATTGGAAATGGTGAAAATCGCAATTCCGAGCCTCCTCGAGTGACTTATCGTTATATCGCACGATTGCGAGGGCTGGAAAGTGAATTCTTACCTCCTGTGGATACAGAACGTGTGGAAAGGGTGAATATCGCGATTCCGACCATCCTAGAGTGATTTATCGATAGAACGAACGATTGCGAGTGGTGGAAGGTGAATCCTTAGCTTCTGTCGATACGGAACGTGTGGAGCGGGTGCATATCGCGATTCCGAGCCTCCTAGAGTGATTTATTGATAGATTGAACGATTGCGACGGCAGGAAAGTGAATACATAGGTTCTGTCGATACAGAACGTGTGGAACGGGTGTGTTTCGCGATTCCGAGCCTCCTAGAGTGATTTATCGATAGTCCGATCGATTGCGTGGGCTGGAAAGTGGATGCTTACCTTCAGTCGATACAGAACGATTGGAAATGGTGAATATCGCGATTCCGAGCCCCCACGAGTGATTTATCGATGCATCGAACGATTGCGAGGGCTGGAAAGTGAATCCTTAGCATCTGTCGATACAGAACGATTGGTAAGGGTGAATATCGCAATTCCGAGCCTCCTAGAGTGATTTATCGTTATATCGAACGATTGCGAGGGCAGGAAAGTGAATACATAGGTTCTGTCGATACAGAACGTGTGGAACGGGTGTGTTTCGCGATTCCGAGCCTCCTAGATTGATTTATCGATAGACCGAACGATTGCGAGGGCTGGAAAGTGAATCCTTAGCATCTGTCGATACAGAACGATTGGGAAGGGTGAATATCGCAATTCCGAGCCTCCTCGAGTGACTTATCGTTATATCGCACGATTACGAGGGCTGGAAAGTGAATTCTTACCTTCTGTCGATACAGAACGTGTGGAAAGGGTGAATATCGCGATTCCGACCATCCTAGAGTGATTTATCGTTAGAACGAACGATTGCGAGTGGTGGAAGGTGAATCCTTAGCTTCTGTCGATACAGAGCGTGTGGAACGGGTGAATTTCGCCATTCCGTTCCTCCTAGAGTGACTTATCGTTATATCCAACGATTGCGAGGGCTGGAAAGTGAATTCTTACCTTCTGTCGATACAGAACGTGTGGAAAGGGTGAATATCGCGATTCCGACCATCCTAGAGTGATTTATCGTTAGAACGAACGATTGCGAGTGGTGGAAGGTGAATCCTTAGCTTCTGTCGATACAGAGCGTGTGGAACGGGTGAATTTCGCCATTCCGTTCCTCCTAGAGTGACTTATCGTTATATCCAACGATTGCGAGGGCTGGAAAGTGAATCCTTAGCTCCTGTCGATACAGAGCGTGTGGAACGGGTGAATTTCGCCATTCATAGCCTCCTAGAGTGATTTATCGATAGTCCGATCGATTGCGTGGGCTGGAAAGTGGATCCTTACCTTCAGTCGATATAGAAAGATTGGAAATGGTGAATGTCGCGATTCAAGCCCCCACGAGTGATTTATCGATGCATCGAACGATTGCGCGGGCTGGAAAGTGGATGCTTACCTTCCGTCGATACAGAACGATTGGAAATGGTGAATATCGCGATTCCGAGACCCCACGAGTGATTTATCGATGCATCGTAAGATTCCGAGGGCTGGAAAGTGAATCCTTAGCATCTGTCGATACGGAACGTGTGGAGCGGGTGCATATCGCGATTCCGAGCCTCCTAGAGTGATTTATTGATAGATTGAACGATTGCGACGGCAGGAAAGTGAATACATAGGTTCTGTCGATACAGAACGTGTGGAACGGGTGTGTTTCGCGATTCCGAGCCTCCTAGAGTGATTTATCGATAGTCCGATCGATTGCGTGGGCTGGAAAGTGGATGCTTACCTTCAGTCGATACAGAACGATTGGAAATGGTGAATATCGCGATTCCGAGCCCCCACGAGTGATTTATCGATGCATCGAACGATTGCGAGGGCTGGAAAGTGAATCCTTAGCATCTGTCGATACAGAACGATTGGTAAGGGTGAATATCGCAATTCCGAGCCTCCTAGAGTGATTTATCGTTATATCGAACGATTGCGAGGGCAGGAAAGTGAATACATAGGTTCTGTCGATACAGAACGTGTGGAACGGGTGTGTTTCGCGATTCCGAGCCTCCTAGATTGATTTATCGATAGACCGAACGATTGCGAGGGCTGGAAAGTGAATCCTTAGCATCTGTCGATACAGAACGATTGGGAAGGGTGAATATCGCAATTCCGAGCCTCCTCGAGTGACTTATCGTTATATCGCACGATTACGAGGGCTGGAAAGTGAATTCTTACCTTCTGTCGATACAGAACGTGTGGAAAGGGTGAATATCGCGATTCCGACCATCCTAGAGTGATTTATCGTTAGAACGAACGATTGCGAGTGGTGGAAGGTGAATCCTTAGCTTCTGTCGATACAGAGCGTGTGGAACGGGTGAATTTCGCCATTCCGTTCCTCCTAGAGTGACTTATCGTTATATCCAACGATTGCGAGGGCTGGAAAGTGAATTCTTACCTTCTGTCGATACAGAACGTGTGGAAAGGGTGAATATCGCGATTCCGACCATCCTAGAGTGATTTATCGTTAGAACGAACGATTGCGAGTGGTGGAAGGTGAATCCTTAGCTTCTGTCGATACAGAGCGTGTGGAACGGGTGAATTTCGCCATTCCGTTCCTCCTAGAGTGACTTATCGTTATATCCAACGATTGCGAGGGCTGGAAAGTGAATCCTTAGCTCCTGTCGATACAGAGCGTGTGGAACGGGTGAATTTCGCCATTCATAGCCTCCTAGAGTGATTTATCGATAGTCCGATCGATTGCGTGGGCTGGAAAGTGGATCCTTACCTTCAGTCGATATAGAAAGATTGGAAATGGTGAATGTCGCGATTCAAGCCCCCACGAGTGATTTATCGATGCATCGAACGATTGCGCGGGCTGGAAAGTGGATGCTTACCTTCCGTCGATACAGAACGATTGGAAATGGTGAATATCGCGATTCCGAGACCCCACGAGTGATTTATCGATGCATCGTAAGATTCCGAGGGCTGGAAAGTGAATCCTTAGCATCTGTCGATACAGAACGATTGGGAAGGGTGAATATCGCAATTCCGAGCATCCTAGAGTGACTTATCCTTATATCGAACGATGCCGAGGGCTGGAATGTGAATTCATACCTTCCGTCGATACAGAACGTGTGGAACGGGTGAATATCGCAATTCCGAGCCTCCTAGTTTGATTTATCGTTATATCGAACGATTGCGAGGGCTGGAAAGTTAATCCATAGCTCCTGTTGATACAGAACGTGTGGAACGGGTGAATATCGCAATTCCGAGCCTCCTAGTTTGATTTATCGTTATATCGAACGATTGCGAGGCCTGGAAAGTGAATCCTTAGCTCCTGTCTATACAGAACGATTGGAAATGGTGAATATCGCGATTCCGAGCCCCCACGTGTGATTTATCGATGCACCAAACGATTGCGAGGGCTGGAAAGTGAATCCTTAGCATCTGTCGATACAGAACGATTGGGAAGGGTGAATATCGCAATTCCGAGCCTCCTAGAGTGATTTATCGTTATATCGAACGATTGCGAGAGCTGGAAAGTGAATCCTTACCTTCTGTCGATACAGAACGTGTGGAGCGGGTGCATATCGCTATTCCGAGCCTCCTAGAGTGATTTATCGATAGTCTCAACGATTGCGAGGGCTGGAAAGTGAATCTTTAGCTCCTGTCTATACAGAACGATTGGAAATGGTGAATATCGCGATTCCGAGCCCCCACGAGTGATTTATCGATGCATCGAAAGATTGCGAGGGCTGGGAAGTTAATCCTTAGCTTCTGTCGATACAGAACGGGTGGAGCGGGTGCATATCGCTATTCCGAGCCTCCTAGAGTGATTTATCGATAGTCTCAACGATTGCGAGGGCTGGAAAGTGAATCTTTAGCTCCTGTCTATACAGAACGATTGGAAATGGTGAAAATCGCAATTCCGAGCCTCCTCGAGTGACTTATCGTTATATCGCACGATTGCGAGGGCTGGAAAGTGAATTCTTACCTCCTGTGGATACAGAACGTGTGGAACGGGTGAATATCGCGAGTCCGATCCTCCTAGAGTGACTTATCGTTTTATCAAACGATTGCGAGGGGTTGAACGTAAATCCTTAGCTTCTGTCGATACAGCACGATCGGAAAGTGTGAATATCGCGAGTCCGAGCCTCCTAGTTTGACTTATCGTTATATCGAACGATTGCGATGGCTGGGAAGTGAATCCTTACCTTCTGTCGATACAGAACGTGTGGAAAGGGTGAATATCGCGATTCCGACCATCCTAGAGTGATTTATCGATAGACCGAACGATTGCGAGGGCTGGGAAGTGAATCCTTAGCTTCTGTCGATACAGCACGATCGGAAAGGGTGAATATCGCGAGTCCGAGCCTCCTAGTTTGATTTATCGTTATATCGAACGATTGCGATGGCTGGACGGTGGATATTTAACTTCTGTCGGTACAAAACGATTGGAAAAAATGAATCTCGCGATTCCGAGCCTCCTAGATTGATTTATACTTTAATCGAACGATTCCGAGGGCTGGAATGTGAATTCATACCAACCGTCCATACAGAACGTGTGGAACGGGTGAATATCGCGAGTCCGGGCCTCCTAGTTTGATTTATCATTATATCGAACGATTGCGAGAGCTGGAAAGTGAATCCTTAGTTTCTGTCGATACAGACCGTGTGGAGCGGGTGCATATCGCGATTCCGAGCCTCCTAGAGTGATTTATCGATAGATTGAACGATTGCGAGGGCAGGAAAGTGAATTCATACCTACCGTCGTTACAGAACGTGTGGAACGGGTGAATATCGCGATTCCGATCCTCCTAGAGTGACTTATCGTTATATCAAACGATTGCGAGAGCTGGAAAGTGAATCCTTAGTTTCTGTCTATACAGAACGATTGGGAAGGGTGAAAATCGCAATTCCGAGCCTCCTCGAGTGACTTATCGTTATATCGCACGATTGCGAGGGCTGGAAAGTGAATTCTTACCTTCTGTGGATACAGAACGTGTGGAACGGGTGAATATCGCGATTCCGATCCTCCTAGAGTGACTTATCGTTATATCAAACGATTGCGAGAGCTGGAAAGTGAATCCTTAGTTTCTGTCGATACAGAACGGGTGGAGCGGGTGCATATCGCTATTCCGAGCCTCCTAGAGTGACTTATCGATAGTCTCAACGATTGCGAGGGCTGGAAGGTGAATCCTTAGATCCTGTCTATACAGAACGATTGGAAATGGTGAATATCGCGATTCCGACCATCCTAGAGTGATTTATCGATAGAACGAACGATTGCGAGTGGAGGAAGGTGAATCCTTAGCTTCTGTCAATACGGAACGTGTGGAGCGGGGGAATATCACGATTCCGAGCCTCCTAGAGTGACTTATCGTTATATCGCACGATTGCGTGGGCTGGAAAGTCAATTCTTACCTCCTGTCGATACAGAACGTGTGGAACGGGTGAATATCGCGATTCCGTTCCTCCTAGAGTGACTTATCGTTATATCCAACGATTGCGAGGGCTGGAAAGTGAATCCTTAGCTTCTGTCGATACAGCACGATCGGAAAGTGTGAATATCGCGAGACCGAGCCTCCTAGTTTGATTTATCGTTATATCGAACGATTGCGAGGGCTGGGAAGTGAATCCCTACCTTCTGTCGCTACAGAACGTGTGGAACGGGTGAATATCGCGATTCCGATCCTCCTAGAGTGACTTATCGTTATATCAAACGATTGCGAGAGCTGGAAAGTGAATCCTTAGTTTCTGTCGATACAGAACGATTGGGAAGGGTGAAAATCGCAATTCCGAGCCTCCTCGAGTGACTTATCGTTATATCGCACGATTGCGAGGGCTGGAAAGTGAATTCATACCTACCGTCGCTACAGAACGTGTGGAACGGGTGAATATCGCGATTCCGATCCTCCTAGAGTGACTTATCGTTATATCAAACGATTGCGAGAGCTGGAAAGTGAATCCTTAGTTTCTGTCGATACAGAACGATTGGGAAGGGTGAAAATCGCAATTCCGAGCCTCCTCGAGTGACTTATCGTTATATCGCACGATTGCGAGGGCTGGAAAGTGAATTCTTACCTTCTGTGGATACAGAACGTGTGGAACGGGTGAATATCGCGATTCCGATCCTCCTAGAGTGACTTATCGTTATATCAAACGATTGCGAGAGCTGGAAAGTGAATCCTTAGTTTCTGTCGATACAGAACGGGTGGAGCGGGTGCATATCGCTATTCCGAGCCTCCTAGAGTGACTTATCGATAGTCTCAACGATTGCGAGGGCTGGAAGGTGAATCCTTAGATCCTGTCTATACAGAACGATTGGAAATGGTGAATATCGCGATTCCGACCATCCTAGAGTGATTTATCGATAGAACGAACGATTGCGAGTGGTGGAAGGTGAATCCTTAGCTTCTGTCAATACGGAACGTGTGGAGCGGGGGAATATCACGATTCCGAGCCTCCTAGAGTGACTTATCGTTATATCGCACGATTGCGTGGGCTGGAAAGTCAATTCTTACCTCCTGTCGATACAGAACGTGTGGAACGGGTGAATATCGCGATTCCGATCCTCCTAGAGTGACTTATCGTTATATCAAACGATTGCGAGAGCTGGAAAGTGAATCCTTAGTTTCTGTCGATACAGAACGGGTGGAGCGGGTGCATATCGCTATTCCGAGCCTCCTAGAGTGACTTATCGATAGTCTCAACGATTGCGAGGGCTGGAAGGTGAATCCTTAGATCCTGTCTATACAGAACGATTGGAAATGGTGAATATCGCGATTCCGACCATCCTAGAGTGATTTATCGATAGAACGAACGATTGCGAGTGGTGGAAGGTGAATCCTTAGCTTCTGTCGATACGGAACGTGTGGAGCGGGTGCATATCGCGATTCCGAGCCTCCTAGAGTGATTTATTGATAGATTGAACGATTGCGACGGCAGGAAAGTGAATACATAGGTTCTGTCGATACAGAACGTGTGGAACGGGTGTGTTTCGCGATTCCGAGCCTCCTAGAGTGATTTATCGATAGTCCGATCGATTGCGTGGGCTGGAAAGTGGATGCTTACCTTCAGTCGATACAGAACGATTGGAAATGGTGAATATCGCGATTCCGAGCCCCCACGAGTGATTTATCGATGCATCGAACGATTGCGAGGGCTGGAAAGTGAATCCTTAGCATCTGTCGATACAGAACGATTGGTAAGGGTGAATATCGCAATTCCGAGCCTCCTAGAGTGATTTATCGTTATATCGAACGATTGCGAGGGCAGGAAAGTGAATACATAGGTTCTGTCGATACAGAACGTGTGGAACGGGTGTGTTTCGCGATTCCGAGCCTCCTAGATTGATTTATCGATAGACCGAACGATTGCGAGGGCTGGAAAGTGAATCCTTAGCATCTGTCGATACAGAACGATTGGGAAGGGTGAATATCGCAATTCCCAGCCTCCTTCAGTGATTTATCCTTATATCGAACGATTCCGAGGGCTGGAATGTGAATTCATACCTACCGTCGATACAGAACGTGTGGATCGGGTGAATATCGCAATTCCGAGCCTCCTAGAGTGATTTATCGTTATATCGAACAATTGCGAGAGCTGGAAACTGAATCCTTAGTTTCTGTCGATACAGAACGGGTGGAGCGGGTGCATATCGCTATTCCGAGCCTCCTAGAGTGATTTATCGATAGTCTCGACGATTGCGATGGCTGGAAAGTGAATCCTCAGCATCTGTCGATACAGAACGATTGGGAAGGGTGAAAATCGCAATTCCGAGCCTCCTCGAGTGACTTATCGTTATATCGCACGATTGCGAGGGCTGGAAAGTGAATTCTTACCTTCTGTGGATACAGAACGTGTGGAACGGGTGAATATCGCGATTCCGATCCTCCTAGAGTGACTTATCGTTATATCGAACGATTGCGAGGGCTGGGAAGTGAATCCTTAGCATCTGTCGATACCGAACGATTGGGAAGGGTGAATATCGCAATTCCGAGCCTCCTAGAGTGACTTATCCTTATATCGAACGATGCCGAGGGCTGGAATGTGAATTCATACCTTCCGTCGATACAGAACGTGTGGAACGGGTGAATATCGCAATTCCGAGCCTCCTAGTTTGATTTATCGTTATATCGAACGATTGCGAGGGCTGGAAAGTTAATCCATAGCTCCTGTTGATACAGAACGTGTGGAGCGGGTGAATATCGCTAGTCCGAGCCTCCTAGAGTGATTTATCGATAGAATCAACGATTGCGAGGCCTGGAAAGTGAATCCTTAGCTCCTGTCTATACAGAACGATTGGAAATGGTGAATATCGCGATTCCGAGCCCCCACGAGTGATTTATCGATGCACCAAACGATTGCGAGGGCTGGAAAGTGAATCCTTAGCATCTGTCGATACAGAACGATTGGGAAGGGTGAATATCGCAATTCCGAGCCTCCTAGTTTGATTTATCGTTATATCGAACGCTTGCGAGGGCTGGAAAGTTAATCCATAGCTCCTGTTGATACGGAACGTGTGGAGCGGGTGAATATCGCTAGTCCGAGCCTCCTAGAGTGATTTATCGATAGAATCAACGATTGCGAGGCCTGGAAAGTGAATCCTTAGCTCCTGTCTATACAGAACGATTGGAAATGGTGAATATCGCGATTCCGAGCCCCCACGAGTGATTTATCGATGCACCGAACGATTGCGAGGGCTGGAAAGTGAATCCTTAGCATCTGTCGATACAGAACGATTGGGAAGGGTGAATATCGCAATTCCGAGCCTCCTAGAGTGATTTATCGTTATATCGAACGATTGCGAGAGCTGGAAAGTGAATCCTTACCTTCTGTCGATACAGAACGTGTGGAGCGGGTGCATATCGCTATTCCGAGCCTCCTAGAGTGATTTATCGATAGTCTCAACGATTGCGAGGGCTGGAAAGTGAATCTTTAGCTCCTGTCTATACAGAACGATTGGAAATGGTGAATATCGCGATTCCGAGCCCCCACGAGTGATTTATCGATGCATCGAAAGATTGCGAGGGCTGGGAAGTTAATCCTTAGCATCTGTCGATACAGAACGGGTGGAGCGGGTGCATATCGCTATTCCGAGCCTCCTAGAGTGATTTATCGATAGTCTCAACGATTGCGAGGGCTGGAAAGTGAATCTTTAGCTCCTGTCTATACAGAACGATTGGAAATGGTGAAAATCGCAATTCCGAGCCTCCTCGAGTGACTTATCGTTATATCGCACGATTGCGAGGGCTGGAAAGTGAATTCTTACCTCCTGTGGATACAGAACGTGTGGAACGGGTGAATATCGCGATTCCGATCCTCCTAGAGTGACTTATCGTTTTATCAAACGATTGCGAGGGGTTGAACGTAAATCCTTAGCTTCTGTCGATACAGCACGATCGGAAAGTGTGAATATCGCGAGTCCGAGCCTCCAAGTTTGATTTATCGTTATATCGAACGATTGCGATGGCTGGACGGTGGATCTTTAACTTCTGTCGGTACAAAACGATTGGAAAAAATGAATCTCGCGATTCCGAGCCTCCTAGATTGATTTATACTTTAATCGAACGATTCCGAGGGCTGGAATGTGAATTCATACCAACCGTCCATACAGAACGTGTGGAACGGGTGAATATCGCGAGTCCGGGCCTCCTAGTTTGATTTATCATTATATCGAACGATTGCGAGAGCTGGAAAGTGAATCCTTAGTTTCTGTCGATACAGACCGTGTGGAGCGGGTGCATATCGCGATTCCGAGCCTCCTAGAGTGATTTATCGATAGATTGAACGATTGCGAGGGCAGGAAAGTGAATTCATACCTACCGTCGCTACAGAACGTGTGGAACGGGCGAATATCGAGAGTCCAGGCCTCCTAGTTTGTTTTATCGTTATATCGAACGATTGCGAGAGCTGGAAACTGAATCCTTAGTTTCTGTCGATACAGAACGGGTGGAGCGGGTGCATATCGCTATTCCGAGCCTCCTAGAGTGATTTATCGATAGTCTCAACGATTGCGAGGGCTGGAAAGTGAATCCTTAGCTCCTGTCTATACAGAACGATTGGAAATGGTGAATATCGCGATTCCGAGCCCCCACGAGTGATTTATCGATGCACCGAACGATTGCGTGGGCTGGAAAGTGAATCCTCAGCATCTGTCGATACAGAACGATTGGGAAGGGTGAAAATCGCAATTCCGAGCCTCCTCGAGTGACTTATCGTTATATCGCACGATTGCGAGGGCTGGAAAGTGAATTCTTACCTTCTGTGGATACAGAACGTGTGGAACGGGTGAATATCGCGATTCCGATCCTCCTAGAGTGACTAATCGTTATATCAAACGATTGCGAGAGCTGGAAAGTGAATCCTTAGTTTCTGTCGATACAGAACGGGTGGAGCGGGTGCATATCGCTATTCCGAGCCTCCTAGAGTGATTTATCGATAGTCTCAACGATTGCGAGGGCTGGAAAGTGAATCCTCAGCATCTGTCGATACAGAACGATTGGGAAGGGTGAAAATCGCAATTCCGAGCCTCCTCGAGTGACTTATCGTTATATCGCACGATTGCGAGGGCTGGAAAGTGAATTCTTACCTTCTGTGGATACAGAACGTGTGGAACGGGTGAATATCGCGATTCCGATCCTCCTAGAGTGACTTATCGTTATATCAAACGATTGCGAGAGCTGGAAAGTGAATCCTTAGTTTCTGTCGATACAGAACGGGTGGAGCGGGTGCATATCGCTATTCCGAGCCTCCTAGAGTGACTTATCGATAGTCTCAACGATTGCGAGGGCTGGAAAGTGAATCCTTAGATCCTGTCTATACAGAACGATTGGAAATGGTGAAAATCGCAATTCCGAGCCTCCTCGAGTGACTTATCGTTATATCGCACGATTGCGAGGGCTGGAAAGTGAATTCTTACCTTCTGTCGATACAGAATGTGTGGAACGGGTGAATATCGCGATTCCGAACCTCCTGGTTTGATTTATCGGTATATCGAACTTTTGCGAGGGCTGGGAAGTGAATCCTTAGGTTCTGTCGATACAGAACGGGTGGAGCGGGTGCATATCGCTATTCCTCGCCTCCTAGAGTGATTTATCGATAGTCTCAACGATTGCGAGGGCTGGAAAGTGAATCCTTAGATCCTGTCTATACAGAACGATTGGAAATGGTGAAAATCGCAATTCCGAGCCTCCTCGAGTGACTTATCGTTATATCGCACGATTGCGAGGGCTGGAAAGTGAATTCTTACCTTCTGTGGATACAGAACGTGTGGAACGGGTGAATATCGCGATTCCGATCCTCCTAGAGTGACTAATCGTTATATCAAACGATTGCGAGAGCTGGAAAGTGAATCCTTAGTTTCTGTCGATACAGAACGGGTGGAGCGGGTGCATATCGCTATTCCGAGCCTCCTAGAGTGATTTATCGATAGTCTCAACGATTGCGAGGGCTGGAAAGTGAATCCTCAGCATCTGTCGATACAGAACGATTGGGAAGGGTGAAAATCGCAATTCCGAGCCTCCTCGAGTGACTTATCGCTATATCGCACGATTGCGAGGGCTGGAAAGTGAATTCTTACCTTCTGTGGATACAGAACGTGTGGAACGGGTGAATATCGCGATTCCGATCCTCCTAGAGTGACTTATCGTTATATCAAACGATTGCGAGAGCTGGAAAGTGAATCCTTAGTTTCTGTCGATACAGAACGGGTGGAGCGGGTGCATATCGCTATTCCGAGCCTCCTAGAGTGACTTATCGATAGTCTCAACGATTGCGAGGGCTGGAAAGTGAATCCTTAGATCCTGTCTATACAGAACGATTGGAAATGGTGAAAATCGCAATTCCGAGCCTCCTCGAGTGACTTATCGTTATATCGCACGATTGCGAGGGCTGGAAAGTGAATTCTTACCTTCTGTCGATACAGAATGTGTGGAACGGGTGAATATCGCGATTCCGAACCTCCTGGTTTGATTTATCGGTATATCGAACTTTTGCGAGGGCTGGGAAGTGAATCCTTAGGTTCTGTCGATACAGAACGGGTGGAGCGGGTGCATATCGCTATTCCTCGCCTCCTAGAGTGATTTATCGATAGTCTCAACGATTGCGAGGGCTGGAAAGTGAATCCTTAGATCCTGTCTATACAGAACGATTGGAAATGGTGAAAATCGCAATTCCGACCCTCCTCGAGTGACTTATCGTTATATCGCACGATTGCGAGGGCTGGAAAGTGAATTCTTACCTTCTGTCGATACAGAACGTGTGGAAAGGGTGAATATCGCGATTCCGACCATCCTAGAGTGATTTATCGTTAGAACGAACGATTGCGAGTGGTGGAAGGTGAATCCTTAGCTTCTGTCAATACGGAACGTGTGGAGCGGGGGAATATCGCGATTCCGAGCCTCCTAGAGTGACTTATCGTTATATCGTACGATTGCGTGGGCTGGAAAGTCAATTCTTACCTCGTGTCGATACAGAACGTGTGGAACGGGTGAATATCGCGATTCCGTTCCTCCTAGAGTGACTTATCGTTATATCCAACGATTGCGAGGGCTGGAAAGTGAATCCTTAGCTCGTGTCGATACAGAACGTGTGGAGCGGGTGAATATCGCCATTCCGTTCCTCCTAGAGTGTCTTATCGTTATATCCAACGATTGCGAGGGCTGGAAAGTGAATCCTTAGCTCCTGTCGATACAGAACGTGTGGAACGGGTGAATTTCGCCATTCCTAGCCTCCTAGAGTGATTTATCGATAGTCCGATCGATTGCGTGGGCTGGAAAGTGGATCCTTACCTTCAGTCGATATAGAAAGATTGGAAATGGTGAATATCGCGATTCAAGCCCCCACGAGTGATTTATCGATGCATGGAACGATTGCGGGGGCTGGAAAGTGGATGCTTACCTTCAGTCGATACAGAACGATTGGAAATGGTGAATATCGCGATTCCGAGCCCCCACGAGTGATTTATCGATGCATCGAAAGATTGCGAGGGCTGGAAAGTGAATCCTTAGCATCTGTCGATACAGAACGATTGGGAAGGGTGAATATTGCAATTCCGAGCCTCCTAGAGTGACTTATCCTTATATCGAACGATGCCGAGGGCTGGAATGTGAATTCATACCTTCCGTCGATACAGAACGTGTGGAACGGGTGAATATCGCAATTCCGAGCCTCCTAGTTTGTTTTATCGTTATATCGAACGATTGCGAGGGCTGGGAAGTGAATCCTTAGCATCTGTCGATACCGAACGATTGGGAAGGGTGAATATCGCAATTCCGAGCCTCCTAGAGTGACTTATCCTTATATCGAACGATGCCGAGGGCTGGAATGTGAATTCATACCTTCCGTCGATACAGAACGTGTGGAACGGGTGAATATCGCAATTCCGAGCCTCCTAGTTTGATTTATCGTTATATCGAACGATTGCGAGGGCTGGAAAGTTAATCCATAGCTCCTGTTGATACAGAACGTGTGGAGCGGGTGAATATCGCTAGTCCGAGCCTCCTAGAGTGATTTATCGATAGTCTCAACGATTGCGAGGGCTGGAAAGTGAATCTTTAGCTCCTGTCTATACAGAACGATTGGAAATGGTGAATATCGCGAGTCCGGGCCTCCTAGTTTGATTTATCATTATATCGAACGATTGCGAGAGCTGGAAAGTGAATCCTTAGTTTCTGTCGATACAGACCGTGTGGAGCGGGTGCATATCGCGATTCCGAGCCTCCTAGAGTGATTTATCGATAGATTGAACGATTGCGAGGGCAGGAAAGTGAATTCATACCTAGCGTCGCTACAGAACGTGTGGAACGGGCGAATATCGAGAGTCCGGGCCTCCTAGTTTGTTTTATCGTTATATCGAACGATAGCGAGAGCTGGAAACTGAACCCTTAGTTTCTGTCGATACAGAACGGGTGGAGCGGGTGCATATCGCTATTCCGAGCCTCCTAGAGTTATTTATCGATAGTCTCAACGATTGCGAGGGCTGGAAAGTGAATCCTTAGCTCCTGTCTATACAGAACGATTGGAAATGGTGAATATCGCGATTCCGAGCCCCCACGAGTGATTTATCGATGCATCGAAAGATTGCGAGGGCTGGAAAGTGAATCCTTAGCATCTGTCGATACAGAACGATTGGGAAGGGTGAATATCGCAATTCCGAGCCTCCTAGAGTGACTTATTGTTATATCCAACGATTGCGAGGGCTGGAAAGTGAATCCTTAGCTTCTGTCGATACAGCACGATCGGAAAGTGTGAATATCGCGAGTCCGAGCCTCCTAGTTTGATTTATCGTTATATCGAACGATTGCGAGAGCTGCAAAGTGAATCCTTAGTTTCTGTCGATGCAGAACGTGTGGAGCGGGTGCATATCGCTATTCCGAGCCTCCTAGAGTGATTTATCGATAGTCTCAACGATTGCGAGGGCTGGAAAGTGAATTCTTACGTTCTGTGGATACAGACCGTGTGGAGCAGGTGAAAATGCGATTCCGAGCCTCCTAGAGTGATTTATCGATAGAACGAACGATTGCGAGTGGTGGAAGGTGAATCCTTAGCTTCTGTCGATACGGAACGTGTGGAGCGGGTGCATATCGCGATTCCGAGCCTCCTAGAGTGATTTATTGATAGATTGAACGATTGCGACGGCAGGAAAGTGAATACATAGGTTCTGTCGATACAGAACGTGTGGAGCGGGTGCATATCGCTATTCCGAGCCTCCTAGAGTGATTTATCGATAGTCTCAACGATTGCGAGGGCTGGAAAGTGAATTCTTACGTTCTGTGGATACAGAACGTGTGGAACGGGTGAATATCGCGATTCCGAGCATCCTAGAGTGATTTATCGATAGACCGAACGTTTGCGAGGACTGGGAAGTGAATCCTTACCTTCTGTCGATACAGACCGTGTGGAGCAGGTGAAAATGCGATTCCGAGCCTCCTAGAGTGAGTTATCGATAGTCCGATCGATTGCGTGGGCTGGAAAGTGGATGCTTACCTTCAGTCGATACAGAACGATTGGAAATGGTGAATATCGCGATTCCGAGCCCCCACGAGTGATTTATCGATGCATCGAACGATTGCGAGGGCTGGAAAGTGAATCCTTAGGTCCTGTCTATACAGAACGATTGGAAATGGTGAAAATCGCAATTCCGAGCCTCCTCGAGTGACTTATCGTTATATCGCACGATTGCGAGGTCTGGAAAGTGAATTCTTACCTTCTGTCAATACGGAACGTGTGGAGCGGGGGAATATCGCGATTCCGAGCCTCCTAGAGTGACTTATCGTTATATCGTACGATTGCGTGGGCTGGAAAGTCAATTCTTACCTCCTGTCGATACAGAACGTGTGGAACGGGTGAATATCGCGATTCCGTTCCTCCTAGAGTGACTTATCGTTATATCCAACGATTGCGAGGGCTGGAAAGTGAATCCTTAGCTCGTGTCGATACAGAACGTGTGGAGCGGGTGAATATCGCCATTCCGTTCCTCCTAGAGTGACTTATCGTTATATCCAACGATTGCGAGGGCTGGAAAGTGAATCCTTAGCTCCTGTCGATACAGAACGTGTGGAACGGGTGAATTTCGCCATTCCTAGCCTCCTAGAGTGATTTATCGATAGTCCGATCGATTGCGTGGGCTGGAAAGTGGATCCTTACCTTCAGTCGATATAGAAAGATTGGAAATGGTGAATATCGCGATTCAAGCCCCCACGAGTGATTTATCGATGCATCGAACGATTGCGGGGGCTGGAAAGTGGATGCTTACCTTCAGTCGATACAGAACGATTGGAAATGGTGAATATCGCGATTCCGAGCCCCCACGAGTGATTTATCGATGCATCGAAAGATTGCGAGGGCTGGAAAGTGAATCCTTAGCATCTGTCGATACAGAACGATTGGGAAGGGTGAATATCGCAATTCCGAGCCTCCTAGAGTGACTTATCCTTATATCGAACGATGCCGAGGGCTGGAATGTGAATTCATACCTTCCGTCGATACAGAACGTGTGGAACGGGTGAATATCGCAATTCCGAGCCTCCTAGTTTGATTTATCGTTATATCGAACGATTGCGAGGGCTGGGAAGTGAATCCTTAGCATCTGTCGATACCGAACGATTGGGAAGGGTGAATATCGCAATTCCGAGCCTCCTAGAGTGACTTATCCTTATATCGAACGATGCCGAGGGCTGGAATGTGAATTCATACCTTCCGTCGATACAGAACGTGTGGAACGGGTGAATATCGCAATTCCGAGCCTCCTAGTTTGATTTATCGTTATATCGAACGATTGCGAGGGCTGGAAAGTTAATCCATAGCTCCTGTTGATACAGAACGTTTGGAGCGGGTGAATATCGCTAGTCCGAGCCTCCTAGAGTGATTTATCGATAGTCTCAACGATTGCGAGGGCTGGAAAGTGAATCTTTAGCTCCTGTCTATACAGAACGATTGGAAATGGTGAATATCGCGATTCCGAGCCCCCACGAGTGATTTATCAATGCATCGAAAGATTGCGAGGGCTGGGAAGTTAATCCTTAGCATCTGTCGATACAGAACGGGTGGAGCGGGTGCATATCGCTATTCCGAGCCTCCTAGAGTGATTTATCGATAGTCTCAACGATTGCGAGGGCTGGAAAGTGAATCTTTAGCTCCTGTCTATACAGAACGATTGGAAATGGTGAAAATCGCAATTCCGAGCCTCCTCGAGTGACTTATCGTTATATCGCACGATTGCGAGGGCTGGAAAGTGAATTCTTACCTCCTGTGGATACAGAACGTGTGGAACGGGTGAATATCGCGAGTCCGATCCTCCTAGAGTGACTTATCGTTTTATCAAACGATTGCGAGGGGTTGAACGTAAATCCTTAGCTTCTGTCGATACAGCACGATCGGAAAGTGTGAATATCGCGATTCCGACCATCCTAGAGTGATTTATCGATAGACCGAACGATTGCGAGGGCTGGAAAGTGAATCTTTAGCTCCTGTCTATACAGAACGATTGGAAATGGTGAAAATCGCAATTCCGAGCCTCCTCGAGTGACTTATCGTTATATCGCACGATTGCGAGGGCTGGAAAGTGAATTCTTACCTCCTGTGGATACAGAACGTGTGGAAAGGGTGAATATCGCGATTCCGACCATCCTAGAGTGATTTATCGATAGAACGAACGATTGCGAGTGGTGGAAGGTGAATCCTTAGCTTCTGTCGATACGGAACGTGTGGAGCGGGTGCATATCGCGATTCCGAGCCTCCTAGAGTGATTTATTGATAGATTGAACGATTGCGACGGCAGGAAAGTGAATACATAGGTTCTGTCGATACAGAACGTGTGGAACGGGTGTGTTTCGCGATTCCGAGCCTCCTAGAGTGATTTATCGATAGTCCGATCGATTGCGTGGGCTGGAAAGTGGATGCTTACCTTCAGTCGATACAGAACGATTGGAAATGGTGAATATCGCGATTCCGAGCCCCCACGAGTGATTTATCGATGCATCGAACGATTGCGAGGGCTGGAAAGTGAATCCTTAGCATCTGTCGATACAGAACGATTGGTAAGGGTGAATATCGCAATTCCGAGCCTCCTAGAGTGATTTATCGTTATATCGAACGATTGCGAGGGCAGGAAAGTGAATACATAGGTTCTGTCGATACAGAACGTGTGGAACGGGTGTGTTTCGCGATTCCGAGCCTCCTAGATTGATTTATCGATAGACCGAACGATTGCGAGGGCTGGAAAGTGAATCCTTAGCATCTGTCGATACAGAACGATTGGGAAGGGTGAATATCGCAATTCCCAGCCTCCTTCAGTGATTTATCCTTATATCGAACGATTCCGAGGGCTGGAATGTGAATTCATACCTACCGTCGATACAGAACGTGTGGATCGGGTGAATATCGCAATTCCGAGCCTCCTAGAGTGATTTATCGTTATATCGAACAATTGCGAGAGCTGGAAACTGAATCCTTAGTTTCTGTCGATACAGAACGGGTGGAGCGGGTGCATATCGCTATTCCGAGCCTCCTAGAGTGATTTATCGATAGTCTCAACGATTGCGAGGGCTGGAAAGTGAATCCTTAGCTCCTGTCTATACAGAACGATTGGAAATGGTGAATATCGCGATTCCGAGCCCCCACGAGTGATTTATCGATGCACCGAACGATTGCGTGGGCTGGAAAGTGAATCCTCAGCATCTGTCGATACAGAACGATTGGGAAGGGTGAATATCGCAATTCCCAGCCTCCTTCAGTGATTTATCCTTATATCGAACGATTCCGAGGGCTGGAATGTGAATTCATACATACCGTCGATACAGAACGTGTGGATCGGGTGAATATCGCAATTCCGAGCCTCCTAGAGTGATTTATCGTTATATCGAACAATTGCGAGAGCTGGAAACTGAATCCTTAGTTTCTGTCGATACAGAACGGGTGGAGCGGGTGCATATCGCTATTCCGAGCCTCCTAGAGTGATTTATCGATAGTCTCAACGATTGCGAGGGCTGGAAAGTGAATCCTTAGATCCTGTCTATACCGAACGATTGGAAATGGTGAAAATCGCAATTCCGAGCCTCCTCGAGTGACTTATCGTTATATCGCACGATTGCGAGGGCTGGAAAGTGAATTCTTACCTTCTGTCGATACAGAATGTGTGGAACGGGTGAATATCGCGATTCCGAACCTCCTGGTTTGATTTATCGGTATATCGAACTTTTGCGAGGGCTGGGAAGTGAATCCTTAGGTTCTGTCGATACAGAACGGGTGGAGCGGGTGCATATCGCTATTCCGAGCCTCCTAGAGTGATTTATCGATAGTCTCAACGATTGCGAGGGCTGGAAAGTGAATCCTTAGATCCTGTCTATACAGAACGATTGGAAATGGTGAAAATCGCAATTCCGAGCCTCCTCGAGTGACTTATCGTTATATCGCACGATTACGAGGGCTGGAAAGTGAATTCTTACCTTCTGTCGATACAGAACGTGTGGAAAGGGTGAATATCGCGATTCCGACCATCCTAGAGTGATTTATCGTTAGAACGAACGATTGCGAGTGGTGGAAGGTGAATCCTTAGCTTCTGTCGATACAGAGCGTGTGGAACGGGTGAATTTCGCCATTCCGTTCCTCCTAGAGTGACTTATCGTTATATCCAACGATTGCGAGGGCTGGAAAGTGAATCCTTAGCTCCTGTCGATACAGAGCGTGTGGAACGGGTGAATTTCGCCATTCATAGCCTCCTAGAGTGATTTATCGATAGTCCGATCGATTGCGTGGGCTGGAAAGTGGATCCTTACCTTCAGTCGATATAGAAAGATTGGAAATGGTGAATGTCGCGATTCAAGCCCCCACGAGTGATTTATCGATGCATCGAACGATTGCGCGGGCTGGAAAGTGGATGCTTACCTTCCGTCGATACAGAACGATTGGAAATGGTGAATATCGCGATTCCGAGACCCCACGAGTGATTTATCGATGCATCGTAAGATTCCGAGGGCTGGAAAGTGAATCCTTAGCATCTGTCGATACAGAACGATTGGGAAGGGTGAATATCGCAATTCCGAGCATCCTAGAGTGACTTATCCTTATATCGAACGATGCCGAGGGCTGGAATGTGAATTCATACCTTCCGTCGATACAGAACGTGTGGAACGTGTGAATATCGCAATTCCGAGCCTCCTAGTTTGATTTATCGTTATATCGAACGATTGCGAGGGCTGGAAAGTTAATCCATAGCTCCTGTTGATACAGAACGTGTGGAACGGGTGAATATCGCAATTCCGAGCCTCCTAGTTTGATTTATCGTTATATCGAACGATTGCGAGGCCTGGAAAGTGAATCCTTAGCTCCTGTCTATACAGAACGATTGGAAATGGTGAATATCGCGATTCCGAGCCCCCACGTGTGATTTATCGATGCACCAAACGATTGCGAGGGCTGGAAAGTGAATCCTTAGCATCTGTCGATACAGAACGATTGGGAAGGGTGAATATCGCAATTCCGAGCCTCCTAGAGTGATTTATCGTTATATCGAACGATTGCGAGAGCTGGAAAGTGAATCCTTACCTTCTGTCGATACAGAACGTGTGGAGCGGGTGCATATCGCTATTCCGAGCCTCCTAGAGTGATTTATCGATAGTCTCAACGATTGCGAGGGCTGGAAAGTGAATCTTTAGCTCCTGTCTATACAGAACGATTGGAAATGGTGAATATCGCGATTCCGAGCCCCCACGAGTGATTTATCGATGCATCGAAAGATTGCGAGGGCTGGGAAGTTAATCCTTAGCTTCTGTCGATACAGAACGGGTGGAGCGGGTGCATATCGCTATTCCGAGCCTCCTAGAGTGATTTATCGATAGTCTCAACGATTGCGAGGGCTGGAAAGTGAATCTTTAGCTCCTGTCTATACAGAACGATTGGAAATGGTGAAAATCGCAATTCCGAGCCTCCTCGAGTGACTTATCGTTATATCGCACGATTGCGAGGGCTGGAAAGTGAATTCTTACCTCCTGTGGATACAGAACGTGTGGAACGGGTGAATATCGCGAGTCCGATCCTCCTAGAGTGACTTATCGTTTTATCAAACGATTGCGAGGGGTTGAACGTAAATCCTTAGCTTCTGTCGATACAGCACGATCGGAAAGTGTGAATATCGCGAGTCCGAGCCTCCTAGTTTGACTTATCGTTATATCGAACGATTGCGATGGCTGGGAAGTGAATCCTTACCTTCTGTCGATACAGAACGTGTGGAAAGGGTGAATATCGCGATTCCGACCATCCTAGAGTGATTTATCGATAGACCGAACGATTGCGAGGGCTGGGAAGTGAATCCTTAGCTTCTGTCGATACAGCACGATCGGAAAGGGTGAATATCGCGAGTCCGAGCCTCCTAGTTTGATTTATCGTTATATCGAACGATTGCGATGGCTGGACGGTGGATATTTAACTTCTGTCGGTACAAAACGATTGGAAAAAATGAATCTCGCGATTCCGAGCCTCCTAGATTGATTTATACTTTAATCGAACGATTCCGAGGGCTGGAATGTGAATTCATACCAACCGTCCATACAGAACGTGTGGAACGGGTGAATATCGCGAGTCCGGGCCTCCTAGTTTGATTTATCATTATATCGAACGATTGCGAGAGCTGGAAAGTGAATCCTTAGTTTCTGTCGATACAGACCGTGTGGAGCGGGTGCATATCGCGATTCCGAGCCTCCTAGAGTGATTTATCGATAGATTGAACGATTGCGAGGGCAGGAAAGTGAATTCATACCTACCGTCGTTACAGAACGTGTGGAACGGGTGAATATCGCGATTCCGATCCTCCTAGAGTGACTTATCGTTATATCAAACGATTGCGAGAGCTGGAAAGTGAATCCTTAGTTTCTGTCTATACAGAACGATTGGGAAGGGTGAAAATCGCAATTCCGAGCCTCCTCGAGTGACTTATCGTTATATCGCACGATTGCGAGGGCTGGAAAGTGAATTCTTACCTTCTGTGGATACAGAACGTGTGGAACGGGTGAATATCGCGATTCCGATCCTCCTAGAGTGACTTATCGTTATATCAAACGATTGCGAGAGCTGGAAAGTGAATCCTTAGTTTCTGTCGATACAGAACGGGTGGAGCGGGTGCATATCGCTATTCCGAGCCTCCTAGAGTGACTTATCGATAGTCTCAACGATTGCGAGGGCTGGAAGGTGAATCCTTAGATCCTGTCTATACAGAACGATTGGAAATGGTGAATATCGCGATTCCGACCATCCTAGAGTGATTTATCGATAGAACGAACGATTGCGAGTGGAGGAAGGTGAATCCTTAGCTTCTGTCAATACGGAACGTGTGGAGCGGGGGAATATCACGATTCCGAGCCTCCTAGAGTGACTTATCGTTATATCGCACGATTGCGTGGGCTGGAAAGTCAATTCTTACCTCCTGTCGATACAGAACGTGTGGAACGGGTGAATATCGCGATTCCGTTCCTCCTAGAGTGACTTATCGTTATATCCAACGATTGCGAGGGCTGGAAAGTGAATCCTTAGCTTCTGTCGATACAGCACGATCGGAAAGTGTGAATATCGCGAGTCCGAGCCTCCTAGTTTGATTTATCGTTATATCGAACGATTGCGAGGGCTGGGAAGTGAATCCCTACCTTCTGTCGCTACAGAACGTGTGGAACGGGTGAATATCGCGATTCCGATCCTCCTAGAGTGACTTATCGTTATATCAAACGATTGCGAGAGCTGGAAAGTGAATCCTTAGTTTCTGTCGATACAGAACGATTGGGAAGGGTGAAAATCGCAATTCCGAGCCTCCTCGAGTGACTTATCGTTATATCGCACGATTGCGAGGGCTGGAAAGTGAATTCATACCTACCGTCGCTACAGAACGTGTGGAACGGGTGAATATCGCGATTCCGATCCTCCTAGAGTGACTTATCGTTATATCAAACGATTGCGAGAGCTGGAAAGTGAATCCTTAGTTTCTGTCGATACAGAACGATTGGGAAGGGTGAAAATCGCAATTCCGAGCCTCCTCGAGTGATTTATCGATAGAACGAACGATTGCGAGTGGTGGAAGGTGAATCCTTAGCTTCTGTCGATACGGAACGTGTGGAGCGGGTGCATATCGCGATTCCGAGCCTCCTAGAGTGATTTATTGATAGATTGAACGATTGCGACGGCAGGAAAGTGAATACATAGGTTCTGTCGATACAGAACGTGTGGAACGGGTGTGTTTCGCGATTCCGAGCCTCCTAGAGTGATTTATCGATAGTCCGATCGATTGCGTGGGCTGGAAAGTGGATGCTTACCTTCAGTCGATACAGAACGATTGGAAATGGTGAATATCGCGATTCCGAGCCCCCACGAGTGATTTATCGATGCATCGAACGATTGCGAGGGCTGGAAAGTGAATCCTTAGCATCTGTCGATACAGAACGATTGGTAAGGGTGAATATCGCAATTCCGAGCCTCCTAGAGTGATTTATCGTTATATCGAACGATTGCGAGGGCAGGAAAGTGAATACATAGGTTCTGTCGATACAGAACGTGTGGAACGGGTGTGTTTCGCGATTCCGAGCCTCCTAGATTGATTTATCGATAGACCGAACGATTGCGAGGGCTGGAAAGTGAATCCTTAGCATCTGTCGATACAGAACGATTGGGAAGGGTGAATATCGCAATTCCCAGCCTCCTTCAGTGATTTATCCTTATATCGAACGATTCCGAGGGCTGGAATGTGAATTCATACCTACCGTCGATACAGAACGTGTGGATCGGGTGAATATCGCAATTCCGAGCCTCCTAGAGTGATTTATCGTTATATCGAACAATTGCGAGAGCTGGAAACTGAATCCTTAGTTTCTGTCGATACAGAACGGGTGGAGCGGGTGCATATCGCTATTCCGAGCCTCCTAGAGTGATTTATCGATAGTCTCGACGATTGCGAGGGCTGGAAAGTGAATCCTCAGCATCTGTCGATACAGAACGATTGGGAAGGGTGAAAATCGCAATTCCGAGCCTCCTCGAGTGACTTATCGTTATATCGCACGATTGCGAGGGCTGGAAAGTGAATTCTTACCTTCTGTGGATACAGAACGTGTGGAACGGGTGAATATCGCGATTCCGATCCTCCTAGAGTGACTTATCGTTATATCGAACGATTGCGAGGGCTGGGAAGTGAATCCTTAGCATCTGTCGATACCGAACGATTGGGAAGGGTGAATATCGCAATTCCGAGCCTCCTAGAGTGACTTATCCTTATATCGAACGATGCCGAGGGCTGGAATGTGAATTCATACCTTCCGTCGATACAGAACGTGTGGAACGGGTGAATATCGCAATTCCGAGCCTCCTAGTTTGATTTATCGTTATATCGAACGATTGCGAGGGCTGGAAAGTTAATCCATAGCTCCTGTTGATACAGAACGTGTGGAGCGGGTGAATATCGCTAGTCCGAGCCTCCTAGAGTGATTTATCGATAGAATCAACGATTGCGAGGCCTGGAAAGTGAATCCTTAGCTCCTGTCTATACAGAACGATTGGAAATGGTGAATATCGCGATTCCGAGCCCCCACGAGTGATTTATCGATGCACCAAACGATTGCGAGGGCTGGAAAGTGAATCCTTAGCATCTGTCGATACAGAACGATTGGGAAGGGTGAATATCGCAATTCCGAGCCTCCTAGTTTGATTTATCGTTATATCGAACGCTTGCGAGGGCTGGAAAGTTAATCCATAGCTCCTGTTGATACGGAACGTGTGGAGCGGGTGAATATCGCTAGTCCGAGCCTCCTAGAGTGATTTATCGATAGAATCAACGATTGCGAGGCCTGGAAAGTGAATCCTTAGCTCCTGTCTATACAGAACGATTGGAAATGGTGAATATCGCGATTCCGAGCCCCCACGAGTGATTTATCGATGCACCGAACGATTGCGAGGGCTGGAAAGTGAATCCTTAGCATCTGTCGATACAGAACGATTGGGAAGGGTGAATATCGCAATTCCGAGCCTCCTAGAGTGATTTATCGTTATATCGAACGATTGCGAGAGCTGGAAAGTGAATCCTTACCTTCTGTCGATACAGAACGTGTGGAGCGGGTGCATATCGCTATTCCGAGCCTCCTAGAGTGATTTATCGATAGTCTCAACGATTGCGAGGGCTGGAAAGTGAATCTTTAGCTCCTGTCTATACAGAACGATTGGAAATGGTGAATATCGCGATTCCGAGCCCCCACGAGTGATTTATCGATGCATCGAAAGATTGCGAGGGCTGGGAAGTTAATCCTTAGCATCTGTCGATACAGAACGGGTGGAGCGGGTGCATATCGCTATTCCGAGCCTCCTAGAGTGATTTATCGATAGTCTCAACGATTGCGAGGGCTGGAAAGTGAATCTTTAGCTCCTGTCTATACAGAACGATTGGAAATGGTGAAAATCGCAATTCCGAGCCTCCTCGAGTGACTTATCGTTATATCGCACGATTGCGAGGGCTGGAAAGTGAATTCTTACCTCCTGTGGATACAGAACGTGTGGAACGGGTGAATATCGCGATTCCGATCCTCCTAGAGTGACTTATCGTTTTATCAAACGATTGCGAGGGGTTGAACGTAAATCCTTAGCTTCTGTCGATACAGCACGATCGGAAAGTGTGAATATCGCGAGTCCGAGCCTCCAAGTTTGATTTATCGTTATATCGAACGATTGCGATGGCTGGACGGTGGATCTTTAACTTCTGTCGGTACAAAACGATTGGAAAAAATGAATCTCGCGATTCCGAGCCTCCTAGATTGATTTATACTTTAATCGAACGATTCCGAGGGCTGGAATGTGAATTCATACCAACCGTCCATACAGAACGTGTGGAACGGGTGAATATCGCGAGTCCGGGCCTCCTAGTTTGATTTATCATTATATCGAACGATTGCGAGAGCTGGAAAGTGAATCCTTAGTTTCTGTCGATACAGACCTTGTGGAGCGGGTGCATATCGCGATTCCGAGCCTCCTAGAGTGATTTATCGATAGATTGAACGATTGCGAGGGCAGGAAAGTGAATTCATACCTACCGTCGCTACAGAACGTGTGGAACGGGCGAATATCGAGAGTCCGGGCCTCCTAGTTTGTTTTATCGTTATATCGAACGATTGCGAGAGCTGGAAACTGAATCCTTAGTTTCTGTCGATACAGAACGGGTGGAGCGGGTGCATATCGCTATTCCGAGCCTCCTAGAGTGATTTATCGATAGTCTCAACGATTGCGAGGGCTGGAAAGTGAATCCTTAGCTCCTGTCTATACAGAACGATTGGAAATGGTGAATATCGCGATTCCGAGCCCCCACGAGTGATTTATCGATGCACCGAACGATTGCGTGGGCTGGAAAGTGAATCCTTAGCATCTGTCGATACAGAACGATTGGGAAGGGTGAAAATCGCAATTCCGAGCCTCCTCGAGTGACTTATCGTTATATCGCACGATTGCGAGGGCTGGAAAGTGAATTCTTACCTTCTGTGGATACAGAACGTGTGGAACGGGTGAATATCGCGATTCCGATCCTCCTAGAGTGACTTATCGTTATATCAAACGATTGCGAGAGCTGGAAAGTGAATCCTTAGTTTCTGTCGATACAGAACGGGTGGAGCGGGTGCATATCGCTATTCCGAGCCTCCTAGAGTGATTTATCGATAGTCTCAACGATTGCGAGGGCTGGAAGGTGAATCCTTAGATCCTGTCTATACAGAACGATTGGAAATGGTGAAAATTGCAATTCCGAGCCTCCTCGAGTGACTTATCGTTATATCGCACGATTGCGAGGGCTGGAAAGTGAATTCTTACCTTCTGTCGATACAGAATGTGTGGAACGGGTGAATATCGCGATTCCGAACCTCCTGGTTTGATTTATCGGTATATCGAACTTTTTCGAGGGCTGGAAAGTGAATTCTTACCTTCTGTCGATACAGAACGTGTGGAAAGGGTGAATATCGCGATTCCGACCATCCTAGAGTGATTTATCGTTAGAACGAACGATTGCGAGTGGTGGAAGGTGAATCCTTAGCTCGTGTCGATACAGAACGTGTGGAGCGGGTGAATATCGCCATTCCGTTCCTCCTAGAGTGACTTATCGTTATATCCAACGATTGCGAGGGCTGGAAAGTGAATCCTTAGCTCCTGTCGATACAGAAAGTGTGGAACGGGTGAATTTCGCCATTCCTAGCCTCCTAGAGTGATTTATCGATAGTCCGATCGATTGCGTGGGCTGGAAAGTGGATCCTTACCTTCAGTCGATATAGAAAGATTGGAAATGGTGAATATCGCGATTCAAGCCCCCACGAGTGATTTATCGATGCATCGAACGATTGCGCGGGCTGGAAAGTGGATTCTTACCTTCAGTCGATACAGAACGATTGGAAATGGTGAATATCGCGATTCCGAGCCCCCACGAGTGATTTATCGATGCATCGAAAGATTGCGAGGGCTGGAAAGTGAATCCTTAGCATCTGTCGATACAGAACGATTGGGAAGGGTGAATATCGCAATTCCGAGCCTCCTAGAGTGACTTATCCTAATATCGAACGATGCCGAGGGCTGGAATGTGAATTCATACCTTCCGTCGATACAGAACGTGTGGAACGGGTGAATATCGCAATTCCGAGCCTCCTAGTTTGATTTATCGTTATATCGAACGATTGCGAGGGCTGGAAAGTTAATCCATAGCTCCTGTTGATACGGAACGTGTGGAGCGGGTGAATATCGCTAGTCCGAGCCTCCTAGAGTGATTTATCGATAGAATCAACGATTGCGAGGCCTGGAAAGTGAATCCGTAGCTCCTGTCTATACAGAACGATTGGAAATGGTGAATATCGCGATTCCGAGCCCCCACGAGTGATTTATCGATGCATCGAAAGATTGCGAGGGCTGGGAAGTTATTCCTTAGCATCTGTCGATACAGAACGGGTGGAGCGGGTGCATATCGCTATTCCGAGCCTCCTAGAGTGATTTATCGATAGTCTCAACGATTGCGAGGGCTGGAAAGTGAATCTTTAGCTCCTGTCTATACAGAACGATTGGAAATGGTGAAAATCGCAATTCCGAGCCTCCTCGAGTGACTTATCGTTATATCGCACGATTGCGAGGGCTGGAAAGTGAATTCTTACCTCCTGTGGATACAGAACGTGTGGAACGGGTGAATATCGCGAGTACGACCATCCTAGAGTGATTTATCGATAGACCGAACGATTGCGAGGGCTGGGAAGTGAATCCTTAGCTTCTGTCGATACAGCACGATCGGAAAGGGTGAATATCGCGAGTCCGAGCCTCCTAGTTTGATTTATCGTTATATCGAACAATTGCGATGGCTGGACGGTGGATCTTTAACTTCTGTCGGTTCAAAACGATTGGAAAAAATGAATCTCGCGATTCCGAGCCTCCTAGATTGATTTATACTTTAATCGAACGATTCCGAGGGCTGGAATGTGAATTCATATCAACCGTCCATACAGAACGTGTGGAACGGGTGAATATCGCGAGTCCGGGCCTCCTAGTTTGATTTATCATTATATCGAACGATTGCGAGAGCTGGAAAGTGAATCCTTAGTTTCTGTCGATACAGAACGATTGGAAATGGTGAAAATCGCAATTCCGAGCCTCCTCGAGTGACTTATAGTTATATCGCACGATTGCGAGGGCAGGAAAGTGAATTCATACCTACCGTCGCTACAGAACGTGTGGAACGGGCGAATATCGAGAGTCCGGGCCTCCTAGTTTGTTTTATCGTTATATCGAACGATTGCGAGAGCTGGAAACTGAATCCTTAGTTTCTGTCGATACAGAACGGGTGGAGCGGGTGAATATCGCGATTCCGACCATCCTAGAGTGATTTATCGTTATATCGCACGATTGCGTGGGCTGGAAAGTCAATTCTTACCTCCTGTCGATACAGAACGTGTGGAACGGGTGAATATCGCGATTCCGTTCCTCCTAGAGTGACTTATCTTTATATCCAACGATTGCGAGGGCTGGAAAGTGAATCCTTAGCTTCTGTCGATACAGCACGATCGGAAAGTGTGAATATCGCGAGTCCGAGCCTCCTAGTTTGATTTATCGTTATATCGAACGATTGCGAGGGCTGGGAAGTGAATCCCTACCTTCTGTCGATACAGAACGTGTGGAAAGGGTGAATATCGCGATTCCGACCATCCTAGAGTGATTTATCGATAGAACGAACGATTGCGAGTGGTGGAAACTGAATCCTTAGTTTCTGTCGATACAGAACGGGTGGAGCGGGTGCATATCGCGATTCCGAGCCTCCTAGAGTGATTTATTGATAGATTGAACGATTGCGAGGGCAGGAAAGTGAATACATAGGTTCTGTCGATACAGAACGTGTGGAACGGGTGTGTTTCGCGATTCCGAGCCTCCTAGATTGATTTATCGTTATATCGAACAATTGCGAGAGCTGGAAACTGAATCCTTAGTTTCTGTCGATACAGAACGGGTGGAGCGGGTGCATATCGCTATTCCGAGCCTCCTAGAGTGATTTATCGATAGTCTCAACGATTGCGAGGGCTGGAAAGTGAATCCTCAGCATCTGTCGATACAGAACGATTGGGAAGGGTGAAAATCGCAATTCCGAGCCTCCTCGAGTGACTTATCGTTATATCGCACGATTGCGAGGGCTGGAAAGTGAATTCTTACCTTCTGTGGATACAGAACGTGTGGAACGGGTGAATATCGCGATTCCGATCCTCCTAGAGTGACTTATCGTTATATCGAACGATTGCGAGGGCTGGGAAGTGAATCCTTAGCATCTGTCGATACCGAACGATTGGGAATGGTGAATATCGCAATTCCGAGCCTCCTAGAGTGACTTATCCTTATATCGAACGATGCCGAGGGCTGGAATGTGAATTCATACCTTCCGTCGATACAGAACGTGTGGAACGGGTGAATATCGCAATTCCGAGCCTCCTAGTTTGATTTATCGTTATATCGAACGATTGCGAGGGCTGGAAAGTTAATCCATAGCTCCTATTGATACAGAACGTGTGGAGCGGGTGAATATCGCTAGTCCGAGCCTCCTAGAGTGATTTATCGATAGAATCAACGATTGCGAGGCCTGGAAAGTGAATCCTTAGCTCCTGTCTATACAGAACGATTGGAAATGGTGAATATCGCGATTCCGAGCCCCCATGAGTGATTTATCGATGCACCAAACGATTGCGAGGGCTGGAAAGTGAATCCTTAGCATCTGTCGATACAGAACGATTGGGAAGGGTGAATATCGCAATTCCGAGCCTCCTAGTTTGATTTATCGTTATATCGAACGATTGCGAGGGCTGGAAAGTTAATCCATAGCTCCTGTTGATACGGAACGTGTGGAGCGGGTGAATATCGCTAGTCCGAGCCTCCTAGAGTGATTTATCGATAGAATCAACGATTGCGAGGCCTGGAAAGTGAATCCTTAGCTCCTGTCTATACAGAACGATTGGAAATGGTGAATATCGCGATTCCGAGCCCCCACGAGTGATTTATCGATGCACCGAACGATTGCGAGGGCTGGAAAGTCAATCCTTAGCATCTGTCGATACAGAACGATTGGGAAGGGTGAATATCGCAATTCCGAGCCTCCTAGAGTGATTTATCGTTATATCGAACGATTGCGAGAGCTGGAAAGTGAATCCTTACCTTCTGTCGATACAGAACGTGTGGAGCGGGTGCATATCGCTATTCCGAGCCTCCTAGAGTGATTTATCGATAGTCTCAACGATTGCGAGGGCTGGAAAGTGAATCTTTAGCTCCTGTCTATACAGAACGATTGGAAATGGTGAATATCGCGATTCCGAGCCCCCACGAGTGATTTATCGATGCATCGAAAGATTGCGAGGGCTGGGAAGTTAATCCTTAGCATCTGTCGATACAGAACGGGTGGAGCGGGTGCATATCGCTATTCCGAGCCTCCTAGAGTGATTTATCGATAGTCTCAACGATTGCGAGGGCTGGAAAGTGAATCTTTAGCTCCTGTCTATACAGAACGATTGGAAATGGTGAAAATCGCAATTCCGAGCCTCCTCGAGTGACTTATCGTTATATCGCACGATTGCGAGGGCTGGAAAGTGAATTCTTACCTCCTGTGGATACAGAACGTGTGGAACGGGTGAATATCGCGATTCCGATCCTCCTAGAGTGACTTATCGTTTTATCAAACGATTGCGAGGGGTTGAACGTAAATCCTTAGCTTCTGTCGATACAGCACGATCGGAAAGTGTGAATATCGCGAGTCCGAGCCTCCAAGTTTGATTTATCGTTATATCGAACGATTGCGATGGCTGGACGGTGGATCTTTAACTTCTGTCGGTACAAAACGATTGGAAAAAATGAATCTCGCGATTCCGAGCCTCCTAGATTGATTTATACTTTAATCGAACGATTCCGAGGGCTGGAATGTGAATTCATACCAACCGTCCATACAGAACGTGTGGAACGGGTGAATATCGCGAGTCCGGGCCTCCTAGTTTGATTTATCATTATATCGAACGATTGCGAGAGCTGGAAAGTGAATCCTTAGTTTCTGTCGATACAGACCTTGTGGAGCGGGTGCATATCGCGATTCCGAGCCTCCTAGAGTGATTTATCGATAGATTGAACGATTGCGAGGGCAGGAAAGTGAATTCATACCTACCGTCGCTACAGAACGTGTGGAACGGGCGAATATCGAGAGTCCGGGCCTCCTAGTTTGTTTTATCGTTATATCGAACGATTGCGAGAGCTGGAAACTGAATCCTTAGTTTCTGTCGATACAGAACGGGTGGAGCGGGTGCATATCGCTATTCCGAGCCTCCTAGAGTGATTTATCGATAGTCTCAACGATTGCGAGGGCTGGAAAGTGAATCCTTAGCTCCTGTCTATACAGAACGATTGGAAATGGTGAATATCGCGATTCCGAGCCCCCACGAGTGATTTATCGATGCACCGAACGATTGCGTGGGCTGGAAAGTGAATCCTTAGCATCTGTCGATACAGAACGATTGGGAAGGGTGAAAATCGCAATTCCGAGCCTCCTCGAGTGACTTATCGTTATATCGCACGATTGCGAGGGCTGGAAAGTGAATTCTTACCTTCTGTGGATACAGAACGTGTGGAACAGGTGAATATCGCGATTCCGATCCTCCTAGAGTGACTTATCGTTATATCAAACGATTGCGAGAGCTGGAAAGTGAATCCTTAGTTTCTGTCGATACAGAACGGGTGGAGCGGGTGCATATCGCTATTCCGAGCCTCCTAGAGTGATTTATCGATAGTCTCAACGATTGCGAGGCCTGGAAGGTGAATCCTTAGATCCTGTCTATACAGAACGATTGGAAATGGTGAAAATTGCAATTCCGAGCCTCCTCGAGTGACTTATCGTTATATCGCACGATTGCGAGGGCTGGAAAGTGAATTCTTACCTTCTGTCGATACAGAATGTGTGGAACGGGTGAATATCGCGATTCCGAACCTCCTGGTTTGATTTATCGGTATATCGAACTTTTTCGAGGGCTGGAAAGTGAATTCTTACCTTCTGTCGATACAGAACGTGTGGAAAGGGTGAATATCGCGATTCCGACCATCCTAGAGTGATTTATCGTTAGAACGAACGATTGCGAGTGGTGGAAGGTGAATCCTTAGCTCGAGTCGATACAGAACGTGTGGAGCGGGTGAACATCGCCATTCCGTTCCTCCTAGAGTGACTTATCGTTATATCCAACGATTGCGAGGGCTGGAAAGTGAATCCTTAGCTCCTGTCGATACAGAACGTGTGGAACGGGTGAATTTCGCCATTCCTAGCCTCCTAGAGTGATTTATCGATAGTCCGATCGATTGCGTGGGCTGGAAAGTGGATCCTTACCTTCAGTCGATATAGAAAGATTGGAAATGGTGAATATCGCGATTCAAGCCCCCACGAGTGATTTATCGATGCATCGAACGATTGCGCGGGCTGGAAAGTGGATTCTTACCTTCAGTCGATACAGAACGATTGGAAATGGTGAATATCGCGATTCCGAGCCCCCACGAGTGATTTATCGATGCATCGAAAGATTGCGAGGGCTGGAAAGTGAATCCTTAGCATCTGTCGATACAGAACGATTGGGAAGGGTGAATATCGCAATTCCGAGCCTCCTAGAGTGACTTATCCTTATATCGAACGATGCCGAGGGCTGGAATGTGAATTCATACCTTCCGTCGATACAGAACGTGTGGAACGGGTGAATATCGCAATTCCGAGCCTCCTAGTTTGATTTATCGTTATATCGAACGATTGCGAGGGCTGGGAAGTGAATCCTTAGCATCTGTCGATACCGAACGATTGGGAAGGGTGAATATCGCAATTCCGAGCCTCCTAGAGTGACGTATCCTAATATCGAACGATGCCGAGGGCTGGAATGTGAATTCATACCTTCCGTCGATACAGAACGTGTGGAACGGGTGAATATCGCAATTCCGAGCCTCCTAGTTTGATTTATCGTTATATCGAACGATTGCGAGGGCTGGAAAGTTAATCCATAGCTCCTGTTGATACGGAACGTGTGGAGCGGGTGAATATCGCTAGTCCGAGCCTCCTAGAGTGATTTATCGATAGAATCAACGATTGCGAGGCCTGGAAAGTGAATCCGTAGCTCCTGTCTATACAGAACGATTGGAAATGGTGAATATCGCGATTCCGAGCCCCCACGAGTGATTTATCGATGCATCGAAAGATTGCGAGGGCTGGGAAGTTAATCCTTAGCATCTGTCGATACAGAACGGGTGGAGCGGGTGCATATCGCTATTCCGAGCCTCCTAGATTGATTTATCGATAGTCTCAACGATTGCGAGGGCTGGAAAGTGAATCTTTAGCTCCTGTCTATACAGAACGATTGGAAATGGTGAAAATCGCAATTCCGAGCCTCCTCGAGTGACTTATCGTTATATCGCACGATTGCGAGGGCTGGAAAGTGAATTCTTACCTCCTGTGGATACAGAACGTGTGGAACGGGTGAATATCGCGAGTCCGATCCTCCTAGAGTGACTTATCGTTTTATCAAACGATTGCGAGGGGTTGAACGTAAATCCTTAGCTTCTGTCGATACAGCACGATCGGAAAGTGTGAATATCGCGAGTCCGAGCCTCCTAGTTTGACTTATCGTTATATCGAACGATTGCGATGGCTGGGAAGTGAATCCTTACCTTCTGTCGATACAGAACGTGTGGAAAGGGTGAATATCGCGATTCCGACCATCCTAGAGTGATTTATCGATAGACCGAACGATTGCGAGGGCTGGGAAGTGAATCCTTAGCTTCTGTCGATACAGCACGATCGGAAAGGGTGAATATCGCGAGTCCGAGCCTCCTAGAGTGATTTATCGATAGTCTCAACGATTGCGAGGGCTGGAAAGTGAATCTTTAGCTCCTGTCTATACAGAACGATTGGAAATGGTGAATATCGCGATTCCGAGCCCCCACGAGTGATTTATCGATGCATCGAAAGATTGCGAGGGCTGGGAAGTTAATCCTTAGCATCTGTCGATACAGAACGGGTGGAGCGGGTGCATATCGCTATTCCGAGCCTCCTAGAGTGATTTATCGATAGTCTCAACGATTGCGAGGGCTGGAAAGTGAATCTTTAGCTCCTGTCTATACAGAACGATTGGAAATGGTGAAAATCGCAATTCCGAGCCTCCTCGAGTGACTTATCGTTATATCGCACGATTGCGAGGGCTGGAAAGTGAATTCTTACCTCCTGTGGATACAGAACGTGTGGAACGGGTGAATATCGCGATTCCGATCCTCCTAGAGTGACTTATCGTTTTATCAAACGATTGCGAGGGGTTGAACGTAAATCCTTAGCTTCTGTCGATACAGCACGATCGGAAAGTGTGAATATCGCGAGTCCGAGCCTCCAAGTTTGATTTATCGTTATATCGAACGATTGCGATGGCTGGACGGTGGATCTTTAACTTCTGTCGGTACAAAACGATTGGAAAAAATGAATCTCGCGATTCCGAGCCTCCTAGATTGATTTATACTTTAATCGAACGATTCCGAGGGCTGGAATGTGAATTCATACCAACCGTCCATACAGAACGTGTGGAACGGGTGAATATCGCGAGTCCGGGCCTCCTAGTTTGATTTATCATTATATCGAACGATTGCGAGAGCTGGAAAGTGAATCCTTAGTTTCTGTCGATACAGACCTTGTGGAGCGGGTGCATATCGCGATTCCGAGCCTCCTAGAGTGATTTATCGATAGATTGAACGATTGCGAGGGCAGGAAAGTGAATTCATACCTACCGTCGCTACAGAACGTGTGGAACGGGCGAATATCGAGAGTCCGGGCCTCCTAGTTTGTTTTATCGTTATATCGAACGATTGCGAGAGCTGGAAACTGAATCCTTAGTTTCTGTCGATACAGAACGGGTGGAGCGGGTGCATATCGCTATTCCGATCCTCCTAGAGTGATTTATCGATAGTCTCAACGATTGCGAGGGCTGGAAAGTGAATCCTTAGCTCCTGTCTATACAGAACGATTGGAAATGGTGAATATCGCGATTCCGAGCCCCCACGAGTGATTTATCGATGCACCGAACGATTGCGTGGGCTGGAAAGTGAATCCATAGCATCTGTCGATACAGAACGATTGGGAAGGGTGAAAATCGCAATTCCGAGCCTCCTCGAGTGACTTATCGTTATATCGCACGATTGCGAGGGCTGGAAAGTGAATTCTTACCTTCTGTGGATACAGAACGTGTGGAACAGGTGAATATCGCGATTCCGATCCTCCTAGAGTGACTTATCGTTATATCAAACGATTGCGAGAGCTGGAAAGTGAATCCTTAGTTTCTGTCGATACAGAACGGGTGGAGCGGGTGCATATCGCTATTCCGAGCCTCCTAGAGTGATTTATCGATAGTCTCAACGATTGCGAGGCCTGGAAGGTGAATCCTTAGATCCTGTCTATACAGAACGATTGGAAATGGTGAAAATTGCAATTCCGAGCCTCCTCGAGTGACTTATCGTTATATCGCACGATTGCGAGGGCTGGAAAGTGAATTCTTACCTTCTGTCGATACAGAATGTGTGGAACGGGTGAATATCGCGATTCCGAACCTCCTGGTTTGATTTATCGGTATATCGAACTTTTTCGAGGGCTGGAAAGTGAATTCTTACCTTCTGTCGATACAGAACGTGTGGAAAGGGTGAATATCGCGATTCCGACCATCCTAGAGTGATTTATCGTTAGAACGAACGATTGCGAGTGGTGGAAGGTGAATCCTTAGCTCGAGTCGATACAGAACGTGTGGAGCGGGTGAACATCGCCATTCCGTTCCTCCTAGAGTGACTTATCGTTATATCCAACGATTGCGAGGGCTGGAAAGTGAATCCTTAGCTCCTGTCGATACAGAACGTGTGGAACGGGTGAATTTCGCCATTCCTAGCCTCCTAGAGTGATTTATCGATAGTCCGATCGATTGCGTGGGCTGGAAAGTGGATCCTTACCTTCAGTCGATATAGAAAGATTGGAAATGGTGAATATCGCGATTCAAGCCCCCACGAGTGATTTATCGATGCATGGAACGATTGCGGGGGCTGGAAAGTGGATTCTTACCTTCAGTCGATACAGAACGATTGGAAATGGTGAATATCGCGATTCCGAGCCCCCACGAGTGATTTATCGATGCATCGAAAGATTGCGAGGGCTGGAAAGTGAATCCTTAGCATCTGTCGATACAGAACGATTGGGAAGGGTGAATATCGCAATTCCGAGCCTCCTAGAGTGACTTATCCTTATATCGAACGATGCCGAGGGCTGGAATGTGAATTCATACCTTCCGTCGATACAGAACGTGTGGAACGGGTGAATATCGCAATTCCGAGCCTCCTAGTTTGATTTATCGTTATATCGAACGATTGCGAGGGCTGGGAAGTGAATCCTTAGCATCTGTCGATACCGAACGATTGCGAGGGCTGGGAAGTGAATCCTTAGCATCTGTCGATACCGAACGATTGGGAAGGGTGAATATCGCAATTCCGAGCCTCCTAGAGTGACGTATCCTAATATCGAACGATGCCGAGGGCTGGAATGTGAATTCATACCTTCCGTCGATACAGAACGTGTGGAACGGGTGAATATCGCAATTCCGAGCCTCCTAGTTTGATTTATCGTTATATCGAACGATTGCGAGGGCTGGAAAGTTAATCCATAGCTCCTGTTGATACGGAACGTGTGGAGCGGGTGAATATCGCTAGTCCGAGCCTCCTAGAGTGATTTATCGATAGAATCAACGATTGCGAGGCCTGGAAAGTGAATCCGTATAGCTCCTGTCTATACAGAACGATTGGAAATGGTGAATATCGCGATTCCGAGCCCCCACGAGTGATTTATCGATGCATCGAAAGATTGCGAGGGCTGGGAAGTTAATCCTTAGCATCTGTCGATACAGAACGGGTGGAGCGGGTGCATATCGCTATTCCGAGCCTCCTAGATTGATTTATCGATAGTCTCAACGATTGCGAGGGCTGGAAAGTGAATCTTTAGCTCCTGTCTATACAGAACGATTGGAAATGGTGAAAATCGCAATTCCGAGCCTCCTCGAGTGACTTATCGTTATATCGCACGATTGCGAGGGCTGGAAAGTGAATTCTTACCTCCTGTGGATACAGAACGTGTGGAACGGGTGAATATCGCGAGTCCGATCCTCCTAGAGTGACTTATCGTTTTATCAAACGATTGCGAGGGGTTGAACGTAAATCCTTAGCTTCTGTCGATACAGCACGATCGGAAAGTGTGAATATCGCGAGTCCGAGCCTCCTAGTTTGACTTATCGTTATATCGAACGATTGCGATGGCTGGGAAGTGAATCCTTACCTTCTGTCGATACAGAACGTGTGGAAAGGGTGAATATCGCGATTCCGACCATCCTAGAGTGATTTATCGATAGACCGAACGATTGCGAGGGCTGGGAAGTGAATCCTTAGCTTCTGTCGATACAGCACGATCGGAAAGGGTGAATATCGCGAGTCCGAGCCTCCTAGAGTGATTTATCGATAGTCTCAACGATTGCGAGGGCTGGAAAGTGAATCTTTAGCTCCTGTCTATACAGAACGATTGGAAATGGTGAAAATCGCAATTCCGAGCCTCCTCGAGTGACTTATCGTTATATCGCACGATTGCGAGGGCTGGAAAGTGAATTCTTACCTCCTGTGGATACAGAACGTGTGGAACGGGTGAATATCGCGAGTCCGACCATCCTAGAGTGATTTATCGATAGACCGAACGATTGCGAGGGCTGGGAAGTGAATCCTTAGCTTCTGTCGCTACAGCACGATCGGAAAGGGTGAATATCGCGAGTCCGAGCCTCCTAGTTTGATTTATCGTTATATCGAACGATTGCGATGGCTGGACGGTGGATCTTTAACTTCTGTCGGTACAAAACGATTGGAAAAAATGAATCTCGCGATTCCGAGCCTCCTAGATTGATTTATACTTGAATCGAACGATTCCGAGGGCTGGAATGTGAATTCATACCAACCGTCCATACAGAACGTGTGGAACGGGTGAATATCGCGAGTCCGGGCCTCCTAGTTTGATTTATCATTATATCGAACGATTGCGAGAGCTGGAAAGTGAATCCTTAGTTTCTGTCGATACAGACCGTGTGGAGCGGGTGCATATCGCGATTCCGAGCCTCCTAGAGTGATTTATCGATAGATTGAACGATTGCGAGGGCAGGAAAGTGAATTCATACCTACCGTCGCTACAGAACGTGTGGAACGGGCGAATATCGAGAGTCCGGGCCTCCTAGAGTGTCTTATCGTTATATCCAACGATTGCGAGGGCTGGAAAGTGAATCCTTAGCTCCTGTCGATACAGAACGTGTGGAACGGGTGAATTTCGCCATTCCTAGCCTCCTAGAGTGATTTATCGATAGTCCGATCGATTGCGTGGGCTGGAAAGTGGATCCTTACCTTCAGTCGATATAGAAAGATTGGAAATGGTGAATATCGCGATTCAAGCCCCCACGAGTGATTTATCGATGCATGGAACGATTGCGGGGGCTGGAAAGTGGATGCTTACCTTCAGTCGATACAGAACGATTGGAAATGGTGAATATCGCGATTCCGAGCCCCCACGAGTGATTTATCGATGCATCGAAAGATTGCGAGGGCTGGAAAGTGAATCCTTAGCATCTGTCGATACAGAACGATTGGGAAGGGTGAATATCGCAATTCCGAGCCTCCTAGAGTGACTTATCCTTATATCGAACGATGCCGAGGGCTGGAATGTGAATTCATACCTTCCGTCGATACAGAACGTGTGGAACGGGTGAATATCGCAATTCCGAGCCTCCTAGTTTGTTTTATCGTTATATCGAACGATTGCGAGGGCTGGGAAGTGAATTCTTGGCATCTGTCGATACCGAACGATTGGGAAGGGTGAATATCGCAATTCCGAGCCTCCTAGAGTGACTTATCCTTATATCGAACGATGCCGAGGGCTGGAATGTGAATTCATACCTTCCGTCGATACAGAACGTGTGGAACGGGTGAATATCGCAATTCCGAGCCTCCTAGTTTGATTTATCGTTATATCGAACGATTGCGAGGGCTGGAAAGTGAATCTTTAGCTCCTGTCTATACAGAACGATTGGAAATGGTGAATATCGCGAGTCCGGGCCTCCTAGTTTGATTTATCATTATATCGAACGATTGCGAGAGCTGGAAAGTGAATCCTTAGTTTCTGTCGATACAGACCGTGTGGAGCGGGTGCATATCGCGATTCCGAGCCTCCTAGAGTGATTTATCGATAGATTGAACGATTGCGAGGGCAGGAAAGTGAATTCATACCTACCGTCGCTACAGAACGTGTGGAACGGGCGAATATCGAGAGTCCGGGCCTCCTAGTTTGTTTTATCGTTATATCGAACGATTGCGAGAGCTGGAAACTGAACCCTTAGTTTCTGTCGATACAGAACGGGTGGAGCGGGTGCATATCGCTATTCCGAGCCTCCTAGAGTTATTTATCGATAGTCTCAACGATTGCGAGGGCTGGAAAGTGAATCCTTAGCTCCTGTCTATACAGAACGATTGGAAATGGTGAATATCGCGATTCCGAGCCCCCACGAGTGATTTATCGATGCATCGAAAGATTGCGAGGGCTGGAAAGTGAATCCTTAGCATCTGTCGATACAGAACGATTGGGAAGGGTGAATATCGCAATTCCGAGCCTCCTAGAGTGACTTATTGTTATATCCAACGATTGCGAGGGCTGGAAAGTGAATCCTTAGATCCTGTCTATACAGAACGATTGGAAATGGTGAAAATCGCAATTCCGAGCCTCCTCGATTGACTTATCGTTATATCGCACGATTGCGAGGGCTGGAAAGTGAATTCTTACCTTCTGTCGATACAGAATGTGTGGAACGGGTGAATATCGCGATTCCGAACCTCCTGGTTTGATTTATCGGTATATCGAACTTTTGCGAGGGCTGGGAAGTGAATCCTTAGGTTCTGTCGATACAGAACGGGTGGAGCGGGTGCATATCGCTATTCCTCGCCTCCTAGAGTGATTTATCGATAGTCTCAACGATTGCGAGGGCTGGAAAGTGAATCCTTAGGTCCTGTCTATACAGATCGATTGGAAATGGTGAAAATCGCAATTCCGAGCCTCCTCGAGTGACTTATCGTTATATCGCACGATTGCGAGGTCTGGAAAGTGAATTCTTACCTTCTGTCGATACAGAACGTGTGGAAAGGGTGAATATCGCGATTCCGACCATCCTAGAGTGATTTATCGTTAGAACGAACGATTGCGAGTGGTGGAAGGTGAATCCTTAGCTTCTGTCAATACGGAACGTGTGGAGCGGGGGAATATCGCGATTCCGAGCCTCCTAGAGTGACTTATCGTTATATCGTACGATTGCGTGGGCTGGAAAGTCAATTCTTACCTCCTGTCGATACAGAACGTGTGGAACGGGTGAATATCGCGATTCCGTTCCTCCTAGAGTGACTTATCGTTATATCCAACGATTGCGAGGGCTGGAAAGTGAATCCTTAGCTCGTGTCGATACAGAACGTGTGGAGCGGGTGAATATCGCCATTCCGTTCCTCCTAGAGTGACTTATCGTTATATCCAAAGATTGCGAGGGCTGGAAAGTGAATCCTTAGCTCCTGTCGATACAGAACGTGTGGAATGGGTGAATTTCGCCATTCCTAGCCTCCTAGAGTGATTTATCGATAGTCCGATCGATTGCGTGGGCTGGAAAGTGGATCCTTACCTTCAGTCGATATAGAAAGATTGGAAATGGTGAATATCGCGATTCAAGCCCCCACGAGTGATTTATCGATGCATCGCACGATTGCGAGGGCTGGAAAGTGAATTCTTACCTTCTGTGGATACAGAACGTGTGGAACGGGTGAATATCGCGATTCCGATCCTCCTAGAGTGACTTATCGTTATATCAAACGATTGCGAGAGCTGGAAAGTGAATCCTTAGTTTCTGTCGATACAGAACGGGTGGAGCGGGTGCATATCGCTATTCCGAGCCTCCTAGAGTGATTTATCGATAGTCTCAACGATTGCGAGGGCTGGAAGGTGAATCCTTAGATCCTGTCTATACAGAACGATTGGAAATGGTGAAAATCGCAATTCCGAGCCCCCACGAGTGATTTATCGATGCATCGAAAGATTGCGAGGGCTGGGAAGTTAATCCTTAGCATCTGTCGATACAGAACGGGTGGAGCGGGTGCATATCGCTATTCCGAGCCTCCTAGAGTGATTTATCGATAGTCTCAACGATTGCGAGGGCTGGAAAGTGAATCTTTAGCTCCTGCCTATACAGAACGATTGGTAATGGTGAAAATCGCAATTCCGAGCCTCCTCGAGTGACTTATCGTTATATCGCACGATTGCGAGGGCTGGAAAGTGAATTCTTACCTCCTGTGAATACAGAACGTGTGGAACGGGTGAATATCACGAGTCCGATCCTCCTAGAGTGACTTATCGTTTTATCAAACGATTGCGAGGGGTTGAACGTAAATCCTTAGCTTCTGTCGATACAGCACGATCGGAAAGTGTGAATATCGCGAGTCCGAGCCTCCTAGTTTGACTTATCGTTATATCGATCGATTGCGATGGCTGGGAAGTGAATCCTTACCTTCTGTCGATACAGAACGTGTGGAAAGGGTGAATATCGCGATTCCGACCATCCTAGAGTGATTTATCGATAGACCGAATGATTGCGAGGGCTGGGAAGTGAATCCTTAGCTTCTGTCGATACAGCACGATCGGAAAGGGTGAATATCGCGAGTCCGAGCCTCCTAGTTTGATTTATCGTTATATCGAACGATTGCGATGGCTGGACGGTGGATATTTAACTTCTGTCGGTACAAAACGATTGGAAAAAATGAATCTCGCGATTCCGAGCCTCCTAGATTGATTTATACTTGAATCGAACGATTCCGAGGGCTGGAATGTGAATTCATACCAACCGTCCATACAGAACGTGTGGAACGGGTGAATATCGCGAGTCCGGGCCTCCTAGTTTGATTTATCATTATATCGAACGATTGCGAGAGCTGGAAAGTGAATCCTTAGTTTCTGTCGATACAGACCGTGTGGAGCGGGTGCATATCGCGATTCCGAGCCTCCTAGAGTGATTTATCGATAGATTGAACGATTGCGAGGGCAGGAAAGTGAATTCATACCTACCGTCGCTACAGAACGTGTGGAACGGGCGAATATCGAGAGTCCGGGCCTCCTAGTTTGTTTTATCGTTATATCGAACGATTGCGAGAGCTGGAAACTGAATCCTTAGTTTCTGTCGATACAGAACGGGTGGAGCGGGTGCATATCGCTATTCCGAGCCTCCTAGAGTGATTTATCGATAGTCTCAACGATTGCGAGGGCTGGAAAGTGAATCCTTAGCTCCTGTCTATACAGAACGATTGGAAATGGTGAATATCGCGATTCCGAGCCCCCACGAGTGATTTATCGATGCACCGAAGGATTGCGTGGGCTGGAAAGTGAATCCTCAGCATCTGTCGATACAGAACGATTGGGAAGGGTGAAAATCGCAATTCCGAGCCTCCTCGAGTGACTTATCGTTATATCGCACGATTGCGAGGGCTGGAAAGTGAATTCTTACCTTCTGTGGATACAGAACGTGTGGAACGGGTGAATATCGCGATTCCGATCCTCCTAGAGTGACTAATCGTTATATCAAACGATTGCGAGAGCTGGAAAGTGAATCCTTAGTTTCTGTCGATACAGAACGGGTGGAGCGGGTGCATATCGCTATTCCGAGCCTCCTAGAGTGATTTATCGATAGTCTCAACGATTGCGAGGGCTGGAAAGTGAATCCTCAGCATCTGTCGATACAGAACGATTGGGAAGGGTGAAAATCGCAATTCCGAGCCTCCTCGAGTGACTTATCGTTATATCGCACGATTGCGAGGGCTGGAAAGTGAATTCTTACCTTCTGTGGATACAGAACGTGTGGAACGGGTGAATATCGCGATTCCGATCCTCCTAGAGTGACTTATCGTTATATCAAACGATTGCGAGAGCTGGAAAGTGAATCCTTAGTTTCTGTCGATACAGAACGGGTGGAGCGGGTGCATATCGCTATTCCGAGCCTCCTAGAGTGACTTATCGATAGTCTCAACGATTGCGAGGGCTGGAAAGTGAATCCTTAGATCCTGTCTATACAGAACGATTGGAAATGGTGAAAATCGCAATTCCGAGCCTCCTCGAGTGACTTATCGTTATATCGCACGATTGCGAGGGCTGGAAAGTGAATTCTTACCTTCTGTCGATACAGAATGTGTGGAACGGGTGAATATCGCGATTCCGAACCTCCTGGTTTGATTTATCGGTATATCGAACTTTTGCGAGGGCTGGGAAGTGAATCCTTAGGTTCTGTCGATACAGAACGGGTGGAGCGGGTGCATATCGCTATTCCTCGCCTCCTAGAGTGTTTTATCGATAGTCTCAACGATTGCGAGGGCTGGAAAGTGAATCCTTAGATCCTGTCTATACAGAACGATTGGAAATGGTGAAAATCGCAATTCCGAGCCTCCTCGAGTGACTTATCGTTATATCGCACGATTGCGAGGGCTGGAAAGTGAATTCTTACCTTCTGTGGATACAGAACGTGTGGAACGGGTGAATATCGCGATTCCGATCCTCCTAGAGTGACTAATCGTTATATCAAACGATTGCGAGAGCTGGAAAGTGAATCCTTAGTTTCTGTCGATACAGAACGGGTGGAGCGGGTGCATATCGCTATTCCGAGCCTCCTAGAGTGATTTATCGATAGTCTCAACGATTGCGAGGGCTGGAAAGTGAATCCTCAGCATCTGTCGATACAGAACGATTGGGAAGGGTGAAAATCGCAATTCCGAGCCTCCTCGAGTGACTTATCGTTATATCGCACGATTGCGAGGGCTGGAAAGTGAATTCTTACCTTCTGTGGATACAGAACGTGTGGAACGGGTGAATATCGCGATTCCGATCCTCCTAGAGTGACTTATCGTTATATCAAACGATTGCGAGAGCTGGAAAGTGAATCCTTAGTTTCTGTCGATACAGAACGGGTGGAGCGGGTGCATATCGCTATTCCGAGCCTCCTAGAGTGACTTATCGATAGTCTCAACGATTGCGAGGGCTGGAAAGTGAATCCTTAGATCCTGTCTATACAGAACGATTGGAAATGGTGAAAATCGCAATTCCGAGCCTCCTCGAGTGACTTATCGTTATATCGCACGATTGCGAGGGCTGGAAAGTGAATTCTTACCTTCTGTCGATACAGAATGTGTGGAACGGGTGAATATCGCGATTCCGAACCTCCTGGTTTGATTTATCGGTATATCGAACTTTTGCGAGGGCTGGGAAGTGAATCCTTAGGTTCTGTCGATACAGAACGGGTGGAGCGGGTGCATATCGCTATTCCTCGCCTCCTAGAGTGATTTATCGATAGTCTCAACGATTGCGAGGGCTGGAAAGTGAATCCTTAGATCCTGTCTATACAGAACGATTGGAAATGGTGAAAATCGCAATTCCGAGCCTCCTCGAGTGACTTATCGTTATATCGCACGATTGCGAGGGCTGGAAAGTGAATTCTTACCTTCTGTCGATACAGAACGTGTGGAAAGGGTGAATATCGCGATTCCGACCAGCCTAGAGTGATTTATCGTTAGAACGAACGATTGCGAGTGGTGGAAGGTGAATCCTTAGCTTCTGTCAATACGGAACGTGTGGAGCGGGGGAATATCGCGATTCCGAGCCTCCTAGAGTGACTTATCGTTATATCGTACGATTGCGTGGGCTGGAAAGTCAATTCTTACCTCGTGTCGATACAGAACGTGTGGAACGGGTGAATATCGCGATTCCGTTCCTCCTAGAGTGACTTATCGTTATATCCAACGATTGCGAGGGCTGGAAAGTGAATCCTTAGCTCGTGTCGATACAGAACGTGTGGAGCGGGTGAATATCGCCATTCCGTTCCTCCTAGAGTGTCTTATCGTTATATCCAACGATTGCGAGGGCTGGAAAGTGAATCCTTAGCTCCTGTCGATACAGAACGTGTGGAACGGGTGAATTTCGCCATTCCTAGCCTCCTAGAGTGATTTATCGATAGTCCGATCGATTGCGTGGGCTGGAAAGTGGATCCTTACCTTCAGTCGATATAGAAAGATTGGAAATGGTGAATATCGCGATTCAAGCCCCCACGAGTGATTTATCGATGCATGGAACGATTGCGGGGGCTGGAAAGTGGATGCTTACCTTCAGTCGATACAGAACGATTGGAAATGGTGAATATCGCGATTCCGAGCCCCCACGAGTGATTTATCGATGCATCGAAAGATTGCGAGGGCTGGAAAGTGAATCCTTAGCATCTGTCGATACAGAACGATTGGGAAGGGTGAATATCGCAATTCCGAGCCTCCTAGAGTGACTTATCCTTATATCGAACGATGCCGAGGGCTGGAAAGTGAATTCATACCTACCGTCGCTACAGAACGTGTGGAACGGGCGAATATCGAGAGTCCGGGCCTCCTAGTTTGTTTTATCGTTATATCGAACGATTGCGAGAGCTGGAAACTGAACCCTTAGTTTCTGTCGATACAGAACGGGTGGAGCGGGTGCATATCGCTATTCCGAGCCTCCTAGAGTTATTTATCGATAGTCTCAACGATTGCGAGGGCTGGAAAGTGAATCCTTAGCTCCTGTCTATACAGAACGATTGGAAATGGTGAATATCGCGATTCCGAGCCCCCACGAGTGATTTATCGATGCATCGAAAGATTGCGAGGGCTGGAAAGTGAATCCTTAGCATCTGTCGATACAGAACGATTGGGAAGGGTGAATATCGCAATTCCGAGCCTCCTAGAGTGACTTATTGTTATATCCAACGATTGCGAGGGCTGGAAAGTGAATCCTTAGCTTCTGTCGATACAGCACGATCGGAAAGTGTGAATATCGCGAGTCCGAGCCTCCTAGTTTGATTTATCGTTATATCGAACGATTGCGAGAGCTGCAAAGTGAATCCTTAGTTTCTGTCGATGCAGAACGTGTGGAGCGGGTGCATATCGCTATTCCGAGCCTCCTAGAGTGATTTATCGATAGTCTCAACGATTGCGAGGGCTGGAAAGTGAGTTCTTACGTTCTGTGGATACAGAACGTGTGGAACGGGTGAATATCGCGATTCCGAGCATCCTAGAGTGATTTATCGATAGACCGAACGTTTGCGAGGGCTGGGAAGTGAATCCTTACCTTCTGTCGATACAGACCGTGTGGAGCAGGTGAAAATGCGATTCCGAGCCTCCTAGAGTGATTTATCGATAGAACGAACGATTGCGAGTGGTGGAAGGTGAATCCTTAGCTTCTGTCGATACGGAACGTGTGGAGCGGGTGCATATCGCGATTCCGAGCCTCCTAGAGTGATTTATTGATAGATTGAACGATTGCGACGGCAGGAAAGTGAATACATAGGTTCTGTCGATACAGAACGTGTGGAGCGGGTGCATATCGCTATTCCGAGCCTCCTAGAGTGATTTATCGATAGTCTCAACGATTGCGAGGGCTGGAAAGTGAATTCTTACGTTCTGTGGATACAGAACGTGTGGAACGGGTGAATATCGCGATTCCGAGCATCCTAGAGTGATTTATCGATAGACCGAACGTTTGCGAGGGCTGGGAAGTGAATCCTTACCTTCTGTCGATACAGACCGTGTGGAGCAGGTGAAAATGCGATTCCGAGCCTCCTAGAGTGAGTTATCGATAGTCCGATCGATTGCGTGGGCTGGAAAGTGGATGCTTACCTTCAGTCGATACAGAACGATTGGAAATGGTGAATATCGCGATTCCGAGCCCCCACGAGTGATTTATCGATGCATCGAACGATTGCGAGGGCTGGAAAGTGAATCCTTAGCATCTGTCGATACAGAACGATTGGTAAAGGTGAATATCGCAATTCCGAGCCTCCTAGAGTGATTTATCGTTATATCGAACGATTGCGGGGGCAGGAAAGTGAATCCCTTGGTTCTGTCGATACAGAACATGTGGAACGGGTGAATTTCGCGATTCCGAGCCTCCTAGATTGATTTATCGATAGACCGAACGATTGCGAGGGCTGGAAAGTGAATCCTTAGCATCTGTCGATACAGAACGATTGGGAAGGGTGAATTTCGCAATTCCCAGCCTCCTTCAGTGATTTATCCTTATATCGAACGATTCCGAGGGCTGGAATGTGAATTCATACCTACCGTCGATACAGAACGTGTGGGTCGGGTGAATATCGCAATTCCGAGCCTCCTAGAGTGATTTATCGTTATATCGAACAATTGCGAGAGCTGGAAACTGAATCCTTAGTTTCTGTCGATACAGAACGGGTGGAGCGGGTGCATATCGCTATTCCGAGCCTCCTAGAGTGACTTATCGATAGTCTCAACGATTGCGAGGGCTGGAAAGTGAATCCTTAGATCCTGTCTATACAGAACGATTGGAAATGGTGAAAATCGCAATTCCGAGCCTCCTCGAGTGACTTATCGTTATATCGCACGATTGCGAGGGCTGGAAAGTGAATTCTTACCTTCTGTCGATACAGAACGTGTGGAAAGGGTGAATATCGCGATTCCGACCACCCTAGAGTGATTTATCGTTAGAACGAACGATTGCGAGTGGTGGAAGGTGAATCCTTAGCTTCTGTCAATACGGAACGTGTGGAGCGGGGGAATATCGCGATTCCGAGCCTCCTAGAGTGACTTATCGTTATATCGTACGATTGCGTGGGCTGGAAAGTCAATTCTTACCTCCTGTCGATACAGAACGTGTGGAACGGGTGAATATCGCGATTCCGTTCCTCCTAGAGTGACTTATCGTTATATCCAACGATTGCGAGGGCTGGAAAGTGAATCCTTAGCTCGTGTCGATACAGAACGTGTGGAGCGGGTGAATATCGCCATTCCGTTCCTCCTAGAGTGACTTATCGTTATATCCAACGATTGCGAGGGCTGGAAAGTGAATCCTTAGCTCCTGTCGATACAGAACGTGTGGAACGGGTGAATTTCACCATTCCTAGCCTCCTAGAGTGATTTATCGATAGTCCGATCGATTGCGTGGGCTGGAAAGTGGATCCTTACCTTCAGTCGATATAGAAAGATTGGAAATGGTGAATATCGCGATTCAAGCCCCCACGAGTGATTTATCGATGCATCGAACGATTGCGGGGGCTGGAAAGTGGATGCTTACCTTCAGTCGATACAGAACGATTGGAAATGGTGAATATCGCGATTCCGAGCCCCCACGAGTGATTTATCGATGCATCGAAAGATTGCGAGGGCTGGAAAGTGAATCCTTAGCATCTGTCGATACAGAACGGGTGGAGCGGGTGCATATCGCTATTCCGAGCCTCCTAGAGTGATTTATCGATAGTCTCAACGATTGCGAGGGCTGGAAAGTGAATCTTTAGCTCCTGTCTATACAGAACGATTGGAAATGGTGAAAATCGCAATTCCGAGCCTCCTCGAGTGACTTATCGTTATATCGCACGATTGCGAGGGCTGGAAAGTGAATTCTTACCTCCTGTGGATACAGAACGTGTGGAACGGGTGAATATCGCGAGTCCGATCCTCCTAGAGTGACTTATCGTTTTATCAAACGATTGCGAGGGGTTGAACGTAAATCCTTAGCTTCTGTCGATACAGCACGATCGGAAAGTGTGAATATCGCGATTCCGACCATCCTAGAGTGATTTATCGATAGACCGAACGATTGCGAGGGCTGGGAAGTGAATCCTTAGCTTCTGTCGATACAGCACGATCGGAAAGGGTGAATATCGCGAGTCCGAGCCTCCTAGTTTGATTTATCGTTATATCGAACGATTGCGATGGCTGGACGGTGGATATTTAACTTCTGTCGGTACAAAACGATTGGAAAAAATGAATCTCGCGATTCCGAGCCTCCTAGATTGATTTATACTTTAATCGAACGATTCCGAGGGCTGGAATGTGAATTCATACCAACCGTCCATACAGAACGTGTGGAACGGGTGAATATCGCGAGTCCGGGCCTCCTAGTTTGATTTATCATTATATCGAACGATTGCGAGAGCTGGAAAGTGAATCCTTAGTTTCTGTCGATACAGACCGTGTGGAGCGGGTGCATATCGCGATTCCGAGCCTCCTAGAGTGATTTATCGATAGATTGAACGATTGCGAGGGCAGGAAAGTGAATTCATACCTACCGTCGCCACAGATCGTGTGGAACGGGCGAATATCGAGAGTCCGGGCCTCCTAGTTTGTTTTATCGTTATATCGAACGATTGCGAGAGCTGGAAACTGAATCCTTAGTTTCTGTCGATACAGAACGGGTGGAGCGGGTGCATATCGCTATTCCGAGCCTCCTAGAGTGATTTATCGATAGTCTCAACGATTGCGAGGGCTGGAAAGTGAATCCTTAGCTCCTGTCTATACAGAACGATTGGAAATGGTGAATATCGCGATTCCGAGCCCCCACGAGTGATTTATCGATGCACCGAACGATTGCGTGGGCTGGAAAGTGAATCCTCAGCATCTGTCGATACAGAACGATTGGGAAGGGTGAAAATCGCAATTCCGAGCCTCCTCGAGTGACTTATCGTTATATCGCACGATTGCGAGGGCTGGAAAGTGAATTCTTACCTTCTGTGGATACAGAACGTGTGGAACGGGTGAATATCGCGATTCCGATCCTCCTAGAGTGACTAATCGTTATATCAAACGATTGCGAGAGCTGGAAAGTGAAACCTTAGTTTCTGTCGATACAGAACGGGTGGAGCGGGTGCATATCGCTATTCCGAGCCTCCTAGAGTGATTTATCGATAGTCTCAACGATTGCGAGGGCTGGAAAGTGAATCCTCAGCATCTGTCGATACAGAACGATTGGGAAGGGTGAAAATCGCAATTCCGAGCCTCCTCGAGTGACTTATCGTTATATCGCACGATTGCGAGGGCTGGAAAGTGAATTCTTACCTTCTGTGGATACAGAACGTGTGGAACGGGTGAATATCGCGATTCCGATCCTCCTAGAGTGACTTATCGTTATATCAAACGATTGCGAGAGCTGGAAAGTGAATCCTTAGTTTCTGTCGATACAGAACGGGTGGAGCGGGTGCATATCGCTATTCCGAGCCTCCTAGAGTGACTTATCGATAGTCTCAACGATTGCGAGGGCTGGAAAGTGAATCCTTAGATCCTGTCTATACAGAACGATTGGAAATGGTGAAAATCGCAATTCCGAGCCTCCTCGAGTGACTTATCGTTATATCGCACGATTGCGAGGGCTGGAAAGTGAATTCTTACCTTCTGTCGATACAGAACGTGTGGAAAGGGTGAATATCGCGATTCCGACCAGCCTAGAGTGATTTATCGTTAGAACGAACGATTGCGAGTGGTGGAAGGTGAATCCTTAGCTTCTGTCAATACGGAACGTGTGGAGCGGGGGAATATCGCGATTCCGAGCCTCCTAGAGTGACTTATCGTTATATCGTACGATTGCGTGGGCTGGAAAGTCAATTCTTACCTCGTGTCGATACAGAACGTGTGGAACGGGTGAATATCGCGATTCCGTTCCTCCTAGAGTGACTTATCGTTATATCCAACGATTGCGAGGGCTGGAAAGTGAATCCTTAGCTCGTGTCGATACAGAACGTGTGGAGCGGGTGAATATCGCCATTCCGTTCCTCCTAGAGTGTCTTATCGTTATATCCAACGATTGCGAGGGCTGGAAAGTGAATCCTTAGCTCCTGTCGATACAGAACGTGTGGAACGGGTGAATTTCGCCATTCCTAGCCTCCTAGAGTGATTTATCGATAGTCCGATCGATTGCGTGGGCTGGAAAGTGGATCCTTACCTTCAGTCGATATAGAAAGATTGGAAATGGTGAATATCGCGATTCAAGCCCCCACGAGTGATTTATCGATGCATGGAACGATTGCGGGGGCTGGAAAGTGGATGCTTACCTTCAGTCGATACAGAACGATTGGAAATGGTGAATATCGCGATTCCGAGCCCCCACGAGTGATTTATCGATGCATCGAAAGATTGCGAGGGCTGGAAAGTGAATCCTTAGCATCTGTCGATACAGAACGATTGGGAAGGGTGAATATCGCAATTCCGAGCCTCCTAGAGTGACTTATCCTTATATCGAACGATGCCGAGGGCTGGAAAGTGAATTCATACCTACCGTCGCTACAGAACGTGTGGAACGGGCGAATATCGAGAGTCCGGGCCTCCTAGTTTGTTTTATCGTTATATCGAACGATTGCGAGAGCTGGAAACTGAACCCTTAGTTTCTGTCGATACAGAACGGGTGGAGCGGGTGCATATCGCTATTCCGAGCCTCCTAGAGTTATTTATCGATAGTCTCAACGATTGCGAGGGCTGGAAAGTGAATCCTTAGCTCCTGTCTATACAGAACGATTGGAAATGGTGAATATCGCGATTCCGAGCCCCCACGAGTGATTTATCGATGCATCGAAAGATTGCGAGGGCTGGAAAGTGAATCCTTAGCATCTGTCGATACAGAACGATTGGGAAGGGTGAATATCGCAATTCCGAGCCTCCTAGAGTGACTTATTGTTATATCCAACGATTGCGAGGGCTGGAAAGTGAATCCTTAGCTTCTGTCGATACAGCACGATCGGAAAGTGTGAATATCGCGAGTCCGAGCCTCCTAGTTTGATTTATCGTTATATCGAACGATTGCGAGAGCTGCAAAGTGAATCCTTAGTTTCTGTCGATGCAGAACGTGTGGAGCGGGTGCATATCGCTATTCCGAGCCTCCTAGAGTGATTTATCGATAGTCTCAACGATTGCGAGGGCTGGAAAGTGAGTTCTTACGTTCTGTGGATACAGAACGTGTGGAACGGGTGAATATCGCGATTCCGAGCATCCTAGAGTGATTTATCGATAGACCGAACGTTTGCGAGGGCTGGGAAGTGAATCCTTACCTTCTGTCGATACAGACCGTGTGGAGCAGGTGAAAATGCGATTCCGAGCCTCCTAGAGTGATTTATCGATAGAACGAACGATTGCGAGTGGTGGAAGGTGAATCCTTAGCTTCTGTCGATACGGAACGTGTGGAGCGGGTGCATATCGCGATTCCGAGCCTCCTAGAGTGATTTATTGATAGATTGAACGATTGCGACGGCAGGAAAGTGAATACATAGGTTCTGTCGATACAGAACGTGTGGAGCGGGTGCATATCGCTATTCCGAGCCTCCTAGAGTGATTTATCGATAGTCTCAACGATTGCGAGGGCTGGAAAGTGAATTCTTACGTTCTGTGGATACAGAACGTGTGGAACGGGTGAATATCGCGATTCCGAGCATCCTAGAGTGATTTATCGATAGACCGAACGTTTGCGAGGGCTGGGAAGTGAATCCTTACCTTCTGTCGATACAGACCGTGTGGAGCAGGTGAAAATGCGATTCCGAGCCTCCTAGAGTGAGTTATCGATAGTCCGATCGATTGCGTGGGCTGGAAAGTGGATGCTTACCTTCAGTCGATACAGAACGATTGGAAATGGTGAATATCGCGATTCCGAGCCCCCACGAGTGATTTATCGATGCATCGAACGATTGCGAGGGCTGGAAAGTGAATCCTTAGCATCTGTCGATACAGAACGATTGGTAAAGGTGAATATCGCAATTCCGAGCCTCCTAGAGTGATTTATCGTTATATCGAACGATTGCGGGGGCAGGAAAGTGAATCCCTTGGTTCTGTCGATACAGAACATGTGGAACGGGTGAATTTCGCGATTCCGAGCCTCCTAGATTGATTTATCGATAGACCGAACGATTGCGAGGGCTGGAAAGTGAATCCTTAGCATCTGTCGATACAGAACGATTGGGAAGGGTGAATATCGCAATTCCCAGCCTCCTTCAGTGATTTATCCTTATATCGAACGATTCCGAGGGCTGGAATGTGAATTCATACCTACCGTCGATACAGAACGTGTGGGTCGGGTGAATATCGCAATTCCGAGCCTCCTAGAGTGATTTATCGTTATATCGAACAATTGCGAGAGCTGGAAACTGAATCCTTAGTTTCTGTCGATACAGAACGGGTGGAGCGGGTGCATATCGCTATTCCGAGCCTCCTAGAGTGACTTATCGATAGTCTCAACGATTGCGAGGGCTGGAAAGTGAATCCTTAGATCCTGTCTATACAGAACGATTGGAAATGGTGAAAATCGCAATTCCGAGCCTCCTCGAGTGACTTATCGTTATATCGCACGATTGCGAGGGCTGGAAAGTGAATTCTTACCTTCTGTCGATACAGAATGTGTGGAACGGGTGAATATCGCGATTCCGAACCTCCTGGTTTGATTTATCGGTATATCGAACTTTTGCGAGGGCTGGGAAGTGAATCCTTAGGTTCTGTCGATACAGAACGGGTGGAGCGGGTGCATATCGCTATTCCTCGCCTCCTAGAGTGATTTATCGATAGTCTCAACGATTGCGAGGGCTGGAAAGTGAATCCTTAGATCCTGTCTATACAGAACGATTGGAAATGGTGAAAATCGCAATTCCGAGCCTCCTCGAGTGACTTATCGTTATATCGCACGATTGCGAGGGCTGGAAAGTGAATTCTTACCTTCTGTCGATACAGAACGTGTGGAAAGGGTGAATATCGCGATTCCGACCACCCTAGAGTGATTTATCGTTAGAACGAACGATTGCGAGTGGTGGAAGGTGAATCCTTAGCTTCTGTCAATACGGAACGTGTGGAGCGGGGGAATATCGCGATTCCGAGCCTCCTAGAGTGACTTATCGTTATATCGTACGATTGCGTGGGCTGGAAAGTCAATTCTTACCTCCTGTCGATACAGAACGTGTGGAACGGGTGAATATCGCGATTCCGTTCCTCCTAGAGTGACTTATCGTTATATCCAACGATTGCGAGGGCTGGAAAGTGAATCCTTAGCTCGTGTCGATACAGAACGTGTGGAGCGGGTGAATATCGCCATTCCGTTCCTCCTAGAGTGACTTATCGTTATATCCAACGATTGCGAGGGCTGGAAAGTGAATCCTTAGCTCCTGTCGATACAGAACGTGTGGAACGGGTGAATTTCACCATTCCTAGCCTCCTAGAGTGATTTATCGATAGTCCGATCGATTGCGTGGGCTGGAAAGTGGATCCTTACCTTCAGTCGATATAGAAAGATTGGAAATGGTGAATATCGCGATTCAAGCCCCCACGAGTGATTTATCGATGCATCGAACGATTGCGGGGGCTGGAAAGTGGATGCTTACCTTCAGTCGATACAGAACGATTGGAAATGGTGAATATCGCGATTCCGAGCCCCCACGAGTGATTTATCGATGCATCGAAAGATTGCGAGGGCTGGAAAGTGAATCCTTAGCATCTGTCGATACAGAACGGGTGGAGCGGGTGCATATCGCTATTCCGAGCCTCCTAGAGTGATTTATCGATAGTCTCAACGATTGCGAGGGCTGGAAAGTGAATCTTTAGCTCCTGTCTATACAGAACGATTGGAAATGGTGAAAATCGCAATTCCGAGCCTCCTCGAGTGACTTATCGTTATATCGCACGATTGCGAGGGCTGGAAAGTGAATTCTTACCTCCTGTGGATACAGAACGTGTGGAACGGGTGAATATCGCGAGTCCGATCCTCCTAGAGTGACTTATCGTTTTATCAAACGATTGCGAGGGGTTGAACGTAAATCCTTAGCTTCTGTCGATACAGCACGATCGGAAAGTGTGAATATCGCGATTCCGACCATCCTAGAGTGATTTATCGATAGACCGAACGATTGCGAGGGCTGGGAAGTGAATCCTTAGCTTCTGTCGATACAGCACGATCGGAAAGGGTGAATATCGCGAGTCCGAGCCTCCTAGTTTGATTTATCGTTATATCGAACGATTGCGATGGCTGGACGGTGGATATTTAACTTCTGTCGGTACAAAATGATTGGAAAAAATGAATCTCGCGATTCCGAGCCTCCTAGATTGATTTATACTTTAATCGAACGATTCCGAGGGCTGGAATGTGAATTCATACCAACCGTCCATACAGAACGTGTGGAACGGGTGAATATCGCGAGTCCGGGCCTCCTAGTTTGATTTATCATTATATCGAACGATTGCGAGAGCTGGAAAGTGAATCCTTAGTTTCTGTCGATACAGACCGTGTGGAGCGGGTGCATATCGCGATTCCGAGCCTCCTAGAGTGATTTATCGATAGATTGAACGATTGCGAGGGCAGGAAAGTGAATTCATACCTACCGTCGCCACAGATCGTGTGGAACGGGCGAATATCGAGAGTCCGGGCCTCCTAGTTTGTTTTATCGTTATATCGAACGATTGCGAGAGCTGGAAACTGAATCCTTAGTTTCTGTCGATACAGAACGGGTGGAGCGGGTGCATATCGCTATTCCGAGCCTCCTAGAGTGATTTATCGATAGTCTCAACGATTGCGAGGGCTGGAAAGTGAATCCTTAGCTCCTGTCTATACAGAACGATTGGAAATGGTGAATATCGCGATTCCGAGCCCCCACGAGTGATTTATCGATGCACCGAACGATTGCGTGGGCTGGAAAGTGAATCCTCAGCATCTGTCGATACAGAACGATTGGGAAGGGTGAATATCGCAATTCCGAGCCTCCTAGAGTGATTTATCGATAGTCTCAACGATTGCGAGGGCTGGAAAGTGAATCCTCAGCATCTGTCGATACAGAACGATTGGGAAGGGTGAAAATCGCAATTCCGAGCCTCCTCGAGTGACTTATCGTTATATCGCACGATTGCGAGGGCTGGAAAGTGAATTCTTACCTTCTGTGGATACAGAACGTGTGGAACGGGTGAATATCGCGATTCCGATCCTCCTAGAGTGACTTATCGTTATATCAAACGATTGCGAGAGCTGGAAAGTGAATCCTTAGTTTCTGTCGATACAGAACGGGTGGAGCGGGTGCATATCGCTATTCCGAGCCTCCTAGAGTGACTTATCGATAGTCTCAACGATTGCGAGGGCTGGAAAGTGAATCCTTAGATCCTGTCTATACAGAACGATTGGAAATGGTGAAAATCGCAATTCCGAGCCTCCTCGAGTGACTTATCGTTATATCGCACGATTGCGAGGGCTGGAAAGTGAATTCTTACCTTCTGTCGATACAGAATGTGTGGAACGGGTGAATATCGCGATTCCGAACCTCCTGGTTTGATTTATCGGTATATCGAACTTTTGCGAGGGCTGGGAAGTGAATCCTTAGGTTCTGTCGATACAGAACGGGTGGAGCGGGTGCATATCGCTATTCCTCGCCTCCTAGAGTGATTTATCGATAGTCTCAACGATTGCGAGGGCTGGAAAGTGAATCCTTAGGTCCTGTCTATACAGAACGATTGGAAATGGTGAAAATCGCAATTCCGAGCCTCCTCGAGTGACTTATCGTTATATCGCACGATTGCGAGGTCTGGAAAGTGAATTCTTACCTTCTGTCGATACAGAACGTGTGGAAAGGGTGAATATCGCGATTCCGACCATCCTAGAGTGATTTATCGTTAGAACGAACGATTGCGAGTGGTGGAAGGTGAATCCTTAGCTTCTGTCAATACGGAACGTGTGGAGCGGGGGAATATCGCGATTCCGAGCCTCCTAGAGTGACTTATCGTTATATCGTACGATTGCGTGGGCTGGAAAGTCAATTCTTACCTCCTGTCGATACAGAACGTGTGGAACGGGTGAATATCGCGATTCCGTTCCTCCTAGAGTGACTTATCGTTATATCCAACGATTGCGAGGGCTGGAAAGTGAATCCTTAGCTCGTGTCGATACAGAACGTGTGGAGCGGGTGAATATCGCCATTCCGTTCCTCCTAGAGTGACTTATCGTTATATCCAACGATTGCGAGGGCTGGAAAGTGAATCCTTAGCTCCTGTCGATACAGAACGTGTGGAACGGGTGAATTTCGCCATTCCTAGCCTCCTAGAGTGATTTATCGATAGTCCGATCGATTGCGTGGGCTGGAAAGTGGATCCTTACCTTCAGTCGATATAGAAAGATTGGAAATGGTGAATATCGCGATTCAAGCCCCCACGAGTGATTTATCGATGCATCGAACGATTGCGGGGGCTGGAAAGTGGATGCTTACCTTCAGTCGATACAGAACGATTGGAAATGGTGAATATCGCGATTCCGAGCCCCCACGAGTGATTTATCGATGCATCGAAAGATTGCGAGAGCTGGAAAGTGAATCCTTAGCATCTGTCGATACAGAACGATTGGGAAGGGTGAATATCGCAATTCCGAGCCTCCTAGAGTGACTTATCCTTATATCGAACGATGCCGAGGGCTGGAATGTGAATTCATACCTTCCGTCGATACAGAACGTGTGGAACGGGCGAATATCGAGAGTCCGGGCCAACTAGTTTGTTTTATCGTTATATCGAACGATTGCGAGAGCTGGAAACTGAATCCTTAGTTTCTGTCGATACAGACCGTGTGGAGCGGGTGCATATCGCGATTCCGAGCCTCCTAGAGTGATTTATCGATAGATTGAACGATTGCGAGGGCAGGAAAGTGAATTCATACCTACCGTCGCTACAGAACGTGTGGAACGGGCGAATATCGAGAGTCCGGGCCTCCTAGTTTGTTTTATCGTTATATCGAACGATTGCGAGAGCTGGAAACTGAATCCTTAGTTTCTGTCGATACAGAACGGGTGGAGCGGGTGCATATCGCTATTCCGAGCCTCCTAGAGTGATTTATCGATAGTCTCAACGATTGCGAGGGCTGGAAAGTGAATCCTTAGCTCCTGTCTATACAGAACGATTGGAAATGGTGAATATCGCGATTCCGAGCCCCCACGAGTGATTTATCGATGCACCGAAGGATTGCGTGGGCTGGAAAGTGAATCCTCAGCATCTGTCGATACAGAACGATTGGGAAGGGTGAAAATCGCAATTCCGAGCCTCCTCGAGTGACTTATCGTTATATCGCACGATTGCGAGGGCTGGAAAGTGAATTCTTACCTTCTGTGGATACAGAACGTGTGGAACGGGTGAATATCGCGATTCCGATCCTCCTAGAGTGACTAATCGTTATATCAAACGATTGCGAGAGCTGGAAAGTGAATCCTTAGTTTCTGTCGATACAGAACGGGTGGAGCGGGTGCATATCGCTATTCCGAGCCTCCTAGAGTGATTTATCGATAGTCTCAACGATTGCGAGGGCTGGAAAGTGAATCCTCAGCATCTGTCGATACAGAACGATTGGGAAGGGTGAAAATCGCAATTCCGAGCCTCCTCGAGTGACTTATCGTTATATCGCACGATTGCGAGGGCTGGAAAGTGAATTCTTACCTTCTGTGGATACAGAACGTGTGGAACGGGTGAATATCGCGATTCCGATCCTCCTAGAGTGACTTATCGTTATATCAAACGATTGCGAGAGCTGGAAAGTGAATCCTTAGTTTCTGTCGATACAGAACGGGTGGAGCGGGTGCATATCGCTATTCCGAGCCTCCTAGAGTGACTTATCGATAGTCTCAACGATTGCGAGGGCTGGAAAGTGAATCCTTAGATCCTGTCTATACAGAACGATTGGAAATGGTGAAAATCGCAATTCCGAGCCTCCTCGAGTGACTTATCGTTATATCGCACGATTGCGAGGGCTGGAAAGTGAATTCTTACCTTCTGTCGATACAGAATGTGTGGAACGGGTGAATATCGCGATTCCGAACCTCCTGGTTTGATTTATCGGTATATCGAACTTTTGCGAGGGCTGGGAAGTGAATCCTTAGGTTCTGTCGATACAGAACGGGTGGAGCGGGTGCATATCGCTATTCCTCGCCTCCTAGAGTGTTTTATCGATAGTCTCAACGATTGCGAGGGCTGGAAAGTGAATCCTTAGATCCTGTCTATACAGAACGATTGGAAATGGTGAAAATCGCAATTCCGAGCCTCCTCGAGTGACTTATCGTTATATCGCACGATTGCGAGGGCTGGAAAGTGAATTCTTACCTTCTGTGGATACAGAACGTGTGGAACGGGTGAATATCGCGATTCCGATCCTCCTAGAGTGACTAATCGTTATATCAAACGATTGCGAGAGCTGGAAAGTGAATCCTTAGTTTCTGTCGATACAGAACGGGTGGAGCGGGTGCATATCGCTATTCCGAGCCTCCTAGAGTGATTTATCGATAGTCTCAACGATTGCGAGGGCTGGAAAGTGAATCCTCAGCATCTGTCGATACAGAACGATTGGGAAGGGTGAAAATCGCAATTCCGAGCCTCCTCGAGTGACTTATCGTTATATCGCACGATTGCGAGGGCTGGAAAGTGAATTCTTACCTTCTGTGGATACAGAACGTGTGGAACGGGTGAATATCGCGATTCCGATCCTCCTAGAGTGACTTATCGTTATATCAAACGATTGCGAGAGCTGGAAAGTGAATCCTTAGTTTCTGTCGATACAGAACGGGTGGAGCGGGTGCATATCGCTATTCCGAGCCTCCTAGAGTGACTTATCGATAGTCTCAACGATTGCGAGGGCTGGAAAGTGAATCCTTAGATCCTGTCTATACAGAACGATTGGAAATGGTGAAAATCGCAATTCCGAGCCTCCTCGAGTGACTTATCGTTATATCGCACGATTGCGAGGGCTGGAAAGTGAATTCTTACCTTCTGTCGATACAGAATGTGTGGAACGGGTGAATATCGCGATTCCGAACCTCCTGGTTTGATTTATCGGTATATCGAACTTTTGCGAGGGCTGGGAAGTGAATCCTTAGGTTCTGTCGATACAGAACGGGTGGAGCGGGTGCATATCGCTATTCCTCGCCTCCTAGAGTGATTTATCGATAGTCTCAACGATTGCGAGGGCTGGAAAGTGAATCCTTAGGTCCTGTCTATACAGAACGATTGGAAATGGTGAAAATCGCAATTCCGAGCCTCCTCGAGTGACTTATCGTTATATCGCACGATTGCGAGGTCTGGAAAGTGAATTCTTACCTTCTGTCGATACAGAACGTGTGGAAAGGGTGAATATCGCGATTCCGACCATCCTAGAGTGATTTATCGTTAGAACGAACGATTGCGAGTGGTGGAAGGTGAATCCTTAGCTTCTGTCAATACGGAACGTGTGGAGCGGGGGAATATCGCGATTCCGAGCCTCCTAGAGTGACTTATCGTTATATCGTACGATTGCGTGGGCTGGAAAGTCAATTCTTACCTCCTGTCGATACAGAACGTGTGGAACGGGTGAATATCGCGATTCCGTTCCTCCTAGAGTGACTTATCGTTATATCCAACGATTGCGAGGGCTGGAAAGTGAATCCTTAGCTCGTGTCGATACAGAACGTGTGGAGCGGGTGAATATCGCCATTCCGTTCCTCCTAGAGTGACTTATCGTTATATCCAACGATTGCGAGGGCTGGAAAGTGAATCCTTAGCTCCTGTCGATACAGAACGTGTGGAACGGGTGAATTTCGCCATTCCTAGCCTCCTAGAGTGATTTATCGATAGTCCGATCGATTGCGTGGGCTGGAAAGTGGATCCTTACCTTCAGTCGATATAGAAAGATTGGAAATGGTGAATATCGCGATTCAAGCCCCCACGAGTGATTTATCGATGCATCGAACGATTGCGGGGGCTGGAAAGTGGATGCTTACCTTCAGTCGATACAGAACGATTGGAAATGGTGAATATCGCGATTCCGAGCCCCCACGAGTGATTTATCGATGCATCGAAAGATTGCGAGAGCTGGAAAGTGAATCCTTAGCATCTGTCGATACAGAACGATTGGGAAGGGTGAATATCGCAATTCCGAGCCTCCTAGAGTGACTTATCCTTATATCGAACGATGCCGAGGGCTGGAATGTGAATTCATACCTTCCGTCGATACAGAACGTGTGGAACGGGCGAATATCGAGAGTCCGGGCCAACTAGTTTGTTTTATCGTTATATCGAACGATTGCGAGAGCTGGAAACTGAATCCTTAGTTTCTGTCGATACAGACCGTGTGGAGCGGGTGCATATCGCGATTCCGAGCCTCCTAGAGTGATTTATCGATAGATTGAACGATTGCGAGGGCAGGAAAGTGAATTCATACCTACCGTCGCTACAGAACGTGTGGAACGGGCGAATATCGAGAGTCCGGGCCTCCTAGTTTGTTTTATCGTTATATCGAACGATTGCGAGAGCTGGAAACTGAATCCTTAGTTTCTGTCGATACAGAACGGGTGGAGCGGGTGCATATCGCTATTCCGAGCCTCCTAGAGTGATTTATCGATAGTCTCAACGATTGCGAGGGCTGGAAAGTGAATCCTTAGCTCCTGTCTATACAGAACGATTGGAAATGGTGAATATCGCGATTCCGAGCCCCCACGAGTGATTTATCGATGCACCGAAGGATTGCGTGGGCTGGAAAGTGAATCCTCAGCATCTGTCGATACAGAACGATTGGGAAGGGTGAAAATCGCAATTCCGAGCCTCCTCGAGTGACTTATCGTTATATCGCACGATTGCGAGGGCTGGAAAGTGAATTCTTACCTTCTGTGGATACAGAACGTGTGGAACGGGTGAATATCGCGATTCCGATCCTCCTAGAGTGACTAATCGTTATATCAAACGATTGCGAGAGCTGGAAAGTGAATCCTTAGTTTCTGTCGATACAGAACGGGTGGAGCGGGTGCATATCGCTATTCCGAGCCTCCTAGAGTGATTTATCGATAGTCTCAACGATTGCGAGGGCTGGAAAGTGAATCCTCAGCATCTGTCGATACAGAACGATTGGGAAGGGTGAAAATCGCAATTCCGAGCCTCCTCGAGTGACTTATCGTTATATCGCACGATTGCGAGGGCTGGAAAGTGAATTCTTACCTTCTGTGGATACAGAACGTGTGGAACGGGTGAATATCGCGATTCCGATCCTCCTAGAGTGACTTATCGTTATATCAAACGATTGCGAGAGCTGGAAAGTGAATCCTTAGTTTCTGTCGATACAGAACGGGTGGAGCGGGTGCATATCGCTATTCCGAGCCTCCTAGAGTGACTTATCGATAGTCTCAACGATTGCGAGGGCTGGAAAGTGAATCCTTAGATCCTGTCTATACAGAACGATTGGAAATGGTGAAAATCGCAATTCCGAGCCTCCTCGAGTGACTTATCGTTATATCGCACGATTGCGAGGGCTGGAAAGTGAATTCTTACCTTCTGTCGATACAGAATGTGTGGAACGGGTGAATATCGCGATTCCGAACCTCCTGGTTTGATTTATCGGTATATCGAACTTTTGCGAGGGCTGGGAAGTGAATCCTTAGGTTCTGTCGATACAGAACGGGTGGAGCGGGTGCATATCGCTATTCCTCGCCTCCTAGAGTGTTTTATCGATAGTCTCAACGATTGCGAGGGCTGGAAAGTGAATCCTTAGATCCTGTCTATACAGAACGATTGGAAATGGTGAAAATCGCAATTCCGAGCCTCCTCGAGTGACTTATCGTTATATCGCACGATTGCGAGGGCTGGAAAGTGAATTCTTACCTTCTGTGGATACAGAACGTGTGGAACGGGTGAATATCGCGATTCCGATCCTCCTAGAGTGACTAATCGTTATATCAAACGATTGCGAGAGCTGGAAAGTGAATCCTTAGTTTCTGTCGATACAGAACGGGTGGAGCGGGTGCATATCGCTATTCCGAGCCTCCTAGAGTGATTTATCGATAGTCTCAACGATTGCGAGGGCTGGAAAGTGAATCCTCAGCATCTGTCGATACAGAACGATTGGGAAGGGTGAAAATCGCAATTCCGAGCCTCCTCGAGTGACTTATCGTTATATCGCACGATTGCGAGGGCTGGAAAGTGAATTCTTACCTTCTGTGGATACAGAACGTGTGGAACGGGTGAATATCGCGATTCCGATCCTCCTAGAGTGACTTATCGTTATATCAAACGATTGCGAGAGCTGGAAAGTGAATCCTTAGTTTCTGTCGATACAGAACGGGTGGAGCGGGTGCATATCGCTATTCCGAGCCTCCTAGAGTGACTTATCGAAAGTCTCAACGATTGCGAGGGCTGGAAAGTGAATCCTTAGATCCTGTCTATACAGAACGATTGGAAATGGTGAAAATCGCAATTCCGAGCCTCCTCGAGTGACTTATCGTTATATCGCACGATTGCGAGGGCTGGAAAGTGAATTCTTACCTTCTGTCGATACAGAATGTGTGGAACGGGTGAATATCGCGATTCCGAACCTCCTGGTTTGATTTATCGGTATATCGAACTTTTGCGAGGGCTGGGAAGTGAATCCTTAGGTTCTGTCGATACAGAACGGGTGGAGCGGGTGCATATCGCTATTCCTCGCCTCCTAGAGTGATTTATCGATAGTCTCAACGATTGCGAGGGCTGGAAAGTGAATCCTTAGATCCTGTCTATACAGAACGATTGGAAATGGTGAAAATCGCAATTCCGAGCCTCCTCGAGTGACTTATCGTTATATCGCACGATTGCGAGGGCTGGAAAGTGAATTCTTACCTTCTGTCGATACAGAACGTGTGGAAAGGGTGAATATCGCGATTCCGACCATCCTAGAGTGATTTATCGTTAGAACGAACGATTGCGAGTGGTGGAAGGTGAATCCTTAGCTTCTGTCAATACGGAACGTGTGGAGCGGGGGAATATCGCGATTCCGAGCCTCCTAGAGTGACTTATCGTTATATCGTACGATTGCGTGGGCTGGAAAGTCAATTCTTACCTCGTGTCGATACAGAACGTGTGGAACGGGTGAATATCGCGATTCCGTTCCTCCTAGAGTGACTTATCGTTATATCCAACGATTGCGAGGGCTGGAAAGTGAATCATTAGCTCGTGTCGATACAGAACGTGTGGAGCGGGTGAATATCGCCATTCCGTTCCTCCTAGAGTGTCTTATCGTTATATCCAACGATTGCGAGGGCTGGAAAGTGAATCCTTAGCTCCTGTCGATACAGAACGTGTGGAACGGGTGAATTTCGCCATTCCTAGCCTCCTAGAGTGATTTATCGATAGTCCGATCGATTGCGTGGGCTGGAAAGTGGATCCTTACCTTCAGTCGATATAGAAAGATTGGAAATGGTGAATATCGCGATTCAAGCCCCCACGAGTGATTTATCGATGCATGGAACGATTGCGGGGGCTGGAAAGTGGATGCTTACCTTCAGTCGATACAGAACGATTGGAAATGGTGAATATCGCGATTCCGAGCCCCCACGAGTGATTTATCGATGCATCGAAAGATTGCGAGGGCTGGAAAGTGAATCCTTAGCATCTGTCGATACAGAACGATTGGGAAGGGTGAATATCGCAATTCCGAGCCTCCTAGAGTGACTTATCCTTATATCGAACGATGCCGAGGGCTGGAATGTGAATTCATACCTTCCGTCGATACAGAACGTGTGGAACGGGTGAATATCGCAATTCCGAGCCTCCTAGTTTGTTTTATCGTTATATCGAACGATTGCGAGGGCTGGGAAGTGAATCCTTAGCATCTGTCGATACCGAACGATTGGGAAGGGTGAATATCGCAATTCCGAGCCTCCTAGAGTGACTTATCCTTATATCGAACGATGCCGAGGGCTGGAATATGAATTCATACCTTCCGTCGATACAGAACGTGTGGAACGGGTGAATATCGCAATTCCGAGGCTCCTAGTTTGATTTATCGTTATATCGAACGATTGCGAGGGCTGGAAAGTTAATCCTTAGCATCTGTCGATACAGAACGGGTGGAGCGGGTGCATATCGCTATTCCGAGCCTCCTAGAGTGATTTATCGATAGTCTCAACGATTGCGAGGGCTGGAAAGTGAATCTTTAGCTCCTGTCTATACAGAACGATTGGAAATGGTGAAAATCGCAATTCCGAGCCTCCTCGAGTGACTTATCGTTATATCGCACGATTGCGAGGGCTGGAAAGTGAATTCTTACCTCCTGTGGATACAGAACGTGTGGAACGGGTGAATATCGCGAGTCCGATCCTCCTAGAGTGACTTATCGTTTTATCAAACGATTGCGAGGGGTTGAACGTAAATCCTTAGCTTCTGTCGATACAGCACGATCGGAAAGTGTGAATATCGCGATTCCGACCATCCTAGAGTGATTTATCGATAGACCGAACGATTGCGAGGGCTGGGAAGTGAATCCTTAGCTTCTGTCGATACAGCACGATCGGAAAGGGTGAATATCGCGAGTCCGAGCCTCCTAGTTTGATTTATCGTTATATCGAACGATTGCGATGGCTGGACGGTGGATATTTAACTTCTGTCGGTACAAAACGATTGGAAAAAATGAATCTCGCGATTCCGAGCCTCCTAGATTGATTTATACTTTAATCGAACGATTCCGAGGCTGGAATGTGAATTCATACCAACCGTCCATACAGAACGTGTGGAACGGGTGAATATCGCGAGTCCGGGCCTCCTAGTTTGATTTATCATTATATCGAACGATTGCGAGAGCTGGAAAGTGAATCCTTAGTTTCTGTCGATACAGACCGTGTGGAGCGGGTGCATATCGCGATTCCGAGCCTCCTAGAGTGATTTATCGATAGATTGAACGATTGCGAGGGCAGGAAAGTGAATTCATACCTACCGTCGCCACAGATCGTGTGGAACGGGCGAATATCGAGAGTCCGGGCCTCCTAGTTTGTTTTATCGTTATATCGAACGATTGCGAGAGCTGGAAACTGAATCCTTAGTTTCTGTCGATACAGAACGGGTGGAGCGGGTGCATATCGCTATTCCGAGCCTCCTAGAGTGATTTATCGATAGTCTCAACGATTGCGAGGGCTGGAAAGTGAATCCTTAGCTCCTGTCTATACAGAACGATTGGAAATGGTGAATATCGCGATTCCGAGCCCCCACGAGTGATTTATCGATGCACCGAACGATTGCGTGGGCTGGAAAGTGAATCCTCAGCATCTGTCGATACAGAACGATTGGAAATGGTGAAAATCGCAATTCCGAGCCTCCTCGAGTGACTTATCGTTATATCGCACGATTGCGAGGGCTGGAAAGTGAATTCTTACCTCCTGTGGATACAGAACGTGTGGAACGGGTGAATATCGCGATTCCGATCCTCCTAGAGTGACTTATCGTTATATCAAACGATTGCGAGAGCTGGAAAGTGAATCCTTAGTTTCTGTCGATACAGAATGGGTGGAGCGGGTGCATATCGCTATTCCGAGCCTCCTAGAGTGATTTATCGATAGTCTCAACGATTGCGAGGGCTGGAAGGTGAATCCTTAGATCCTGTCTATACAGAACGATTGGAAATGGTGAAAATTGCAATTCCGAGCCTCCTCGAGTGACTTATCGTTATATCGCACGATTGCGAGGGCTGGAAAGTGAATTCTTACCTTCTGTCGATACAGAATGTGTGGTACGGGTGAATATCGCGATTCCGAACCTCCTGGTTTGATTTATCGGTATATCGAACTTTTGCGAGGGCTGGAAAGTGAATTCTTACCTTCTGTCGATACAGAACGTGTGGAAAGGGTGAATATCGCGATTCCGACCATCCTAGAGTGATTTATCGTTAGAACGAACGATTGCGAGTGGTGGAAGGTGAATCCTTAGCTTCTGTCAATACGGAACGTGTGGAGCGGGGGAATATCGCGATTCCGAGCCTCCTAGAGTGACTTATCGTTATATCGCACGATTGCGAGGGCTGGAAAGTGAATTCTTACCTTCTGTGGATACAGAACGTGTGGAACGGGTGAATATCGCGATTCCGATCCTCCTAGAGTGACTTATCGTTATATCAAACGATTGCGAGAGCTGGAAAGTGAATCCTTAGTTTCTGTCGATACAGAACGATTGGGAAGGGTGAAAATCGCAATTCCGAGCCTCCTCGAGTGACTTATCGTTATATCGCACGATTGCGAGGGCTGGAAAGTGAATTCTTACCTTCTGTGGATACAGAACGTGTGGAACGGGTGAATATCGCGATTCCGATCCTCCTAGAGTGACTTATCGTTATATCAAACGATTGCGAGAGCTGGAAAGTGAATCCTTAGTTTCTGTCGATACAGAACGGGTGGAGCGGGTGCATATCGCTATTCCGAGCCTCCTAGAGTGACTTATCGATAGTCTCAACGATTGCGAGGGCTGGAAGGTGAATCCTTAGATCCTGTCTATACAGAACGATTGGAAATGGTGAATATCGCGATTCCGACCATCCTAGAGTGATTTATCGATAGAACGAACGATTGCGAGTGGTGGAAGGTGAATCCTTAGCTTCTGTCAATACGGAACGTGTGGAGCGGGGGAATATCGCGATTCCGAGCCTCCTAGAGTGACTTATCGTTATATCGCACGATTGCGTGGGCTGGAAAGTCAATTCTTACCTCCTGTCGATACAGAACGTGTGGAACGGGTGAATATCGCGATTCCGTTCCTCCTAGAGTGACTTATCGTTATATCCAACGATTGCGAGGGCTGGAAAGTGAATCCTTAGCTTCTGTCGATACAGCACGATCGGAAAGTGTGAATATCGCGAGTCCGAGCCTCCTAGTTTGATTTATCGTTATATCGAACGATTGCGAGGGCTGGGAAGTGAATCCTTACCTTCTGTCGATACAGAACGTGTGGAAAGGGTGAATATCGCGATTCCGACCATCCTAGAGTGATTTATCGATAGAACGAACGATTGCGAGTGGTGGAAGGTGAATCCTTAGCTTCTGTCGATACGGAACGTGTGGAGCGGGTGCATATCGCGATTCCGAGCCTCCTAGAGTGATTTATTGATAGATTGAACGATTGCGACGGCAGGAAAGTGAATACATAGGTTCTGTCGATACAGAACGTGTGGAACGGGTGTGTTTCGCGATTCCGAGCCTCCTAGAGTGATTTATCGATAGTCCGATCGATTGCGTGGGCTGGAAAGTGGATGCTTACCTTCAGTCGATACAGAACGATTGGAAATGGTGAATATCGCGATTCCGAGCCCCCACGAGTGATTTATCGATGCATCGAACGATTGCGAGGGCTGGAAAGTGAATCCTTAGCATCTGTCGATACAGAACGATTGGTAAGGGTGAATATCGCAATTCCGATCCTCCTAGAGTGATTTATCGTTATATCGAACGATTGCGAGGGCAGGAAAGTGAATACATAGGTTCTGTCGATACAGAACGTGTGGAACGGGTGTGTTTCGCGATTCCGAGCCTCCTAGATTGATTTATCGATAGACCGAACGATTGCGAGGGCTGGAAAGTGAATCCTTAGCATCTGTCGATACAGAACGATTGGGAAGGGTGAATATCGCAATTCCCAGCCTCCTTCAGTGATTTATCCTTATATCGAACGATTCCGAGGGCTGGAATGTGAATTCATACCTACCGTCGATACAGAACGTGTGGATCGGGTGAATATCGCAATTCCGAGCCTCCTAGAGTGATTTATCGTTATATCGAACAATTGCGAGAGCTGGAAACTGAATCCTTAGTTTCTGTCGATACAGAACGGGTGGAGCGGGTGCATATCGCTATTCCGAGCCTCCTAGAGTGACTTATCGTTATATCGCACGATTGCGAGGGCTGGAAAGTGAATTCTTACCTTCTGTGGATACAGAACGTGTGGAACGGGTGAATATCGCGATTCCGATCCTCCTAGAGTGACTTATCGTTATATCGAACGATTGCGAGGGCTGGGAAGTGAATCCTTAGCATCTGTCGATACCGAACGATTGGGAAGGGTGAATATCGCAATTCCGAGCCTCCTAGAGTGACTTATCCTTATATCGAACGATGCCGAGGGCTGGAATGTGAATTCATACCTTCCGTCGATACAGAACGTGTGGAACGGGTGAATATCGCAATTCCGAGCCTCCTAGTTTGATTTATCGTTATATCGAACGATTGCGAGGGCTGGAAAGTTAATCCATAGCTCCTGTTGATACAGAACGTGTGGAGCGTGTGAATATCGCTAGTCCGAGCCTCCTAGAGTGATTTATCGATAGAATCAACGATTGCGAGGCCTGGAAAGTGAATCCTTAGCTCCTGTCTATACAGAACGATTGGAAATGGTGAATATCGCGATTCCGAGCCCCCACGAGTGATTTATCGATGCACCAAACGATTGCGAGGGCTGGAAAGTGAATCCTTAGCATCTGTCGATACAGAACGATTGGGAAGGGTGAATATCGCAATTCCGAGCCTCCTAGTTTGATTTATCGTTATATCGAACGATTGCGAGGGCTGGAAAGTTAATCCATAGCTCCTGTTGATACGGAACGTGTGGAGCGGGTGAATATCGGTAGTCCGAGCCTCCTAGAGTGATTTATCGATAGAATCAACGATTGCGAGGCCTGGAAAGTGAATCCTTAGCTCCTGTCTATACAGAACGATTGGAAATGGTGAATATCGCGATTCCGAGCCCCCACGAGTGATTTATCGATGCACCGAACGATTGCGAGGGCTGGAAAGTGAATCCTTAGTTTCTGTCGATACAGACCGTGTGGAGCGGGTGCATATCGCTATTCCGAGCCTCGTAGAGTGATTTATCGATAGTCTCAACGATTGCGAGGGCTGGAAAGTGAATCTTTAGCTCCTGTCTATACAGAACGATTGGAAATGGTGAATATCGCGATTCCGAGCCCCCACGAGTGATTTATCGATGCACCGAACGATTGCGAGGGCTGGAAAGTGAATCCTTAGTTTCTGTCGATACAGACCGTGTGGAGCGGGTGCATATCGCTATTCCGAGCCTCGTAGAGTGATTTATCGATAGTCTCAACGATTGCGAGGGCTGGAAAGTGAATCTTTAGCTCCTGTCTATACAGAACGATTGGAAATGGTGAATATCGCGATTCCGAGCCCCCACGAGTGATTTATCGATGCATCGAAAGATTGCGAGGGCTGGAAAGTTAATCCTTAGCATCTGTCGATACAGAACGGGTGGAGCGGGTGCATATCGCTATTCCGAGCCTCCTAGAGTGATTTATCGATAGTCTCAACGATTGCGAGGGCTGGAAAGTGAATCTTTAGCTCCTGTCTATACAGAACGATTGGAAATGGTGAAAATCGCAATTCCGAGCCTCCTCGAGTGACTTATCGTTATATCGCACGATTGCGAGGGCTGGAAAGTGAATTCTTACCTCCTGTGGATACAGAACGTGTGGAACGGGTGAATATCGCGAGTCCGATCCTCCTAGAGTGACTTATCGTTTTATCAAACGATTGCGAGGGGTTGAACGTAAATCCTTAGCTTCTGTCGATACAGCACGATCGGAAAGTGTGAATATCGCGAGTCCGAGCCTCCTAGTTTGACTTATCGTTATATCGAACGATTGCGATGGCTGGGAAGTGAATCCTTACCTTCTGTCGATACAGAACGTGTGGAAAGGGTGAATATCGCGATTCCGACCATCCTAGAGTGATTTATCGATAGACCGAACGATTGCGAGGGCTGGGAAGTGAATCCTTAGCTTCTGTCGATACAGCACGATCGGAAAGGGTGAATATCGCGAGTCCGAGCCTCCTAGTTTGATTTATCGTTATATCGAACGATTGCGATGGCTGGACGGTGGATCTTTAACTTCTGTCGGTACAAAACGATAGGAAAAAATGAATCTCGCGATTCCGAGCCTCCTAGATTGATTTATCGATAGACCGAACGATTGCGAGGGCTGGAAAGTGAATCCTTAGCATCTGTCGATACAGAACGATTGGGAAGGGTGAATATCGCAATTCCCAGCCTCCTTCAGTGATTTATCCTTATATCGAACGATTCCGAGGGCTGGAATGTGAATTCATACCTACCGTCGATACAGAACGTGTGGGTCGGGTGAATATCGCAATTCCGAGCCTCCTAGAGTGATTTATCGTTATATCGAACAATTGCGAGAGCTGGAAACTGAATCCTTAGTTTCTGTCGATACAGAACGGGTGGAGCGGGTGCATATCGCTATTCCGAGCCTCCTATAGTGACTTATCGATAGTCTCAACGATTGCGAGGGCTGGAAAGTGAATCCTTAGATCCTGTCTATACAGAACGATTGGAAATGGTGAAAATCGCAATTCCGAGCCTCCTCGAGTGACTTATCGTTATATCGCACGATTGCGAGGGCTGGAAAGTGAATTCTTACCTTCTGTCGATACAGAACGGGTGGAGCGGGTGCATATCGCTATTCCTCGCCTCCTAGAGTGATTTATCGATAGTCTCAACGATTGCGAGGGCTGGAAAGTGAATCCTTAGATCCTGTCTATACAGAACGATTGGAAATGGTGAAAATCGCAATTCCGAGCCTCCTCGAGTGACTTATCGTTATATCGCACGATTGCGAGGGCTGGAAAGTGAATTCTTACCTTCTGTCGATACAGAACGTGTGGAAAGGGTGAATATCGCGATTCCGACCACCCTAGAGTGATTTATCGTTAGAACGAACGATTGCGAGTGGTGGAAGGTGAATCCTTAGCTTCTGTCAATACGGAACGTGTGGAGCGGGGGAATATCGCGATTCCGAGCCTCCTAGAGTGACTTATCGTTATATCGTACGATTGCGTGGGCTGGAAAGTCAATTCTTACCTCCTGTCGATACAGAACGTGTGGAACGGGTGAATATCGCGATTCCGTTCCTCCTAGAGTGATTTATCGTTATATCGAACGATTGCGAGGGCTGGAAAGTGAATCCTTAGCTCGTGTCGATACAGAACGTGTGGAGCGGGTGAATATCGCCATTCCGTTCCTCCTAGAGTGACTTATCGTTATATCCAACGATTGCGAGGGCTGGAAAGTGAATCCTTAGCTCCTGTCGATACAGAACGTGTGGAACGGGTGAATTTCACCATTCCTAGCCTCCTAGAGTGATTTATCGATAGTCCGATCGATTGCGTGGGCTGGAAAGTGGATCCTTACCTTCAGTCGATATAGAAAGATTGGAAATGGTGAATATCGCGATTCAAGCCCCCACGAGTGATTTATCGATGCATCGAACGATTGCGGGGGCTGGAAAGTGGATGCTTACCTTCAGTCGATACAGAACGATTGGAAATGGTGAATATCGCGATTCCGAGCCCCCACGAGTGATTTATCGATGCATCGAAAGATTGCGAGGGCTGGAAAGTGAATCCTTAGCATCTGTCGATACAGAACGGGTGGAGCGGGTGCATATCGCTATTCCGAGCCTCCTAGAGTGATTTATCGATAGTCTCAACGATTGCGAGGGCTGGAAAGTGAATCTTTAGCTCCTGTCTATACAGAACGATTGGAAATGGTGAAAATCGCAATTCCGAGCCTCCTCGAGTGACTTATCGTTATATCGCACGATTGCGAGGGCTGGAAAGTGAATTCTTACCTCCTGTGGATACAGAACGTGTGGAACGGGTGAATATCGCGAGTCCGATCCTCCTAGAGTGACTTATCGTTTTATCAAACGATTGCGAGGGGTTGAACGTAAATCCTTAGCTTCTGTCGATACAGCACGATCGGAAAGTGTGAATATCGCGATTCCGACCATCCTAGAGTGATTTATCGATAGACCGAACGATTGCGAGGGCTGGGAAGTGAATCCTTAGCTTCTGTCGATACAGCACGATCGGAAAGGGTGAATATCGCGAGTCCGAGCCTCCTAGTTTGATTTATCGTTATATCGAACGATTGCGATGGCTGGACGGTGGATATTTAACTTCTGTCGGTACAAAACGATTGGAAAAAATGAATCTCGCGATTCCGAGCCTCCTAGATTGATTTATACTTTAATCGAACGATTCCGAGGGCTGGAATGTGAATTCATACCAACCGTCCATACAGAACGTGTGGAACGGGTGAATATCGCGAGTCCGGGCCTCCTAGTTTGATTTATCATTATATCGAACGATTGCGAGAGCTGGAAAGTGAATCCTTAGTTTCTGTCGATACAGACCGTGTGGAGCGGGTGCATATCGCGATTCCGAGCCTCCTAGAGTGATTTATCGATAGATTGAACGATTGCGAGGGCAGGAAAGTGAATTCATACCTACCGTCGCCACAGATCGTGTGGAACGGGCGAATATCGAGAGTCCGGGCCTCCTAGTTTGTTTTATCGTTATATCGAACGATTGCGAGAGCTGGAAACTGAATCCTTAGTTTCTGTCGATACAGAACGGGTGGAGCGGGTGCATATCGCTATTCCGAGCCTCCTAGAGTGATTTATCGATAGTCTCAACGATTGCGAGGGCTGGAAAGTGAATCCTTAGCTCCTGTCTATACAGAACGATTGGAAATGGTGAATATCGCGATTCCGAGCCCCCACGAGTGATTTATCGATGCACCGAACGATTGCGTGGGCTGGAAAGTGAATCCTCAGCATCTGTCGATACAGAACGATTGGGAAGGGTGAAAATCGCAATTCCGAGCCTCCTCGAGTGACTTATCGTTATATCGCACGATTGCGAGGGCTGGAAAGTGAATTCTTACCTTCTGTGGATACAGAACGTGTGGAACGGGTGAATATCGCGATTCCGATCCTCCTAGAGTGACTAATCGTTATATCAAACGATTGCGAGAGCTGGAAAGTGAAACCTTAGTTTCTGTCGATACAGAACGGGTGGAGCGGGTGCATATCGCTATTCCGAGCCTCCTAGAGTGATTTATCGATAGTCTCAACGATTGCGAGGGCTGGAAAGTGAATCCTCAGCATCTGTCGATACAGAACGATTGGGAAGGGTGAAAATCGCAATTCCGAGCCTCCTCGAGTGACTTATCGTTATATCGCACGATTGCGAGGGCTGGAAAGTGAATTCTTACCTTCTGTGGATACAGAACGTGTGGAACGGGTGAATATCGCGATTCCGATCCTCCTAGAGTGACTTATCGTTATATCAAACGATTGCGAGAGCTGGAAAGTGAATCCTTAGTTTCTGTCGATACAGAACGGGTGGAGCGGGTGCATATCGCTATTCCGAGCCTCCTAGAGTGACTTATCGATAGTCTCAACGATTGCGAGGGCTGGAAAGTGAATCCTTAGATCCTGTCTATACAGAACGATTGGAAATGGTGAAAATCGCAATTCCGAGCCTCCTCGAGTGACTTATCGTTATATCGCACGATTGCGAGGGCTGGAAAGTGAATTCTTACCTTCTGTCGATACAGAATGTGTGGAACGGGTGAATATCGCGATTCCGAACCTCCTGGTTTGATTTATCGGTATATCGAACTTTTGCGAGGGCTGGGAAGTGAATCCTTAGGTTCTGTCGATACAGAACGGGTGGAGCGGGTGCATATCGCTATTCCTCGCCTCCTAGAGTGATTTATCGATAGTCTCAACGATTGCGAGGGCTGGAAAGTGAATCCTTAGGTCCTGTCTATACAGAACGATTGGAAATGGTGAAAATCGCAATTCCGAGCCTCCTAGAGTGACTTATCGTTATATCCAACGATTGCGAGGGCTGGAAAGTGAATTCTTACCTCCTGTGGATACAGAACGTGTGGAACGGGTGAATATCGCGAGTCCGATCCTCCTAGAGTGACTTATCGTTTTATCAAACGATTGCGAGGGGTTGAACGTAAATCCTTAGCTTCTGTCGATACAGCACGATCGGAAAGTGTGAATATCGCGATTCCGACCATCCTAGAGTGATTTATCGATAGACCGAACGATTGCGAGGGCTGGGAAGTGAATCCTTAGCTTCTGTCGATACAGCACGATCGGAAAGGGTGAATATCGCGAGTCCGAGCCTCCTAGTTTGATTTATCGTTATATCGAACGATTGCGATGGCTGGACGGTGGATATTTAACTTCTGTCGGTACAAAACGATTGGAAAAAATGAATCTCGCGATTCCGAGCCTCCTAGATTGATTTATACTTGAATCGAACGATTCCGAGGGCTGGAATGTGAATTCATACCAACCGTCCATACAGAACGTGTGGAACGGGTGAATATCGCGAGTCCGGGCCTCCTAGTTTGATTTATCATTATATCGAACGATTGCGAGAGCTGGAAAGTGAATCCTTAGTTTCTGTCGATACAGACCGTGTGGAGCGGGTGCATATCGCGATTCCGAGCCTCCTAGAGTGATTTATCGATAGATTGAACGATTGCGAGGGCAGGAAAGTGAATTCATACCTACCGTCGCCACAGATCGTGTGGAACGGGCGAATATCGAGAGTCCGGGCCTCCTAGTTTGTTTTATCGTTATATCGAACGATTGCGAGAGCTGGAAACTGAATCCTTAGTTTCTGTCGATACAGAACGGGTGGAGCGGGTGCATATCGCTATTCCGAGCCTCCTAGAGTGATTTATCGATAGTCTCAACGATTGCGAGGGCTGGAAAGTGAATCCTTAGCTCCTGTCTATACAGAACGATTGGAAATGGTGAATATCGCGATTCCGAGCCCCCACGAGTGATTTATCGATGCACCGAACGATTGCGTGGGCTGGAAAGTGAATCCTCAGCATCTGTCGATACAGAACGATTGGGAAGGGTGAAAATCGCAATTCCGAGCCTCCTAGAGTGACTTATCGTTATATCGCACGATTGCGAGGGCTGGAAAGTGAATTCTTACCTTCTGTGGATACAGAACGTGTGGAACGGGTGAATATCGCGATTCCGATCCTCCTAGAGTGACTAATCGTTATATCAAACGATTGCGAGAGCTGGAAAGTGAAACCTTAGTTTCTGTCGATACAGAACGGGTGGAGCGGGTGCATATCGCTATTCCGAGCCTCCTAGAGTGATTTATCGATAGTCTCAACGATTGCGAGGGCTGGAAAGTGAATCCTCAGCATCTGTCGATACAGAACGATTGGGAAGGGTGAAAATCGCAATTCCGAGCCTCCTCGAGTGACTTATCGTTATATCGCACGATTGCGAGGGCTGGAAAGTGAATTCTTACCTTCTGTGGATACAGAACGTGTGGAACGGGTGAATATCGCGATTCCGATCCTCCTAGAGTGACTTATCGTTATATCAAACGATTGCGAGAGCTGGAAAGTGAATCCTTAGTTTCTGTCGATACAGAACGGGTGGAGCGGGTGCATATCGCTATTCCTCGCCTCCTAGAGTGATTTATCGATAGTCTCAACGATTGCGAGGGCTGGAAAGTGAATCCTTAGATCCTGTCTATACAGAACGATTGGAAATGGTGAAAATCGCAATTCCGAGCCTCCTCGAGTGACTTATCGTTATATCGCACGATTGCGAGGTCTGGAAAGTGAATTCTTACCTTCTGTCGATACAGAACGTGTGGAAAGGGTGAATATCGCGATTCCGACCATCCTAGAGTGATTTATCGTTAGAACGAACGATTGCGAGTGGTGGAAGGTGAATCCTTAGCTTCTGTCAATACGGAACGTGTGGAGCGGGGGAATATCGCGATTCCGAGCCTCCTAGAGTGACTTATCGTTATATCGTACGATTGCGTGGGCTGGAAAGTCAATTCTTACCTCCTATCGATACAGAACGTGTGGAACGGGTGAATATCGCGATTCCGTTCCTCCTAGAGTGACTTATCGTTATATCCAACGATTGCGAGGGCTGGAAAGTGAATCCTTAGCTCGTGTCGATACAGAACGTGTGGAGCGGGTGAATATCGCCATTCCGTTCCTCCTAGAGTGACTTATCGTTATATCCAACGATTGCGAGGGCTGGAAAGTGAATCCTTAGCTCCTGTCGATACAGAACGTGTGGAACGGGTGAATTTCGCCATTCCTAGCTTCCTAGAGTGATTTATCGATAGTCCGATCGATTGCGTGGGCTGGAAAGTGGATCCTTACCTTCAGTCGATATAGAAAGATTGGAAATGGTGAATATCGCGATTCAAGCCCCCACGAGTGATTTATCGATGCATCGAACGATTGCGGGGGCTGGAAAGTGGATGCTTACCTTCAGTCGATACAGAACGATTGGAAATGGTGAATATCGCGATTCCGAGCCCCCACGAGTGATTTATCGATGCATCGAAAGATTGCGAGGGCTGGAAAGTGAATCCTTAGCATCTGTCGATACAGAACGATTGGGAAGGGTGAATATCGCAATTCCGAGCCTCCTAGAGTGACTTATCCTTATATCGAACGATGCCGAGGGCTGGAATGTGAATCCTTAGCTTCTGTCGATACAGCACGATCGGAAAGGGTGAATATCGCGAGTCCGAGCCTCCTAGTTTGATTTATCGTTATATCGAACGATTGCGATGGCTGGACGGTGGATATTTAACTTCTGTCGGTACAAAACGATTGGAAAAAATGAATCTCGCGATTCCGAGCCTCCTAGATTGATTTATACTTTAATCGAACGATTCCGAGGGCTGGAATGTGAATTCATACCAACCGTCCATACAGAACGTGTGGAACGGGTGAATATCGCGAGTCCGGGCCTCCTAGTTTGATTTATCATTATATCGAACGATTGCGAGAGCTGGAAAGTGAATCCTTAGTTTCTGTCGATACAGACCGTGTGGAGCGGGTGCATATCGCGATTCCGAGCCTCCTAGAGTGATTTATCGATAGATTGAACGATTGCGAGGGCAGGGAAGTGAATTCATACCTACCGTCGCTACAGAACGTGTGGAACGGGCGAATATCGAGAGTCCGGGCCTCCTAGTTTGTTTTATCGTCATATCGAACGATTGGGAGAGCTGGAAACTGAATCCTTAGTTTCTGTCGATACAGAACGGGTGGAGCGGGTGCATATCGCTATTCCGAGCCTCCTAGAGTGATTTATCGATAGTCTCAACGATTGCGAGGGCTGGAAAGTGAATCCTTAGCTCCTGTCTATACAGAACGATTGGAAATGGTGAATATCGCGATTCCGAGCCCCCACGAGTGATTTATCGATGCACCGAACGATTGCGAGGGCTGGAAAGTGAATTCTTACCTTCTGTGGATACAGAACGTGTGGAACGGGTGAATATCGCGATTCCGATCCTCCTAGAGTGACTTATCGTTATATCAAACGATTGCGAGAGCTGGAAAGTGAATCCTTAGTTTCTGTCGATACAGAACGGGTGGAGCGGGTGCATATCGCTATTCCTCGCCTCCTAGAGTGATTTATCGATAGTCTCAACGATTGCGAGGGCTGGAAAGTGAATCCTTAGGTCCTGTCTATACAGAACGATTGGAAATGGTGAAAATCGCAATTCCGAGCCTCCTCGAGTGACTTATCGTTATATCGCACGATTGCGAGGTCTGGAAAGTGAATTCTTACCTTCTGTCGATACAGAACGTGTGGAAAGGGTGAATATCGCGATTCCGACCATCCTAGAGTGATTTATCGTTAGAACGAACGATTGCGAGTGGTGGAAGGTGAATCCTTAGCTTCTGTCAATACGGAACGTGTGGAGCGGGGGAATATCGCGATTCCGAGCCTCCTAGAGTGACTTATCGTTATATCGTACGATTGCGTGGGCTGGAAAGTCAATTCTTACCTCCTGTCGATACAGAACGTGTGGAACGGGTGAATATCGCGATTCCGTTCCTCCTAGAGTGACTTATCGTTATATCCAACGATTGGGAGGGCTGGAAAGTGAATCCTTAGCTCGTGTCGATACAGAACGTGTGGAGCGGGTGAATATCGCCATTCCGTTCCTCCTAGAGTGACTTATCGTTATATCCAACGATTGCGAGGGCTGGAAAGTGAATCCTTAGCTCCTGTCGATACAGAACGTGTGGAACGGGTGAATTTCGCCATTCCTAGCTTCCTAGAGTGATTTATCGATAGTCCGATCGATTGCGTGGGCTGGAAAGTGGATCCTTACCTTCAGTCGATATAGAAAGATTGGAAATGGTGAATATCGCGATTCAAGCCCCCACGAGTGATTTATCGATGCATCGAACGATTGCGGGGGCTGGAAAGTGGATGCTTACCTTCAGTCGATACAGAACGATTGGAAATGGTGAATATCGCGATTCCGAGCCCCCACGAGTGATTTATCGATGCATCGAAAGATTGCGAGGGCTGGAAAGTGAATCCTTAGCATCTGTCGATACAGAACGATTGGGAAGGGTGAATATCGCAATTCCGAGCCTCCTAGAGTGACTTATCCTTATATCGAACGATGCCGAGGGCTGGAATGTGAATCCTTAGCTTCTGTCGATACAGCACGATCGGAAAGGGTGAATATCGCGAGTCCGAGCCTCCTAGTTTGATTTATCGTTATATCGAACGATTGCGATGGCTGGACGGTGGATATTTAACTTCTGTCGGTACAAAACGATTGGAAAAAATGAATCTCGCGATTCCGAGCCTCCTAGATTGATTTATACTTTAATCGAACGATTCCGAGGGCTGGAATGTGAATTCATACCAACCGTCCATACAGAACGTGTGGAACGGGTGAATATCGCGAGTCCGGGCCTCCTAGTTTGATTTATCATTATATCGAACGATTGCGAGAGCTGGAAAGTGAATCCTTAGTTTCTGTCGATACAGACCGTGTGGAGCGGGTGCATATCGCGATTCCGAGCCTCCTAGAGTGATTTATCGATAGATTGAACGATTGCGAGGGCAGGGAAGTGAATTCATACCTACCGTCGCTACAGAACGTGTGGAACGGGCGAATATCGAGAGTCCGGGCCTCCTAGTTTGTTTTATCGTCATATCGAACGATTGGGAGAGCTGGAAACTGAATCCTTAGTTTCTGTCGATACAGAACGGGTGGAGCGGGTGCATATCGCTATTCCGAGCCTCCTAGAGTGATTTATCGATAGTCTCAACGATTGCGAGGGCTGGAAAGTGAATCCTTAGCTCCTGTCTATACAGAACGATTGGAAATGGTGAATATCGCGATTCCGAGCCCCCACGAGTGATTTATCGATGCACCGAACGATTGCGAGGGCTGGAAAGTGAATTCTTACCTTCTGTGGATACAGAACGTGTGGAACGGGTGAATATCGCGATTCCGATCCTCCTAGAGTGACTTATCGTTATATCAAACGATTGCGAGAGCTGGAAAGTGAATCCTTAGTTTCTGTCGATACAGAACGGGTGGAGCGGGTGCATATCGCTATTCCGAGCCTCCTAGAGTGATTTATCGATAGTCTCAACGATTGCGAGGGCTGGAAGGTGAATCCTTAGATCCTGTCTATACAGAACGATTGGAAATGGTGAAAATTGCAATTCCGAGCCTCCTCGAGTGACTTATCGTTATATCGCACGATTGCGAGGGCTGGAAAGTGAATTCTTACCTTCTGTCGATACAGAATGTGTGGTACGGGTGAATATCGCGATTCCGAACCTCCTGGTTTGATTTATCGGTATATCGAACTTTTGCGAGGGCTGGAAAGTGAATTCTTACCTTCTGTCGATACAGAACGTGTGGAAAGGGTGAATATCGCGATTCCGACCATCCTAGAGTGATTTATCGTTAGAACGAACGATTGCGAGTGGTGGAAGGTGAATCCTTAGCTTCTGTCAATACGGAACGTGTGGAGCGGGGGAATATCGCGATTCCGAGCCTCCTAGAGTGACTTATCGTTATATCGCACGATTGCGAGGGCTGGAAAGTGAATTCTTACCTTCTGTGGATACAGAACGTGTGGAACGGGTGAATATCGCGATTCCGATCCTCCTAGAGTGACTTATCGTTATATCAAACGATTGCGAGAGCTGGAAAGTGAATCCTTAGTTTCTGTCGATACAGAACGATTGGGAAGGGTGAAAATCGCAATTCCGAGCCTCCTCGAGTGACTTATCGTTATATCGCACGATTGCGAGGGCTGGAAAGTGAATTCTTACCTTCTGTGGATACAGAACGTGTGGAACGGGTGAATATCGCGATTCCGATCCTCCTAGAGTGACTTATCGTTATATCAAACGATTGCGAGAGCTGGAAAGTGAATCCTTAGTTTCTGTCGATACAGAACGGGTGGAGCGGGTGCATATCGCTATTCCGAGCCTCCTAGAGTGACTTATCGATAGTCTCAACGATTGCGAGGGCTGGAAGGTGAATCCTTAGATCCTGTCTATACAGAACGATTGGAAATGGTGAATATCGCGATTCCGACCATCCTAGAGTGATTTATCGATAGAACGAACGATTGCGAGTGGTGGAAGGTGAATCCTTAGCTTCTGTCAATACGGAACGTGTGGAGCGGGGGAATATCGCGATTCCGAGCCTCCTAGAGTGACTTATCGTTATATCGCACGATTGCGTGGGCTGGAAAGTCAATTCTTACCTCCTGTCGATACAGAACGTGTGGAACGGGTGAATATCGCGATTCCGTTCCTCCTAGAGTGACTTATCGTTATATCCAACGATTGCGAGGGCTGGAAAGTGAATCCTTAGCTTCTGTCGATACAGCACGATCGGAAAGTGTGAATATCGCGAGTCCGAGCCTCCTAGTTTGATTTATCGTTATATCGAACGATTGCGAGGGCTGGGAAGTGAATCCCTACCTTCTGTCGATACAGAACGTGTGGAAAGGGTGAATATCGCGATTCCGACCATCCTAGAGTGATTTATCGATAGAACGAACGATTGCGAGTGGTGGAAGGTGAATCCTTAGCTTCTGTCGATACGGAACGTGTGGAGCGGGTGCATATCGCGATTCCGAGCCTCCTAGAGTGATTTATTGATAGATTGAACGATTGCGACGGCAGGAAAGTGAATACATAGGTTCTGTCGATACAGAACGTGTGGAACGGGTGTGTTTCGCGATTCCGAGCCTCCTAGAGTGATTTATCGATAGTCCGATCGATTGCGTGGGCTGGAAAGTGGATGCTTACCTTCAGTCGATACAGAACGATTGGAAATGGTGAATATCGCGATTCCGAGCCCCCACGAGTGATTTATCGATGCATCGAACGATTGCGAGGGCTGGAAAGTGAATCCTTAGCATCTGTCGATACAGAACGATTGGTAAGGGTGAATATCGCAATTCCGAGCCTCCTAGAGTGATTTATCGTTATATCGAACGATTGCGAGGGCAGGAAAGTGAATACATAGGTTCTGTCGATACAGAACGTGTGGAACGGGTGTGTTTCGCGATTCCGAGCCTCCTAGATTGATTTATCGATAGACCGAACGATTGCGAGGGCTGGAAAGTGAATCCTTAGCATCTGTCGATACAGAACGATTGGGAAGGGTGAATATCGCAATTCCCAGCCTCCTTCAGTGATTTATCCTTATATCGAACGATTCCGAGGGCTGGAATGTGAATTCATACCTACCGTCGATACAGAACGTGTGGATCGGGTGAATATCGCAATTCCGAGCCTCCTAGAGTGATTTATCGTTATATCGAACAATTGCGAGAGCTGGAAACTGAATCCTTAGTTTCTGTCGATACAGAACGGGTGGAGCGGGTGCATATCGCTATTCCGAGCCTCCTAGAGTGATTTATCGATAGTCTCAACGATTGCGAGGGCTGGGAAGTGAATCCTCAGCATCTGTCGATACAGAACGATTGGGAAGGGTGAAAATCGCAATTCCGAGCCTCCTCGAGTGACTTATCGTTATATCGCACGATTGCGAGGGCTGGAAAGTGAATTCTTACCTTCTGTGGATACAGAACGTGTGGATCGGGTGAATATCGCAATTCCGAGCCTCCTAGAGTGATTTATCGTTATATCGAACAATTGCGAGAGCTGGAAACTGAATCCTTAGTTTCCGTCGATACAGAACGTGTGGAACGGGTGAATATCGCAATTCCGAGCCTCCAAGTTTGATTTATCGTTATATCGAACGATTGCGAGGGCTGGAAAGTTAATCCATAGCTCCTGTTGATACAGAACGTGTGGAGCGGGTGAATATCGCTAGTCCGAGCCTCCTAGAGTGATTTATCGATAGAATCAACGATTGCGAGGCCTGGAAAGTGAATCCTTAGCTCCTGTCTATACAGAACGATTGGAAATGGTGAATATCGCGATTCCGAGCCCCCACGAGTGATTTATCGATGCACCAAACGATTGCGAGGGCTGGAAAGTGAATCCTTAGCATCTGTCGATACAGAACGATTGGGAAGGGTGAATATCGCAATTCCGAGCCTCCTAGTTTGATTTATCGTTATATCGAACGATTGCGAGGGCTGGAAAGTTAATCCACAGCTCCTGTTGATACGGAACGTGTGGAGCGGGTGAATATCGCTAGTCCGAGCCTCCTAGAGTGATTTATCGATAGAATCAACGATTGCGAGGCCTGGAAAGTGAATCCTTAGCTGCTGTCTATACAGAACGATTGGAAATGGTGAATATCGCGATTCCGAGCCCCCACGAGTGATTTATCGATGCACCGAACGATTGCGAGGGCTGGAAAGTGAATCCTTAGCATCTGTCGATACAGAACGATTGGGAAGGGTGAATATCGCAATTCCGAGCCTCCTAGTTTGATTTATCGTTATATCGAACGATTGCGAGGGCTGGAAAGTGAATCCTTACCTTCTGTCGATACAGAACGTGTGGAGCGGGTGCATATCGCTATTCCGAGCCTCCTAGAGTGATTTATCGATAGTCTCAACGATTGCGAGGGCTGGAAAGTGAATCTTTAGCTCCTGTCTATACAGAACGATTGGAAATGGTGAATATCGCGATTCCGAGCCCCCACGAGTGATTTATCGATGCATCGAAAGATTGCGAGGGCTGGGAAGTTAATCCTTAGCATCTGTCGATACAGAACGGGTGGAGCGGGTGCATATCGCTATTCCGAGCCTCCTAGAGTGATTTATCGATAGTCTCAACGATTGCGAGGGCTGGAAAGTGAATCTTTAGCTCCTGTCTATACAGAACGATTGGAAATGGTGAAAATCGCAATTCCGAGCCTCCTCGAGTGACTTATCGTTATATCGCACGATTGCGAGGGCTGGAAAGTGAATTCTTACCTCCTGTGGATACAGAACGTGTGGAACGGGTGAATATCGCGATTCCGATCCTCCTAGAGTGACTTATCGTTTTATCAAACGATTGCGAGGGGTTGAACGTAAATCCTTAGCTTCTGTCGATACAGCACGATCGGAAAGTGTGAATATCGCGAGTCCGAGCCTCCAAGTTTGATTTATCGTTATATCGAACGATTGCGATGGCTGGACGGTGGATCTTTAACTTCTGTCGGTACAAAACGATTGGAAAAAATGAATCTCGCGATTCCGAGCCTCCTAGATTGATTTATACTTTAATCGAACGATTCCGAGGGCTGGAATGTGAATTCATACCAACCGTCCATACAGAACGTGTGGAACGGGTGAATATCGCGAGTCCGGGCCTCCTAGTTTGATTTATCATTATATCGAACGATTGCGAGAGCTGGAAAGTGAATCCTTAGTTTCTGTCGATACAGACCTTGTGGAGCGGGTGCATATCGCGATTCCGAGCCTCCTAGAGTGATTTATCGATAGATTGAACGATTGCGAGGGCAGGAATGTGAATTCATACCTACCGTCGCTACAGAACGTGTGGAACGGGCGAATATCGAGAGTCCGGGCCTCCTAGTTTGTTTTATCGTTATATCGAACGATTGCGAGAGCTGGAAACTGAATCCTTAGTTTCTGTCGATACAGAACGGGTGGAGCGGGTGCATATCGCTATTCCGAGCCTCCTAGAGTGATTTAT